>CM021107.1:110734207-111342815 GCA_007115665.2 Sequoiadendron giganteum | reverse complement strand
AATAGGGTTTGACAAAGGCAAACCCCCATTCACCTAACAAACACATTTTTCTCCTCTCTTTGTGTGTTATAGATTTGTAAGTTGAAGAAAAGTTGAAGATCTCAAAGTTGCAAAGTTGTCAAAGTTACATAAAAAGCTATCATATCACAGGAACTCCTCTACAAAATTTATTTTCAATTGTCTGATAGTGAACATCAGGAATCTAGGAGTGCAGACATAGCAAAAGAGAACCCAAAAACAAATTTCAGAGAGCCCTAGCCAGGACCCATTTTCCATAGGGAAATGAGTCCTCAGTGAGCCTTGAAAAAGTACTTTTGTGAGAGGTATGAAAGATCTATCCCTTTCAGATTCTTCCTAAAGTCTGTAGGTTCCATCAGTTTTATGTTTATGCTTCTAAATTCACTTTATAGATCACAATTTGGAGTTTATTTTCTATTTTTAATCTTTCTCCCCAAAGTGTTGTTTGACTCATACCCCCATCCTTGCATAGAGAGGATTTTTTTTTATTCTTACCTTGATTTGGCTCACCTTTTGGGGTTGATAGTCTTCTCATTGTTTGGATCTCATTTCCTGGAATGAAAGTAGAAGAATAGGACCCCTTTTTGCTCTTTGGATCCACTTTTCCATTTTGGGAAATTCACCTATCCTATTTTTCTATGTTTTAGGAAGATCTAGGGTTGAGATGAGACATGATCTCTTAGGCCATAAGATTGTGCCTTGAGTGGCATAAGTAAAGAGCATGAGAGGGAGACTATACCCTTGAGGGTACAAGGCCCATGTGATTGATGTCATGGGGAGGGTTGACCCACTTAATCAAGGATTAAGTGTGTGCAACCACTTAAGTGTAGATTAGGTGGGGATTAGGATTAGAATTAGTGCAAGTTGGGGAGTCAGAGGATGTGACATGTGAGAGAGATTAAATAAATAAATATGATTTATTTATTTAATTTATGGGATAGAAGGGGTAAGGTAGGATAGATGAAGATAAATAATCAAATTAAATCATTTATCTTGGGCTAAGACTTAGGAAAATAGAGGAAAATAGAGAATATTAATTAAATAATAGAATATTAATTAAATAATAAAATATTATTTAATTAATGTAAATTATAGAGAAATAGATGAAATAGGGATAAATTGACCAAATGTGGTCAATTTTAGGTATCTAAAAATATAATTCTCAGGTTGTTGAGCAAATCTGTTTTTCTTTCATCTCTCTTTGCAATAGGTTAATTTCTTGTAGGTGATGTTTTGGAACTGTAGGGTTCACCATCAACTCCAACATGGTATTAGAGCACCATATTTGTAGCCTCCTATTCAAATTTTGAGAGATCCAACCTTGAGAAAAAAATTAGTACATCTCGAAGAAAAATTAACCTCACCATGACTATTTATTTGCCAAAATTTGAGAAGGTGAACATTTTAAATTTTTTTTCTTGGGCACAAGAATCAATACATTTGTATGTGTTGGTGTAAATAAAGTCTTGTACCTAGTTAATTCATTACTAGGGGAATTATTTACATGTTAAGTTTACTTAGGTCATAGGAAGGAATCTTTCTAAAAGGTGTTAGTTGTTATTAGTTGTTATCTTATCTTTTGACAACTACTACATGTGAACCTACGTAAGTGTGATTAGTTGTCTCATGTCATATGATTAAGAAACTTCTCATAATCCTATAACATCTTGCATCTTACCTTGGCTATATAACCAAGGGGTCTCTACTTATTTTAATATCACAATCATATTATTGAATCATATTGATAAGAATACAATTTATTCTTGTCACATTCTATTCTCTCTTTTTTTGCTTTCCATTTGGTCTCAAGATCTTGGCAGCCATAGCCAATTCTAACATGGTATCAGAGCGGGTTGGGTGCCATTGGAGAGTCTTTTTCTAAAGAGAGATACCAGATTTGGGGAGGTTCCATTTTTGGCTCTTTATTGCAGGTTCAAATTGGGGCTTGTTGGTGCAAATTTGACCTCACCATTGTGTCTGGAGTGTTTGAGAAAGTCAATTTTTCCTTTTGTTTCATCCAAATCGGACATACGAGGCCAAATTTATGAGGGTTTGAAGCTAAAGAGTGGTTGCCATATCCAGAAGGTAGCTGTAATATTGGAGCATTTTGGGTCAAATCTGACCCTTCCATTACATCCAAAAGGGCCAAAAACCTTAAGATCACCTGCCAAATCATCCAAATCGGAGCATTTATCTGGTGAGGCAAACAAAATTTTCCCAGGGAGTCGTACGACCCCCAGATCGTCATTATTGCAAGCGGTGTACCGCTTAGTATACGGCGTGCCACATGGCAAGGGCAGGAGGCCCCGCCATCACGGCCCCACCTTCCTTCGCCAGCTAACATTCAATAAAATTGGCGGTCACAACTTAAACCGGGCGCTCAAGCTTCCATCGGCAACAAAAAAAAATTATATTCCAACCGTGTCCAAGATTCTGTCAACAAAGTACAAGGAATATACCGAGCGATAGTAGAATATTCTAGATGTGTGACAGTCATATGACCATCAATTTTAATGCAGTGATTGGATGACGTCCTGGTGCTAAATTGAAACTTTTTTACCCCCTCCTAGTTGAATTTTTCAGTTTTGTAGGCAAAATTTGAAGGCTAATATCTTGATCATTTTGACTCATTTTTTCAAGCAATTTTTTTTTATTTGGGATAATTTTTTGCACTCTTCGCAGTGGTTCAATCATATTTTGGTTTTTGTTTCTATTTTTCCAGAAATTGTAGATTCTCACAGGTGTTTCTGCTTCATCCTCATTTTGGGAACTTCGGGAGCTCATATCTTGCTCCTACAGTAATATTTTTTGGGTGCAATTTTTTTTTAAAAGTGCATAATTTATATGTAATTTTCAATGGTATGATCAAATTGATCTCATTTTGTAACAAAAATTGTACTTGATTTTGTGGCCTATTTTGGCATCTGTAAGCACTAAGATCAAGTCTATCTTGTTGTTTATGGCATCTAGCAATTGTAAACGCACTAAATATAAAGTGTCAAACCAGATATTGCTTGGTGGGTTTCTTGATTGAGTGATTTTGGGGGTCTCTTGGTGCATTTCTTTCATCCGTTTGCTTGTGCTCTCTTGTTTTCATGGACCATTCTAAGGTTCCTTTTCTCACATCATATAATTATTCAACATGGCATCAAGATGCATGGAGTATTCTAATGACAGAATGCCACTCTCTATATGTTGAAAATAAGGTACCGAAACCTACTGATGATGAGAAAAAGTTAAAATGGATGATTAAACATACCAAAGCTCTTGGATGTCTTTGTAGACTTATTTCTCAAGATTTGTTGTTCCAAATTGAATCATGTAAGAATTTGCATGAAGCTTGGGAAAAATTGAAAACATTGTATGGTACTACAGATGAAGTAAGAGGCTATCAAATTGATAATGAACTGATGAGCCTCGATCCTAAGAACTTTGACAACATCCAAGACTACATCACTAAGGTTAATGATCTAAGAGAGCAATGTAAATCATGTGGAATTGATAAGAAGGGCATTCAGTTGGTCTACAATACAATAAAAAAACTTGGTCCTGATTATGCTTCTTTTGTTTCTAGCTTTCATACTCATAGATTGACTATGGGGTTTGCATATACTACACCTTCATTTGCATCATTTTCTGAGATGTTGATACATGAGCAACAAAAGCTTATCTCAATGGGTCTCATCAATACTTCTAAATCTTAGGAATTGTTGGTCAGTTAGGTGAAATAATTAGAATCAGATAAGAAACGAAAGAAAGCAAAGAATAATCCACATTCAGATCAAGCAAAGAAACAATCATCTTCCAAAGGGGAATCATCTAAGAAGGAGAAGCCTTTTTGTGCATATTTCAAGAAGGATGGACATGAAGAACACTATTGTTATAAGAAGGATATTGATGAATTAAAAAATCTTCTCAAAAGGAATCACATTGATTTTCCTTCTAGAATGTTTGAATCGCCTCCTTCTTCTTCAAAATAGTCTAAAAAGGACAAAGGTCAAGCATCTACATCAGGAAATAAAGGTCAAGATCTTTGTGCTTTTTCAGGTCCAAGATTAGGGAGATGGCTTCTAGATTCAGGAGCATCTAATCATATGGCATCTTTGCAGTCTATATTCTCTTCATTTCAACCTTGTACTATGTCTCCTATCTTGATGGGAAACAATACATGCATGAGTGTAATTGGGAAGGGATCTATTAGTTTTGGGGACAACACTTTTCAGGATGTCTTATGTGTTCCTCATTTGATGAACAATATTCTTTCCATATATCAGATTACACATGGTGGAGATGGGAGAACTATGGAGTTCATTGTTGATTTGGTCATCATTCGAGACTTGGAGAGTCGAGAGATCATTTCTACTAGGGTGGTTGATCATTCATCTCGGTTATATACCTTTGCAGATTTTGCTTCTGATAGTGACATTGTTCCTTCGGTTGCTGATCGTATGAACCACGATTCAGAGGAGACATTTGGCTTCTTGAACTTGGGAGTTCTCACATTAGATCTAGTTCTCGAGCCATGAATTTCATCTCCTCCACCTACTATTGCATTTGATGATGCTTGTGATTCCACAATTTGGGTTCCTTGTGATTCAGTGCAGTAGGACGTACATAGTCTTCCAGATATGGCTACTTTGGATGACTTCTTGATAGGTATTTTAGACTTTTTTGTGGAGTCTCATCTTGAATATTTGGGGGAAATCATCAATAGCATTCATCTTCTCTTTGATGAAGGTTCTCCTTCTTCATTTGTTGAGAGGGAACACTTTGATCCTCTTGTTCATTCTCTACATGATCATTCTTTGCAATTTGACGTGAGTGTGGATAATTTTGGACAACATTTGGAGGAGACTTATTTGTCTTTAGGGGGGATATATTTCTCTTTGGATCATGTTCTACATTCATCTCTACTAGATGTTGGATTATCCTCTTCAACAGTGTGGCCTAGAATGCCTATTTTGAGTGTGTTAGCTTTCAGAATTGACATAGAGACACTTGAGCATGCTTCAGAGACATCATACATCATCCATCTTCTAGACATCCTACATACATCCATGGCTTTGTTTCTTCCTAAGGGGAGGAACGTTGTTCGGCGAGATTGGATCATCTTCAACATTCAATGTCGAGCTTCTACCATCATTGCATGAGACTCAACATTGAGGGGGGGGTTTCCTTGTCTCTCTTCTTCTTCTCTCTTATGGGGGGTCTTTTTCCTCACATGGGGTTTTTGCCTTCTCATGCATCATTGAGAGATTTTTTTGTATTTCATCTCTCTTTTGGGGAGGAGTTTTGTCCCACTAGGTTTTCTCCTTTTCTCTATTTGTGAGAGATTTCATTTACATTGCATGTACATGGGTACCTAACATGGCCTAGTAGTTGGGACCCATATTTGTCTCATTTGCATAATAATATGCTACTCCCTAAGTTGCACTTAAGGGGGGGTGTTGGTGTAAATAAATTCTTGTACCTTGTTAATTCATTACTAGGGGACTTATTGACATGTTAAGTTTACTTAGGTCATAGGAAGGAATCTTTCTAGAAGGTGTTATTTATCATTATTTGTTATCTTATCTTTTGAAAACTACTACATGTGAACCTAGGTAAGTGTGATTAGTTGTCTCATGTCATATGATTAAGACACTTGTCATATGAAATCTTGCATCTCACCTTGGCTATATAACCAAGGGGTCTCTACTCATTGTAATATCACAATCATATCATTGAATCATATTGATAAGAATACTGTTTATTCTTATCACATTCTATTCTCTCTTTTTGTGCTTTCCATTTGGTCTCAAGATCTTGGAAGCCATAGCCAATTCTAACAATATGGAATCTGCATAGACATGTAGATTCATACTAGATTATACGCCATATGATGCAAGGCTTCATAAAAAACCTTGCATTTGTGCAACTTTTGTAGAATCTAGCATAATTTCTTGGCATAAATTTTTTGAACTAGCGACGTTGATTTTCTTTTTTAGGAGATTTTTAGTTTTTGGGAAGTTTTTTTACTATATGACTATTTTGTAGTTGATTCTATCAAAATATGGTTGTTTCTACTAGAAACATTATTTAGCACCACCACCGTAGTTTTCCACCTCACCGCCATCGGGTACCAACAACCTCTGAGCACCCTTAACCCCTAGCTTGATCATATTAGTGACTAGGGCTTTTCATCTCTTTCAACACCTAAATGCTAGCATATGGTAGTATTACCACCTAGGGGATGGCATCCATACCTAGCAACAAGTCCATATAATATGCCAAGATAAAAATCTCTACATTATAATTGCTTAGTTGTAACAACAAGAATAAATTTTGAAACTTTACCAAAAAGTGGACATGGCTAACAAAAGTGGAGGTTGTCTATTGAAGATCATGAAAAGATTTTAGAGATAATAAAAGATAGAGAGGATCTAGATTATATATACCAAGAGCTTTAAGTTATTTATGCATATATATTTTCTATGACCATATATACATGTAACATTTGGACCTAAACTTAAAAATATTTTATTATAATATTGAATTCAAATATTTTTCCATTCTATGTTGTGATCTAAATTTGGATTTTTTGTTGGATTAGATGGTGGTACATTTATATTTTTATATTTCTAGGCTTGGTTATTTAGATACCAATATGTAGGTGTGGATGATTATATTTCATATTCCCTTGTTTTGGTTGAACTTAGACTAATAAGATACTATCTTATTTCTATTTTTTTATTGTTAATATTTGGGAGTGGCAAGAGCATTTAACTTTTGGATTATAGGTGTTATTTTTCAACTTGTGCATAGTTATTTTGATTTAGGCTATTCTTCCAATATTTTTCCACTTGTGCCTAGTTATTTTCCACTTATCTTGGTTGTTTACATATCCTAGAATTATCCATAATATCACTAATATTTTTAGTGAATTTCATATAAAAACTAGCTAATCTATATAAAAAGGATCTCCAACATTGTCTACTATGTCCTATTCAACATTTTTCTTTTATCAACCTTTGCAACAATAATTTGATATGTTCTACATGTTCATACTTAGTCTTATTAAAATGTAAAATATTATCCATGTAAAACATATTTTTTACCCAAACTATTACTTTAACACTTCATTTGTCAACCTCATAATATTGTATGGTCTATTAGTAAATATAACTTGGGTATAGCTCTAGCTAGCATATAGTCAAGGTTAGTTCATTTTGAATATGTTATTCTATTCATCTCCTTAGTTCATTTAGAATGTGTTATTTGATTGTCAATTTATTTATTAATCTAAAGTTTATTTACACTCTCCACTCATCTCCTTTATTTAATGCTAGTACTATAGGTATCTATTGAATTTATTTGAACTAATTTGTTAATTTTTCTTAGATATTTGAATTTCTAATGTACTTATGATGGTTACAAATATATTTTATGGATGGATACTATGTTTTTATATGATTATGAGTGATGAATGCATATGATTAATGATATTCAATCTATTCTTTTTTAATTCATGGATGGTTATATATATGTCATAGGTGGTATTCATGATTTCAATTGTGTGATGGATGTAATGGATGTTTACGATTCAAGATTTATCCAATGTATGATTATGATCTTTGATGTTATGTATACAATGGATTATTATATTTATATTTTAGATGAATAAAGTTTATATAGATGTATTTATGAGGTTATGATGAAATGATATTTATGGTTTATGCAATGGATAATTATGATTTAATGATAATGCATTATGTAGGTGTGGATGATTATAGTTTATGGTTTATAAACCTAGAACAATCACTTTCACATGTCATTTAAAAATTTCAAACATGTACATAAGATTTTTTTTCCAAGTTAAGATCTTATTTACATTTACATGTATCAAAAAAGAGGTCATGGGATTGAATTGTGTAAATTATTATTTTAATTTGTTTACAAGAAAATCCTACACACGAGTCTCAATAAAGTGCATCAAATTCTCTTTTGTCACAAATAAACCACTATAATTGGAATAAATTTAACTTTATTTTTAAATTTTACTAATTTTTTATGTAAGGTTCGCCTATTTTAAATGTATAATCTAACATGCAGGTACTCTTAAATTTCTATATTTACAATTCATTATAACTAGATACCATTAAATATATTATATTCAAACCATAAAACATATACATAAAAAAATTAAAACATATACAAAACATGATATCTAATCTATGTTCTAATTTGTGTGCATAAAATAGGTAAATAATCATAAATCAATTGATGTTTAGATGCATGTATGTAAAATGCATATATAATTTTATATAATGTGACAAATCACAATAAGAATGTTCATGTCTAAAGTTATAACACATGTGTACACATGTGCATACATGTAAAATAACTCAAAGATGAGGATGTCTAATATGACTACAAATAGATGAATCTGCCTCCCCGTGTCTTGATCCTTGTCTTGATCCTTGTCTCGAGCCCTACATAGGAAAGTATGTAATTTAATATAATGTACATATGTATATGTAAAGCTATCTAAAACTTGTGTACTTTCAATGTGTAAATGTACTATAATAGTACCTCAAATGTATAATGTATAGGATTGCCAGCATGCTAAAAATATCCAAAGCCTAGAAAAATATCACCATACTCCTAGAAATTTTCAAATACATGATTTCAATCAAGAGTTAGAACTCCTTTAAAATAAATTTTATTTAGTATATATGTGAATTTTTTTGAATGCAAAATATATAAATTATTTATACCTACACTGTAGTCTCGATGGCTCTACCAATCTCACTGATCTCATAAGAATACATAGACATTTAGACATGTGTACATGGTACAATGCTAGTGCCAAAAAGAAGTGAAAAATATTAGGTGTAGTAACCTCAACCTAATTTGGAACATGTTGAGAGGGGCAAGCTCCAAGATCAATTTGAACATGTGCGAGGACTGTAGGATAGGTTGGAATATATTGATTTCCCCCTCTACACTATGAATTTGCCTCATTCTAGCTCTTTTTTCTATCAAAACATCATCTAATATCTGTTGATACAACATCCAGAGGTATCCCATACTCCTCACTAATAAACTGGTATGCTGCTAGTAAATTGATGATGGAGACTATACACACATTATGCACAGTCACATCACTCATTTATGCCACATCTAATGGTTATGGTAGATCAACAAGAATATATGGATCATAACTATTGGATGTAACCTTGATGGGAGGAAGACTAATCCATGGACATAATAAGCATCTACCAACATGATCAGATGATATATGATCGATCTGAGTAGTAATAGTGGTAATATTATCAAAAAAATTGCATCTAGTAGGGGTTGTTGTTGGATCCGCTATTATTTCTATTTCTAAACAATTTAGAAGAACTAAAAGATTTGGACCAAATAATTCTCTCTTTTTGATGGGTGGGAGAAAATTTTCTCATCTAAATTGAAGTTTCTCGGTAAACCTCCATTTGCCATGTCTAGTATGTTGAGGAACAAATGTGTAATCCACATCTAACTATAAATGAATCTCAACATATAGTTGTTTACAGAAATAATGTGGAAACTCATCATTATGAGGTCATTTGTGATGGGCTACCAACCATCTAAGATATATAAAAGGAGCCACAAGCTCATCTATACACCTAGTGACTACATAGCCTCTAACTCTATCTTGTCCCTAATAAAAAGGGAAAATGCTATGCACACTATCTAATGAAACTCTCTTGGAAATAGATGATTGTTTCTCATTTCTAGCAACACTCCTGGTAAGGGATATATAAAATTTCTCAGTGCTCATCTCATCATATGGATTGTATGATTGAATCACTTCAATCATACATGTAATCTCATCTCTAATAGTAACTAATTTGTCTCTATTGGACATATTTGGGGAGTTATGTATAGTTTGATCTAAAAATCTCAAGGAAATATCTAGTCTTGTAATGATGTCCTCATATTAATTAGACCTAGTGAAACATGAGAAAATGGATGAATCAATAATTGTAACAAAGGGAGTATGATGCACCTATTTCCCTTAGTTCATTGGGAAAAAGAGATCCCCTAGGGAAATATTGACTTTCAACTCTTAGGTGAGTCAACCTTGGTAGAGATCTTGTTATTTTCCTTATGACTTAGGATGGGGTAAATCAGCTTGAAATGCACTTCTGGGAGATGAATGAAAAAATACCAAATGAATGCAAATATGTAATGTAACATATGAAACCTCTAAATTAAACCTTAATCTGACAAAATCCAGAATTCAATTGCAAATCTAAGAAGAGCTTGATTTTATGCACCTGTCACAAAAAGGTTGTCTTGAGTGTCCTCCTAGAACTCATTCGCCCAAGGGAAAATGGGTCTTGCTACAGGGGTTGAAAATTGATTTCATGGTCCTCTAATCATATTTATGCTCTCTTGATTCCTTTGGGTTTCATAGTTAGAAATTTGGAAATAAATTCTAAAAGTGAGTTTCTATGGCTTGACGACAATGTTGACAACTTTTGCAACTTTTGTAAATTTGCTCTTTTGATATTTCTTCAATCCTTCTTCAACCTAAGATCTACACAAACACAAGAGAGGGAAAAATAGTTTTTTTTTTTGGTAAATGGGGATTTGCCTTGGTCAAACCCCATTTTGGTAATTAAACCTTGAATTGAAACAATGAAACGTGAAAGGAATGATGAATGCACAATTTTTATGTCGTAACTCACAAAACCCTTGATTTGAAACCCTTGAAGGACCGAAGCTTAGTACATCTCTCCAAGGTCTTGATCTTGCAGAAAATTTCTTGATTGATGATGTCATCTTGATGCTTGAACCTTGACTTGGATGCTTGAAACCTACATCACAATGTTAGCTCCAAAAACATGCATGATGTTTAATAACTTTGACATGATGCTTGAGATCTTCAATGTTGCAACAAATGCTTGATAAATATGCTTTTGAACACCTTTGTCAATAATATTAGCTCTTGTAAAGTTTGGATAATCTTTTAGCTTGCTCTAGGATTTGAATTAATAAAAAGACCTTGCTTTTATAGACAATTTTCTGATTTCCTGAAAATTAAACATTACAAGCCGACATTTGAATTTGAATTTGGGATCATAAAAAGGCTTCCAAAAACATATTTAAAATTTAAATTTAGTAACTAAATGGGACCCATTTTCCCAAGGGCAAATGGGTCCTAACCTAAATTGCTAGGACTTATTCATTTTAGAGTGTTAAAAATGATATTTGCATTAATTAAATCATAATTCCCCTTTCAAAAATTGTAATTAATTAGGCTTGTAGATGTAAAATAGGTCCAATTAGAGGCTTAATTAAGTATAATTAATTAAGGGACCCAAACATAGTGTGAAAATGTAAAGGAGTATATTTTTTGACACTACACTTAGCCCCCACTTTAGTGAGAGGATGAGCCCTGCATCAAACTCACACTAAAGTAGTCAAACAAGTATTGAGAGAGGTCTAATTGTACAACTGTTGGAAAGATAAGACAACAAAGATCAAGGAGGATGATCAAGCCCCCAAGATCTAAGATCTCACATAAATCAACAAAGGCACAAAGAGACACATGCTTATGTTAAATATGCAACAACAAGACATGATACACAAGCATACAATGTCAAAATTAGAGAGAAGAGAAAGAGGGGTGGATCAATCCTCCATTGTTTTTCCACTCAGTATGGATCAAGCCTTAGATGTTTCTCCAAAATTGTTTACAATTGAGAACCCCTTGTCCACTATGCAAACAAAATACACTCACATGGGCTAGTGAAATCCATTGTCCATTAGGTGAGCCCCAAAAAGTGGCTAATGGGAAGTCATGTTAGGTCTAGGCTCCCATTGTACTAACCTTACCAAAGATATACCTCGTGATAGCTTTGATAAGGTGCCACACAAATGGTCACAAGGCTAGCAAGTTGTGTTATGCTAGGAACTCATGAAAAAGGCTCCACGAGAAAGTAAGTTGTGTTATGCTTGGTGGCCTTCATACATGCAATAGGATATTCAAAGGGGTTTTTCTTAGTTTATGAAAGGTCTAACCTTAGGGAAAATCATTCCTAATGTCTCTAAGAGAGGAATAGTTGAGGGTAAAATATTTGCAGCTTAGGGAATGCAATTTGTAGCATTACCACTAAGAGGAATGTCATATTCCAAGAATGGTCATGCTCTTGAAGGACATAAAACCAAATGACACCACTAAGAAGACACGTCATGTGAATAAAGAAGACCACTCTTTGAAGTGAATAATGAGCAGGGACACATATTCCCCCACTTTAAATAAATTGCTAAACACCATGTTGTGAGCAATTACTTTAAAGTAGAATATGATAAATGCTAATACATGCAAGATTTATTTAGAAAGCCCTATGTAAAACATATGTTTCCAAGATAGAGCTACATCATATAAAGGAGGATTTCCCCCATATGCAATCCCAAGATAACACATAATGGATCCATGGATTTGGGGTCAACATTTGTTGTTGCTACAGTGATATAATTGAGCTCAAAACTATCATTATTCCCCAAATGGCTTTTGAAACAACGAACACAAAAGAACAATGGCACATAGAGAGAGAGAGAGAGAAACAAAGGGTAACTTTTGGGTCATCATGGAAGATACCTAAATGTCTCGACACCTTGCGTCATCCCCGAAAGGAAAACAAAAGACAAATGGTTATGACTAATAGAAGAATGTAGATACAAATCGAAGAATGTCACAATAGATTCGCTTCCTTTGTATCCTTGCACCAACAGAGTGACAAGGGTCATCCAAAGTAGGCTCACAAAAATATAAATACACGCCATTCAGTACTATACAGGGGATCACATTACACATATGCAATCACAAAGAACACACATAGAAGACTAGTATGGCACATGTGAGTCAACCTAAAGCAGGTCGTATGCATCCCAATATTGTTCATCATATGCAGAAGGTGGATAACTAACGGGAACCAATAAAAATATAGGTGGTATGGGGATGATGTTTGATTAAGTGCTATCACACCCACTTTTGAGGCTTCCACTCAAGGATAACCCTAGAGATCTCAATGCAAACGAGAAAGAGATCTTGCAATAGGGTTGTCCTACGGGATAAAAGTAGACTAATAAGGGGTTCACCACCAAGTAAGAACTTTGAAAAACTAATGCAATGTAAGATGCAACACTAAACCCTAGTTTGATGCAATGACCTACAAAATGACCTAGAGAAGTGTATAAAACAAAATAGAAAGTTGCATAACAAAATGTGTGCACTTGGAAACTTGTAGAGATTTGAATGGAGACTGGAAATTTTTCAAATCCTAAAATTTTGGCCTACTGGGACTCATTCACCATTCTGGGTGAATCAGTCCCAGTTCTATATTTCTGCACATGAATA
Source organism: Sequoiadendron giganteum (assembly GCA_007115665.2). Lineage (NCBI taxonomy): Eukaryota > Viridiplantae > Streptophyta > Pinopsida > Cupressales > Cupressaceae > Sequoiadendron > Sequoiadendron giganteum. Next base: position 111,329,404 of record CM021107.1, on the reverse strand, counting down.
GGTTTCAAGAAAAAGGGTATCTGAATCTACAAAGATCTCTAAAAAACACCTACAGTGGGACTCATTCGCAACTTGTGGTGAACGAGTCCAGTTTGGATTTTTTGGAACTTCAAGATTTGAATCTACTCCTCTTAGTCTGCTCAATCTACTTCTCTAGGTTTTCGAATCCGAAACTCTTTTTTTTGGGTTGTAGATGACCTTTTGATGAAGATTATGACCTTGCAAATGGGGAGGAAAATCCAACAAGCTTGTAACATAATTTTCAATGATCTTCAAGTCTTCAAAGCACCTAGATTTGCAATCACACAAAGAGAGAGAGAGAGAGAGAGAGAGAGAGAGAGAGAGAGAGAGATAGAGAGAGAGAGAGAGAGTGTTGATTGTTAGGGAATGGGGGTTTGCTTTGGTCAAACCCTTTGTAGGTAATTAAACAAAATGATGAAACAATGAAACAAAGACATGAAACATGAAACATGTAAGATATATGAAACATGAATAATGATACCTTGGATGATTTCTTGTAAATGATGTCTTATAAATCTGCAACTCAACATGAAATGGCCATGAAGGATGTAGATCTTGATCTTGACAATACGTGTAGAACAATGCTTGATCTCGGATCTTCAATGCTACATCATAACACTAGCTCAATAAAATGGTTGATGCTTGATAATATTTGACATGATGATAGATCTTGAATTACTGCAACAATTGATGAAGAATATTGCCCTTGAATGCCTTGGAAGCTATCTTGATGACCTTATAAAGACTTGGAATGCTTAACCCTTGCTTGCTTGACTTGATATCATGTAGGATTATATTTCTTAGGTTAAATAATGTTTTGGAAGCTTTTTTATATAGGAAATTCACTCAAATGACCATTTATTTGATCCCCAAGGCCGACATGGAAGAAATTTGAACATAAAACCCAATTTTTCCCACTCAAACCTGAAAAATAGGCCAAATGGGACTCATTCACCAAGCTGGGTGAATGAGTCCCACCTATATGGAACTCGCTCACTTAAAATGGTGAATGGATCCCCAAGGGCTATTTTTCTAGGTAAAGTGTTAGGGAATGTGTAAATTAATCTCATATATTGATTTTGTCAGGTTTTTTATTGAAATATGCCTTGGGATACACAATATAGGGTCATAGGGACCTATTAATAATGATATAAAGGTCATAAATACAAGAGGGCCCAAAATCCAATGTGAAAGTGTAAATAAATACACTTTACAACACTAAATTAAGGTAAAATTGGGTTTATTTAGCTTAGAAGGGCCCTAAATCCCATGTGACTGTGTAAAACACATTACAACACTAGATTAGGTCCACTTTGTTTACAATCCTCCTAAATTTAATGTGAAGATATAAATAAATAAATTTTACAACACTAAATTAAGGTAGAGTTAAGTTCCTTTAGCTTAAAAAGGGCCCAAAACCTAATGTGGATGTGTAGAACACCTCACAACACTAGACCAGGGCAATATCACGTCCAATTTATCATTAACATTCCCAAATTAAGGAAGAGATACTTTTTCAATGACTCCACTAACCAAAGGGACAACAACAAGCGTTGTAATAGGAGCATCACCAAGTTCAAGAACCTCCAAAAAAGGACTATTGTTTGGGAGAGTTGATGTTCACACCCCCTTTCTTAGAGATTCCACTCAAGGACAACCCTAGAGATCTCAATGCAAAGGAGATTGAAATCTTGCAATAGGGTTGTCCTAAGGATTGAATGATGTTTAATGAGGATTTCACCACCAAGTTTAGTCTTGGAAAAGATAATGCAATGCAAGTTGTAAGATAAAACCCTAATTGAATTCAAACTAATACTAAATGACCTAGAAAGATGAACAAAATGCAACAAAAAGCTATGAAGTTGGAAGTGTGCACCTAGGAAAATGAAGAAGGAAGAATTGAGATCTCAAATTCTAGAAAATCTATTGTTTATGTTGATTGGGACTCATTCGCCAAGCTAGGTGAATCAGTTCAATTTCTGGGAAAATGTACAAAAATAGGTTTAAGACAAAAGGGTATCCAAATCTGCAAAAACCTTTGTCAGGCATGTACAATGGGACTCATTCGCCAATAGTGGTGAATCAGTCCACTTCTACTTTTTTGAAATTTTTTAATGGGATTTTGTGCCTCTCAGTCTGCTTTGCTCTTTTTGACTAGTTTTTGGATCCGAATCTGCAAATTTCCACTTGTAGGTCTTCTCCAAGCTTCTCCAAGGCTTGACAACAACTTTGACAACTTTAGGGATTTGACAACTTTTCTCCAACTTTACTTCTTGAAAAATTTGCAATATAGCCCTAAAAATCACAAACAATAAGAGGGGAAAATGTTGTGGGGTTAGGGAATAGGGGTTTGCCTTGGTCAAACCCCTTGTTGGTAATTAAACCTTGAAATGAAAGCTAATATGAATGGATAATGATTAATGAACAAATAACAATGTTGCAACTCACCAAACCCTAGAAATAAGGTGTTGCAAACATGTAAGTAATGGCTCCAATGGATGTAGACTTGGAATCTTGCTTGATGTTGATAGATATTTGAATTCAAAGCACTTGCTTGAATCACAAACCCTACATCACAATTATTAGCTCTAAAACAACATGATGCAAGCCATCTTTGACATGATGATTGGCACTTGAAGAATGCTCTAGAATTCTTGATAATCTTCCCTTGAAATGCCTTGAATGCTCTTGTGAATACTTGAATGATTGGAAGCTTGCCAAGTGATCTCTCTTGAATGCTAGGTCACTTGATTACTTGTTAGGATTGCTAGGTATGAAAATGAGAGAAAGAACCTTGTATTTAAACTCAATTATGTAAGAATTCCTGAAATTACAACACTACAAGCCGAAATCAGATCTAGGAGAGTAAAATATCGCCAGAAATTTGAATTAAATTTGAATTTTGGCCACATGGGACTTATTCGCCCAAGGTGGCGAATGAGTCCACCTAGGCCAAATGTATGGGACAAAAAATGAAAAGTGCTTAGAAATGTGTGAAACCTGCATCAAAGCAAAAAGACGTAGGTGGGATTCATTCGCCCAAGGTGGAAAATGAGTCCCAGACACTAAATTTGGGCCACACAAGTCAGGAACACCCAAATTATGATTGGTTACTAATTGGTTTTGGGATTATCCTTGAAAAGATGTAATAGATTATGCTTTTGGATGTAAAATAGGGACAATTAAAGCATAAGAAAGCCCAATTATTAATAACAAGCCTAGAGAAATTTGAAAGTGTGTTACAACACTTTACAACACTCCAAATAAGGTAAGATTAAAGTTAATTATGATTAAAATTATGCAGTAGTTATTTGATAAAACCCTAGAAAAGTGTGAAAGTGTGTTACAACACTTCACAACACTTTTGCAAGGCACCATTAAAATCCATTAGCTCACAAGGACCCAAGACCTAATGTGAATGTGTTATCCACATTACAACATCAAATCAAGGAAACATTAAACCAAAAGCACAAGGATGGCCTAAACAAGCTAGAAAAATTAGAATGGTTACTTTTTCGGTGGTCATAGGTTCAATGCATGGTGAGTCACTCTTTATAGGAGGACCACCACGGTTGTTATCATCTAAGATCATGAAAGAGGAAAACAATAAATTCAGCTCATTATTCACTTCCTCATCAATCTTACCAATCTCATCATCATCATCCAAGTTAATCACAATTGGGAGCCTAATGATAATGTTCATAAATATTTCCTATTGTTTTTGTTGTAGCGAAGGTGGAGAATCATCGTGATTTGTTTCAACTGGTGTTTGATCTTGATTTTTTGTTTTATTTTCTTCTTTTAATCTATGATCAATAGCACAATGTCTATGCCTATGCTCTTTAGCATTTCTATTTCTTTTTGTGTGATTTTTAAGTTGTGATTGTGTAGGAGTGGGTTTAGCAACCATTGGTTTCTTTTCTTCCTGCAAGGAAGGAATAGAAGGAACCATGAAATTTTGTTCAACCACTTTCTCTTTAACTCTATAAACTTGTTTGATATTAGGAGGGTCAATGGGACTCACATTGTTATCTCTTGGTCTTTTGTAGGAAATAGGCAAAGGATTTTTCATGGATTGGTCTTTGTTACTTGGAAGGGCTTTTGGTTCAATCATGGTTTCATCAATAATAGGAGGCTCAATCATTGAGGCATGTTGTTGAGGGATAATTTTTCTATGCACTTTGACTTGAACTTTTGATAATATTTTAAAAAATAATTCTTCATGAGGCTTAATAGATTCCAAAAGTTTGGGCCAAAATAAATCCAATGAGAAATTCCCATTGGAAGACAAAGGATTAAAGCCAATATGGTGCATAAGAAATATATCCTTGCCAAATGGAAACTTTAAGAATTTATGCGCTATCGATAGGACACCATACATGGAGCATAGCCATGGGTAACCAAGCTTCACACAAAATTGGTCCAATGACGGGATGATGGAGAATGATACATTCAGTTTTTTTGGTCCAACTTGTAAAGGAAGAGTGATCGAGCCTATCGTAGGGCAAGCAAAACCATAATGTGTTTTGATCCATGATTCCGGTTGTTCATGAGAATCTTCATAAATTTCATGCACAAACAAGAATTCCTCGATGATCACATTCTCTACACACATGAGATCAATTAATAACCAATTAGTAGGCTTGTCATTCATTCGCCCAACAATGTAAAGAGGGCCATCGGGTGCATGTCTCTAAGTTATGTCATTTTGTGAGAAATAAATGTCAAGGGGAATTTTTATTTGGCCCTTACAAGGTTTAACATCAATGAAGCAGACCACACATTCTAAGTCTACCTCATTTTCATTTATATTTTGCGTTGTTTATATCTTCAATTTTGTCAACATTCATCACATCATTCTTGGCATAACTACCTTTCACAAAAGAGATATTATGATTTGGCATGGGGTTGGTAAAGATTTATAAATTTTGGTTGGGTGGGGCAACAGACTTATTTCCTTGATCATTAACACCACCAATCTAGACGTGATTAGAATCAATGAGATCTTGCATAATATGTTTAAGACACTTACATTTTTTTGTATTGTGTCCATTTTGTTAGTGATAATGTAAAAGGGCATTTGAGTTGAAGTTTGGAGGTAAAGGATTAGTGGTATTAATGGATCTAATAGGAGGTAAGGTAACTAAGTTCTTACTTAGAAGATGCAACATGATGGAGTGAAGGGTGTTAGGTAAAGGGGTAAATTGTCTACTCCTCTCCCTAAATGGATATGGATTTTTCATTTTTAAAGCAGCCACTTGGGAGTTAACATGTTGAATTGTTTGAGGTGTATTTATTTGTAAAAATCCCTGTTTTGTTTCTTTAAAGGTTGAAAAAAAATTTGGGGCACAACTTTGAATTTCTTAGAAGGGTTAGAAGGAGATTTTTCTTCACAATGACTAATCAAATCATGATAGTCACAAAGGGCCATGCACAAGTGTGTAAAGGAGGAAAACTTCAAAATCTCAAGTTTATCTTGAATATTTGTATGCAAATTTTCTATGAACATTATTTGAAGGTCAACATTAGGAATATTAATGTTGATTTGTGAGTAAATAAATTGGTATCGTGCTATGAAATTAGTGGCCTTTCCATCCTTGTTTTATTTACATTGGATTAAATCCACTAAAGTCATCTTGGGACCCATGTGCACTTGTAAATGGTTAAGAAAGGAATCAACAAGTTCATTGAATGAACTAATTGAGTTATTCGGTAAGGAACAAAACCACTCCAAGGTAGTGTCTTTCAAGGATCTAGGGAAAAGTTTAGCCAAGATTTTATCCTAAAAAATGAAGTCACTATGTATAAGGTTGTGTATGCTGAGACATGGTTACTAGGGTCTCCTTTTCCACCATATTTCTCAAATCTAGGAATCTCTATGCCTTGTGGAATTTGTTCTCTCAAAATATCCAAGGATAAAGTGTTTCTTTTGAAATATTGTGACAATTGTTCATTTTGATTTTGGTTCAATGTAGTAATTTGTTATTGGAGGGATGAAATTTTTTATACTAGCTGGTTAAGGACAGGATCATTGTTTGTGTTGTGAGATGGAGGTGTATATGTATTCGAAGGGAAAGTGAATTGTAAATTTGTGAGGGGAGATGGATTAGGAGATATGAGATTTGAATGCACAAATCTAAAGGGATTCCCAATGGAAATACCTAAGGTGGTATTGACATTGCTAGTATGTTGTTTAGTTATTGTAACAATTGGATTAGTGTATGTAGGAATAACACTCATAGTTGTGGAAGGAGGAATTGGATTTCCATCTTGACTTTGAGTGTACAAAAAAAATTGAGCACAACTAGTTATAGGAACATGATTATCAATAATGTGAGCTATGATACACACAATCTCTATTCCTTGTTCATTATCAAGCATTTTCCTCATGTTATCTATGAAGGGAATTGTAGTACTAACAATGTATTCAGAACTCACAAATTTTTTCAATTTCTCTAAATCTTCATCCATTTGTCTTAGTTCTTCTTAAGGGACATTAACAACCACTATGTCAACATGAGTCACATTGGTTGTGGGTAGGATGGTCATGGGAAATGAGGTATCAAAGGTATGGTCCATAATGGGTTGACTGGTATCAACACTATGAGTAAAAGAGTTGGAAAACTCAAGATCCACAACGAGTGTGGTAGTACAGGATGGCATGAGTCTTGAACTATGTCTCACTACAGCATTGATAATAGGACACCAAGTTGTGAAGTTGATAAAAGTTTCGCCAAACCTAGGTGCATCCAAAATGGAGAATAGGCACTAGATAAATGTAATCAAATACCCTAGAATATGAAGTGTAATGCAAGTATGTAAAATGAGAGAAATTTTCAAATTTTAAACACGATAATTTACTGATTATGCTACATGTAAAAACTTGAAAATGATGTCTATTAATTCCAATTTTTATTTACAAACAATGCACTCAATTTGACCAATTAAAACTAATGCAAAAGATAGATTTTTTAATTTCTAAAACTAAAACCCAAGTTTAACAATAGATTAGAATGAAGAAAACAAAGACAAATTGCTGCTCAAAATTTTGAAACAACACCTGTACAAGGATAGATTAGGGTGAATGGGTCTTAGCACAAGGGTTGCAAAAATTTAAATATCAGTATGAAGTTCAAATCTAGGGTTTCCTATTTCAGACTATAAACTATACTTTTAGTGACTGATTTTTCCAGATTTTGATGTCTAAATGCAAGTGAAATGAATGGAAAATGATGAACAATATGACACTTTTTGAAATGCAATTTTGACTTAATTTTTGAATATAAATGGTTGAACATACACTAATATGCAAGTACTATGCAAGATTAATGTAATATGCATGCAAATGTTTGAATTTTTTAGATTTTAAAGGATGCAAATTTGCAAACCTAAAACCATAAATGAGATGAAAACTAATGCAAATTTAACAACCTTAAATGAGATGCAAAGGTAATGCAATGAAATTCAAATTAATGCAAATCCTAGATCTAGGGTTTAAATGGACTCCAATTTCAGAATTTTAGATATACAAGGTCGGCTTCACCAAAATGAAACATTGGAAAATGGGTGAATCAATAATGATAAAAAAGGGGTTATGATGCATATATTTCCCTTAGTTAATTAGGAAAAATAGATCCCCTAGGGAAAGATTGGCTTTCAACCCTTAGGTGAGTTAACCTTAGTAGAGATCTTGTTGTTTTCCTTATGACTTAGGATAGGGTAAATTAGCCTAAAATGCACTTTTAGGAGATGAATGAAAATATGAAATGTAACATATGAAACCTCTAAATTAAACCTTAATCTGATAGAATCTAGAAAGCAATTGCAGATCTGAGAAGATCTTGATTTTATGCACCTATCACAAAAAGGTTGTGTTGAGTGTCCTCCTGGGACTCATTCACCCAAGGGCGAATGGGTCTTGCTACAAGTGTTGAAAATTTTCTTTCACAATACTCTGATCTTATGTTTGCACTCTTTATTCCTCTAGATTTCATAGTCAAAAATTCAGAAATAAATTTTGAAAGTGAGTTTATGTGGCTTGACAACAATGTTGACACCTTTTGCAACTTTGACAAATTTTACAAATTTTCTCGTTTCATAGATCTTCAATCCTTCTTCAACCTAAGATTTTCACATACACAAGAGAGGTAAAAATGGTTTTATTTTTGGTGAATGGGTGTTTTCCTTGGTCAAACCCCATTTTGGTAATTAAACATTGAATTGAAACAATGAAACATGAAAGGAATGATGAATGAACAATTTTTCTATGTTGCAACTCACCAAACCCTTAATTTGAAACCTTTGAAGGACTGAAACTTATTACATATCTCCAAGGTCTTGATCTTGCATGAAATGGCTTGATTGATGATGTGATCTTGATGCTTGAATCTTGACTTGAATGCTTGAAACCTACATCACAATGTTAGCTCCAAAAACATGCATGATGCTTGATAAATTTGACATGATGCTTGAGACCTTGAATGCTACAAAAAATGCTTGATAAATCTACTCTTGAACACCTTTGACAATAATATTATCTCTTGTAAAGTTTGGATAATCTTTCTAGCTTGCTCTAGGATTTGAATTGATAAAAAGACCTTGCTTTTATAGACAATTTTTTAGTTCCCAAAAATTAAACATTACAAGCTAACAATTGAATTTCAATTTGGGATCATAAAAATGCCACCAAAAACATATTTAAGATTTGAATTTAGCAACTAAATAGGACCAATTCGCCCAAGGGAAAATGGGTCCCGACCTAAATTGCTAGGACATATTCATTACAAGGTGTTAAAAATGATAATTGCATTAATTAAATTCTAATTCCCTTTCAAAAATTACAATTAATTAGACGTGTAGATGCAAAATAGGGCCAATTGGAGGCTTAATTAAGAGACCCAAACATGGTGTGAAAATGTAAAGGAGTACATTTTCTGACACTACACCTAGAATGAGTATGCTCCTCAAACTAATTAGAGTGATGAGAAGCTTGGTCATCTAGATGAGAAGTCTGATTAGCCATATGTATAAATTTAGAGATACGCATATAATTAAAAATATATATTTATCTTTTCAAAACTAAAACATTTTTAATATATACAAGTTGAACTTTAAAACCTAAATAATTTAATCTTGCACAATTTAAATTCATGTACATTCAATCATCATACTGTGAACCTCAATCCTAGACCTACACAAAGATGGCAAACAAGCACATTATTAGATTGAAATGCAAGTGAAGACAAGGATTCCCCATGAAATCCATCTACAAAGCTCAATAATAGGAAAAATAAAGAACAAAACATGAAAGATAAATGAAATCCTAATTAAGCAATGCAAACACTTGATCCCATGGGGGAGTTGGTGTCAATTGTGTGTAGAAATTGGCCCTTTCCCAACTCCTTTGTAAGTTTTATGATGGTTGATCCACTTGATGGTGAAGAACAATGTGGCTCCTTGCTAAAATCTACAATAACCTAGCTATGGTGATGGAAAATTCTCAAGAAGATGAATAGAATTGCTCTCAATTGAAGATAATAACTTTTCTCTCAAATTGTGGATGATGAATGAGAGGAAGAGTCTCTCCTTTATATATTTCCAAATTGGAAGAATGTGCAAGATTGAGCAATGTGGGATTATTCAACATCCAATGGCCAAGTGCCACTTGTCAAGATGTGAATGGATGAAGATTGTGCACATTTTGATCAAAGTGCCAATAAATGATATTAGGTGGAATTTGAAATTAGTGAAATGACTTGTTGGAGAGGGAAGAAAATGGAATTATGGCCACTTGGCTCAAGGCAAAAGGACTTGTAAGGTGAAATAAATGCCTTGTTGGAAGGACTAAGTCCACTTGGATTTGAATTCAAATTTGAGGGAATATTCCCCTTTTATGCCATGTGAGGGAAAATAGAGATTTAATAAATCAATTAAATCTATTTTCATGTACAAGTGGTAAAATCTAGAGGATGGGACATGATTTAAGATTAAACTAATCAAAGATTAATTAATGTAATGAGGAATTAGGAGATGTGACAATTTAGACTTAAATTTATGTATCGATTTAAATCAAATTGAGAGGAAGGGTTTAATTAAATTTAAATGTTTTGATTTATTTAACTAAAAGGGATAATGTTAGATTAAATCAAATAAGGTTTAATTTATTCAATTTAATAAGAAGACTTTACAGGCTTAATTTAAATAAAATGAATTATTTAAATGAGCAGAGATAGAGGATTAAATTTAATTGGTTAATTTAATCAGCAGAGGAGAAAGACCTAATTAAATAAACAATGATTTATTTAATTAAGGGATGAAAGGTGATGATAAGCTGAGAGTATGATTCAGGATAAAACGATGTTAGTAATCAGGATCAAGTGTGTCGGTCAATTTTCCATGTCTACACATACATACAAAAAAGCAATATTCATACACATGTGAAATTATTTGATAAATTTAATTTATTTATTTTAAAATTATTTACATGAAATTGAAATTGAAATTAAATAAATGTATAAAAAAATCTACATAAATTTTTTATGATGTTTTGATAAGACGCCTTGCAAAATATTTACAAGATTTATGATGGGTAAATATAACTTGGGAAGTCCCTTGTGGTGGATTCCAAGACCCATTTTCAAGAGGGCTAACCTCAAGTTAAGGAGTTTAACTATTTTTCAAGTCTTAGAACTCAACCCAAAGACAAAGACTATTGAGGATTTCAATTTACTCCTAAGAAATATTTTCCTTTTAAAAATGTGAAACCCAACATTGGTGATCCCACAATGTTGGTTTACAATTTTTGGGAGATTCTGATTTTTGCTTAAATCACAAATTTTTAGAAAATATAATGATTTAAGCCTTAAACTATTCCATTTTAAGGATTCTAATTGAATATGGTTTGATCAAACCACCTTAGATCAAACCCCCTTGGATAGAACCCTACTAGTTTTAAACCATACCTATAATGGAGTCTCTTTTACATCTATCAAAATGCTGATAAAAAACCAATTTTGATTTACCTTTTAGGGGATCAAATGAATTCATTTAAAATTTACTTTTTTAATTATGTATTCTTTATTATAAGCTTCCCAAAAAGTATAATTTTAAATAAATTTAATTTTACTATTATATTTAATTTTTATTTCTTGTGAATGTAGGTTTTTCACCGAAAATTAAGCTCTATGTTCTGCACATGTGGGAAAATAGCATATTATCAAAAAAAAATTTGAAAAATATTAGTGCACTAGATATTGAAATCCTTGATCCAACAAAAAATAATAATTGAATTCAGATACATAAAAAAAAAGTAATGTTGTATATAGTCCACCTATGTTTGAATTGTAATTGGTTTGACTTTGAAACTTTATTAAGGAAAAAATATTTAATAAAACACTATGAAACCAAATGAAAGTGCTAGATATTGTAGTTACAAATATAAATTTGAAAAAAATATAATTTTATCCTTCATGGAAAAAAATTTATGTTGTATACGGTGAGCATCACTCCTTAAAAATGGTCTTTACTAAAAAAAACTTAGTTTCTAAAGGAGATGGAAAAAGAAGTGAAATTTGATTCAAAAAAAATTGAAAAATAAAATTTAGAATCTATAGACAAAATGTCACAAATCACTAGTTTGTATCATCTTCAAATTCCTCACAGTTTAGCCGCTATAGGTGCTCGAAAGTGAAGATTTAGTTAGAAAAAATCAGTTCAGTGTCCAGTTTGGCCAAAAATTGTAAACCAGTATTTGTATAGAGTATGACACCAAATATGGTAAAGGAATCCCACCAAGAGTTGTAGTCTCTAGAGAAGGATATTATTAAATTCAAATTTATATTTAGTCCCCCACCCCAAGTCTACTCTTATTTCCTCTCCTAACTTTCCTGTTTCAAGTGCTTTGGATAGTGAAATTCTTATAAGAGCACTGGGAACCTTGGAGAAAGTTCTAAAATATTTTTTGGGAATCATGTACACAATAGAAGTTGTAGGAGGTGAAGGGAAACTCTAGGAGGAAGTAGGGTTGAAAATAAATCTAGATATAATTAGCACTAGGGAATTTCTTGTTAACAAAGAAAATATAGAAAATGCACGTACATTAACAAGATGGTATAAGTAAGAGATCTAGAGGATAAAAGACAAAACATTTAAAGTTTACAAGAACAATCATATTCATGAAACTTGAGATTAAACCTATGATGCTTGGAAGTGTACCATCAAATTCTAATATAATTTTGTTGAAATTTCATTGTTTTGCCTCAAACACATATATAATAAGTTGTGATTCTAAGTTATGATTCAAAAGATATGATCAAAATAATGAACAATTATCTATTCAACCATAAAATCAAATTTTCATTTCTCATTTTTCTAGATGTCCCAAATTTTATTATATGATAATTATAAGCTATGTTAAAATTATGCATAAATATATTAAAGGTGACACAAACCCCATAAGGAAAGGATATTTTAATATACCATAAAACAAAGGATTGTGTGTTAACTCACATGTCAAGTCCTTTTCAGAAGTAAGAGGGAAACTATTTACACAACTTTTAACTACACCAATCTCCTTCATGATCCTATTGAGGAGTGACTGGAAAGTAGTGGAGAAGGAAATATAAATGTGAGTGATGATGATTTGATTAAATTTGGTTTGATATTGGATGGTTGAAAAATTTATAGTAGGTTGATCTTGGGAATTATGAAGTGAACAAATTCTAGGGGCATGAAAATTTTGAGAATAGATCTAGATATTATGTTGATCTAGTATAACATACTTTTCTAGCATCCTCCTATATCGTGACAAAATACAAGTCTTTCTATAGAGAGATGCATCAAATTATAATTAAGAACATTTCCTTACACTAATAAGAATGGATACAAAACACAAAAACAAGGTCAAGACAAGTGATTTGTTTGAAAAATTCCCCTATCATATAATGTGTGTTCAATGGATTGAGATGATTATAAGATATGGATGTAATAGGCTTGTTGATAATTCCCTTGTAATTTTTTTAAAAGTGTATTGCTAGTTATAAATCCATAATCAACAACATTTGGTAGCATCATCCAAACTTGTTCAAAATGGGAAGTTTGGAATATGACCTATTTGGTGCCTTCTAAGATCGTAAGGTACATGGCATATTAATTATTTCAATGTAATGTGATTAGTATAGATCTAGTCTTGGTGGTGTGTCCCTATCTATCATAACTCACTACTAAAATTTTAACATAGGTTCATATTAGTGATTATGTATATGCCCCATCCAATTAGTTTATACAACATGTACATGTAGGGAATTAGAGGAGAAATTAAATGTAAGAATGTAAGTGAGTATATCATGTAAAATAAATGTAATATAGAAAATATGTGTGTGAAAACATATAAGTGGGAGATAATTAAGGTATAAGGTTGCTTCTATTATGGTCAATTCATAAGGTGAGAACATTTGGTCAAGTAGAGGTGCAATGCAATCAGTATGGTGTTCAAGCAATAATCATAGGTACATAGGAGGAATCTAGGCATGAGATAATTCCATGAGTAGGTGCATATAAGAAATATAACAATACAGTTATATATAAGTATGTAATAAATATATGGTAGGGATATTAAGCATTATAAGGCATAGGCCATAAGATCATATGTAGACAAGTATGAAAGGATTGGTTAGATAAATATGGGAATCATAGGTGAAAAAGGGTCATGGTAAGAGATAACATAGAAATGCATACTTTAAATTAGGTAACAACAAGGGAGGTGAAGGTTGGCATCATGAAACAAGGTTGATTGTACAACTATCATAACTTCTATAGATGATATTTCTTATGGTTCCTTTATATTATTTTTTTGCATTATCATAGTACTTAAGTATGTTTCAAAACTCAACATAGATTATGACACAAAATATGGTAAAGGAATCCTATACCAAGAGTTGTAATCTCTAGAGAAGGATATTATTAAATTTAGGTTGATATTTAGTCCCCCACCCCAAGTCTACTCTTATTTCCTCTCCTAAATTTTTCCTAGTTCAAGGTCTTTGGATAGTGAAATTCTTATAAGGGTGGAAACCTTGGAAAATTCTAAGTTCAAGGAAATTGTGGCTAACTTAGAGACTAGAGGGTGGGATGACTTGAATAGGAGTTGTGGGAGGTGAAGGCTAACTTTCGGAGGAAGTAGAGTTGAAAATAAATCTAGCTATAATTAGCACTAGGGACTTTCTTGTTAACAAAGAAAAGAGAAAATGCATGTACATTCACAAGATGGTATTAGTAAGAAGTCTAAAGGATAAAAGACATTTAACATTTGAAGTTTGAACCTAATTAGAAAAATAATCTCATTAGAAATAAATTGAGGACTATTATCCAAATTGATGTCATAAGGAGCACCAAATATTGGGAAAATATAACTCTTGATAACATTGGAGGTGGTTAAAATTTTGAAGGCTATAACTTCATGACACTTTGTGAAATAATCAATGGTACTCAAGATGTATCTATGCTAAAGAAATTAAGTGAGATAAATATTAGAAAAAAATTCAATTCCCCACTTAGTGAAAGATTAAATTCTAATACAAAATGATTAAAAAACTGGAAGGAAGTCTATTTTTGCTAGTAAAAATTTGACATGGAACACAAGATTGAACCAAATGGTAGACATCCTTAAATAAGGTGGGCTAGTAATAACCTAGATATACATGATCTCATGGGTTGTAGCCTACATGGAAAAACTTTGAAAACAAACATCTTCATGACAACTTCTAAAGACCTAATTAGTTTTATGATGATGTCCCAATAGTTTATTTTAAATACAATTTTAAATTTTATTGTCAAATCACAACTTTCATAGTTTGTAAATGAGGTCTACATCTTAATTTTTCATCTATGGTTATAATGACCATAAATATCAAGCTACATTGGCAAGATTTCTTTCCAAATAATTCATTTTCATGGTCTTACAAGTTTTATATTCAAGGTCAAATTCATGGATTCAAGATGTCTATTTTGCTAATCTTTCATCTAAGAGGAGCTTCTTAAGGATGAGGACCAAAATAGAAAAAATTGACCTAACAATAACTTTATTACCCATTAGAAGATATCTAAACTTTCATAAAGTGGTGACCAAAGGTAAAGCAAACTCTTTATCAAAGTTTACCTTGCTTTTGCATATTTAAGAACTTGATTTACCTAGTGAATGGGCCTCTCTTTGTTGCTATCATCATACTAGGTAACCATAACTCCAACTCTAATCTATAGCATTTACATATATAAAATGAAAGGTTTACATAGAGTGGGTTTCTCTAGCATAGGGGAAGAAGATATTATGCTTTTAATGTCATCAAATGGTGAATTAGTTGCAAGTATAAGAAATTGATAGATAAAATAACCTACCTACAATCCTTCCTCGATTGGTCGAACATACATTATTTCCCAAACACGCCTAGCTCTGATAAAAATGGTTAGCCCACTTCTTTTTTTAAAATATATTTGCCAATTTTGGTCAAACCATATTTGGTTGAAAAGGTTTCAGTCAAAACCATTTTGACCAATAACCTTATGCCATGTCGACACCATGTCATCACCACCTAGTTTTTGCTGAAAATAATTCAATAGGAACTATTTAGTTGGCTAAAAGTGTGACATGGGTTTGTACTTGTACCCACAAGTCTAAGAGAACTTGTTCACCAATTGATTTGGCAAGCCCCTCAACAACATATTTAAACATCACCTTGAAAATTTTGGATATCTTGGAAATGAAGGTGAGCAAATCTTCTGGCACACTATGTTTTAGATTATTCCTATGCAATTCTCAAATCAATTTTGAGCATCAAATTAGGATCATGATAGTAAGGATTGAATTCACAAGACTTGGAATTAATCTACACCATTTTCTATGGTAGTTTATACTAAGACATTCATCAAAATAATGCTATCAAATTTTTTATAGTATCAAATCATTTCAAAACATCATTAAATCATCATTTATCCATCATCAATCCTAAGTACACCTAATTTGTATTTTTAACTTTTATATTTTTATTTCAATTATTTATCCTAAATCTATTATCTAATTTAATTTGCACTTAGTTGATTGTATTTGCTCAATTAATCTAGATAATTTATATAAATATATTTTTTTTCTACACATTTAAAATAATAATAATATACAATTAGTGTCATATGCATAATTTAATTTGATTTAATTATTGTACATTGTAGAATGACTAAGTGTTGTTTATAAAACTTGTATAAATGCAAAGGTCAACTTAAAGAGAATGGAAGATTACATTCATGTAAAAAGATAAATAGATTTCCAACAATTTAAGTAGGGTTTAGACATGAAATTTTACATTTATAAGATTATTCTATAGGTTTTTCCCTATAGATTTTTAGGTTAAAAATTTTATTTAAAAAAATTGTTCTTTTCAATATAGCAAAACACTTATTGACATAAATCAATTTTCTTATTAAAAAAAATACTATACATTTTAGTCATATAAATACTAATAATAACAACAACAAACAAAATAAAACTAAATATTGTTAACTTACAAAAAATCGAAAGATCGAGTAAACTAATTCTAATTCATATCATAACTCAAATTTTTCAATATAAATTTCTCTTGCACTTACAATATCAAACACAAATCATATCTTAATCCATTTTTTAGAAATGTCTCTTGCACTTACTACTCTTTGTTCAATTTGAAAGGTAGGTTGTTCAAAAAATGTTGTTAAGAAGAAGATTGAAAATGTCAATAAAAATATAGTATCAATTGACTAAATCTAAAAGAAATAATATAATAATCGTACTCAACATATGTTTGATTAAAATAATTTTTTAAATATGATCTAATTCTTGATAATATATTTTAAATTTAAAAGTAAAAAAAATAAAAACAAAACTGTAAACTTTCATGAAACCCAAGATAACCTACACTTATAAAATAGAATGAATCCACTCCAAAATCTTACAACACTGACTCATTATATCTATATATAACGTCCCATACTTATAAAATAGAATCCACTCGAAAGCCTTACAACACTTGTTCATTATATCTATATATTGGATCCCTTTTTTTTCATTGAATTAGCGCAGCTTTTAATGACAGCATGCTTACTGGTTTGTTATCATGATATCTATATATAGCGTCCCATTTCTAGATTCGTTATCCTAAATGCCTCAGCAGTCTTGGAAGATCCAAGTGCCTTAATGATCTCACTCCACAAATGTGATGTGATTTAAGCCTATGTTGAAGTGTTTTCCAGTGTGAAGAAGAGCATAGAAACCTGCTCTTTGTATTATTATTATCCTCTGCAGCTGAACTTGGATTCCGTGGAACTTGACACGTACATGTGTAGATGGAGTAGCTTGGTTGACTATGATATCAAGTAGCAGACAACCAATACGTCTGTCACGGAGGTGCGGGTGTGGACACGTTTCTTCACAGTTTCTCTATCATGGATTTCAATTTACAGCTTTACTGTGTGTTGTCTTTTAGAGATAGAAATGGCCTGTCTTGGCTCTTCAGTGTCCATGCATGCCGTGAAACAGGGGTGACCTGACAAAGTTGAGAAACCAGCATTATTCTACAGTCAGTTCAGAGATTCTAAAAATCTGTTGGAACAACTTTTCTAAATATTAATATAATATACATAGTTAGTCAATATTTTTAGATTTGTCTGTGTAGAGTTTTTATCACGAACGTTTTCAATCAGATTTTGTGATCCATCATCAATGTATGATAGTGAGAGAAGAGAAATAATAAGATGGTAGCAACCCAAGATGCCTAAATAAATAGAGGGAACAATTGTACAAGACAAAAAGACACAAGAAACCAAGGTTTAGCCTTTCTCATCCTCCCTTCTAGCTTCTTAGTTCTTGTGCCTTTTTATCTTGCACTGTAGTTCCTTTCATCTATTTATGCATCTTGGTCCGCTACCTTCCTCTTATTTCCCTTCTCTGGCTACCATACCTTGATGATGGATCATGGAATTTGATCCAAAATGTTGGTGATAAAAACTCTACACAGTCAAATCCAAAAGTATTGACTATCATTATGGAATGTGAATGCACAGACACACACACACATATATATATATATTTCTAAAGCATGATATCATAACTTCTTCATTTTTGTTAATTTATTAAAATAAATAAATTATCGTTTTTGTCTTTTAATGAAGGTTTATTTATTTAAAGCATGTAGTTTTCACAATCCATGATATTGAGTTTTCAGATTTTTGGTTTGTAACTGTGTGTAATTTTTTATCATCAACGTTTCAGATCAAACTCCATGATCGATCATCAAGACCACCATCAGGATGATGCAAAAAGAGAAAAGAGTGAGGAGGATAGTAGCAGACAAGGGTGTATATATGCATATATACCTTTTAATTAAGAATATTTAAAAGATAATTATCTTCATTTTTTTTGGTTGAATAATTTGGAGTCCTATACTAGATTTCAAGTGAATCTAAAAAAAACATTCAATTAATTCTTTAACTTATAACCAATCAATTTTTCACACCAATAGGTGTTCCTTTAGTGAAGAGCACTAGATAAATTATAAAGATCAATAATGGAGATTAAAAGAACTACCATCAAATAAATCTTGATCATAAAATTTACAATAAATATATGATTGTGACATGTACAAAAAGTCTACTACACTTTTCTTTCCTATTACGATTTTTCTATAATCAACAAAAATATTTGTGTCTTTTACAATACTTACAAGTATAATTCACTTTAAGGTGGATATTCCCTTGGTAAAAAGTACTTTGAGAAATTCATAAATAAATAGTTGAGATTAAAATAACCATCATACAAAAGCTCCTCACAATTCATTTTCCAAACCAATATTAATTTACCTAGTCACAAATGATAGCAAGCAAAAAAAAATCTTGTTCTTACATCTATTATGGAATTGCACAATTGGTATAGTCCAATGGTTGACCTTTATTACAAAAAGGCAAGATTTTTTTCATATGTCATAAATGTAAATTTAGGGGAAAATGACAAGACTCCACATCACAATCATACATTCATTGTAAATTCTATATTGTCAAGATCTATTTGATGGTAGTCATTTTAATCTCCAACATCAATCTATAATTCATTTCATGATCTGAAAGAACATTCAATAGGTCTTTTTTCATATGTTACAATTTAATATTTATTATAAAATGGCAATGATTGATGGTGTGCTTTTAGTGAGGAGCACTAGATGAATTACATAGATCAATGATGGAGAAGAAAAGGAATACCATCAAACAAGTGTTGGCCATAAAATTTACAATAAATACAAGATTGCAACATGTTCAAAAACTCTACCATGCTTTTCCTTTCCCACTACATTTTTCTCAGTGCTCACAACTTCAACAAAGATTTTATACAATAACACATGTAGACATTTAAAATCATCCACACCTTGACTATACTCATTTTTATCCCTCCTAAGTGTTAATCAAATAAGACCAATTATTTAATTAACCTCTCCAATCATCTTCCCAATAATAATTAAATAAATTCTAATAAATTATTTATGCAAGCCATTATTTATGACCTTTCTTCATAGTTCACATTTCATTAAACAAAATCATATTTATTTAATTAATTTCACCCTCACATTCCTATGAACTCCAAAAATTAAATCTCACATTCACATGTAATCTTCACACATTTGTGAGAGTACTCACATGTTATTATCTCATATTCCTACATGATTGTCAACTATGTGTGAGTACTCACATGTCACATCAATCTTCCCTATATTGCTTCTTTCGCATTTGTGAGAACCTTTAATGCTCAATGTTTGATCAAAACAAGGTAATCTCAACTATCCAAATCGCCTTAATCATTTCCCTCACCAAGCGCACTAATCAAAAGATTCCACTTAGAAGATTTTATTTCCTCCAAATCTCTCATGCAACCCTAGCTATTCATCTCAAAATAAATCTTAACCCTTGATCATTTATCTCTTAAATCTATAAATAGACCCTCTCAAGGACCATTTTCACAAATCACACCTCAATGCAATGTTGTCATACTTATTTAAAAATAAACCACATACTTTCAGGAACTAAATCACACACATATTGAGCACAACCACACACTCATGTGTGTGAAACAAGAGATTTGGGGAGATCTTTTGGAAGACTTCTCAAATTTGGGCACTCAACCTCTTCAATCTCAAATGGAGGTGCAAAGGGAGGAAAGGCATAAGTATCTTTTCTTTGTATTTTATTTTTCAGTATTTACTTTGTTTTCTCTCATTCATATTTGGCATACCTAATAGGACCTTTCTCTCAATACTAATATTTTTCTTGGAGCCTCTTTTTAAAAAAATTGTAGGGTTTTTACATTCTTGGGCATGTTTTAGGTCTGCAACATCTTCATCATATGTTGTAGCATCTTTATTGAGAATTATCTCCACCTTTCAATGTAGACAACACGCTACATGGTGTATGTGCATAAATTTTCATAGATGACACACCCCTATGGAAACTATGCACTATCCTAAGGCATCCCTATAGTTCTTATTTTCATTTCCTTAATATTTTTTTTGCAAGTTTTTGGGGTCTTGATTATTACAACATTATCCTTTTGGTTGATTAGACTTTTCTTGCAATGTAGAGTTATATTGTGATTATTTTGTCACTCTTTTAATTAGGTTTTAGTGGATTTCCCTTTGCAATGTTTCATTATTAGTTAGGATTCATTTAACTTTATAAAAGCCTTGATTTGTTTATGCTTCATTCTTAATATCATTTCTAACATATATTTTATAATATTGGAGTGATTTAAGATCTAACTTTCATGTTTTCTTTATTTTTGGCTCTTTCGATTCAAAACATATCTTTATGGTACCTATTCATGAACTCTAGCCTTTATGCACTTCTCCTAGTGTATGCATGAATTCTGGCAGTTATACATGAACTTTGGCACACCTATCCTAGTGTATGTGCTTTTTTTCCTAGCATTTATGCATTTCTCCTAATGTATGATCCCTAGTCTATGTTGTTTGTGTCATTTCATTATTCATCTAACATTAATTTTTTTTATTTTTCGTAACCCATTTTTGTATTATAGGTTTGATTATGTTGATCAGATGGAGGATGGGATCCGATTAGTTATGCTATGTGAAGTAATTGCATCACTCTTATGTTGACTTTCTAAAAAACTCTATTGTAATTGAAATTTTTTCATCTATCAACATCTAGTTATTAGTTATGCATTGTGAAGTAATTCTTTGAGTTTGAAAGACGTGCAATGCAATGTAATCAACGATATTAATATAAACTACACAAATCTATTAAGTACAATTCATTAGTTAAACTCTTTATTCTATTATCTGAGTGAAGGTTTGAATCGCACTGCCACTGGGAGGTGTTGTCATGAAATCTCCAATATTAACCTATTCAACATCCAAAATCAAATATTAGAATACCATTCATATAAAAATGATATTCACATGTAATATTTATAATTGTTTACTAGAACTACATACCTCGACAGTAGATGCAGTGGAGTAATAAGGAGGTGGAGGGCCGGTGAAAATAGTATGAACACTATGACCCTAAAATTTTATTATAATCATTAAACTAAATTAGTTAATCTTGCATTTCAAAAATGAAATTTAATTAATTAAACTCAATGAACATGCTAACATTTACCTAAGTAGCGAGATCGAAATCCTCATTCAACATGGCATCTGTCATCACCAACTGGTCACTTGCAGACATATCCTACGCACTAGCCTCCTGACTATTTGTGGGGTCATATGTATAGGTGGACCCGCAAGCCTAATAAATATGGGATGGAACCCTACCCCTCAAAGTCTCCCTTGTCTCATGTACTGCAGGACTCACACACTGGATGATACTCTAGGTCAGAGAACTAATAGATTGCAGAGTATCCACCTCAGCACTCTCCTTCACAACAGAAGGGATAGCAATGTGCTCATAAGCTAGTCTAGCGAGTGTTCATCTTATTGTTCGTTGAGGATTGAGACGTGCGCCTAGTCTATCTTGGGCCAACCCACCACCTCTCCCCTGGAAGTCTCGCATATCAAAATAGTTGGAGATTTTGTTGAGGACAAACTCATAGTAGAGTTTCCTCAAGAAATATTGGGGGACCTCGTTATTGTTGCATGGATGATGGTCAAAAACCATCCACCACCTCTTCCAAAAAAATTCATTTATCCCTTGGTGGTTGCACCAATTTATAGGAAACCTCTTGCTTGTAAGGTCAAGAGGTTGATTTGTATGTGGGTTAGTGAATAGTGAACACAAGTCATATTTTTTAATTTTTTAATTTTTTTACTTGTTTGGAGGACAGTTTATCTACATAAAATCTTTGTACTCCCACCTCTTATCCGCCCAACCACTTAATTTCTTGCAAATTGCATCTAAATGTGTTAACATATCTTGAAGTGAATTTGCAAGTGTGGTTCTTTCTGAGGTTGAAATTACAAGATAGTTCAACCTCGCAATTAACTCAATTTATTTTTTTTTGTTTTCAATTTCCCCCTTTAAATTTTGTTGAGTTTCAGGAGGATGTTGAGGAATTGTTGGAGTTTGTTGTTGTGGTTGTTCATCAAGATTTTGTTGGTTTGGTTGTTCGTGAGGAGGAGAAGGATTTTGAGGCGGAGAATCAAGTGGATTTTCAACTCCTAAAAATTAAAGAAATGAACATCAAAACATATTAAATCTACTTATTTAACAACAAATTCACAAAAAAAAGCTTACTCCTTTGAGCTCCCTGTTGACATGGCAACATTCTGGCAAAGAAATAGCAAATATTCGATGAAGAAATTGATGAATTTGGGGTCTCCATAATATGAGTGTGCCTTGGAAGGGTTTGCAGGCCACAGATGGAGGAAATGTGAGCGTAAAAATGATTTTGATTTTCTTTCTTTTCTTATAACAACTCATAACGTGCTCATGTTATAACGCGAGCGTGTTATAGGCTCGGTCACACTAAGCCATAACGTGAGCACGTTATGGCTTTTCAATTCTTTTTTAAAAAGTTGGCCACTTTTTGGCCCCCCAACTTTTTGCACTCGCCCATGTAGAAGTGATACATGACTATATTCTATGTCTTTACATGATAAATTGTACTTAATTATAGTCTTCTTTTTTGTCTTTAACCCCCTCTTGATGATTCCTAGGATCAATAATGGCTCTATGAATACCATAAAAGTATTATAAAGGTGTGATATCCACCATGATGCTATTAGGATATCCTAAGAAAGATTATAGTCCATTAGTCATTATGTAATATTTGGTGCCTATATTTGATAGTGTTAAATTGCAGGTGAAGAATTATTTTGTATGGTAAATTTATGGGCTAGGTAGCTAACCTTTATTATGCCACATTATTTCTTAGGTTAATACTATCTTATTGTTGTTGTAATAATCCAAGGATGTCATTTATTGTTGACAACATGGTTGTTCTCAAATAGTTTTGACTACTCCACCTCATTTTGTGACATATCATTCTTCTTTCTTAGTAGACTATTAGCCTTGTGAGGACTATTTTTTATACTTTCTTTATAATCACAAAGTTGGTAAGGAAGAGATACCTCACTATCTAGGTTTTGGTGAAAGTACTTGTCAAGGTTATTTTCAATTGCCACAAATGTTGAATGTTGGCCACCCAAAGAAAACAATCATCTTTACTATGTAGGACACTCATGTAGGAAGATAAACAATTTTATTTATCTCTAAAACCATACTTACATCCTATGGTGAAATGTTGACTAATATGAAATAAGCCTCTTTATGGCTTGAATGAATTACTTGGAAGAAGAAGAGAGAAAATGGAAGAAGAAGGATAAGAGTGGTTCATAGATGATTTACTAAGCTCTAAGATGGGGGAAAAAGAGCAAGGGTGTTGGGAGTAGAGAGAACCCAACAAAATGGAAAATGAAATAAAAAAATCAATTGCAAAAGAAATACTCCTCATTCGACACTAAATAAGAGACCAATTTTTCCAAGGAAACTAACAAATTTTATAGTTGGATTTCATTGGAATGAGAAAAGGTGGAACCTAAAAGTGGGATAGGATCTAATAAATTTAAAGATGTCACCTAAATAAATTGTCAAGAACAAATCTATCTCCTAAATTTCTTTCTAGATTCTTTCCAATAAACTATTTTTCTTGTCTTCATTGCATAGAAGCATGTGTACATGCTTATGATAACATTTCATTGTAAAACCAAATAAACAAAAATTGTTAGCCACAACTCATATGCCTTTGGAAATGATGAATCAATCTCCCACTATAAAACTTTCACATGAATCAAGTACAAGAACTCAAGATTCTTAATTTAGTTGTGATTAAGGATTGCAAATAAATATTAGATGTGGCATATGGAATTTAGTCTTCACTAGCATTTTCTAGGTATGCAACTACTACAAAAGAATTCAATTTATATATTACCCCTTTTTCCTATAAACATATAGACATATTGGGTAAACAAAGATCACAATGTTCATTACAATAGTCAAATACAATTGTAGTTAGATTCATGAATTCAGAGATAATATTCATTCATCTTTATTACAACCTAGAGTTATTAATTAATTCATAGAATGTAGGAACATGTATTACCAATTTATTATTAAAGTGTAGAGTATTTTGCTTGGAGGCCAACCCAAGTATTATTTCTCTACCATCATAGTGAAAAGTTGTCATTGCTTTTGGTTTTCTAGATATGCCCCTTAGAACAACTATTAGACTTGTTAAGAACCTTCAAGTATGTATTAATTGTCACATTGCAATGAACTTTACCTCTAATATTTTTGGAATTCCTACTTCTATCTAGGCCCCACAACGACGAATGTGAATGACAAACAATAAGTGAGTCAGGTTAAGTGGGCCCCATAATATAAACTTACTATCTTTCTAGGGAATTTCCCAAATTCCCCTCTTAGTATGGTAGCCCTCTTTGTGCCTTTGGTTATGAAACATTCATTCCTTAGATGTTCTTCCCTAGTGTAATTTTTAAACCAAAAATTACTTCTTCTAGATGGTAGAGAAGTTTCATCTTTGTTACCTTTCATCATAATTTCTTATTTCAACATTATGTTGTCCAACTCTAATTAAAGTTATCAATTTCATCTTTTCCTACTAAATCATTATCACTTATATTTGACTAGGATTATATAATGGTGATCAATCCTATTGCATCCTTATATGAAGAGGAAATCTTCTCTTTTACTTCTGCTATAATGTGAGAGGTTAAACCTAAAATAAAACACAATTCATTTCTTTTATGTCAAGGTTTCTTCTAGCTTTCTAACCACACTTTTAAATCATTGTTCATAATATTTTATTGATTCCTCCTTAGTTTTTGTGATCTTTCATATTTTATTTATTTATTGCTCATAAATTACATGAATGGAAATGGGTTAGGGATCATTAATGCGATGTGTCTAATGGTAGAAGAAAAAATGGCAAGGGAAATAAGATGGAAGAGTTTCAAGGTTTAGAGATTGGTTTTACCACATACCTTATACCTTTTGGTATGATGGTATGAGTAATCCTACAAGTGTGGGTTGCACAAGGAGGAGGGAGATGGGAAGTGGGTTAAGGGAAATGAGTGGGTAAAATACTAAAAGCCCAAGATTTTGAGATTTAAAGGAAAAGTGAATCCTCAAATTAGGAATTAAGGATGGTGAATACTCAATGTTAAAGGAGAGAAAGCATGGAAAACTACAAGAAGAGAATAATTAAGGTTCACGGATTAGTTTTATAGCTTAATAAGTACATGATTACATGGAGACCTAAAATCCTAGGGCCAAAGGAAAAGACAAAGGGAGTGGAAGCATACTTAAAGCCATGATAAAGTACCCAGGTAATGAGAAGTCTAAAAGACTAAAATAATCAAAGGTTTCAAACAAAAATGTAAATGTTAGGTTTTAAGGAATGGAGGCAAAGAATATTGGCAAGAGGAAACCTATAAATACAATAAAGGCTACAAATATACACAATCACCCCTAACACTTAAATCCTCTATTGTTTAATATATTTAGGCATGTGACAAGTATAACGAAAGACAAAACACTACAACAAGAACATTGTTTAATAAGGGAGTATATTGAAGGAATTCTTAGATTGGTAATAGAAAATGGTCAAAACATGGTTCTATTAAGAAAGGAAACACTCAACTTAGATGAATTTGTGCACTTACTACTATAGGCCCCAACATCACCTAGAAAGGAGCAAGACAAAGATATCACATAACATATATATATAGATATAGATATATAGATATATATGTATATATATATATATATAGAGAGAGAGAGAGAGAGATCAAATATCAATGAGGAACTCTATAGGAAACAAAATCAAACTTAAAAAGAATTAGAAGAACACAAGATTCATTTCAGTAAGAATGATATGCAAGGTAAAGGCTCAAAAGGACAAACATCAACATAGGGTTCCCTAATTTTATTTAAAATTAGAGATGGTGTTGCAAGGCATAAAGAAGTGGAAACTTTAGTAGAGAATATTTATAAACATACTAGGATAAGCAAACCAACATAGGAACCCATGGGGCTTCAAAAGGAAACCCGAGCAAAGCTAGTAGAGGAGGTGTGATCAGATATTCCAAAGGTAATCTTGTGGCGGGTTATGCTGAGGGAATTGGCTTCCAATCGTCTATAATTGCGGAAGCATGCGCGTTGCTCAAGGGCCTTCAAATTGTTTCTTCTCTGGGGATGGAGAACCTTCACATTGAAGGTGACTCTAAGTCCATTATCGATGTTGTGAACTTTGGCAGACTGCTTGGATGGAGTACGGAGGATATTCTTCTAGATATAAGGCTCCTTTTAACTAAGCTAAGGTTAAGGAAGATTACCCACATTTATAGGGAGGGTAATCAAGTGGCGGATGCCTTAGCTAACTTTGGCACCTTTTGGAATTTCTCTAAATGTTGGAGAAATTTGGGGAACTTACCGCCAAAAATTTAAGACCTAGTCTTGAAAGAACAAAACCCTCATTTGTTATGATGACTTCAAATTTTTTGTTTAAGGGGATTGTTTGGGGGGTCCACATGATTGTACTTTGGGCTTGGTGGACGGGTATAAAAGTTGAGGTGGCCTACAAGTGGAAAATTTAATCCTGTGCTAAATGAAGGTGGATTTACAAGGAAGTATGACAAGTACTTCATAATTATGAATTTGAAGGGTCATACCTTGCGATATCTCCTTATGGCGATTATGTTAAATTATCATTTCATCCTTAAGCCTTTGGATTTAAAACTTCATGTGACGGCTCATTATGAGGGAAAGCTCCCTTTTGGCTCTTCTATTTTCGCTAATTTAACTTTGTGTCCCAAACCCGTTTACCTTGTTATTACTAAATTTGGCTTAGCAACCATTCTGCCTAGCTTTTTGTGCAAAGACAACGTGGCTAATGAACATCGCTCTTCCATCATATCTTGCTTACCTAGCCGCAATCACCTCAAGATCCCCATTTATGATATTGCTAAACTTATGATAGGTGATTTTCCTTTTGACGCGTGTGACCTGCACACTGCCTTGATTAACCAATGTAACTTTATTAGCCCAAATATCCATTATGTGAAGAAATCCCTTTGCTTAACCAGTATCTCTAACATTTTTATTTTACAAGTTCTCTGGTTTTTTCCTGTGCGAGTTGACATCATGGGTGGTGATCATGTGTGAACTAAGCCTAATAACTACGGTGAATTCCACAAAAATCCATTGGTTTGGCACATCTATGTCAAGGGTGGCTTAGCTCCCCTAATGGAGAATCTTATTGGTCATGGCCCAAACCTGTCCATGCAATTTGCCAATTCCTAGAAAGATCGGAGAGTGACACTGGGATGAATATCTTTTAAATTTAGTGAAGATGTGGTTGTGTAGGCTATTGGGATCCAAAGCACGGGGAAAATTTATTTGAAACACACGAGAACCTAGGACAATGACAACATGAACGCATTCTTTGTGGGGAGTGAGGCATCGGTCTGCAACCAATCGGGTTTCGAACAAGAGGACCTTTCGTAGCCCTGGGACCAAGTTTTTTTGGCCCTCATGAAATAATTGACGCTTGAAGGTAGATTTAAAACCTAATTTTTTACCACTTCCCTCTGTTGAATCATCTTAGGCACAAATTTATGTTAAATTTTTCGTTCTTTCTGCTTATGGATTTGGAAAGTTCAGTGGAAAAATGCAAGGAAACTGCTAGTCTTAACCCGGAATATATCCCTCCTCTGCCTCTCCACCAAGGACTTATTATGAGGCTCTATCATTTCCACCTCGCTTTATGCCCACCTAAGCCCATTTATGTTGTTCATATGGAGGAAGTTGAACCTCTCATTATTGCTAACATCTCCCTTGTTGAGTCTAAAAGCCCCATTCGAAAACCCCATTTGAGTGCTACTGATAATCCTAAACCCAAGCATGCTGCTAAAAAACTCAAAGGAAGTGCAGTTAACGCTCAAAAGAGTGTCGCAGCTAGTCTGTGTGAGCTCAAGGCTACTTCGGCCAAAATTGCTTACAAAGCCACATCGAAGATAAAGGGAAAAGATGACAAAAAGGACTTAATGGAACCTATGGCGAAAGAGGGTTGAGGAAAAAATGTTGTGGGTAAGGATTCCAAGGGTGACACGGTGGTGGAGGCGATGGTTATGATTGACGAGGAGACTACTATTCGAAGGTCCGGGAGATTGGCAAAAATTAACAAAAAAAGACATGTGGTTGTGGACTCGGAGGAGGAGCAGTCGGACAGTAAAGACTATAAGGAGGAGGATATGTCTGAGGAGGAAGAGGACGAAAATTTGAAAGGACCCCACACCATCCCTGACAATAGCAAAGAGTCGAGAGACTCGGCCTCTCAATCTTTGCACCCGTAGGATGTTGAGCATGTTGAGGACCTGAAGGTTGTCGACGAGGGAGAGGAGCGTCATGTGTTAAAAGAATGAATGGACATGCTAAACAAGAGATTCAGGGGCCTGACACGCTTCACTATGAAGTCGGTCCATTTCGTCACCAGCACTCTGTCTGCAGTGATTAAAGATGAGCTGGAAGGAAAGAATGCATATGAGAATCAAGAGTGGGTCGGGGACGATGATGTGGACCTCCTGTCAAAGAATTGGGATAATTCCAGTTAGCTATTATTTGGTCTGTGTTTTGGTGCTTCTGTTGTTAGTCTATGGTCGGTGTACTATTTTTTGGTTGTTTCTATTTTTTGGCTAGCTTTTTTTGTTCTTGGACTCGATCTTTTTTGGCCCATGGGGCTCGATGTGTAAAGGGTGCAACACCCTGTAAATGCTACTTACTTTATCAAAAACATAGGAACCCATATATTAAGGTTTATCATAATTAAAAAAATTCAAAATAACTTCATATAAGAAATTAATTTTCATGAATTAACAGGGCCTTGGACTAATCCATGGAAAAATGTGTATACAAGTGATTTCATTTCCTCCTCATGAAATCAACTAAAATAATAATTAGAAGTAGGAACTCCAACAATATTTTCATTGCAATGTGACAATTAGAACATACTTGAAGGTTCTTAACAAGTCTAATAGTTTTTCTAAGGGGCATTTCTAGAAAACCAAAAACAATTGACAACTTTTCACTATAATGGCAAAGAAATAATTTTTCCCCTCCCTTTCCACACCACTAAGTAAGTGTCTTGCATCTCAAAAATACCTTGCTAACTTATCTCCCAAGCCAAATTCTCCAACTTTGCATAGATTTATTATGACCTCCTACACAAGAAGCACATACCATTTTATTGCCTTCAATCCAACTACATCTAGGGATATTTTTAATTCCTTATATTTTATCAATCCCCTTACCATTTGCTCACACAACCTGCCCACTTCTGCATAAATGTTTGAGAGAATAAAATTGATCACATCTTTTTTAAGATCCAAATAAAAAAATAGCATTGATGTAAATACTCTAAGCCTATATTCATATGGGATCTATAGGTAGCAAGAAAATAGATCCACACACCCAAAGTTCTTTATTAGTTCAAATATTTTGAAAGCATCCTTGTAAATCCATTTTGTACATATCCCACAAACATTTCATTCCTCCTAAACCTATATTCATATGGGATCTATAGGCAGCAAGAAAATAGATCCACACATCCAAATTGTTTCATTAATTCAAATATTTTGAGATTATTTTATGCATATCCCACAAACATTGCATTCTTCCTAAGCATCCTTGTAAAATCTATTTTGTGCATATCCCACAAACATTGCATTCCTCCTAAACCTATATTCATATGAGATCTACAGGCAGCCAAAAAACAGATCCACACATCCAAATTGCTTCATTAATTCAAATAATTTGAAAGCATCCTTGTAAAACCCATTTTGTGCATATCCCACAAACATTGCATTCCCTGATACTACATTTCTCTAAGGCATTTTTGTCAAACAGTTTATGTGCCTTGTTTATGCTTCCACATTTTCCATACATTGTCTACTAGAGCATTCCCGATGATAATATCTGACAAAATCTCCCTTCCATTAAGCTTTATACATCTGACAAAAAAATTTGACCTTTATCCTTTGATTCATTGCATACCTTGTTCCAAAGCTCCCATTTTGGCACAAGCAGGGAGGATGTTGGCAAAGGTTGCGGCGTCTAGCTTTACACCTGCCAATTGCATTTTCTTGAAATTTTTTGAATCCTTTTCAACAAATCCATTTTGCGTATATGTTGCAATCATGGCATTCCATGAGACCACATTTATTTGGGGTATTTTGTCAAATAGTTCACGTGCCTTTACTATGCTTCCAGATTTTGGAAGCATGTCTACCAGTGTAGTTGCAGCTACAACATCTGACAAAATTCATTTCCTTTATCCTTTGGTGGATTTCCATATCTCATTCCAAAGCTCTCATTTTGGCACAGGCAAGGAGGATGATGGAAAAGATTGTAGAGTTTGGGTTTACACCTTTTGATGGCTCGATTCAAAGTTTTTAAATCATTTTCAACAAATACTTTTTGTGCATACCCTGCAATCGTATCATTCAATGAGACCACGTTTATTTGAGGTATCATGTCAAATGGTCCACGTCCCTTGTCTATGCTTCCACATTTTGCAGACATGTCTACCAAAGCATTCCCAACAATGATGATGGGCACCCATACACTGTTTCAAAGCTCCCATTTTGGCACAGGCCATGAGTAGGTGTGCAAATGAATTTTGTTCAATGTGGAAACCTGTTTGTTGCATATGGGGATATACGAGCGGGAGAAAAAAAATTTAACAAATTAAACTTTGAGCGGGAACGAGAATGGTGATGAGAAACGGTTAACGAAATGGATTAAGGGGGCCCACACCAGCCACCTAAGCAAGTCAACACTTAGAGTGTGTTGGTTAAGCCAGTTCATGCGGGTCAACGCTTAGAGTGTGTTGGTTAAGCCAGTCTGTGTGGAACTAGTGGCTCCCTTGGGCTTCACGGTGGTCAAAGTTTTCAAATACCTGCACACAACCTCCATCAAGTCTTCTACGCCACAACATGGTTTTATACAGTGCCACATATCCCCACGACCTCCTTTGTTTTAGTAATAAATTTTGTTAATAATCACAACCCTCATATTCTTTATAAAGTCAAATCATGGTTACATGCTACCTTCACATTTAATATTTTTATTATCCAATAATTTTTAAACATGTAGCATTTTATGTGACCGCTAGTAGTTTGGCTAATCCACTAGCATTTTATGCTATCCATCAAATTTTCCATAGTGTCCATCAAGAGGTTTTCTTTATTTTCCCATATCTTGCAAATGGGAAGGTATTTTTTTGCATTCAAGTAATTGATAGAAATTTGGATCCGTCGTGGTCATGGTGATGCAATCCATTTTTCAAAATTGTGTTGTTTATTAACTATTTTTGGATTTTGATGTCGAGTTTTGTATGCAAATTTCAACAGGGCATAACTTGCATTTCGATTATCGAGTTTTTACAAACTTTGATTTGATTTCTATCATAATTTTGCAAGAATTCTATCTACACATGTAAAATTAAGATTTGGATAGTTTATCAAAAAATTGAAAAATCTCCATGTTCAAAATGATTGATTTAGCATTAAATATTAAATACAAGTTGTAAGTTATCTTGCACAGATTTTTGGGCAGTCTATGATTCAACACTAATCAAATTAGGGGGTAATCTTACTTAATTAAAGGGGGTTATCCGGTCTTTCTACCTTTGTAATTGATTGGTTCATGTGATTATGTCTCACACTAAATCCCTTCCATTTGAGTATTATTCATAATCCTCCTAATAAATAAAAAATCAAATGTGGATATTATGGAAAGAAAAGGCATGCGACAAAAGATTGTATTTGTCTTCAAAATGATGAAATGAAGCAACTTATTCTCAATCATGTTATTGCCTTACCTAATCATTTAGTTCCAACACATGTAGAAACATCATATGGTCTCACTCACACATATTGTGACACATCACCATCATTTGGGATGGATAATATAGCCCCATGGCTTGCATTGAGATTTCATCTCCCATATAACTTGTTGTTACATCTAAATCCAAAGTTGATATTGTCTTTGTGGCTTCTAACAATTCTATGCACCAAAACATCAATATCGTATTTTTCATATCTGCCACATTGAAACACATTTCTATCTGTTAGAAGATTAATCCTTACTTGGTAAAGATTATTCTTTAATTTTAATTATTTATTAATTTGTAGGAATATTCCAAAAGAATCCCTACAAGTCTTTTGTCATTTTGTCTTCTCACACATGTGTGAGGATGACTCGTTATATTTTTTAATTCCTTTATTAAGGAATATTTGTAGCCACCTCCTTAAGAGGTTCTTGACACATTGCACACACATAGATGAATGGTGGCATTCATTGAGTTGGGAGTTACATTCTAACTCCTCTTCTCACCTCTATTTATTGAGGTATCTCTCCTCTCATTCTTCATATTCAAGCAAGCAAGCTTAAGGCTTAAGTGCTCTCTCTCTCTCTTTGTATCATTCTTAGGAATTTTTCCTCCATTCATAATATCGGGGGATTTTCTTGTTTTTCCCCTTATCAAATTCTTATGTCTCCTTTGCATTGGTGGTGCTTGGTTTGGCTCTTCAATTTCTTGGTAATGTATATCCTTCAAACAATGCTCATTAATTAGTACTTTCCATTGCTCATTTATTTTTCCTTTCATGGTATTTGGTATTACTAATCTTTTGTGAGCTACATTGTTGAAGGTTTACCAGATTTAAAAAGCACACCATTAGAGACACTCTAAGAGAAGAGAAGAGCCAAAAGTTTAATCTTGTTTTTTGTTTGATATATTTTTTCTAACCCTTGTGCAGGTTTTTTTATCTAAAGATTTCTAAGTTTTCTTTGTTTTCAAATTTTAAATCGTTATAATTTGTATGCATGTTTTTTTTTTGCATAAAATTATTAAAACCCTCTAATAAAGAATTATTTTTCATAAAAATTAGAACAAATCATTAGTTTGTAATCTTTTTACAATATTAGACTAAATCTATAAAAGAATCACTATATTTAAAAAAAAAAAATCATCATTTTAAATTCACACCCACCCATTTCATGTTTTTCTCGTTCACGCATTTTCTTTCAAATTGCATTCAATTTATTTTAAACAGACCTTTCATATTGTATAAGAAAGTAAATTCAAGTTTTCACCTTTTTGTCCTCCTTATTCTTTTTCATATGCAAAGGCTTTAAAATAGAGATAGAAATAAAAGAATTCTATAAAAAGTTTTTTAAAGTTTCACATATAAAATAATTAAAATTCTTAAGTTTTAAATATACTTTTTATTTATAGCTTTTAAGATATATTATTAAACTATTATTTATTAATTTTTAAAAATTTAATTTTGTTTTCATTGTTTAATATTATTTTAATTTAAATTTAATATTATTAATTTAAAAAGGGGTCTATTTTTTTCTTTTTACAAAGGAGGTTATTTTTAAAAATTTATCTAAAGGGACTTATTTTGTTCGAAATCTAGGCAATTTATTTTTAAAAGAGTTTTTTTTAAGATTTAATTCAATCAAAAGGGATAATTTTTTTTAAGCAAATTTTTACAATAGTTATTATTTTTCTCATAAATTTGTGAATTTTTTATTGCAATCATGTCTATTTTAATTCCTGAAATTAAGTTAAATTCTTCTCACTCTTGGAAAACTCACATTTCCTTTATTTTTCGTTTTAAACATCTTTTGGATGTTGCTACAGATCCCAAATCGAAACCTGGTTTGTCTGCATCCCAAGATGAACAAGAAAAATGGAAGCTCAAAAATGAGGAATCCCTTGGCCTCATAGGTATTTCCATGTCACTTGAACTTTATGTTCACATTGGGACATGTACAACAGTCTATGAAGCATGGGACAAACTCAAGACTATTTATGATAGTTCAAATGAGTCAAGAAAAAATTCAACTTCAAGATCAATTTGAAGATTTAAGGTATTCTAATTTTAAATCTATGGATGATTTTTTATTAAAATTTGATGCTTTAAATAGTCAATTGCAACATTTAGGAGTAAAATTAGAAGATCTTAGATTAGTTCATCTTATTCTTAAAAAGTGTTTTCCTAGAAAATTTCAACAATTTACTACTAATATTCATGTTCAATTAGTTATTCCTTCTTTAGCTACTCAATTAACTTATGATATTTCTCGCAATTTATTAAGATGGGAAGAAGCTAAGTTGATTCAGTTTGGAAATCTTAAGTCTAATGAACATGTTTTTTTGTCTAATCATAAGCAAAATTTTAAGTCTAATTCTAAACAACAACATTATAATAATAAACCTCATTATAATAATGGTAATGATCCTAGGAAGAATACTTCTTCTAAGAGACCTCATTGCACTTATTGTAATAAGGATGGTCATTGAAAAAATACTTGTTTTAAAAAGCAAAAAGAGAAAAAGCCTATGAAGCAAAATAATCAACAACAAAATAAACCTAATAATAATAAGTTCCATAGCAATTTTAATCAATCTAGACGTGCTTTTACTTGTGGTTATAATATTTCTCAACCTCTTGAATGGGTTATTGATTCAGGTGCATCTAAACATGTTACTTCACATAAAGAATCTTTTGAGTCTATGCAACCTGTTATATCTAATGTTTCTCTTCAACTTGCTAATAATCATACTTGTAAAGTAGAAGCAATTGGAAATGTGAATGTTCCTAATGGTAAATTGCATGATGTTTTATATGTTCCCGAATTAAAGACTAGCTTACTTTCAGTTGCTAAGCTTTGTCGAGATTATAAAATAGAATTTTACAAAGATATGTGCTATGTTATTGATCCAAAACAAAACAAGGTCATTGCTAATGCTAAATTAGACAATGATAATTTGTCCAATTTTAATGAGTTTTTTCAATCTAGATGCTCTTTAATATCTACCATTGATTTTAATGTTTGGCATTAAAGACTTGGTCATATTAATGCTAACAATATTTCCTTGATGCAAAAGATTAATATGATAGATGGATTGCCTAGTATTGTTCCATCTAAAATTGTATTCACAGGATGCATGAGTGGTAAGATGCATAGGGAGCCCTTTCCACATGGTCAATCATGGAGGGCAACTCATAAGTTGCACCTAGTTCATAGTGACCTTTTGGAACCCATGGAGAATAAATCCATCCAAGGATCAAGGTATGCACTTAATTTTGTTGATGATTTTTCTAGAAGAACTAGGATCTATTTTCTTCATAGTAAGGATCAAGTTCTTGATACATTTTATGAATTTCATAAATTTGTTGAATGGCAATCTGGTTTTAAACTTAAAATTCTTAGAACTAATAATGGTAAATAATATGTGAATAATATTTTTAATGGTTATTTTAAATCATTTGGTATTAAGCATGAGCTAACTATTCCCTATACACCTCAACAAAATGGTGTAGCGGAAAGGAAGTATAGAACTGTTGTTGAAATGACTAGATGTATGTTACATGCTAAAAATATGTCTTATAAATTTTGGGGAGAAGCTATATTTTTTTCTACTTACATTATTAATAGGACTCCTACTAAAGCTTTAAAGGATATAACTCCCGAAGAAGTTTGGTCTGGTAGGAAGCCCAATCTTAAGCATTTAAGAATTTTTGGTTCAATTGCTTATGTTCACAAACCTAAACAAAAGAGGCAAAAATTAGATCATAAATCTTCTTATCATATTTTTGTTGGTTATGATGAACATTCTAAAGCTTATAGAGTTTATAATCCTCTTACTAACAAAGTTAAAGTTGCTAGAGATGTATGCATTGTTGAAAACGGTGTTCATGATTGTTCTAAAGTGCATGATATTGAATCTTCTCAAAATAAAGTTATTGTTGTGGAGGATAATCCTCAAGTTGAATCTTTTCTTAACCCTCCTAATGCATCTCTTACTCATAGTGATAGTGATGATGAAAATGTTGAAATTTTTCCTCATGATTCTTCTTCTAGTGATGATACTCCTACATCTAAAAGACAGCCTAAATGGTTTTAAAAAATTATGCAAGAAAGTGAAGATATTTTAGCTAGAATGAATAAATTTAAGACTAGAAAGGAAAATTATTGTAATTATGCTTTGATGTCTAATATTATGAATTCAAATGATCCTCAAACTTATAAACAAGATAAAGATCAACCTCATTGGAAAAATTCTATGCAAGAAGAATATGATCTTTAATTGCTAATAATACTTGGGATTTAGTTCCCTTACCTCAAGGTAAGAATCTTGTTTCATGCAAATGGTTGTATAAAACTAAGGTTAATGCAAATAATGAAGTTAGCAAGTTTAAAGCTAAATTAGTTGCTAGGGGCTTCTCTCAAGTTGAAGGATTAGATTATAATGAAACATTTGCTCCAATAGCTAAGATGCCAACTATTAAATTAGTTCTTGCTTTAGCTTCTCATATGCATTGTCTATTCGTCAAATGGATGTTAAAAGTACATTTTTAAATGGTGATTTACATGAAGAAATTTATATGTCGCAACCTTTGGGTTTCATTAAGGAAGGTAATGAACATCTTGTTTGCAATTTGAAGAAATCAATTTATGGTTTAAAACAATCTCCTAGAGAATGGTATTAAAAAATTAATGCTTTCTTTCTATCTCATGGTTTCATTAGAAGTAAAAATGATCCAAATTTATTTATTAAGCATAGTGAAAATGATATTGTGATTATTATTCTATATGTTGATGATTTAATTATCACTTCTAGTTCTAACAATTTGATTAGTGATGTTAAGTCTCAACTCAATCAACAATTTCAAATGACTGATTTAAGCCTATTACATTATTTTTTAGTATGCAAATTTGGCAAACACCTAAAGGTATTTTTTTTTCTCAACATAAATATGCTCAAGATCTTTTAGATAGATTTAAAATGAATGATGAAAAGTGTGTTTCTACTCCTTGTGAATTAGGGGATAAGTTAATGGTTGATATGGAAACTCCTTTTGTTGATCCCACTTTATATAGGCAATTAGTAGGAAGTTTAAATTATCTAACTCTTACTAGACCTAATATTTCTTATAGTGTTGGATTGGTTTCTAGATTTATGTCTAAACCACAACAAACTCATTTTAAAGTTGCAAAAATAATTTTAAGATATGTTAAAGGTACTCTTAATCTTGGTCCTTTTTATGATGCAAATTGTGATTTTTCTTTAAAGGGTTATAGTGATTCAGATTTAGGAGGTGATCCCAATGATGGGAGATCCACTTGTGGTTATTGTTTCTTTGTTGGATCAGGTGCCATCTCATGGAATAGTAAGAAACAACAATCTACTTCTCTTTGTTCTACATAAGCTGAATATAAAGGTTGAACAAATGCATCTAAAGAAGCACTATGGTTAAGAAGATTACTTGAAGACTTGGGTCTACCTCAAAAGGATCCTGCTGATTTATATTGTGATAATCAAAGTGGTATTGCTTTGACAGATAATCCAATTTTTCATGCAAGGACCAAGCACATTGCTCTTCAACATCACTTCATTAGAGAGGAAATTGAAGATAAGCAAATTTCTCTTTTGTATTGTAAAGGTGAAGATCAAGTGACAGATATTCTCACCAAAGATCTTTGTAAAGATAAATTTCTCTTTCATTGTAAAAATCTAGGATTTCAACCCATTGAAGGGTTTGATGTAAACTCCCCAAGTAAAGCTTAAGAGGGGATGTTAGAAGATTAATCTTTACTTGGTAAAGGTTATTCCTTAATTGTAATTATTTATTAACTTGTAGGAATATTCCAAAGGAATCCCTACAAGTTTTTTGCCTTTTTGTCTTCTCACACATCTATGAGGATGACTCATTATTTTTTTAATTATTTTATTAAGGAATATTTGTAGCCACCTCCTTAAGAGGTTCTTGACACATTGCACGCACATAGATGAATGGTGGCAATCATTGAGTTGGAAGTTACATTCTAACTCCTCTTCTCACCCCTATTTATTGAGGTGTCTCTCCTCTCATTTTTCATATTCAAGCAAGCAAGCTTAAGGCTTAAGTGCTCTCTCTCTTTGTATCATTCTTAGGTGTTTTGCCTCCATTCCTAATATTTGGGTTTTTTCTTCTTTTTTTCCCTTATCAAATTCTTGTGTCTCCTTTGCATTTGGTGGTGCTTGGTTTGGCTCTTCAATTTCTTGGTAATTTCTTTCCTTCAAACAATGCTCATTAATTAGTACTTTTCATTGCTCATTTATTTTTCCTTTCACTATCAAACATATCAACTATGTAGAATCTTACATTGCAGATTTGGAAGACACAATTGAGGACATCAATCTGTTAGAGTAAAAGGTTGTTTTTACTTAATTATTTAATTAAGTCACCTTTTATTCCTCTTAAGATAAACTTAGTTTGCATTTTGTAAGCATTTCATAATTAGAATAATTATTAAATGCATTCCTTTAGGGTTTCTTTAGGGTTTCTCGATCTCCTTTTATAACGATTGATCTCATTGTATTACTTAACTCTCTCTGATTAATGAAACTTTAGCTTTTAGAGCACCCTTTGTTTTTTTGTCTCCATCTCTTTCTTTCTGTGACAGGTTATTTGCATGCAGGTGATCTTCAGGGTCTATGAAGTTGGCTTTCACAACTTCTACACAGTATTACAGCTCCAGACCTGCTACTATCTTGTTCGTGATTTGAAGAATTTTTTTTGGAGCTTCAAGGGTTTAGAGTTTGTCTCTTTGATCCAGGGCATACATGTTTGATCAGATCCTTTTGAGTCTAACTTCATGGAATTGTTATGGTATGTAAACAGCTGTCATAGTGATAGAAGAATACTACTTTTAGCATATATGGTATACACATTAGGAATTGCAATAGATATAGTTTAATGGAGCATGCATAGTTGAGCACCCTAATTTCGCGCCATTAATTATCCTACGTGGAAATTTCAAACCACTCCCAATATTTTACAGCAGCTTACTTGGCAAGTCCCTTGCTAACTTTCATTCCAGGGCCACATCATCAAATATGATGCCACATCAACATGTTTTTTGTCAAGGTCTCCAAAAAAGCCCAAAAAAAAAGTGAGACCAATACTTGTGCATTCACATCATGAATAGTTGAGCGTTGATGTGGCATCACATGATTGGTTGCTTTTTAGATCAAAAGAAAACATTTTGTTTAATTATGGGTAGTCAAGTCACAAATATTGGACATTATATAAACAACTACTATCACAACTATTGAAACATGCTCAACTGCTGAGTCATCTCCCCTAATGCAGACTAAACATGATGGCAAGCTCATAATTTGATTATTATTTAATGACGTGTGACTGACATCAAAAGCGTGGCACCGTGAGACTCAATCAATGGTGGCAAGCAAAGTTGACAAACTCGGACACCACTCAAATTAAATGCATCAAAAATTTCTGACTAAACAAAACTTTGACAGAACTCCACAATTTAAATAACACTTAAAAAAAAAATTGCAAAATGCAGCTAAAAACTGTATTCTATGAATTGAGGTTTTGGGGACAACACATCCAACGGGGACAAGGGACAGCTCCCATTGTGGAGGTTTGGAAGCAATGTGTCCAGTGGGGTCGCTGTAGCAACATCCCTAGTGAGGTCGAGGGGCAACTAAAACACCAAACCACCACATAAAAGTTTCGAAGAAAGGGAACAGTCCGTCCACATATCCCAAACAACTAAGCTTTTATGAGAACAATAGCCCACCTGAAAGTGAAAGGTATCGTCTATAGATATAAAGGAAAAACATGAATATAAGACTCAGAACATAACAGAATCAATAGGGAATCAATGAGCATTTTTCAACGACGAAATACCCAAATATATTTACGCTGGTGGCCAAGTTATTGGCATGGTGGGTTCGAATGTATCATGGCAAATTTGCGTGTTGCGTGATTTACTCTCGATGTTCGTTTTAACATTCGTGAATGACAACCAAAAACAATCTCTTTATTTTGGTCAATGAGATCCTTTAGTCTTTGAAGGGGCACCGCCAAAAGTGAATAGGAGCTATATGGGCTCAATTAGCTTCGAATAAAATGTGTACAAGTAGACGAATGTATGAATAATAATGAGAAACATTAATGATAAATTTCTACCCTATGCTTCTTATAATCTTGATTATTTTCATTAAAACATTAGGAAGATATGCTACAACTGAGCGTGTAAGTTGTAACGCTCCTTAGAGCCCTTTGTATTGCTTAAGTAGTTAAGATCTTTGTAATTCTGGCATGCATCGATTCTTTCCAATTGCAAGCTGAATTACTTATGCTAACGTGCATTGCATATAGCACAATCTAAAACCACTACCATTTAGAGTTAATTCCAGTAGAAGCAACACGTTAAAATAAACTCTATTATTAATTTACAAGTAGACTTTTGAGCGTAAATTATGGATCGACTGTGGAAAATGCTCTCAAACCAGCTGGCAAAATTAAATTAAATCCGCCCAATATAAAGTAAGATTACAAGATGATTGAGCTGACGTCTAATGATACCTTTAACTTCTAAGATTGCGGTCAAGCACTATATCTTGTGCTTTACGTGGTGCATTAATATCAATGTCTTAACGTCAACTTTATGATCATATTCTTTGGATCATATATCAAGAGTTTAAACATATGAAAAATATTAATGTCAGATATGTAAAATGCTATCATCTTTATGATCATACTCTTTGGATCATTTATCCAAATTTTAACCATATGGCAAATATTAATATGCGATTTTTTAAAAATGATTATCATCTTTTGTATAACCAACCAACATTTTTTAGTTAGTGTAAAATTAATTAAGATTACTTCAAAACTTTTGTAGCCCATATTGTCTCGAATCAAAACTTAAGTACAAACATCTCTATTCTTCTGAAAAGATGCAGAAAAAATGCTTTGCAAAAGTCATCTTAATGTGAAATCACTAACGAAAGATATCATAAATGTTCAAATTCGCACAAGCATAACCACCTCGTTTTAAATGGCCAATGTGAGATGAATATCATAAACTATGGCTAACCTTGAGTTTATCAGACATGTATATTATAACTTAGGGGAGGTGCATTGAACTGGAAAGAAACATATGTAAAGCAATCTAGTGATTAATTTTTAAGCCCTGTAAGTTAAGCTGTGAAATCATAATAAAAGTTTTGCAGGATTTTTCCACTGGACATGCTCAGAAGCCATGGAGAAAGAGAAACTCGTGCGTTTCGCAAAACATAAGCTAATTTAAAGTCATCTTTCATAAGTCATGTAATTTACAAGCTAGTTGTACCACTTGGCGTGTATCCTAAGATATGTTCTACTAGTAACAATTCTCATTGTGTACTGTGAATAATTTCCAC
Source organism: Sequoiadendron giganteum (assembly GCA_007115665.2). Lineage (NCBI taxonomy): Eukaryota > Viridiplantae > Streptophyta > Pinopsida > Cupressales > Cupressaceae > Sequoiadendron > Sequoiadendron giganteum. The sequence continues at coordinate 111,287,544 of CM021107.1, read as the reverse complement.
ATGTATAACTGTGAAAAGGAGGTAGTTTCAAAGGCATAAAACACTCCTGTAGCTTTGCTAGTCAGAAGCATGCTTTAGGGTGCAAGTCCCCCAACCCATGTTCTAGCATGCTCCGCCCTCTAGTAGTATCTTCGCCAAAGGTGTTGGCATTAGACCCTGAGATTACTCTCTAGCTTGTGCTTGTATTTTTTTGCACAATAAAGAGGAAGGGGCAGAGATAAATAGCCATCTATAAATCAAGAAGAAAACCAGTAGATAGATAATGGTGAATCAGTTCACCTTGTACACGACCTCCATTCACCTGGGTAACAAAGAAACTGGAGGGGACCTCGCAGGAATTTAAGGGTTTTCATGACTCCAGTTTATGCAACATCTTGCTCCATGAATGCTTTGAAAGTTGGAAGATAAAAGGGCGGATGCTTGAATTCATTGGTTGGAATTAATTTAAGGGTTTTCATGACTCCAGTTTATGCAACATCTTGCTCCATGAATGCTTTGAAAGTTGGAAGATAAAAGGGCGGATGCTTGAATTCATTGGTTGGAATTTAAGAGATTCATCTGCAAATTAAGGGGTTGCATTTCAGTTGATATATATGACTAGAATTAGAGTTATATGACCAATTTTACCAACCTATTTGGTAATTAGATGATTCTAACGATGTAATAGACGCAATAATAGCTATTACTTAGCTTTTCAGAGTCCAGTATTAAAGAGTTTTGGTTTGTGTTCTATAGTGCCACAGAAACATTAAGTTTACATGTTTCTTTTCAATGTCAAAAATATCCACAGTACAAAACAGGTCCAATACGGCAACAGTTTTAAGAATTTCCTTGAGCAACTTGAAATGTGAAATTATGACATTTAATCAGTATAGTTCAACTCCATTTATGTAAAATTAGTGAAATAATATAAAACATAATGTCAATCCTGGAATTCAACAGTGCAAAAAATATTCCCAAACTTAGAAGAGAATGCCTTGCATTTTTAAGCAAATAAAAAACCATACTATAAAACATTTGACATTCGTTACAAGATAAACAAGAAGATGTTTCTTCCCAATAGAACTATGCCAACAAACAAAAACAATCAGAAGCATGCAGATATGGTGACTTTTCACAGCCAAAGCTTTCATGTGTAATATACAAAGCATTCTGCCTCAGAAACCAAAACAATTTGAAAAATACATTAAAAAAAACTATTCACTTCATGGGAGGGAAATTATTTTCAAAGCAAAGTTTTTCGTGAAGCTGAGGATAAAAATTTCCTCTTCTTGATGATGGATCAATGAGTGTGATCTGAAACGTCGATCAAAGAACATACACAGCAAATCCAGAAATAACTCTTTACAATATAGACTGTGGAAAACTTATACCTACTAACTACTCACTTCTCAAGAGATGTAGCTTCAAGTTGCTTTTGCACTAACTGAAGGCAATCTTCCAATGCTTTATATTCATCTAAACCAGAGAAATTCTCGGCCTGACAAAATGCAAAGAATATCAAATTCGTAAGTACAGGTCAAAGCATAAAATATAATCAGAAATTTGGATGCATTTTCCATCCAACTGTTATAATAGAGGTCCTATATCTCTTATTCATTTTCACGGACGCTTTCAATCTAAGTAAAAGAGATGAAGAGATCTCTATTAAGATGCCATGGATAACATACTTAAAGAGCTACAATTTACAAGATAATAGCATGAGAAACCTACAATGACCATAGATCTTCTGAATTTTGTAACATCTAATAAGACTTGGAGTTTTTCCCGAGTCAAATTTGGTTTTTCAGCAGTACCTTGGTCAACTTAGTTGCATTTTCCTAAACTTTCTCTCTTCTCTTCCTAAACTAATTATTACATTAAACAGAAATTAATTTAAAATAATGATAATTGATACAAAAATAATCTTAAATATAAATCATTATTACAATAAAATTGATACTATCTAAACATTATCTAGATTGTTCGAAATAAAAAAATAACATAAACTAAAATAGAGTATAAAGCAAAATTAAAATAAACTAGCAATCGCACCTTGGTGTGCAATGGGTATGCCAAAGATGTGTGGAAGGTCAGTTAGGGAAAATTGTGGTTTATTTTTAATTTTTTAGCATACATTTGTGCAGTATACATAATTAGAAAATGATGATGTTTGTGAAACAAAGGTCTGAATGGATAAGTGATAGCTTCAAATCAACTATGCATCCACTTACAGGGATCCAAACACAACTAAAACAAAATCTTTGAATCAGGAAGATAATAAGGACCCATTACCAATAGACTCATGTTATGTTTGCAATAGGGAGACAAGGAGAGATAGGGAGAGATAGGGATAGAACGAGGGAGAGATATGGGGGGAAGAGAGAGAGAGGGGGGTAGGGAGATAGAGATAGAGAGGAAGATGGAGATGGAGGAGAGGAATATAGAGAGGAGAGGGAGAGATAAAGAGAGAGAATAGAGTGATAGATAGAGATGGAAGAGATAAATATATAGAGAGAGAGAGAGAAACAAAGTGAGAGAGAGAGAGAGAGAGAGAGAGAGAGGAGAAATGATATAGAGGTAGAGAGAGAAAGATATAAGGGTAGAGAGAGACGGAGAGATAATAAGATAGAGATAGCGGGAGAGATGGAAGAATAAATATGGAGATAGAGATAGAGAGGCAAAGAGATAGATATAGAGATAAAGCTAGAGATAGGGAGGGAGAAACAAGGAGTGTGTGTGTGTATGAGTAAGAGAGAGATATGGAAAGAGAACTAGAGAGGGAGATAGATATTTATAAATAAATAGAGAGGGAGAGGGAGATAGATATGTATAAATAGATAGAGATGGAGGGAGAGAAATAGAGAGAGGAGAGAAGTAGAGATATAGAAAGAGGGAGTGATAGGAACAGGGGGAGAGAGAGGGAGATAGAGATAGAAAGAGGGAGAGATGGGGATATAAAGAAGAGAGATAAATATAACTTGTGGAAGATACAGGGGGTGAGAGAGAGAGACAAAGAAAAAGACGGAGAGAAATATATAGAGGGGGAGATGGAAGGAGAGAGGACGAGGGAGAAGGAGAAATAGAGATAGAAAGACAGAAATGATGAAAGAGGGGGAGATGGAGAGAGAAAGATAAAGATATAGGAAGTCATATATGAAGAGATGTATAGAGAAGGATATATATATATATATATATATAGAGAGAGAGAGAGAGAGAGAGAGCAATGCAAGGAGATGCAATAAATGAGAGAGAGAGAGAGAGAAAGAGAGAAAGAGAGATATCAATAGAGAGGGAGAGGGAGAGATGGGAAGTTTGAAATAGAGGGGGAAGGAGTGAGAGATAAAGGAGGTGATAGAGACAAGTAATAAAGAGAGGGAGAGAGAAATAGAGAAAGATAGAGACATAGTTGGAGAAATAGGGAGTGTGTGAGAGAGAGAGATATAGAGATAGAGAGGGTGGGAGAAATAGGGAGAGCGTGTGAATGAGAGAGGTATTTAGAGAGAGGGGGAGAGAGAGAGAGGGGGATATAAAGAGGGAGAGATAGAAAGATATATAGTGGGAAAGATAGAGGGGAGAGAGAGAGAGAGAGAGAGAGGGCGATATAAAGAGGGAGAGAGAAAGATATATAGTGGGAAAGATAGAGGGGAGAGAGAGAAAGAGATAGAGATGGAGATGGAGATGGAGATGGAGATGGAAAGAGAGAGAGAGAGAGAGAGAGGAAGATAGAAATAGAGATAGAGGGAGAGATAAAGAGAGGGAGAGAATGAGAGAGGGAGACGTGGAGGGATAGAAAGATAGAGATAGGAAGTTATATATAGATAGGGATTAAAAATTATAATAATAAATTTATATAGACTATAATCATGAGCATACAAGGAACTGCTTTTAAAGTTTCTCTTCGAAACATTTTTTTAAACTTTTTAAACATTTCTTTTATTTAAAAACTTTACTTAATACTCATATACAAATCTAATATTATAAAAGAATTATTCTAATATATATTTTAGAATATTTACATTATTTAACAAAATAAATAAGATTACACAAAAATAGGATATAAAAAATATGAAATATATTATAATAAATAAAAATAAAATATTTTAATTTATTATTACTAAATATAGTTACTTTAAGCTAAAGATTTCATGTGATTAAAGTAATTAGTTGTTTTTCTTTTTGAGTTGTTTACTTTGAAAACTAATTTATACAATTAATTGTTTTCTTTTAAAGTGTTTATTTTAAAAACTAATTTATACAATTAGATATTAACATGGATTAAATAAAAGAACTTTGTACCATATTAGTTATTATTTTATGTGAATAGTTATTAGTGTTTGTTAGTTATTTTATTTTTTAATTTATTTATTATGCAATTGATAGCTTTCTACTTTCAATTTTTTCCTAGTTTATAAGTTATAAATTAAATTTTTATTTTATTTATTATGCAATTGATAGCTTTCTACTTTCAAATTTTTTCTTAGTTTATAAGTTATAAATTAAATTTTTATTACATAATAATTCTATGTTTATAAATTAACTTTTGAAACTTTAAAATAAATATGCAATCGGTTTCTTAAAGTATTTTACTAGTTTTATAAGTCCTATTTTTGTTTATTAAGAGGGGTAAACGCTTTTGACCCGGAGCTATGAACTGGACACACGGAGGACCTCATCCCCAACATAAATTCTCAAGAATTACACTCCAATGGGGTTTGAACCTTGATGGCAAAAATAACAACACAACTTAACCATCACACCATGCCACTATTGGATTATAAGTCTTAATTTTATGCAATTCTAAATTAAGTATTTTATTTTTAATAGCTTTTTAATTCTAACTTTTAACATGCATATCTAGTAGAGTTTAACTTTAAGTTGAATTGTAATTTTAATTTATTTTATTATGCAAAGTAATTAGCATTAGTTTTCTATTACATACTAAACACTAGCAGTTGCATGCAATGACATGCAATGATGAGCCGATAGGCAGAGGAGTAGTTTAAATGGCAGGTGCTATTACAACCATCACCACTACACGGAAACCATACAACAATTAATGTTGATGCCAACCGGCATTTAATTTTGCTAGCCTTCTCTATTGACGTGCCAAATTCTTTTAATATAAAAAATAAAAAAATGTCACCTTTTTTTTCCGATCGAGAGTCGGACGTCGGAAGGGTTAAAAATTGAGAAGGTTGACGAAAATTCCAGCCAAAGTGCACACAATAAGCCTATCGGCTAATAATAATAATATATTTTCGTACATAAATATTTTTCTTATCTTGTGAAGTATTTTGTCCAAAAGGAACTTTGTAATGTCCCCGTTTTTAGCATTACACCTTTCAAGGATTGATGGCCTTTTCCCGATGCATTGTCGACAGGTCAGAGGCAGAATTAGGGTTTCCGACTGTTTGGTGGGTTCTCTTGAAGATTCAGGGTTCTGCTTGTTGGAATTTGGGTGTTTGGATTGCGGATTCTTTCTAGGTTTTCAGAGAGCTTTGCAATGGTATGTTTTTCTTGGCATTCTGAGCACCTTCAGGAATTTACTATTTTTATTAAATTCTATTTTTAGCAGTGGTCCAGTCAGCATCAGCTCAGTCAACTTTCCTCTTCTGGCAGTTCATTGGGTAATTCCGATTTTTGGCTTAAGGGGTTCATTTTGGAGAAATAAGTTATTTTAAGTCAATAATGTTTTATTTTATAAAATAACCCCTTGTCCTAGTAATATGACTTAAAAGTTGTTTTAAAGAAGGGGACTTGGAGGGTGGTCATCACATGATGATTTATTTTGATCTTTCTAAAGTCTAAATGCTCAAGTGAAATTGGACGCCTATTTTATGAAGAAATGATTTTAAATAAAGTCAAATTTAGCCTTCGAAAAGGGGTCACCCAAACTTGGAGGGAAAAGAAGTCAAATTCAAAAGGGAATTAGGGCGCATCTTCTAGAAGTTTCTGGAGAGCCTTCTCAAGTCTATATAAGGAGGCAGTTGCTCTTCATTTCTTATCTTATGTTTTATAATATTGTTATGCTGCCGGAATGGCTTTGGGATTGCTTCGAGGAATGAATGCCTCCTAGCTTGGCTCTTCTTCTTGCTTGAAAGATAGCAACTAGTTGAGAGATAGTTTGTAATAGGTTTATCTTGCATTTCAGTTGAGTATCTTGCATTTTTGGAGTTCTAGATTTGCATTTCAGTCTCATTTTGAAGTTGCTGAAGTCAAGCTGAATCTGTAGTTTCACTCATAAATCTGAAAATAAAAATACAGTCGTTCTGGGTATTGATTCATTGAGTTTCCTTGATAGGGGCGACCCTTCTTGCAAAGATTCAGATTTTAATATTGAGTGTTTATTTTTTAAAAGCAAAATCGCTTCTCTCTATTGGCCGCACCATTCTGGTCTGCCTGGCAAATGTTTAGAAAAAAGAATACTTCGATTTGTTAGCTGTTTCTTGGTCTAGTGCTCATTGCCATCATTATAGCTTTCGTTTGCATCAGGTCTCATGTCATTCTGGCAAGTATTGAGTGAGTTGTGAGCATTTTAGTGGATTCTAGGGTTGCTGGTTATGCATATTACGTTGCTGTTTTGTTATATCAGTCTTGAGTAATCTGTATTTTGGTGAAGAGTTGTATCTGGAAGGTCATAATTAACCTTGGAATGATCATATCTATTATTGCAGCAGTGGAGAGCTTCTAATCTTGTTTATTGCAGGCATCTTCTGATATTTTGTAAGCTGAACAGTAGTACTGTCAGCATTTCTCTTAATCTTACTTTACATTCTGAAGCTGCATTGTATTTCTGTATATCTCCGCCATATGGTCGCCTCATTTCCACTCTGGAATTGGGTAGCACATACTTGGTGTTGAGTTTACTTTCAGCATAGTTAGCATCTCCGTCATATGGTAGCTCCCATTCCATCTTGGTTTGGAAAGCACATTCTTGACGTTGAGTTCCTTTCTGTATTTAGAGAAGAAGATCCTCTGACCATATGCTCGCCATCATCGGCGCCATCCTTGGTTAGAGTTGCTTTTTGCATAAGCAGTTTAATTCAGATCCTCTGACCAATGCTCACACCTTGCCCACATCGGGATCCTGGTGTACATTCTGGTTAGAGTTGCTTTCTGCACGTTTTGGTTTATCTTCTAACCTTAACGGGTGCATTGTTTGAAATCTGTTAATTGAAAAATTAAAAAAAATTGGTTTGGAATATTACAAACTTGAATTATTTATAATAACCAATTACTTGAAGGTGGCCCCCACGTGGTCAACCCACGCCGCCCTACCTTTCCACTAAATTAAAAACCCCCAATTTATTTCACGCAGAAGGTTAGGAAAACCTCCGCTAAATCTAGCGACACCCAAAATTTCCCCATTCACTGCCTTGAAAAATCGCTACAAAAAAGAAAAATGCTCTTTCCCTGTTATTTCATTGGAATTATTCCGCTTTTTTGGGCAGGAAAAACTATAAGACATGAACACGCTAGTATAATATTTCATCATCATTTTGTCTACAAGCCTGCAAGCTCACTAACGGAGGTTTTAGAGGTGGTAGTTGTGGCTTTGTGTCTATCTATGAGCCAATATGCATATAATTGTTGCGGCTTCTCTCCTTAGAGCGATTCGAACACCGGCCCTCTTTAGCACTAGTTTTGCCCGTGCAATTTGTACCACCCCTTCAAATATTTTTTCTTTGTCGTCTTTCCAATTTGTTGTTGCTCTGCGACAGTTTAGAAATCCGATTGTGAGGAGCATCGAGAGCGCTCCTTATTGGGTCGATAAGTCGCAGTTCGAATCGCAACGAGGGTTTTATTCGTAGAATAAGACTTTTAATATTAAAAATAAAAAAATCCGCCAACTTTTTTTCTGACTCAGAGCTTAACACCGGAAGGGTTAAAAACCGGGAAGGCTAATGAAAATTTTGAACAAAGTGCACACAATAAGCCTATCAGCTAAGTAAAAAAAAAATTGAAAGCAAAACATTCCTAATGTTGTCACGCTTTGAGTTATTGCATCTATCGCTTTACCTAGCTACAAGTACGACATAAGTGGCATTGTCCCTGTAAATTGTCAGAAAGTCGCAAAGCAAGTGTCTGGAGAAAAAAGGCACTAGGATGGGTTGTATACCCACAGTCAATAGTTCACATCAAACTTAAAGTAGAAAAAGGAACTACATATATATTCTTTTTGCAGATAGCAGAGAGGCTAGATATATTTCTTGTTTCACCCAATTGGCATGGTATTGGGAAAACATTGGAATCGGAAATTTTGCCAGTATCCCATTCGGATCATTTTGCCATTTCTCTATCCATAGAAACACGAAATCAGAATAAGAGTCACAGGCCATCTTTTAAGTCTGAAAGAACGTGGCTTAGGCATCCTCAGTTCATGCCCCTACTGAATCAATGGTGGAATTATGTTCCTTTTATCATAGGGTCAAGGATGTTTCAATTAGCTCATAAGCTGAAGTATATTAAAAAGCAAATCAGGTTTTGGAATGTAAATATTTTCAAAAATGTTTTTGAAGAAAAGGAAAGGGTGTTTAAGGAATTATCATATATAAATGATAAGATCATCAGCCAAGGACTAGATGCAGATTTGTATGACAAACAAGAAGAATGGGCAGAGTTAGTTACTAGGGAAGAAATATATTGGAAGCAAAAGTCCCGGGAGATGTGGTTGAAAGAAAGGTGATAGAAATACCAAGTTTTTTCATGCTTTTGCGCAGATAAAACAAGCACATTATTCCATTTTCAGAATCCAAGAATCAATGACAAGCCAAATCTTAGTAAAACAGGATGAGATTCTACAAGAAGCCATAAGGTTTTTTGCATCTCTATTGTCAACCCCAGGCAATAATTCTTCAATTCCCTTCAGTGATACAAGTGACTTATTGGACTCTATACCTTCTTTGGTCTCAAGGGATGAAAATGAGAATCTTTTGAAACCCTTCACATTGGAAGAAGTAAGAGTTGTAGTATTCTCTATGCAGCCTGATAAAGTTCCTGGACCGGATGGGTTTACTGCCTTGTTCTTCCAAAAATGTTGGGATTTTGTTGGTATTGATGTATTCCTTGCATTAGAAGAATCAAGGACTAGGACAGTGCTAAAACAATTTAATACAACACACGTTGCCTTAATCCCGAAAGTAAAGAACCCACAGTCTTTTGTTGAGTTTAGGCCTATCTCCTTATGCAATACGGTGTACAAAATTTTCACTAAAGCTATCTACCTTCGACTTCAACCTCTCATATCCAAGCTAGTATCACCAAAGCAAGGTGGCTTTGTTCCAGGAAGGGAAACAGCAGAAGGTGCCATTGTGGCCCATGAGGTTCTGCACTCTATCAAAACATCTAAAATCCCATCGTTCATCACAAAGTTGGATATGATGAAGGCATATGACAACGTGTGTTGGGAATTCCTAATTCAGGTAATCAAAAAGTTTGGATTCAGTAACAAATGGTGCAAGTGGGTTCTACCTTGTCTATCTAGGGCAAAATTTTCAATACTTATCAATGGGTCTCCGGTGGGTTATTTTGGATCTTCCCAGGGAGTCCGACAAGGGGACCCATTATCCCTTGTGCTTTTCATCCTCATGGCAGAAGCTCTTAGCAAGTCAATCCAAAAAGCTCATTTACAAGGTCTATGGCAGGGGGTTGCAATCCCAAACACAAGTATAACAGCTACTCATTCACTATTTGTAGATGATACATTGTTGATTGGGAAAGCATCTTTGACAGAAGCAAAGCAAGTTAAATCCATGTTGGATAAGTATTCCATGGCATCAGGTCAGAAAATTAATGCAGCCAAGTCTAAGGTATATGTTTTTAATACCAAAGCAACGATAGAAAGGAAGTTGATTTCAATTTAAGGTTTTCAAATAGCAGAGCTTCCTTGTTCATATCTGGGCATACCATTTTTTATGGGCTCTGATAAGTCTTTGTTTTGGAATAAGATATTAGATAGAATTAGAGCAAGAATACTTGCTTGGAAAGCAAGATGGCTTACGCTATCTGGTAGAATTTTACTTGTTAAGTCTATTCTAGCCTCTATTCCCAATTATTTTTTGGCAATTTTGCAAGCCCCAAAAAGTATAATTCACCAAATTGAAAAGCTTATAAGAGAGTTTTTGTGGAAAGGAAATCTTGATGATAAAAAGATCCCCCTAGTATCTTTGTAAAGTATGTGTTCTGATAAGTCAAGTGGAGGGGTAGGTTTCCACAACTTATTTGCAAGAAATATGGCGCTGGGAGCAAAATTGGTTTGGAGAATGTATGCTAGACCGGATCTCAAATGGTGTAAGTTGATCCAGAGAAAATACTTGGACAATGATAATCCATCTAGGATGTTTATTCATTCTGGCTTGTTGAGATGTTATTAGTCCTTTTCTCTCATGCGAGGTCCATAATGGTCATCAAGCTTTATTTTGGAAAGATTCTCGGAATGGTTTGCCACCTCTTAGCTTGAATCAAGATTTGCAGATAGCTGAAAATGTTCTTTCCCAAATTTGGGGAGAGTCTTTAAAGGACTATGTTGATTCTTCTGACTCCATGACAGGTTTGGTTAAGTGGAAGGACTTAACAAATACCCCTATACCAGATGCTCAGAAGAGTATATTGTCAGATATTTTGAAGAATGGAAATGTATCTCTCTAACTCTCCGGATAAACCGGTGTGGGCGCCCTCTAAGAATGGCTTATATACAATTAAAAAAGGGTACAAGTCAATCATTGCTCAAGCGTCTCAATTTCAATCCCATAGAGCTTTTGCCTTTTGTTGGAATTCAACACAATTGCCAAAGGCGGGTGGGTTTGCTTGGCTAGCCTTGAAGAAAAGGATTCTTACAATTGATCGGTTGGAGAAATTTGGAATAACACAAGTATTCAAATGTTTATTCTACAAAAAGGAAGATGAAATAGTTGATCATTTGTTTGTCTCTTGCCCAATAGCTCATGAAATATGGAATTTCATTATGGGGAAATTGAATGCTTCTTTCCCTTTGCCTAGCTCTCTGTGGGACATGTTTACTAGCTGGCCACTTCTATATAAATCTGTGTTGTTTGCATGCATCTGGTTAGTTACTCCTGCCTTGGTAATCTGGTCAATTTGGCTGGAAAGAAATAGATGCATTTTCAAAAGTCAAGTTGTCTTAGTTCAGAGAATCAAAGAGAAATTAGAGAAGTCGGTTTCTAAAGTTTGTAGCTCCTATGTCAGAAATTTTAGATCAATATCGTCACTACACTCCAACTGGGATAATTTTATTCTAAATCACTGGAAACACATTGTTTTACCAATTCAAGGGGCTACACGCTCAAATGAAGTAAAAGTGGATAGAAGTAAAGGTGGATGCCTCCAAGTTCTCCTTTCTATAAGCTTAACTTTGATGGAGCTTCACGTGGAAACCCTGGGGTATCTAGTGCGGGTTGTTGCATTAGGGATGTGTCAGCTTCTCTGTTAGCAACTAAAGCATGACATTTGTACAAATAACATGGCAGAAGTACAAGCATTATTAGCGGGTGTCTCGTTGGCAAAGGATCTCAAAATCAATCAACTGCATGTAGAAGGTGATTCTCTTATCCTAATCAACGCACGTATAACAAAGAGTATCTGTAACTGGAAAATAGTATACACTCTACAAAAAATATGGGATATCTTGGCAACTTTTGAAGACGTCCACTTATCTCATACATACCGAGAAGGCAACGGGTTAGCAGATGGGTTGGCCAATCTGGCCTGTGATCAGCAAGAGCAAATAATCTTTAAAAATAACGATGATCTGTCTGATTTTCCCTATATTCAAGCCATTCTGGTGGCAGAGTGTTCCTCTTTGGCTTAAGTATTATGGCTTTAAATGGTATGAATAAGTGTTCTCAATTTATTCTTCCATTGAAGCAAATTTCAAATATTTGTACTTCTAAAAGGCGGGTAGTGTATGCTGACTAAGGTGGACTTTGTAAGAAGGATTATTCATGTATGAGTCATCTTCCACATTGGAAGAGACTTTATCAGACATGGCAACAGATGTTTGAGTAGGTAACTTAATGATATGTTGTGGTGGGCTTTGCAAACTCAAACGCATGAGATGTCTTATCAAGTTGGTTGTATCTCCACGATATCCAAGTAGGCGGCTAAGCGTAATGCATAATGATGTTTAGCATTTACAACTCCCAAGTTGGCTTTTAATTACTCACATGGAGGGCGGGATACAGGCTTGCCACGAATTGCATTAGCATGGACACTTGTTCATCGCTCCTGGGTTTTTTGACATGTTCTATTTTTTGCAGGTACATAAAAATTATTTTCGTTGTATGGCTCATTAAATAGTTCTATGTAGGAGGTCGATTCGCACAAGCCAGCATGCTTAAATGGTGTTTATCAGTTTTTTGCATTTTGTCCGCCATGATTAGAATATGCTTATACATATTGGCTTTAAAAGGCGGTGAACAATGTGATATTTCATTTATAAACATCAAAAGCCTAGGGAGTGCGACGTTCTGCAAGTTTAGTGTCTTCAATTATGCCAAGATGTTGTCTCGGCCATGGAACCTCAAAGTGAACTGCCCAATGAAATCGTGAGAACGATCGTTTGAAGACAATCTCACACATGAGAATTTCGCGGTGATTTTTCATGTTGAGTGCCCAAGGGTTGAGGAATCGGTACACTCAGTGCTTGGTTTTGAGCTAACGAGTCCTAGAGCTCGACGCCTAATTTTCCCTTCTCAGGTTCTTTCTGTGTTTTTATCAAACATTTTGGATCTTCTACAATCATTGGTAGAGTTGGAATTGATTGTTAATATGTTTGTTATGCCCCAAATGCTTGATGTTGATGCATTATTACAAGTTGTTCAAGGGTATAATATCTTTGTTGGGGATGCATATCTGGGTGATCTATTTCCTAGAGACTGTTAAAAATAAGCTGGGTTTTGCGGAAATTTTTGAAGCCATAAGATTAGCTCTGCAGTTCAGAAATGACAACATTCTTCTCAAAGCATTAAGAAGGAATTCTACAAAGTTGTGTGCTACAATGAGCTTCGACATTAAGGAGAAGTATTATGCCATTTCTTTTCTCCACGAACATAATCCCCACCCACCAAGGAATTTAGGTTATGTTGGTTCAGATGAAGGTGCTCCATCGTCGGTTCCAGGGAAAGATGAGGTCGAGTCGCTACCAGTTGAGGATGTTGTTCCACAGGGAGTTGTTGCTAGTACATCAATTGGGAACCAATTTGCAGAGGGAAATGTGGTTGGTTCTCCAATGGGGTTTCAATTTGCAGAGGGTAATGTTGCTGGCTCATCTGTTGGTTATGTGGCAAGGGCACGGGTTCTGCAAACTGAAAACAGTGGAAAAGAACCCCAGCTTGGTTTTGATTTCTTTGAACAGGAAAGGCGCCTGCAAGAGACACTGGAAGGCCAAGATGAGAATTCAATTCAGGAGAAAGATTGTATGGAGGAGTAGCTGCTCGATTTTTCCAAAGTAGACAGTTTTTTTAATACAGTGTTTACTTTGTACTGCTTTCTAGCTAGTTTGTTCCTTGGTTATAGTCGAACTATGAAGTAACTAGAAATCAAATGCAAGGTTGTTTTGGTTACATCTTATCTTACCTAGTTCGTATGAATTTTTTGGAGGCTGGTCGATGTCTAGGCAAAGTAGATTGACATATCACAACTACTCTGGATCTTTTGCCTATTTTGTTGATACGTATGTACATTTTTTTATAAATATAATATAATATATATACACCCTCGTGCCTTTTACCGATTAAAAAAGACACATTGAAAACACTTAAAGTAAATCTCAAACTAAATCTAAAGATAAAATTTATTCATTGTACAATTGATAGATATCCTATATGATGGACAGATGCTTATCCCGTTTTTTATGGATGTTTATCCTATATGGATGGATGCCTATCGCATTTAAACAGGTGACTACTTGAGTATAAAATTGAATGAACACATGATAACTTAATAAATGGAGAAAATTTTAATTAAAAAAATAGGCAAAATTTTGAGGTACGAGTTGAGTGTTGTTATAGTTCACCCTTCTGATCATCATCTAGATGCAATGCATGTTAGGTGGACATTAATAATATATGAGATAGATTTTTGTGAACTACTATTTATAAAATATGGGTTTATGAAGATTGGCTCAAAAATACATAGTTGAGCCCCAAAAAATCATCACAAGATTTGATCAATTACAAAAAAAATAACATATACAAAAAGACAATGGCATTCTCATACACCAATAAAGAAGGCCTTCTATGCAAAACTTGACACCACAATGCATCCTAAACAACTCCTAAACCCTTAAAATGACTAGTGAGGAACTATGACCAATCTTAATTTACCATAGAAAATAGATTATGAGATTTGAATATTTGACCTCTTGTCATGCATCTGTACGGTTTTAACAAAGGGTGAGTTATCCAAATAAAGATACCATTTGTAGAGTTGAAAAGGAGTAAAGATATACAAACATAGAATTGGACGAACTCAATGTGATACAACTAGATGAGTTACCAAAGAAAGGATAGCGCATCTTGTTATACAAAACAAAACAAAACAAAAGATAAGCATTGTAGTGTAGGAAAATGTATCCCTTTACATTTTCACAATTTGTTTGGGCCCTCCTAATTAAATTGGACTTAATTATACCTTAATAAGCCCTAATTTACATCTTCAAGCCTAATAAATTACATTTTTTTAAGGGGAAACCCGACAATAATTAATGCCAACACGAAACACTTAACCTTGAGCAATGTGTGTTCCAAGAATAGGGACCTGGGACCCATTTGCCCATGGGCGAATGGGTCCTCCCTAGGCCTTTGAACCTAAATTTAAAATATGTTTTCGGCGGTATTTTAAGGTCCCCGAATCCATATTTCAATGTCAGCTTGTAATATTTGAATTTCGGGAAATTAAGGATACATACCTATAAATACAAGGTTATTTCATCAAATCAAAATCTAAGAAGCTAGAGTTTTCATGCAAGTATTCCTAAAGCAAAGTTGATGATCAAGAGCATTCAAAAGTAAACTTATCAATGATTTATTGCAACAATCAAGATCCAATCATCATGTCAAAGTCTTCTTGCATCATGCATGTATTTGGAGCTAACGTTGTGATGTAGGTTTCAAGATCAAAGTCAAGCATTCAAAGCATTATTTCAAGCATCAAGATCCACATCCATTGAAGCCACTTCCTGCAAGTTGCAGGTCTCCATTCAAAGGTTTATCCAAAGGTTTGTTCGGTGGTAACATAGCATTGTGCATTCATCATTCCTTCTTTCATGCTTTATTTCAATTCAAAGTTTAATTACCCAAACGGGGTTTGACCAAGGCAAGCCCCCATTCACCAAAAACAAACAATTTTTCCCTCTTGTGTTTGTATTGCAGATGTTGAAGAAGGATTGAAGACCTCTTGAAGAGCAACATTGGAAAAGTTGTCAAAGTTGCAAAAGTTGTCAAACTTCTTGTAAAATCACAAAATCTAACCTATAGATCTAATTTTTGACTTTTTGACACTGAAACTAGGACAAATTAGCATCAGAGGCTCTCAAAAGTTGATCGAAAACCCTGACAAGAGACTCATTCACCCATGGGCGAACGAGTCCCTAATAGCCTCCCGAAAGTGACTTTTGGTGATTGTTAAACATCGTTCTTCCCTTCTTAGATTTGCAATAAGTTTTTTGTTTCTATCAATATTAAGCTTTATATTATTGTTTCAAGTTTGAGTTGGCATTATTAGGTTGATTTGCTATTTTTAGTTTTTCTCCCAAAAGTGTTGTTCAAGCTAAAACCCTCGTCCTCAAACATAAGGGAATCTAATGATTCTCACATTGAGTTGATTCACCTAAAGGTTGTTAGCCAATTCTTTGTGGAGATCTCACTTTCTAATGAAAATAGGAAGATAGGTCCGTCATAACCTTATTGTCCTTCATTCCATATTGGTGAGAACCTATTTTTTTATGTTTCAAACATAAAATTGGTCAAATTTAGTGCACCATGAGTTATCTTGTGCAAAAACAAAAGAAAATTATGTACAAAACTCACAATATTTACAAATCTTGATTTGAAGGTTTTGACATGTTACCAAAAAAAAAAAGTTCAATACAATGTTTTTTGGCCTTTGCAATAGGATTAAGTTGATACATTAACTAGACACAATGCAAAGATTATTTGGGTTTTTTTGGAATCATAGATACACATGCATGGATTTCTAAGGAAATTGTGAAGGATAGGAATTCACGCTCACAAGTAAACAAGGATAGTTGAAAGAAAACAAGGTTTATGAGGAATGGCAAGATAGGGACTGTAACTTCAAAAATCAATACCCCTTGTAATTTCACGCTATTTTTTGTGTCCACTTTGTTGTTTGCCCTCTTAGTGTTTTTCTAGGCTCATTTTGATCCTTGCATTAACCTTTCTCCCTCCCATGGTGCTTAGGCCCTACTTCCTATGTTCGCATAATGTCTCGTTGTTTTAGAGATCAAGTTGTCTAAACACACACACAAGGTGTAAACATTTGTGCAACACGGTACCATCCCAGGAAAATTTCCCATTTGTTGTCTATTTTCAAACATTTCACTTTGTCAGCTTCCAAGCTCAATGGTAATGGCTCAGAATGAATCCAAATGGCTCATTAGCCTCTTCCTCTTACCTCCTCTTCCATTTTTTGAATCTAATTTTTAATTTTACTCTCTCAAATTCAAATTTTGTCTTTGTTGCACTCTCAAGCTCACACACAAATCTCTCAAGCATTCTACAACACTCCCCAACATTCTCCTTCAACTCTCTTGTCTCCTTAATTTCCTCAAGCCTTCACAAGCAATATTGTTCTTTCATTTCTCTTCTTATTGTCTTGTCTTTCTTTCCATTGTTATTGTAGCTCTCTTATTGTTGTGCCCCTAAGCACCTTGGGATCCTCACATTCCCTTTACCTTTCAATTTAGTCACCATTGCACAACCATAGATCTTACCATTCCCAAACACACTTGAGATAAGAGCATTCTCACAAACAACATTTTTATTTCTCGATCATTGACCCCAACAATTTTCTTGTTCTTTGTTACTATAGTTTATTTGAATGAAGATACCTAGCCACTTGGGACTTTAGTGATATTTCCCCTTTCTTTTCCTTTGTCATTTCTTCATTCTTGTCAAATAAATTAGATAAATCTTTATCATTTTCACTCTTGTTATTATCTGTCATCTACCTAGTATTTTCCTGTTTTGTTTCTATGCAAATCAAGTTCACTTTTAAAGACATTAAATTTTTGGAAGTTTTCTAGTATCACAAACATCCATGCGTAGCACTAGCATCCTGGACAATGACTTCTTCCACTTGGCACAAATTTCTTTCCATTTTTTGATAAAATGCATTTAATTCATTTTCATTTTCACAAGGACCAAATATCAACTCATAACCAATAAACCTAGTTCAAATTCTAAAAATTTGATCATTTTCCTAGAGTTTACAATATCTCACACAAGACTGCAACATGGAGTTAACATAGTAAAATCAATAATATTTGTCTTATTGAAGGAGGCTAGGGATTGTGACATATACGCTCTAGTCTATAGCTACCTTAGGCAACTACCTCTACATTGAGCAAGGGCACCTTTACTGCTCTCTATGGACCCTTTGTTCTACCTTCCTTATGTTGTCAAGTTCTATAATAGTAAGAAGGGCTCAGCTTCTCTTTTCCACCCTTCTACACCCTTTGTTTTTGCTTCTTCATCATCAATGTTGGATCAAATCAATCTCAACTTATTGAAAAGCAAGTTGCCTCGTAAACTCAACACCAACTCTATTGGCTTCGGTTCTCTGCAACCTACTTCATTTGCAAACTCTAATACCATTATTCCTCAATTGGATTTCACTCAATCATTGAAGTAACTTTTGAAAGCATATTGCTCTCTATTGTAACCTTATCTAAGATCTCTGATTAAGAACTATTGTGCGGAAGAGGATATTTAATTGTTATTCTTGAATCTAAAGCAGAGCATGACACAATCTTCCAAGGAGGACCATGGTTAATAGGTTCAAGTGCCTTATTTTTAAACTTCTAGACAGCTCACTTCAACCCTCAAGTGGATGTGACCTAGGGCAATGTCAATCTATGTAAGGGTACATTTTTGTCTCCCTCTTCATATCTAGAATAAACCTTCTTTAGAAATCATCAGAAACAAGATTGGGAAATTCATTGACTAGAATTCCACCAAAACTCTAAATGTTGGGTGTTTCAATATTTGTCTGCAAGTAAACCTTAAAAAAGACTACCTAAAGCTATTGGGATTAAGCATCTGGAGAGGATACCAACACAATTGTTAGATTATGTCCATTTGCACTTTCAATGCCTATCTTGGCATGATTACCCACTCAACCAAGAAACTCAATATAAGAAGGCTCAAGCTAGAAACAATGGGTTTCAACAAGTGCTAACCAAGAAGAGGAATAGAAGGTCTAGGAATTAAAAGCCTAGAACTACTAACTCTAAACCCCTTGAGATCTCTAATAGGTGTGGTGCTTTAATATTTGGTCAAGTATAAATCTTTTCATTTTAAATCTAAAAATGAAGAGGAAAGTTGTGAACAAGCCTCTCTTGACACAACATTGGTGGACCATACTCTATAGTAAGGACTACATTAAGTTCCTAGTTCCTACCCTGAGCCTATTATAACAAGAACATCTACTAAAGTAGGTTGAAAATCAAACCAAGAGATAAGGCTTGACGAAGCAAAGAAAAATGTTGTGGCCAACTCAAGCTACACTAGAGGGTTTCTCCAAAGGAAAGAAGCCCATCAAAAAAAGACTTCGGTTTCATGAAATTGTTGAGGTCTAAATGGGCCCTCAAGAAAAACTACCTCAAGGATCTTATCAGAAAAACAAAATTAGATCAAAAAGGTACCTCTAATGTGTGGATGCTCATCTAGATCAATTCTGAAATTGTTGTTATTAATGCTAAAGGTGCTTCTATAGGCCTTCTTACTATGCAGGATACAAACATTCTATCGAAAACAAGAAATCACTAGAGTGAACACTAGCTCTCTTATTTTTGATACTAGTGGATTTACTTTCACCTATTTGTATGCCCCTAACTCCCTTGCGGCCAAAAAACAATATTACAATTCAATTATTTCTCACATTGAAGAATGCATGTCAAGTAAATCGGTTATTGCTAGTGATTTTATTCTCGTTCTCTTACCCTCAAAGAAAAAGGTGGTTCCAATATAAGAGATCCTTGTAAGAAGTATGTTGAAGATATTACTTCTCTTGTAAGTCTTCAAGACATCAAACATTAAAGGTCTTTATACTTGGCCTAGCGAAGGAGCAAGAAACCACTTCATTGCTGAAAGAACTGACAATTTTTTGGTCCAAGAAGATATTCTTACATGATTACGTTCAATGGTCGTCAAAATAATCTAGAGAACAATCTCCAATCATAAGCCTATCCTTTTGGATACAAGTAGTAGAAAAAATTTGGGTCGTATTCCCTCCAAATTTATCCTACTTGAGTGAACTTGAAAGGATTTTCTACTTAAGTTGAATTAAGCCCTAAAACTTGGTGCACCTCTTGCAATGCTCAAGATAGATGGAAGATCAGACTTTTTAGATTAAAAGCTAACCTTAGAAGCTGGATCAAACTGCATCATAATATGGGCAAAACTAAATAACTTATTTTTCTTGGATAAGGAGAACTGGAAGAGCTTATGACAGACCCTCAAATCTAAGAAAGAAACCATTCTATCTCACCTTCAAGTGAAAACTAGGCAAGACGAGCACTTTTGAAGACTCAAATCCCACATGACTTGGCTCCACCACGGAGACTCCAATAATAGGTTCTCACTTTAAGGCTAATCTAAGGTGTCAGTAATATGATTCGTGAAATACAACTTGAAACTAGTGAAAAAAAAAAAAAAAAACTGACAAAGATCACCCTCCTCAGATTTTGCTTCTTCAAAACATTCCTAAGGCCATAACTGAGGATATCAGAAATTCTCTTTATCAGGTCAGTCACAATGGTAGAACCTAAGAATATTGTTTTTGGCTCTGCAAAGGATAGAACTCCCAACCCAGATGGTTTCACAAACACTTTCTTCCACCAATTATTTGATTCACTTGCTACTAATCTCCTTATAATCACAAAATGCTCATAAAAGGTAACTTGACCAATGCTATTAATTCTACTTTTCTAAATTTAGTCCCAAACAAGAAGAAAGCTATAACATTCAACTGGTTCAAGCATTTTTCATTGTGCAACTCTTGTTATGAATTTATGACCAAAATCATAGCCAACAGAATCAAAATGTACTTAGGCCAAATCATTTTCAATCAGTTTGGAGGTTTCATTCCTGTCAACCAGCTTTATAACAACATTGTGCTTGTCCATGACGGTTTACACACCAACAATATATAATCAAAAATAATAATTGCAGTCAAGCTTGAAATGATTAAAACTTTGCATGAGTGAATTTGGATTTTTTGGCTCAAGTTCTTAATGATTTGGGATTTCCTCTACCTTTTTAAATGTGGATCTTTGGTTGCATCAAGGACCCCCCGTGTTGCTCCTATTGTCAACAGATCTCCTACCAAGTCTTTTCAAAGCTTTTGGAGGTTTGCATCAAGGCTGCCCCTTGTCTCCTTATCTTTATATTAATTTAGCTCAAACTTTAACTAAATTCATGTCAACTGAAAAGGAGGAGTAATAAATTAACTGGAATTAAGATTGTTGCTAGGATCAAGGAGATTACGCACACTCAATTTGTTAATACAGTATCATGACTGGTGAAGCTTCCAATTTAAATGTTAAGACGGATTAAATATTGCTTAGAATCCTTGCTTAATGCCTCTAGAGTTGCTATCAATGTCACTACATCCAAATTTTACACTACGCACACTTCTCCTTCTGAAAATAGAAGCTTTGCCCAATTTTTTTAGTTTGCCAATAGACGAATTGGGACATTTAAATATTTAGGCATCCCTATGAGTTTCAAGTTAAAGAGTTCTCATCTATGTTACCCCAAGTTTTTGTGACAAGGACGGTTGGGGACAGGGGGACGCATTTCAGGGAAGGGGATGGGAGGGAGGCCAATTTTAGGGGATGGAAGCGACGGCTATTAAAAAATAGGGAAAATTTAGAAAATATAGAAAATTTCAAATATTCATATGATAAGGCAATCATCATATACATCATAGAACCTTAACAATTAACACATAATATTAGAGTTCAATCATTTCATAGAAAACGAAAAACAAATGAAGTTTTAACAAAATTTAATATTCATTGACAATTTGCATTAATAATATTAAAAAAATACATCAAATTGCCCAAAGGTTGCAAGTTTCAACTACAAAATGACAAAAATATAGAAAGATGTAGCTGTCTGAACTCCCTAATCAATATCCCCTAATACTACATCAAAATCAAAGTTTATGTCACTGCCACTATGAGAGTTTGTCTCATCCTAATCCAATGGAACCCCAAGCAATGCATCATGTGCCTCATCATCATCAACCTGTCTAGTATCCTCAAGATCAACATCATGTGCCTTGTGGGACCCCACACCCCTTTATTTTTTTTTACTTTTGTGTTTTTCTAAATGAATGGAAATGTTGTTGGGTCATCCAGGACGGCTAGCCATTCTCAGGATGGTCGAGGAACGTCTAAGCGTCCCCTAGCTGTCTTGATGGCTAGCCATCCCCTAGCATTTAGTACAATACCAAAAATGTTTCCAATTTTAGGCAAATTTTGAGGATGACGTAGGGACATTTTTGAGGCATCCCCACATCCCTAAAATGTGTCTAACTAAGGACGCCCCAAATTTTGCTAGGTACGCATCCTTGGGTTAGATAGGTTCTCATTTCTAGTCTAATTTGATGGGGGGAAATTGACTGGGGAAAATTAAGTAACAGCAATGGGTGGTTTACTCTTGTAGGTAGATCGATTTTGATTAAATATGTCTTATCTAGACTACCTATTTACCAGCTCATCAATTTACCATGCTTTGGTCTCAATTCTTCAAGAACTTGATAAAAAAAAATAGGAAATTTTAGCGAGAGGAAGGCAATCTCATAGGAATAAATTCCATCTTATTAGCTAGAGTCAAGTTACAAGAGAAAAATGCCAAGAGGGCTTAGGTATCCAATATGTTGCTAACATGAGCAATCATCTTGGATCAAAACTTGTTTGAAATAAAATAAACCCTCCAATGACCCTGTGAAAGCAATTTATCCTTCATAAGTACAGTGAAGGGAATCAAGGCATGGCGTTGCCGAATGGTATTCAACAAAAAGCTAGCATCTCTAAAATTTGGTTGCTGATTGTAAAGTCTTTGTTGATTATTAAAGATGACATCTATTGGTGTCTGAGTAATGGTAATAGCATCAAATGTTGGAATGAGCCTATTATTGGTTACAAGCCCTTAATTTCTTCCATCCCTAGGGAGCTTCTTCAGACCATGGTTCAATTTGGGACCAAAGACTTGCCAATCTCATCACTTGGAATGGATTCGGCTTCATGGTTTGGATAAAGAACAACAAAGGGAGTAGTCCCAGGTTAAGAGCTAGTTCAATGGCATTATTCCCTCAAACCCAATCAGTGAGGACTATTTTATTTGGGACAAAATTAATTCCTCAAGCACTTGCTCAATTAGGGTTGTAGCTCACATCTAAAGCAGTGTACCTCTTGACAGAAATCTCAAACATATTTTGGGTCAAAATATTACCCTAAAAATTAAGGTATTTTATGGCTTTTCCAAGACAACAATTTTCTTACTACTGAAAATCATTTTAAAAAAGGTATCTTGAGCCCTCATAATTGTTCTAGATGCTTTCAAGAGCATGAAACTCAAGCCTATCTATTTTTTAAATTTGAAGCAAAAAAAAAATTGAGGGTGAATTTTTTCAAGGCAAGTTTTATGAGGTGAAAAAGTATGTACAACTATGCGGATCCATACAACCATACATGGCCATGTAACTGTACCTTTAAGCGAGCATGCACATGCGTGACCAAAAAAAATGGCAAATTATTTTGCAACATTCAATTTTAAAAAAAAAAAATCAATCAACTTTAATTTTTACAACACTTCATTATTAGTCAGGCATGTCAAGAATACTCTACAAAATATTCTATAGAATATTCTACAAAATATTCTCTTCCCTATGCACCGCTCAAACTAGCGACGCCACTTGCAAAGTACATAGTCGCTCAACTGCGTTGCCCTACACACCAACTCCCTACCACTAGTTCAGTGCCCCCTACAATCACGTGTGCAACCAAGGGTCAACACTTAAGACCCTACGCCCAACCGATTGGACCTACATGTCACCAGGGGCAGGATTTTTTAGCCCCCAATTTAGACTTCAAGGCCTAACTAAGCAACTTTCAATAAATTGGGTATAAATCAAGCGTACGATCTCCATTTTTAAAAAACTTCTATCATCGAAAAGTTGGTTCTGAGCCCGATCCGATGGTGTAGGAAATTTTGCAAATTTAGTCTCAAAATATTTTTACAATCAATTTAAGTCGGATCTTCTTTTTTGCACTGTTGGGGACATAACTCTGGCATGCGAACTCTATTTTTCCAAATGAATAGGTGTTGGAAACGTGCTTCAGTTCTCTATGCAGATCTACAGACCATATTTCTAGAAAACTCACCAAGTACACTGAGAATTGTCTGAAGTGAATTTTTCTTTTTTCAGCTTTTCTGCTTTTAGAGTTGCATTGGGGTTTGGTTTTTTGTGTTATTTTTCTTGCTTTTTGTATCTACACATCAAAAACAGCAAAACCTTCCCAAACATTGTTTTGAAAACCTTAAACACTATGGCGGACACCTCTTATGTTGAACGTCTTACACCACACTATCACATCTAGAAGGCTCATATGACCAGATTGCTCATGTCCAAGGGTTTGTGGTCCACTTTGGATCAAGTACAACCAGCATTGACTCGTCAATTTGAGGTTCTTCAACATAGGAACAAGATGGATGAGGCCACGGAACTAATTTCATTGCATGTTTCAGACAATCTCTTGTTTCATCTTGAGTCTTGCACCACTCCAGGGCGATGCGAACAAAGTTCGGTGATTTTTCTAGCACCATCAATGAGTTTCAAGCACTTCAGAATGAGGAATAGTTGACTTCTTTTGAGGATTTCTTGTTGAAATTTAAGCCCCTCAAACCACTTTTGGAGGGTTGTGGGAAGAATAAAATTGACACAAAGTGTTTACTTGATATTGTCTAAACTTTGAGGCCCATTTCAAGTCTTCTATTATCATCACTAGTGTCCCCCTCACTGCCTACTCCTCCCACTTCATCTCTTGAGAATTCCTTATCTCTTGAGGATGAGGATGATGATGATGATGATGATCCACCTTCACCACCCCGTCCAGCTATTCAGCCTTTACCTAAGTGAGCTTGCAATACTCTTTATGCAGTTGGATGTTTGGCAGGTGATACTTCATATTCCCGTCATAATCGTTCACAAACATCAAGTGCTAGTCTTTTGAGTCATGCCATTTTGAATGATCCTCAAAAAATTTCAGATGTGACAAGTACTCCTATGTGGGATAGGTCCATGGAGGAGTATTCTTCATTGATGAAGAATAATACTTGGGATCATGTCCTCTTCCTAAGGGAAGTAAGTTGGTTTAGTGCAAGTGGGTGTACCATACCAAATATGTTGTAGATGGTTTCATTGATAAGTATAAGGCTCATCTTGTTGGAAAGGGATTTTCTCAAGTTGAGAGCATTGACTATTCTAAGATCTTCCCTCGTGTTGCCAAGATGTATTCTATTCACCTTGTACTTTCTCTTGTAGTCACAGGGATGGACAATATTTCAAATGGATGTGAAGAGTGCCTTCCTGCATGGTGACCTTCATGAGGAGATCTATATGGAGCAGCCTCAGGGGCTTGTACAGGACTCTTCACTTGCTTGTAGACTTTGTGGTTCATTATATGGTCTCAAACAAACCCCTTGAGCTTGGTATGAGAAGATGGACTCTTTTTTTCTTTCTTTTGACTTCACACAATGTCATTTTGATCCCACCATGTACATTTAGAGACAGGAAGGTGATCTTTTGATCCTAGTGCTATATGTAGACGATTTGATTCTTACAGGTAGCTCATCCTCCATGATTCAAAATATTCAATGAGCTTTGATGGAGCAATTTGAGATGATAGAGCTCAGCCTTCTGCACTACTTTCTTAGTTTATAGGTTATTCAATCTTCAGAGGGGATTTCCGTATTTCAACGAAAGTATGCTCTTGATATGCTTCAAAGATTTGGAATACTTGATTGCAAGCTAGCAACCACACCATTTCAGTCAGGTGTTGTATTGTCTTCCACTTGTACTACTCCTTCAATAGATGCTGCATTATACAAGCAATTGGTTGGAAAATTGTTGTACCTAACACATTCACATCCTGATCTTTCTTTTGTGGTTGGTCTTGTCTCTCAATTCTCACATGATCCACATGAGTCATTGGCAAGCTAACAAATGCATTTTGAGGTATATTCAGGGCACATCTCATTATGGCATTCATGATACATCAAGGGTTTCTCAAATTCTTGACTTCACTTACTCAGATCGGGTTGGTGATATCAATGATAGGAAGTCTACTTCTGGCTTTGTTTTCTGCCTTGGTTTTGGTCCCCATTGCATGGTCTTGCAAGAAGCAATCTAGTATTGTTTTATCATCTACTAAGGCTCAATACTAAGCAATAGTTTTAGCCAACCAAGAGGTTTTATGGCTTTATCAGTTGATGACTGAGTTTGGTTTTCCTCTTGATTGTCCCACTATTCTTTAGTGTGACAATCAAAGTGCCATTCACATTGCACGCAACCCAATGGAGCATCAAAGGAAATAACATGTTGAGATCAACATGAACTTCATTTGGCAGATGATTCAAGATGGCTTTCTTATCTTGGAGTACATTCCTACAGAGGAGCAGGTTGCAAACATCTTCACAAAACCTTTGGCATTGCCTCATTATCTTCAACTATGATCAATGATTGGGTGAAGGAAGTTGTCCTCTGGGGGTCTTCATGAGGCTGGCCTTCCTTCATGTTTTTTCAGCCTTGCTTTCATCTCTTTTTGGAGAGGAGTTTTTCCCATGAGGTATACTCCTTTTCTCCGCTTTTGAGAGATCTTTAGTTTGTACGCGGGTGCCTCATCAAGCCTAGTTGTCGAGACCCATCTTTGTTTTTCATGCATTCTTCCTTAGTTTTTTAGCTTCTCCCTAAGTTCATCTTAATGGGGGTGTTAGAGTAATAGATTAATCACCTAATTAATTCATTCATTTTGATTATTTAATTAGGTCCCCTTTACTTTACTCACTTAAGCTAAACTTAGGATTTATTTTTTTGCATTATTAAATTAGCTTATGTTATCTCATTATATAGGATTGTGACACTTGTAACAAGTTGATTTAATCCTCTCCCAAGGTTTCACCTCTAGGGCTTTTATCTCCTTTTCATAAGGATTGATTTATCTTCATAATTAATCATTCAAGTTAATTTGTACCAATTCATTCTTTGGTTGTTGAGCACCATTGTGCCTTTGATCTCCTCTTTTGTGATAGGATATTTGCTTGCAGGTGATTTTTGGGTACTGTGGAGTTGATTTTGCAACTTCAACAGTGATTTACTCGGTTTTGGTTCTGCCACCTTCTGCTAGGGAAGAGTGTTGTTTCAATCAGAAATCTGCCCCTTTGGTTTTGATTCTTGCCTTTGTAACATATATTCTTGATCAATAAACTTTACTTTTATATAACAAAAATCCATCACTAATAATGAAGATGCATGCACAATGTGAATAAAGAAATTGTCTCCAACATAAAAAAAATCATTGTTCATATAGGTTTGTACAGTTTGAATAGTGACAAACCCACAAAAACTGTCTTGTAAAAAAACACTTACAAAAAAAATTCTATCTAAAAAGTGCCTTTACAATGTGCTTAATACCTATTAATATATTTTTCCAAAAAGAATTTGGTAACTTGCACAACAATCTAATTACATTTTCAGCATTTCAATTCATTTTTGACATCTTCAGTCCTATTTTGCCCAACAAAAGATGTCCTCAACATCCACAAGAGCAAAACACACTAAGAGAAGGGATTGGAAGAATGAAAATTTGGTCAAAAATAGTGAGGACTTGGTTTGGAAATATTCAATAAGAGAAATATTATCCCCTACAATTCTTTTTTTTTTAAATGCTTTAACACCAAAGTAATGTTTGAGTTTTTGAGCCATATAAATAGGTGGGACATGAAATCTTCCTGTTTACTCTATTTTTTACTTGGATTAGACAATTTAGTGGGGCATGAAATTCTATCAAGAAGAGATAGTCATATGTTTAGGACTTACCATTTGATATAGCTGCTCATCCTTTGTCCTTGCTTCTATATGGTACATCTCAATTTTTTCATATCCCCAATTCACAAGATATTCATTTAAGTTTTATTTGACTGAGAGGTACTTTCCCTTTTTCTTGTGTTTTTTAATAATTCATCTGGAGTAGAGAACCAAATAAAAGTTTGAAGGGAGTATCATTGACTGTTCTGAGAATGTCTAAAGGGTGTCTCCAGAAATCCTAAAACATCTGAGTAATCCATTTGCCAAGTTGAACGAGTTCTTTACTTCAACTTGAAGCATAGTTCAACAGACGGAAATGCCTTAACGATATTACTTTAGAAATTTTAAACAGTATATCACAGATAATGTTCTGTCTCACGGAACTCTTGTTGTCATATTATATTATGCACATTATCTCCAGCATAAAAAAATTAGGATGCAGTCATACCCAACAAAACAAAATATCTCTTCAATCATCAAATACTGCAAACTATGCTACTTTGTTATAAAAAATAATTATGCCTCAAGCAAGTGTAAGTTTATGAACCAATTGTACATGATTGGCAAATGGATTTCCTAATAGACTATATCAATAGAAGGATAACAACTACATACAGTAACATAGGTAGAATTTAAAAGGCAGACATCAATAAAAACCACTCCAAAAAGAAGAGTGATACCACTCACATAAACAACTATTGATAACAAATTTAGCACGTCTTCAATGCATGCTACTATAGTTCAAAATTCAATAATCTTCTTCCTAAATATTTAATTGTTAGAACCTGTACGAAAATCAGAATAAATAATCTTCTTCCTAAATATTTAATTGTTAGAATCTGTACGAAATTCAAATTTCAATAGTTTTTTTCCTTAATATTTACTTGTTAGAATCTGTACAAATGGTACCTGTTTGATGGCATTCCTTAAGTGCATTTGTGCTGTAGTAAGTTCACGCTCGCTACTTGTGGAAGATGCAATGTCTATGTATAGCTCACAGAGCTGTAATGAAGCACGGGCAAACTTCTTGAAACGATCTTCATTGTTCTTCAACTCGGATCCCTGATTTTAAAACCAGATAAACATAAGATAAAGCTGATCTGCTACTTCCATGAAAATCAAATTGATAAATAAAAAGGATATCAAGCATTCAAATTTCAGAAAATTTTCTCAAGGTTTAGGTCTGATGAACAATTTACCCTGTTCCTACATACTTGTGAAAAGAGTGACCTCTAGCCCAATCTGTAGCATACAATGCACCTCAAGCACCATGTGAAAATGATGAGTAATTCCCTGCCAAATCCTCGAGGCAAGAAACAATGCATTCCCATCAACAATCAACTACATCCTTCATACCTGGCACCATTTGACCTCTATAACCAACTTATCATTGAGGTTCAAGCTCCAAACACAACAATTCAACATTCTCAACATGCTATCTTTCCCTTCATGTCCAAGACAATTTCATGTGGGATGTCCAAGATAGTTTCATGTGGGATCTCCTAGGTTCCATTACATTCAATGGATGCTAAACAACTAAGCTTGCTGTACGAATTGTTTCTTATATTCCTACAATTGAGATTTTCAAGATATAACCTTCACTTAGCATTCATGCAAGTATTGCCACCCTTGTAATTGCTCATCAATCAAGTGCCCACCAAACAAGACTGGTGAAAATGCATTTATTTCCAAGATACACAGAGACATGTCACCACCCCCCAGCCTCAACCCTATCCACAAGACAAGGAGACAATAGGGAACATCACCTAGCCATCCCTTATCCTCTGGGAAAATTGAGGATGTGACCCTTTTTATTTAATTCTTTTTTTAAATCAATTCTTTCCAATGAATAAAAAAGGATGAAGGGCAAGGGGAGGCCCACACATTGTCTCATGCCCCTACAAAACCTGAAAGCACCTTATATGTAACCCACTCGCCTATTTGCATTGCAACTCACAATGACCACAAACATTTCTGCCCTTGCAGCTGTTAGCTTGGTGAGGAACATAGAGCGCGTAATTTTTTATAGTTGCCCTTAAACATTTACATTGTTCCCAAAAATGAAAATGCATGAGTTGATGGCATAAAATTTAAAACGCGCCCTACTTGATGACAAATATTATGGTTTTCTGTAAAATCTACATCTAGCTCCAAAGGCACCTTAACAAAGATGTACACTAGTTTGCTTGATATATTTTGATCCACTCCAAAGTTCCAAACAATGTGCCACAGAGATCATATGCTTACATTCTCTAATTCTCATTGTGTTTTGTGAAGAGCACAATCAAAATTCAATATCAAATTTTTTAATTTTATTTTCAAATTTGTTAAACTAAACTGAAACTAGGCACTTACAGAATTTATTTGTTTATTGCAGTGTCACAATGAGCTCTCATGACATGAGTGAGGATAAAGTAGAGGTTCATTCTCCTAGCGATCTTGAATCTGAATATAATCCTGAGGCTAAGGAGGGTGACCATAGGGCTGAGCTTGAAGCCCAAACTAGTTCAATGGCAAGTGAAGCAAGTACTATAGAGTGCCCTTCTGCATTACTGGCACCGTATGCTAGGGGTCCTTTTGATCACAAGTCCCCTCTCAAACAGTTTGCAACAAGATTATTCGACAAGCCAGGTGCATCTGGTGGCACAAGGAAGTGGAAGTGCCACTTTTGTGATTTAGAGTGGTTTGGCAACATTACTAGAGTTAATGCACATCTTATTTTTATTCGAGGAAAAGGTGTGGAGACATGTTCATTTTTGGAAAAAGCGGCAAACCTCAAGTTGAGAGCTGAAATAAATAAGTTATGGAGTGTTCCTAATGATAGTGGAGTTGCACCTGTGCCTACTACTTTGCTTCATAGAGCACATATTCAGCATAGCCAGCCACAAACTTCTAGCCATACTTTGCAGACAAGAATAGGAGGGACACCAAGCTCATCTTCCAGTGCCTATGTAGGAGAGGGGAGGGGGAAACAAAAAATGCAAACTCAAAGTAACCTCATAGCAGATTTGTTTAATGTACAGCTCAAGGATGACATAGATGATGCCATTGGCAAGTTCTTCTTTGCCAATGGCATCCCATTTCATGTAGCCTGATCTCCTTAGTATAAGGAGATGATATCGATGGTGGCAAGGGGAGGACCATCATATGTGCCACCAGGTGAGACAAAATTGAGGACCACAATCTTGGATAAGAACTATTCCAAGATCAATTTGTTGATGGAGAAGATGAAGGAATGTTGGGTCAAGACAAGATGCAGCATAGTCATGGATGGGTGGACAGACATTAGCCATCATCCACTCATTAATATCTTGGTTACATGTACACAAGGCCCATGTTTTCTTAAGGCAGTTGATTGTTCAAGGCATCGCAAAGATGTTGATTTTCAGTCTGAGGTCCTTAAGGAGACTATTGGGGAGGTTGGGCCACAGAATGTGATCCAAGTAGTGACAGATGCAGCACATGTGTGCAAAGTTGCGGGGAGACTTGTTGAGGCAACTTGCAAGCATATTTGGTGGACTCCGTGTTGTGTGCATCCATGAACAATGCACTCAAGGACATGGGGAAGATTGAGTGGATCAAAGTAGTGGTCAATGATGCTAGAGATGTGCAGATGTTTATCTACAAACACCACACTTCACATGCACTCTTCAAGACCTTCTCTAAGAAGGAGTTCCTGAAACCTACTGATATAAGATATGCTTCCTATTTCATTCTCTTGGAGAGAATAATTGAGTTGCAAGAGTCACTGCAACTCATGGTTATGACAGCAGATTGGAATAGGTGGGCCAAGTCCAAGACAGAGCAAAGGAGGAGAATGAAGGATACAGCGAAGAGTGTGTGTTTGGAGTGATGCAAGATATATTGTCTACATCACTGCTCCAATTTTCCAAGTCATCAGGTATGGGGATGCAGATGCACCTAACCTTGGAGAGGTGTATGAGTGTATTGATTCTATACTTGATCAAATGAGGATTGTTGTGCGCGAGGACTCCACATTAGCATTCTACCATGAGCACATTCAACCAATCATTCACAGGAGATGGGAGAAGCTCAGCACTCCCTTGCACATAGCAGCCTATGCACTAAATCCTAAGTGCTACAAGACTAGGCCTAGTAGAGTGACACTGTTAGAGGATGCGGAGGTGAAGGCAGGGTTCTTCAAGTGCATTGAGAAGATGTATGATCCTGTAGATGCCAACATGATTTGCACTAAGTAGACCAAATTTGCCACTCTTAGCGGTTATTTAGATGTGGCCAAGATGGAAATGGCAATGATGGCACAAGAGGATCCAATTTTGTGGTGGACTTGCCATGGATCAAGATCTTTGACTACCACTCTAGCCATTCAATTGTTATCTTGGGCTTCTAGTTCTTCAACTACTAAGAGGAACAAGTCTATCTATAGCTTCATCCACTCTCTTAAGAGGAACAAACTTACCTCTACGAGAGCAAAGAAGTTTGTGGTTGTACATAGTGCTTTGTGTCTCATTGATCGCCAACACAGATTGATGAGGATATTTCGACTTCAAATGTAGGGCCAATTGGTATTAGTTTGGCGGAGCTTGACCACAAGGATTCCAATAGTTCGAGTAATGAGGAGTTTGGGGATGATTAGAGGCCTCCCTTCACTACATTTTTGCATTTTGTACTTATTTTGATATCAATGTATCATGCTACTCATTGTAATCATCTTTGTGATATGATATCATATTTTCGATATAATAAAAATCTCAAATTCGACAATTTCATTTGTCAAATTTTATTTACTTTTAGTAGTAGTATTAAAGTATTTAAAATGTTAGTATTTGCAATTTTTCTATTTTACTAATTTGCCAAAGTTTAATTTGAAATGTAATTCTTAAACATCTTTTTATAACTAGTTTTTCAAGTACTATATGTATATCAACACCACCGCCCCCCTCCCCACCGCCATCCACGAACTTAGACCCTTGGTCCCCTGTCCCTGTGAGGAAAATCCATGGAACACTGGTCAAAATCAAACCTGCATCAAAAATATGAAGAAAGGTAGCAAGAAAGAATTTGGGAAGGGTCAAATAGGAAAAAAGGACTCAAATTCTTCTCAGCATGGAAAGAAAGCCTTGACCAATGTTAAGTGTTTCAAATGCCATAAAAATGGCCACCATGCTTCTCACTGTCCTAAGACAAAAAAGGGGAAGGCCAAGCAATAGTACAAAAGTAGTTTGCAACAAATGCAAAAGCTTCAATAGTCAATGAACTTTCATTCAAACTAAAGAAAACCTTCTCCTTTGTGTCGTGCTTATCCACTAACACTATTTCTATAGTAGGGTGGTCTACAAGCAATGTTTAGGTAAGGAAGCAAGTATGCAAGTAGACTTTAATAAGAAGTTTTTAGTAGACTTTAATAAGAAGTTTTTAGTAGACTTCAAGATAAGGAAGCAAGTATGCAAGTAGATCGTGGAAACAATGATACATATCCTATTATAGAGATTGGAAAATACTTATTATTGGAAGCCTTTAGGTGATGTTCCTGAACTTCATCATGTCCTATATGTTCCTAGATTAACGAAGAACATACTTTCAGTTTTAGCCATGATAGATCTTATATGTGTGGCTGAATTTGATGATCACCAAGTCACCATTACAAGTCACAGCGAAGATCCTAGTCAAGTATGCGAAAAAGTGATCTTTACAAGTTGATTGCTAATCCAATCAAACAAGAAGTCTTCACACATGATAGTGAAAACTTGTGTAAGCTTTAGCACAAGAGTCTTGTTCACTTGCACTATGGGGCTCTATCCCTCTTGAGAGATATGGTGCAGGGAATGCCAAGCTTCAAGATAGAGAAGCATAGAGTGTGTAAAGGTTGCACACTTGCCAAACACACCAAGATTTATTTTCCTAGTAGTAAGCACGCACAGATCAAGAGGGATTTGTAATAATCCCCATTTAGCCACCTAAGAAAAGAACAAACCACGAGTAAAATATATACAAAATTAATGAAGATGGACGACAACCTTATTAGTAAGATAATAATAATTAAAACCCTCAGCAGCAATCCAACCAAACGAGGCCGACTTGTCATTGAAGAGCATCAATTCATTATATTAATATAAGACATGCCTTTTCAGAAAGGTGCAATTAACCTAAGGAATGGAGGGACATGTCATTTGCCCAATCGGGGGCATTAAAGATCAGAAATTGTCGAGCAAGAGGGCATCGAATGAATTTGAGGAACTAATACATTCTAATCACAGCAGATCAAGTCGCTCCTAGGGAGCCATTGATCATCGACCCAGGCTGAACATTCATTAGAAGAAATCAGACACCCAGCTATCAGTAATTCGCATGATTTAAAGAGTATATATAAAAGAGACACCAAACAAGATAGTCACCAATTCGCCGACCTGCATATGCATGTAATCAGTGAGAGAATTTGAGAAATAGCATATAATTTAGGGTATCTAATCTGCATCTTTAAACAAGTACTGTTGCAGACTATATATATATCATAACTTATAGAAGATATTTACTTACTCCTATTCACATATCTTTAATTGTCATCATTGAATATAAGTCTAATAATCGAGTGAATTAGCATTAAAAATTGCTCTTAGAGTATTTCATTTTAAATCAGTGGTTTTAGGCCTTTTGAATATATTGATTTAGAAGATTAAAGGCAAAACTTATCACAATTCTATAAGGGGACATCACAGGATTTTTGATTCAATTCATTTAGATGTGTGGACCTATGTCAACAACTTCATTGGCAAGAAGCATTTATTATCTATGTTCCCCAAGTTTTTGAGAAGAGGATGAGAGAACGAGTTCGCAGAAAAGGTTCTTTTAAGGCGATTTTTTAGGGAATGACAAGGATCAACTATTAAAAAATAGAGAGTTTTTTTAAATATAAGGAAATTCCAAATATTCATATGATAACATTGATCATGCATTCATCATAGACCTTATAGAACCTTTGGGAGGATGGGTAATTGAACAAGAATTATGACGTTCTTTAGATATATATGAGCATGAGTTAATAAAGACATGCTTGATCGGTGTGTATATCCAGGTGAGGGATTTATTATTGAAGGTTTCCTAAAGCCTTCAAGACTGAATGTTATGTTGTGAAACTCATTAACAAAGAGGAACGATTAAGTAAAAAGGTAACTAGTTATGTTCTAGTTTGACCTCAGCTAGGATACTAATAGATGGGATTGTTCTAGGAGTTGTCTGTGTAAGGCATGATTGATACATTTTTGCATTATGATAGTGGCATTTCCTACCAACTAAGACTTAACTCATATTCAGCAATATAATGACTAGAATTTCCTTGTATACTATATAGTTTGTCCAATCTGCAAAACAAGACAATCCTTACAGTGACTTTGACCATGAAGATGCAAAGATTTTCCACAGGGGATATGTATTTTGTAGATTTTGTGATCATGATTAATCATTGGTTTATTACTTGGTCAGACTTATAGTTTGATGGGGGCTTGGAGGCAGTGCACATTGTAGGGTGGAAGGGCAAATGAAGACCTTGAAAACCACATAGACCATCATAGTGCACACCATTTTCATATTTTTTGTAAATCTTAGATGGGCATATCATAAACCAAATAGGCATTGAATAGTTATAAGTTTTTTTTAAGTAACTAAAATGCTCCTGAGTATATTAGGGTACAACGACCCAAACATACCTGTATAGGCGTGAATTTGCACCCCTAACGCAAATTCCCCTTTACCTCTTTACACTTTAGAAAACCTAAGGCAGAGGCTTAATTCCACTTAAGCCCGCTGCTCACATCACACTTGGCGCCTTGTTTGTGTGTCGATGGAGGCATTTTTTGTCGAGGATGCCTGCGCGGCTGCCCGGCTCGCTTACGTCCCTGGCAAATTCCTACTGTTGGAGTCTACAAAGACGTTACACTTCCCATTGGAAGTCAAAGTGTAACGCCTCCCTTCGACTGGCCGAACCGAATATGGCCATTTTTCATCCTTTCCTTCATATTCTTCATCTATCCATCCATTATGGAGTTTTGCAAGATCGATTTGAACACTCTCTCCATTTCATTCACTCATCCACAAGCTTTGTATCAGCACTTTACACTCCATTGCAACAATCCACTACTCCATCACTCTGATAGTGCGAGTGCAGGACAAACACCACGGCAGCAGAGGCTTGAGTTCCTCTCATCTTCTCCTCCACTAGCCTTGAGCGCTTTGGACGGAGGTGGTAAGCTCCTCTTATCTTCTCTATTGTTTTGGTTGAGTAAGCACGTACTCCTTTGTAGTGTCTTTTGTTTACGTAGCTTGTATTCCCTTCTTTATCATTATTTCTATCGTTGCAAACTTGGCTGTCCATGGAGGTGGAAACACCAAAACGAGGGTCTGACTAAGACAGACCCCTAAACAACCCCCCAACATTTTTCTGCTTTTTTGTGTGCAAGTGGAGAGATCTTGGAGCAAGTTGGGGAGAAGTTTGTTGTGCGAGATCGTCTTCATCACCCTTGCGGTAATTTACTTCCTTTATCATGTTTGTCTATACATTTCACTTTTCTTAGTCTTATTCTTCACTTCCTGAAACTTCTAAATTAGGCTGTAAGTCCTTTTAGAGTTTAACCTCGTCTCTTTGTTTTTCTGGCCGTACGAACGCCAGCATACCTATGAGACGCCAGCGCGCCGCGTTGTCGTCCCTTTACTGCGCTTTTGTCCTCCGACAGAGAGCTACCTGAGACGCAGAGTTGGCTCTGCAAAGCGACTCGTCTAGTATCCCTCCAACCCTCGGGTTTGCAGAGTGATCGAAAGACCTTATAGTCCTCATCATTCTCATCCCATCTATCCTAACCTTCCTTTAAACTAAGGTAACTTAGGGCAGCCATACTGCTCTTGGCCTTTCGTGACCTAGGGCCTCACAGTGGTTGGTCCCCCTCTCTTACATTTTTGGTGAACCTGACGTGAACCGTTTTGGTTCTGTTTTGCGATACTAAAAGTCCCTTTCCTCGAATTCTAAGAGTGTTGTAGGTGTGAGTGTTGTGAGGCTTTTTCCTTGCAACCCAACCTGCGACCCCTAGTAGGCGTAGTTGGAAGGTTCTGACAGTGTTGTGTAACAAAACCTTGACTGGGTCGTTGTCCTATCCCGTAAACCTTGGGTGGCTCTGTAAAAGTACTGTTTGGTGTGCGCAATGGCCTCTTTCTTGAATCAACCTATTCCCTATGTGCAGACCGTGAGTAGTGATACTAGCATAACCTTCACTTCACGGGACCTGTCAATGGGCTTTAATAGGGAACCTTCTCCTCTCTACATTCTTGCAAGGATAAATCGAAATACCGTAGCAGGTGTTCTCATTGATCCAACATCTCAAGTGAATATCATAACTGAGGAGATTATGCTGATTAACTTCCTGCATAAGGATGGGTATGATGCGCTTGAAAGTACCGTCCGCACACATGATGGACTTTCTGTACCCCCTATAGGGAGTATTGTCCTATCGGTCCTCGTTGGACCTAAATCTGTGAGCCTTAAATTCGACATCATCTCGGGGTTTGGGCTATCCAGGGTAAAGCTTGGCATCCCCTGGCTGGTAGCTATGAACGCAGTTCCCTCGGTTGTGCACAAGTATCTGAAGTTTGTTCATGGAGGTTCGATACACATTGTCCATGACACCGGTTATAGACCACCGGTCAAACATGGCAGCTATACCCTAGATTACTTTTGGCCTGAACCTCTTGGTCCTCTCCTGCCTAGAAAGGACCTCTTGTACCGTACATATCAAAACTACAAGAAAGGGAGTGCTAGGCCGAAAGTGAGATACCCTCCTTTGCCTTATGTTGTTTCACATAGAGCTTGTCTGAAAGCTGACAATGATGCTGCCAAGGCGCATGGAAGGGAAGAAAAGAAGCGGTCCTGAGATCCTCCTTCCTCTTCCACTGTTTTGCCCGATGCTTCCTCTTGCCCTGTCGTGGTACCATCTGATTTTGTCTCACGTTTGCGAGAGAATCCCATGATGCCTGCTTGGCGAAAGCCCAAGCATCCTGCATTTGAGGCTTCCTGTCTTACCCACGAAGCCTAAACCCGTTCAATACGGAAGACAAAAAGCCCCCCATGGAGGGTCTTCTCTGTCTCGGCCTCCGCGGCCCCCTACTGTTCTTGTTCCCAAAACAGTGAATGGGAAGAGGCCCGCCGCCAAGGCATTGGAGTCAATTCCTCCTGCCGTTTCCGAACTTGCTCTTTCTGCTCCCATTCAGGAGCCTGTCCCTCCGCTAGAAACAACTATGGAGGACACTCCCATGGTTGAATAGGAACCTTTTGTCCCTTTGCAAGCTTCGGCTTCTAGTTCAAAGAGTCGTAGAAACTGCCTTGCGCGCGAGCGTAAGCATCGACGAAAGGCTCTTCTAGCTAAGCAAGCCTCCTTACAGAAGGAGGAGGAGATGACCGCACCTCCTGTTGTGTCCTCCTCTCTCCCCCCTTATGTCCCTATTCAAACTAATTTTGAATCCCTTCCAGCTTCCACTATGAGCGCACATGCGCCTCGAAAGGTGCCAGTGTTTATTGCTCCTTCTGCGGAGCCACCTTTGTTGGCTTCCGTCCCGGATGTCTCGTCTTTCCCGAAGCTCGTAGATATGGTTAATACTTCGATTGTATCCACTGCGGTTCTTTCCTCTTCTCCCTCGACCCTCCTTGCTTTGTCTGTGGGGAGTTCACCTCCTCCGACGAAGAAGAACATAGAGCGTGGTCCCTCCAGCAATGGAGGACGTAAGAAGAGCCCACCTTCTCTGAAAGGTGGCCCCGCGCTGACTTGCTCTGTCCTAGTGACAGAACCAATCCCGGCCTCCCCCGAGTTTGTCATCGCTCCCAAATCTCTCGGTGAGCCTAGCGATGAACCTCAGGTGCGAACTCCTCCGTCCGCCGAGGTGAAACATGGCACTCCCGTCAAGTGTATGTTTAACTCGGTGGATGAAGTTTTGACCCTGTCAACGATCTTCGCGAAGTCATTGACCTTAGACCCGCAAGAGTTGAGCAACAGAGACCTCACAGGTCCCTTTGCCTTGGCCCTGTTGCGGGTGGATCGGAAGCTCCTCCCCTTAACATTACGTCGTTGTAGGCTCGTCATCCTTCCCCCTACAACGATCTAGAGTGGGAAGCTGACGACCTCTTGGTTGACCAGTGTTAGGGGGAGACCCTCTCCTTGATCTTTAGATTAGATGTGTGTGTTGTAACCTGTGTTCCCCCGTGATCGGGCTATATGTGCCTAGATGACCCTCATCACCCCTATTGGTGCTTGGATACAGGCGTGGTGTTTGTGTTGTAAACCTTCCTCTATGTGTATCTTCATCCTTCCATGTTTGTGATTCACTTTTAGTAAATTGGGGACGATGCAAAACGTCGGGAGCATTTTGGCTGCCTTCCATGTTGACCCAATTTTTTATTTTTACTTTATCTTTCATGCATTCTTCCTGATCTGGTTGGGGATTGATGATCTTTCGCCTCTTACCGCGGTTACCTAATATATATAAATAAAGGCAGATCTGACCCCGCGAAACCAGATCCCCCTGTGCCAGTTGTGTGTGTTCTTTTTTCTTTCGTTTTCTCTTGATCTTTCTCTCTTCTTTGCTTGAATTGTCCCTCTTATGTGCGGCAACGCCACTTCTACATAACTTGGTCTTTAGAAAGTGCATTCGATGCCAAACGAATCTTTTCTCAAAGACCCTTCACACGTTGTTTCTTTAGAGTTGTATTCTCGACTTGAAACTCTAACTGAACATGTTTCCTTCATCATGGGTTCGTAAAGAAAGGACTTGGGAACCTTCTTCTGAAGCGAGAACAGTCTTGATCTTCCCCTCGCGTGGGCACATATCCTTCCTTTCGAATTCCTTGATGAAGTGAGCATCTTTCGAAAGGATTCCTTGGTGATGAATTGATTCGAGAAAGAAGACGTTAGCTTTTGAACAATGAGTCCCTTGAGTGGACCCCTCCTTTTCACATTGGGTTCCCAAGAGACCCCTTCGAAAAGTTTTCAACGAACTCCATGGCATCTAGCTCGGAGGCAACTCGACTAGACCGGTTTCGCTTCTTCGCGTCTAGTCCGGGGGCAGCCCGACTAGACCTGCTTCACATCCTTGTGTCTAGCTTGGGGGCAGCCCGACTAGACTTCACTTTTCAAACAGTGCGTCCCTTGAGTGGACCCCTCCTTCCTTTTGAAGGGTTCCCGAGGGACCCCTTTGAAAGTCTTACAACTTAGCGATGGTTTGTGTGACTGTCCTTTCACAGGCCTGTGCGGCCTCTTCCAAACGTGTTCTATCTGCGAGTAAACATGTCGCCCTCTCTGACTCTGTGGAGTCCCCTTTGC
Organism: Sequoiadendron giganteum; assembly: GCA_007115665.2. Taxonomy (NCBI): domain Eukaryota; kingdom Viridiplantae; phylum Streptophyta; class Pinopsida; order Cupressales; family Cupressaceae; genus Sequoiadendron; species Sequoiadendron giganteum. Next base: position 111,247,873 of record CM021107.1, on the reverse strand, counting down.
TCAGTCTCCTTCATGTGAGAGTTCTTGAAGGATACCTCCCTTGCAGGACCGTGAGCCTATGAGCCGCTTTCGTTCTTTAGCTTTATAGTTCCACGGAACTGTGAAGTCCTTTCCTGCACTTCCAAGTTCACCAAACCGTGCTCTGCTTCCTCGTCAGTTCAAGTATATATCTCTTACCTTGTTACACCTTACTACTCTACTTTACCGAAGCACTCATTAGTACTCGTGCTCGCTAAAGTGGGGGCAAAATGTATAGGCATGAATTTGCACCCCTAAAGCAAATTCCCCTTTACCCCTTTACACTTTAGAAAACCTAAGGCAGAGGCTTAATTCCACTTAAGCCCACTGCTCACATCACACTTGGCGCCCTGTATGTGTGTCGGTGGAGGCGTTTCTGTAGGGGACGCCCGCACGGAGCACAGACGTCTGCGCGGCGCGCTTACGTCCTTGGCAGAATCCTGCGGCTGGAGTCTGCAGAGACGTTACACTTCCCATTGGAAGTCGAAGTGTAACGCCTCCCTTCAGTTGGCCGACCCGAATATGGCTGTTTTTCATCCTTTCCTTCGTATTCTTCATCTATCCATCCATTTTGGAGTTTGGCAAGATCAATTTGAGCACCCTCTCCATTTCATTCACTCATCTGCAAGCTTTGTATCAGCACTTTACACTCCATCGCAACAATCCACTACTCCATCGCTCCGATAGTGCGGACGCAGGACAAACACCACGGCAGCAGAGGCTTGAGTTCCTCTCATCTTCTCCTCCACTAGCCTTGAGCGCTTTGGACGAAGGTGGTAAGCTCCTCTTATCTTCTCTATCATTTTGGTTGAGTAAGCACGTACTGCTTTGTAGTGTCTTTTGTTTACGTAGCTTGTATTCCCTTCTTTATCATTATTTCTATCGTTGCAAACTTGGTTGTCTGTGGAGGTGGAAACACCAAAACGGGCGTCTAACTGAGGCAGACCCCTAAACAGCCCCCCAACATTTTCCCAACTTTTTGTGTGCAGGTGGAGAGATCTTGGAGCAAGCTGGCGAGAAGATTGTTCTGCGAGATCATCTTCGTCACCCTTGCGGTAATTTACTTCCTTTATCACGTTCGTCTATACATTTCACTTTTCTTAGTCTTGTTCTTCACTTCCCGATACTTTTAAATTAGACTATCAGTCCTTCTTTTAGAGTTTAACCTCGTCTCTCTGGTTTTTTGGCTGTACAGACACCAACACACCTGTGAGACGCCAACGCACCGCATTGTCATCCCACAACCACGCTTTTGTCCTCCGACAGAGAACTACCTAAGACGCAGTGTTGGCTTTGAAAAGCAACTCGTCTAGTATCCCTCCAACTCTCGGGTTTGCAAAGTGATCGAAGGACCTCATCATTCTCATTTCGTCTATCCTAACCTTCCTTTAAACTAAGGTAAGTTAGGGCAGCCATACTGCTCTTGGCCTTTCGTGACCTTAGGCGTCGTAGTGGTTGGTCCCCCTCTCTTACAATACCCTACAAATGTTTTGATGTCTCGAGGACGTTTCCAAATTTTTGAAAAGAAAAAGGACAAAGTGAGGATTTTCCTACTTGTACCCTCACCCACAAAACGTCCCCTATAGGGGATTTGATCATTTGGGCAAGGGAGGCATCCCCAAGGAGCATAGTTTATAATGTTACAAATTTTTTGATGTCTCGAGGATGTTTCCAAAATTTTGAATAAAAAAATGACAAAGTGAGGATTTTCCTACTTGTACCCCCACCCACAAAACGTCCCCTTGTAGGGGATGTGATCATTTGGGCAAGGGAGGCATCCCCAAGGAGCATAGTTTATAATGTTACATTCATTAATGGTTCTTCAAGGAAAACCTAGATTTACTTCAAAAAAAAAAAGATGAAACTATGCAAAATTTCATGAGTTCAATGCTCACGGTGAAAATGAAATAGATAGGAAGATTACGACTTTGAGATTTGAAAATGGAGTTGAGTATATCTCCAAGGACTTTGATACCTTTTGTAAAGAAGTAGAGATCAAGAGGAAGTTGATTGTGCCTTACAACCCTTAATAGAATAGGGTTGCAAAGAGAAAGAACAAGTCCATTATAGAGATAACAAAGGCCATGATTATAAATTTATAATCTAGATTTACCCATGTTTTTGTGAGCAGATGCATGTAGTTATGTTGTGTACATATTAAAGAAATGTCCTCACATTGTGTTGAAAGACGACTCCAAAAAAAAGTTCAACGAGAGAGAAACATAATGTTTCTTGTGTTTGGGTGTTTGGAAGTCTTATTTGCATTCATGTGCCATATGAGAAAAAAACTTAGTTTGAACTCCCTAACTTGATGGGAGTCTTTGTGGGATACAATGAGTCTTCCAAGGCTTACAAGATCTATGTTTATTCACAATGAAAGACAGCAGTAAGCCGATTTGTGAAATTTAATGAAGATGCTTGTCCTCTAAGTTGCACGAACCTCCCATGGAGGTTGATAAAAGTGAATAAGTTGTTACAAGTTCAAATTAGCAAAATACAACAGCACCAACTGCATATCAGCCAAGCTCTAGTATAATTATAGATACCTCAATGCTACCTCAAACAACCAAAAAGCCTAGATGGCTTACTTAAGCAAGCGCAAAAAAAAGTAGGAGCACTAAAAACTTATTTTAAAGTGAATAATCCACCTAAGTTTTTTTGTTATGTTCCTTTGATGCCCTTCGTCATTAATGCAAAACCTTCTAGTTTTTCAAGAGGCAAACTCAAAGAAAGTATCGTGAGATGCCATGACAAAGAAGTGTAAATCCATTATACTAAACAGCGTTTGCGAGATTGTGCCAAGAACATATGGAAAATCAATGATTGATTCCAAAAGATTGTACATAGGAAAACATGCAATAAATGGAAGTATAAAAAACTAGGCCAGATTTGTTGCACCAAGTTTCTCCCAAAAAGAGGAAGTTGTCTATGATGAGTCTTTTGCTCCAATTGCAAGATGCACTTCTAGTAAGGTAAGTATGTCTCTTGCGTCCTATTTCAATTAGTCTTTTTATTGGATGGAAGTAAAGATGATTTTTCTTAATGGCAATATAGAGGAAAAAGTGTATATAAATCAACCTATAGAGTTTGAGATGCATCAGTGAGAGATCCATGTGTGCAATTTCAAGAAGACCTTCCATAGATTGAATCAAGCACCACGTACTTAGTACTGATAGATTAATAACTAAATAACTACAAAGCCAAGTTTGGCAGAAAGTCGACAAATTGGCAAATATGGTTCAGGAAGGCCTACGGATACACCCAGAATCCAGCTCAACCACATCAGGTTCACTGTGGATTCAACTAGGTGTGGGACCTTGGGCAAAACCACAAGCTGTATGTGCATGTACCCAACACAAACCCACAGGCATGACAGAAAATGCCAGCAATTAAAGCACATTTGTTTTTCAAACAAAAAAACACATTTTTACTTCCTAATCTGACCTGAAGTGACTCAAACAAACATTCATTAACAAATGCAAGAGACCAAAACACCTACTTTGCGTCCAAGCTGTCATTTTGCATTCCTAAAGTTTATTGGTTATTTTTTCAAAGGTGAAGGAATGACCAAGGGACGAAAAGTAATATAAAGTTTATTGATTGGAATTTTGTATTAACATTTGACATTGAATAAATTAATTACGAGTATTTTATTTTTTGCAAATTATGAGTATATATATACAATCATAAACAGTCATACCAAACCTTGGGAAAAACAATCCACCAAATGGTGAACCTGAACCCTAAACCCCAAACCCGTAACTTAGATAATTAAGGGTGCTTCTTTAGCTGTGCTGTCTGACTTTCCTCGTTTTTAAGGTAAAGGTTACCCTAATTTTATTCCTGGCCAAAAAAAAACAAAAACAAAAACATATAGTGGGAAGAAAATGAATTTCTTCAAGGTCCTTCTAGTACCAAATATACCTTTTTTCATTTGGGAGAGATTAATACCTGGTAAGCCCTGACTTGTTTCAAAAGAGCTTCTGAGCACGTAACCAAGTTTCCCTTGAATTTGTGGAATCGAGCAAACAAACCCCAGATGTCCCCCCCACCTTCACCACTTCGTACTATCTGAAACCATATGAAAAAACTGATTCAAGCAAAGTGAAACAGCCTTAAAATGTCAAGCTCATTACCAATCTCTATCACTTCAACCTAAACATTATATTTCAGAGTATGTGAGGAGTTAAACACCATCAATTTTTTTACTAAATACTCCTTCAAACCTGCTGTAGTATTCTTCCAATTAGATCCACCATTTGCTCTTTTTCAAAAGAATACTTGATGCCACCATGATTCTCCTTATCAACTGACCCTGTGCCCACAGTATCATTTTGCTTGTCTGTACACTGGCCATTAGTTGTTTCGTTTGACTGAATCTCACTCATATAATTGCTGCATTGAAGTTTCCCTTCAGGACCATTGGTGGCACTACCCAGACATCCACCTGGTGCATTCCTGGATTCCATTTCTTCCACCAACTTTGAGAGCAAATTTATATCTACACGTTTGTTATTAGTCAGATCTAACACCATTTTTATTGCTTCCAATGCCTGCACAAAATCCAGCATTATACAGTACACTATCACACATCATTTTATTTGCATATGGAAGAGTTTAAAATAACTATTTTTCAGAAGCATTCCCTTTAATATGATTTTATCCCCCTCTGAAGAACCTTCTATTCCCAACTTTTAGATCACCATTCAAGAGAATAATTGCAATCAATAATCATTGTACTCTATATTTAGCTTTGGTGCATTCAATCAATACATTCATAAATTGAAAATAGTATTTTATACAGAGAAAATAAGCATGCATACATACATACCTACATAACCACATACACCCCACTCCCACATAAAAAAAACATCTACCCTACCCAATATGCATACAGATCAGATGATTCCTAGATACAGCTTTGGAAAGCATTTGAATCATATACATATCAAGATATGTCTGGATATGTTCTGAAGACATATCAAGACAGTCTGGATACGTTTTGAAGACATCAAACATGACGGGTATAAAAACCCCAGTGTATCCAACAAAACTACAAAAGGAAATAAAAAATCTTCGCAAAGAAGGCAAAGAAACTAAATGGAACTCATATAGAAGTTAGAAAGAAAAAGTGTCTGTTTTCACCCATACCATAATCTTTGAGAACATATTTGAATGGTTTTGACTGTTTTGTGCTACAAGACATTTTTTGGAGCAAAAGAGAGGCATTCTAGAGCTGCTTCTTGGCTGTAGAATTTTTCTTCTCAGTTATTAATATATATAAGCTGCTATATCTTCCTTCTTATAACCTAATACTAATGAAATTCATTCTTTTAAGATATATTTCAAAATGATCGATTTCAGAGTTCTCAATGTCCGATAGTTTTGTGCACTCGTATATTGACATCCAAGATCTATCATATCATAGGTTTTCAAAAACTTGACATGTTCATAGTGGATACTGAACTCATATCTATGTTCATGCAACTTAAATAAGACAACCATCACATCGCAAAATGGATCAGTTGGTTTAAACTGCCAAATCAACTTCTGCAAAAAAATGATCAGCATGCCTGCCCTATCTAGCATCATGAGTTCTTTATTTTCTTGTTGGAAATGAATTTGAAATTCAGCTCTTACTTGACCAAAATTACCACTATCCATGGCTACTTGACTATAGTTCTCCCACATTTGCCAGCTATTGCGCCTGCAAAACAGGAAACAGAGTCTTTAACAAATAAATGTAATTTATACCAGCTTGTCACTCCTCTGTGATGTCACATGAGGATCAAAATCTAAATAAAATAATCTTATCAGAAACCAGATCAAATTAACCTGAATTTTAGTGCTTCTTTAAAAGCAACAAAGGCCTCCTTGTTCCTCTTCTTCATCATATGTCTGAAAAAAAACACTGTTGACTTACAATTTTGACAATAACTCTATTTGAATTATACTCTATAGCAAATTGCTATTAGGTAACAATTACTGTCTACAAAACACAAGATGAGATTTCGAAAAAGAAAATGGCATACTTATGCTAATATTAAAATAGTGAACAAATAAATATCAGGCATAATAACAGTGTCTCCATAGCAAGCAAAGTGACCTATGGGGCTTGAATTGCCGGTTCAATTGTCAAACAATTAGACAACAATAACATTCCTCAAGTCACTTTTTCAATTGCATAAAACTCAACTAAACCGAAGGACAGATGGTAAAGACCTGAGACAACCTCATCTATATCAAACCAATCTATAGCACAAATGACACGATATAGCCAGACTGCAAGTGTTCCTCAAACATTCAGGTTCAGAACAAAATAAACAAATATCAAAAATAGAAAAATAAATTAGAACTCGAGAATTTAAAAAAACTTATTTTTCTGTCCAACTTATGCATGATTGAAAAACCAGATTTAATATCAATTATTGAATTACTCAATTAGTCTCATGGTTGAGCTCGCAAGAGCTTGTATTGGTCTCACGTTGATGCTCATATGAGCAGAATATTTGTAAACAATTAGCAATATATAAAAATTCAAGATTCAACTTCAAGTTTCCCAAGTGCTTTACATCAGTTTCCTCAATGAAACAAGTGTAGTAGAACACCCAAAAAATCCTATTGGAGCCTTTCACACTTGCAATGGTAAACAATTACTCTCTAGCTTTCATGCTTATAATAGATTACTGAATGCACCTCAACAGGCCTTAGGCCACCTCTTCATTGATACAAAGGAATGCAAAATAAAAATAAGTTAGGTTTGTGTAGTATATGATAGTATGCAAAGGACCATGATTTCAATTATAAAACAACTAATTTATGATTTACCGCAAATTCCTATGGTTAATTCAGCATAAAAGTGGTCCCCTTTACCCACATCCATTGCCTCTTAAAATAGCCCAACAAATTTTATTCCATCAACCATTCTCTAAACTTTGCTAGTGGCTCTGAAACTACAACCACCTAATGGCATCCCTCCAAAAAGATTAGAAAAAGAAATCATAAATCTCTTAGAAAAAACAGTCCTTGCACATTTTTAATAAGTCAGCCCAAGAGAAGCAATTGATCTTTCTAAATTCATCTTTTGGTGAGTAATGCAACAGGACAAAATGGTTACAATTCTAGTGATAGTGGGGTGTACAAGCTTCCTTCCCTCTAAGGTTTTTCCCATATGAAGTTCGTCCTAGACTCCTGTTGGGAGTGTCTTTGCAACATTTGCCTATGGTGCTTTTAAGGCCAGGTGATATTATTCCACTTTTGAAAGTGTGCATGATAATAAACTTCCAAAATCAAGTGTGCAATCTCAGAGAACAAACAAAAAAATTGATGATTTGGTAGCCATGCATGTTCATTTTGCTCTTTTCTCAAATCTTTTTCAGGTGTCAGCTGCCATGAAAATTGCTCATGTAAATATTTCTCTCTAGTTTTGCACATCGCAAGAGTAGTCTACTGATTTAATAACTAAACATCTTGATCCTATCAAATATTGGGACAAACTTGGTGTTGTTTTTGGTTTAGTCACTAAGGAGGGTGTTAAAATGTAATATTAGTTATTGCTATAATAAATTGCATCTTTAGTTATTAGTGAGTAACCACCATTTGTTGTAACTGTCGTCTATTTATAGTTTGTGACTAATTACTATTTTTAGACTATTTTCAATAATATAAGGTTGTTCTCTCTCCCTAAGTAAACACATCAATTTCTCTCAATCTCATTTCTTCAGCTTTACCAAAAAACATTATTCTCATTCTAATGAACATGCCATTCTAATCCACATGTTACTACTCTGACACATTCTACAATCATTACCACTTGAGTAAATTCAAATGGTTGCAGCATGGGTGGAAACAAAATGCCTTCAATTCCTCACAAGGAAGTTTTGTGGGGAAAGTATACATTAATTATGGTTTAGAGGCGGGCCAGGTTTAGAGAATGATTAGGGGTTGCATTAGTTTAACTTAGAGTGGTCCATAATTAGCTTTGTTGTACAATTATCCAATTTATTTAAATAAATTTGACTTATCTTATGAATGTTTTGACAAGTTATATGAAGATTTAGTATCATGCCTAAGTGCAACAATTCAAAGAAAACTATACTGCATTAAGTACATGAAGAAATGAGCAATTAACATGGAAACATGGGAAGGGAATATGTAACAGCACACAAAAAGAGTAAATGCAAGATTGATCTTGGATTAAACCAATCTGGAAATCTCCAGTTTGTGGGATTGTGCCTCCAATAAACTATCACCAAAATGATGTGAGGTTAAGAGCTCAGGAGACTATCACGTGCAACCAACTACTATTTCCCATGTTCTGCATCCCACTATCCATGCCCCCTGTTATCACCCCTCCTCCCTTTCTCTTTAAACTGGATTTCAACTTTATATGACCCTTCAACTCCCCTCAAGACTCTTACAAACAAAATTTACAGCTTAGATGAAATGGTTATACTTCACTATTGATCCAATTTGGATCACATAGTTTGTTTTTTAATCTGTTTTTTAACTTAAGAAATTCAACCTTTGGATGCTTCAAGACATAGAGAGTGTGAAGCACCTCACCTTCATCAGGTTGTTTCCCTCTTGGCCACAAATGGTGGTTAGCTTCAATACAAAAAGCTAATGTGAGCAAATGGTGGTTGGCTTCAATACACAAAACTAGTGTGAGCGCACTGGCCAGAGGACAGATAAATTGCTTGACTAGAGCCGCCACAAATAATCTAGACACCTTATCAAAGCATCATGTTTTGGTGAGAAACATTCTTCACAAATGATCAACTTTAGATTGAGAGTTTGATAAAAGAACTGAGTCACCCCAATATACTGTCAAGAATTTTTCCTAACTCCTCCATTAATCTTCTTCACTTGAAAGGAGATGGGAGGAACACCAAAAGATAGTATTAAGGGAGGATGATAATTGATATGAATATGTATAAAATTTAGCATTGTGAGACCAGTTTTACTAGCACCATCCTTGTCTTCCATACAAGGAGAGAAATGGGTATTGAAATCCACACAAATGCAGAGGATCATAAAAAGATCACTCCCTCAACCAAAATTTGAATACACACATGTGCATGCATGGGCCCTCATTGCGTGTGCAAGGAACTAGTGTGTGCTTTGTGCACACACGGAAAAAGACGCAAGCAAGCACACACAAACAAATAGTAAACAGAAAATGGATACAAACAGATCTCCTTGAACTTGAAGAAGATTGATAGAAGAAGAAGCTTCTAATGAGAAATAATCTATAATACAACTTTCAAGTTTATACGATGGTAATTAGAAACTAGCTCTTTAGGGATACACAATACAAACAAATTGTAATCCAAAAATGCGCCCAAACATATCTCCTTAAACTTGAAGAAGATCGATGGGAAAAGAAGCTGCTAGTGTGAAATAATCTATGAGACAATTTTCCAAATTTATGGTAATTAGAAACTAGCTCTTTAGACACACCATATGTATCTTGGAGTGCCTAAGTGTGTAATAAAATATAAATTTAACCAAATTCAATTTTGTTTGAATACACATCATGGTTGTCAAATGAAGAGAGCTAAACACAAGGCAACATGTTGTACAGCCAAACAAAACAGTAAATGTTAACTAATGACATATGATCCATAAGCTTATGCTGCAAACAATTTCAAAAAAATATTAAAAATAAGAGATGTTCTTCCAAAAATATTGCCAAAACATTTTTAAAAGAAGGATTTAGATATATTTCCAAGATATTAGTATCATTTTTCAAGTCAGACAAGGATCAAAATAAGAACACACAAGCAAGCAATGTTATTCCAAGCCTCCCCATTATCTGGATCAAGCTGTACAGCTCGAGTAAACCCATCTATGGCCTTATCAAAATCTTTGGCCTGCAAGATCCAGAATAAAGACATGATAATATTCAGTAAATATTCCAAATCAACAATATCAATAGTAAATTAATATGTTGGAATATGAACGTGTATTTGTATTAAATATCAGCACGGTTTTATCAGCTATTTGTCTGCAATGTAAAATTATGGGGGAAAATACTAATTTCATGAAAACCACGGTCAGTTTACCTTCAGGGCTGCTGAACCAAACGCAAACCATCCATCTGGATGTAGTGAATTTAGGGCAAGTGCAGCTTCCCTGCAATGACCCGTTTATTCAACACAACTGAAATTATCTTTAAAATAACGTCATTTCCTACACTAAATTATTCTAGGAAAAGAAAACATTGAAACATCAACCATATCAAGGGGAAACAAATAAAAATTGAAGGGCAGAGACCAATAACAATGGGTTTATAATATATACCAATGACTTTGGGATAGTTTGTATTCCCCTCTATTATATGCACTTCTTGCTAAGGATCTCTGTCAGTAAATATGCAAAATTGCACTGAGCATATATATGTGTCAAATCTCTAATTAAAATTAATAAAAATATCCCTACTACAAAGAATAGCCTTTAAAGTAATAAAGCAAACCTCAGCACGTGCAAATCTCTTGCCAGAAACTTCCAAGGCTTTGATGTAGTTATCATCATTAAGAGTAACATCTCCTAGTGAACACCTAAAAGGAAGGACAATTTACCAAACAAGATGAAGAGATCAAAAGTTGCAATTGATACCAAATACCCAAACAAATGAGGTGTGATAGCTTGGGAGATGTGATGCTGCAACATAGTTGAAGATGTTCATTTGAGCCAAGCTCCTATAAGGAGAGAGAGTTTTAAATTTTTAATATCAAAAGAAATCCCATTTTATGGATGTGCAACTACAATAAATAGCTTGTAAACTGAAGAATCATATAAAAATGATATAAAATTAACTGAAATAGCAAGCCTATAAATTTGACAAAAACTAAAATATGTAATTTAAATAAGTCAGCCACGTAATTAAAATATCTTTGCACAATTGATAAATCATTTTTTAAAGACAGTTCTCCAAATTAAACATGGGTTTGACCAGGCACTTTTGAGTGGACCATTGTGCCCTTTGGCAGGTCAGAACAACATGGGAAAATTACCAGTTTGCAACTAACTGCAAGTTTTTCCAAAGTCATGCTTCTATGACATAGATCCTTCAAATATAACAAGTAACCAGAAATTAATATATTGGCTAATGGATTGTCAACCACTCTCCTTAATTCCCTTTATCTAACAGAATAATAAGAAATAGAATCCTATAAAAGGAGACTTGCTGCACGCAAATGTTTACATTTCATTTATGCTTCTTTCTATCCCAATATGATGCATACTGCAATTACAGATTTACATGTTTCTGACGCCGATGCAAAAATTGGATCAAGAAACCTGTTCAGGACAACAGATGTTGTTTCTCAGTCAACCAGATGTTGAAGACTCAGTATCCCTTGCATACGATGGTTTCATAGCCAGCTGACTATTCCTTGGTGATGAAAACAGCCTTAGCTTGATCCAGTGCATCTCAAGGAGGTCAGAGAGTAAGGGAAATTTACAAAAATTCAAGTATTTTGCAGTTGGTAATGAAACCACCAGTTGAAATAAGGGGCAGTTTTGAGACTTCCATGGAAGTTTCAGAACTGCTCTGACGGTAAGAATTTGTCCCAGAAGTTATGTATTCACCCTTGCAATTGTGTAACCATCTGTCTGCATGAAACAGCAGTTTTTGCCCATTTTATCCATCAGGACAGCAATCGGTTGCAAACAGTGTCCCTTCTTCTCCCAAACATTATGAGCAAAGATTATCCCGCCCAGAGAAGGATTAGAGATTTTATTTAAATATATGTAAGGCTTTGTGAAGGGATTCGCTCTTGTTTATACCTTCCTACAAGTTCATTTTTCATTGTTGTAAGCAGAGAACAAGGGAAGTCATGGAATTGCAGTCATGTACAGGCGTTGGAGCTCAGTGTTGGTGATGATATGGGTTCCAATCAGTCCTTTGAATACTAATACACTAGTAAAGACTACAAATATAAATGCATGAGGAGTTTTGGCTCACACTTCCTGGAGCTTTCTCCCATTTACGGGTCTCTCCTGGTGTATGTATTGGGTTCAGTCACTGACTATGTTTACTTATATTATATTTAATCCCTTTTACTACTTCTTTCATATTTGTTTGCATTGTTAAATGAACCATACAAAATTGTGAGCATTTGGATCTTGTTAATTGAGAATTGGAAGTATTGCTTTAGAGCTGGTCTTTATAATCTGTAGTTGAAGAGACAGCTGAGGAATATCCCCATAAGTTCACAGAGCAGATGGTATCAGAGCAGTGGTCAGGTTCCTTGCATAAGAGTTTGTGGTGAAAACAGTAGAAAATTGATGCTTGCTGATCATGCTTGCTGATCATGCCTGTGATAACATTCAATGGAAGGGGTGATTTAGTTTCATTTGAGCCCAAAATTGGTACTAGAGATTAGAATAGATCAGCGAGAGCAATGGCAAGAGGCAAGGATAGAAAGATGGATGAAGATGAAGCAAAGATTCTGCAGGTTGGAAGATGATGTACTTTGACATAAACTTCATATTTCCAACCCTCTTAGTACTTTGATTCCATCTTCAAAAGTAAACCCACTACCTTCTGAAGATAATGATACCAATGATAGTAAATCACCTACAACTGCACTCTTCAGAGATGATTGAGGTTCATTAGATTTTACACCTTTCATTGGGGAGTATAAAATCTCACCCTCAAAGCCTGAAGAGCTGAAGGTTGTTTTAGTGGAACCCACACAATCTTGTCCTTCCTCTTCTCAATCACCCAATCTCAACATTACCATTCCTGATAACAATAATGATCCAAATTATGATTCACCTTTAGGTACATATTTTGATGACGATTGGGGTTCATTAAATTTTACACCCTCCTTTGTGGGAGAGTACAAAATCTCACAATCTAAACCTAAGGAGTCTTTTGATTCATTTGCACAATCTTCTAAATAACTCAAATCTACTATTCCAACTCCTCCTACATCGACAAATCCACAAACATCATCATCCCGTGATGGCAATGGGGGCTCTTTAGCTTTCATCCCTCATGTGTTGGAAAAACCTAACAATGATCCTCCTCCTCTTGACATTTCAACACTCAAAAAGAATCTACATTCTTGCAAAAGAATCTACATTCTTGCAAAAGAATTAATTCTCCTCTTGTCAATATTGCTACTCGTCTTTCAACAAATTATCACACTTCTCATTTGAACAAGACTTTCCTTCTCCATCTAAGTTGGAAAAACATTATGGGGTTATATTCAAAATTCTTTCTAAACTTGGATACAATGAAAACATGGAACAAAGAGTCAAGGATCTTGAGAAGCATACACCGCACCTTGCTAAAAGGGGTTTAGTATCCAACCTCCTTCGTATATATCTCATCCTCCATCATCTAATGTATTTACGACTTCCTCTAGTGAGCAAGCAAACTTTCCTTCACAAGAGAAAGGATTGCTTCCTACTCCTTATCCTCTATTCAAGAAAGAGCATATTTTGTTAAGGCTTTTCAAAGCCCACTTGATTACTCCTCCTCCTCCAACACGTAAGAAATTTCAAAAACGTAATTAACCAAATCACTCTTTTTGCGCATATCATTGAGTGCTTGGTCATTCCACCAACGAATGTTAGGCCTTCAACAATAAAATACAACTTATCGATTCGGGTAACAGCACCCTTCCATTTGATAAATGATAAACTCTCCCCTATTGAGTTGCTCCTCACTATGTGGCATTGGTGGTACAATCTCACGTGCAACCATATTTCATCTATGGTAGCAACACGATAGTCTCTAGCATGGTTGTCTTTGCCTATACACTAGTTTTGGAGGTGTGTGTTCTTGAGAATGCCTTCTTCCCCATTCTTTTCCATAAAAAATCAGCATAGCAAGTATGCTAATACTTTTGGGGAGGGGGCGGGGCATATCACCTATCCATTTTATACATTGACACATTTGTGTCTCTTGAGCTATGACTTATTGATGTGGCCCCTCCATGGTGGTGTTGTTCATAGTGCCCCTTAAGGCATGGTTATCAATTTGTCTCTTGAGACATTAAACCTTTATGTGATCCCTGAAGTGTTAACAATACACATTCACCTAGCATAAGGCAACTTGCTTGTGAATTTGTTTATTTTACATGGACACCTAGCATAATGCAACTTCCTAGCCTATAGGTCCATGTGTCTCATGAGAAACCTAGCATAAAACAACTTAATAGCTTGTGTGCTTTTTGGGACCTTTTATTTATCATTTTACATGGACACCTAGCATAACACAGCTTGCTAGCTTGTGAATCCATGTACCTCATGAGTCCCCTGGCATAGCACAACTTGCTATCTTGTGTGCTTTATGGGATCTTTATTTATCAATCCATGGTCACGTAGCATAAGACAATTTGCTAGCTTGTGGTCCATGGGGGCTTTTCAACGTGCACGACCTTTGTTTGTATTTACTGTTTTTAGAATTTCATGTATCCATGACATAGCTTGCTAGCTTGTGGATCCATGTATCTCATGAGCCATGTCATGTCCCCGCCCCTAACTAGGTCCTATATTCAAATCCAAGCAGGAGATAGTGTTTTTAAACACTAAAAATTTGAATTAAATAATATTAATTAAATATTAAATAATATAATAATAATTAATATTTTTAAATAATAATAAATATTCAATTTGCATTGGTCCTAGCCCACCTATTTGGGAAGGTGTATGCTAGCATTTATATTTTCATTGTTTGCTTTTGAAGAGATCATCTCAGTTGGACGATTGTTATGCAATCCTAATAGAGACGAAAACATCTTCAGAAAGGTGTCAAGGTAGAGATGTAGCCCTCTCCTTGCCACTAGGATTCCATGCTCATACAAATTCATTTTCAATTTCTGGCATTTTCGTTTTAGTCTAAGAGATCCTTTCCAATTTGTGCTAGGTACATCATTGCTGAATTATATCTTCTCGATTCAGATTGGACAGTTGTCGAGGTGGCCATACGGGAGTGAGGCGATAAAGCTAGACTGGTAGCAGAGCCTCGGGCTCGTGCCACACACCCCCCCCCCAAAGTCACCCCTACGATCTCTAGTACCAAGCTTGTCTTACGACCACTAGTTCTCCACACAAAAGGAAACTCATCACACACGAAGCTCCATACATGATATGTTTTGGGAGTGAGGTGCCACTATTAAGGGCGCTAAACATAGCACCAATATTGTCTCCTACAAATTGAGCGCTTAGACACTATCGATGCCATCACAAGAAAATCCTGCAAAAGACTGTTCTTCATATCTCAACAACTGGCACGATTTCATCCAAATCCAAGTGCCAATATAACTGCCAGGCGAATCGATAACTTCTACGACTGCCACACATAATAGAGTGTTGTTCAATTCCCGTCACAAGTTTATGTCCGAGCACATCATACTGTACGACACTCTCATTATCACCAATAGACCTCTCTGGATTTGGCGACCTATAGATTTGAGCATGTAATTTCCTCCATATCTCCACTTTTGTTGTTGTACACACTTAGCATTCATTGTGATTATTCATATACATTCTGGTATGTTGTTATCATTCTCTTTTGCTTAAATGATGAATCTGTGATTGCCATTTACTACGGATTTGAGTCTCTATGTAATCCTACCAATCTTGTCATTGTTGTGTATGATTGTGAATATGTCATCAGTTTGTATTTCAATTTGTTGTGTGTCAATTTTGTCAACTTCCAAAACTTTCCAATTATGTAATTTGCATATTACTATCACTATGAATCAATATTGGGACTATACCTTACATTGGTATCAGAGTCGTAGTCCTGCCAGCCTACTAGGTAGTTTCCTTGCATGCAGTACAGTCAACAAGATTTGAGAGCCATAGAAAGAGAAAGGAAGAAAATTGAGGTAGCCACTCAAAGAAACGACAACGAGATAGGAGGCAAGAGGTAAGAAGAAAATGGTTGATCAGTCTAATGAAACAAAACCGCTCCTGCAAAGGCAAGAACGGATGAACCAAATGCTAATGCAAATGACACAAAACTTAAGCAATGTTGTCACTAACAATAGATCTAGGCCAAACAATGTTGAAGAGGGCAACTCAGAACAGTCTGGGGCTAGGAATCAGAACAGAATCCCAAGGGGATCAACTTTCAAACCTTCCCAACCCACTTTCTTTCTTAGGGTGGAGATACCGCAAGAAGGACATAATCAGAATGCAAATGATTTTGCCACAATAATAGAGGAGTATATGAGGCTAGACCCCATCACTAGAAGGGAGATTTCCCTTGAACAATATAGTAATGCCAGACCAAGGTATGGACCGAGGAATGATGGAAGGCAACATATGTAGCGATTTAATAGAGATCTCCAGCACAAAGTAAGTTGTCACTACCTACATTTGATGGTTCTGGAAATGTTACTGCACAGGCTTGGGTTCAAAAATTAGATACATACTTTTCACTCAGCCTTTTGACCAAAGATGAAGCGGTCAAGTTTGCCATCTTCATTTGGAGGGTGTAGCTCACGAATGGTGGCATCATGGCATCGTGACACAAGGGTTAGACCTTGTTACTACATATGTTGATTTCACACAAAAGCTCATAGAAAGATTCGATAGAAGAGATCCAAAGGTGTATTTTAGGGAGTTGACACAGCTAAAGCAACATGGGACAATGGAAGATTATGTCACAAAATTTCAAAGACTTGTTGATATGGTTCCAGATGTAACAAATAGGAGACTCATGTTCTTGTTTATCGAGGGGTTATCAGAATCATTATGTGGGTTGGTAAGGGCTTTAGAGCCAATGTCCTTGGAGGAGGCTATTCGAAGAGCCTCGAGTCTTGAAGATTCCGCTGTAAAGAATAAACCTATGTCCAAGAGTGCACCAATAGGGCAACAGAAGAAGCCATCTCACAAGACTATTTCTCAATCCAAGTTTCCACCTCCAAATCCTAGTAGGATGGACAAGTCTAGGAATGAGCTCCACAGGAAAAAGCTATGTTTTTCATGTAAGGAGCCTTGGGTACCAAGTCACAAGTGCTTGGGGAAAGGACTAATCCACTATATTGAGGTGGTTTTTGATGATGATGCAAAGGATGAAGAAGGTGAACCCGATAGCGATACTAATGAGGATGAGCACGAGGAGGTAATAGAGGGAGAACATTCAGGGGGCACTCTTGCAACACTTTCAGGAGCACCAAGATATCACTCTTTCTGTATTAGAGGAGTCCTACAAGGGCAAAAGGTGACAGTGTTAATAGATAGTGGAGCCACCCATAATTTTATTGATGAAGGGCTACTGGCTAAGATGGGTCTAAGGACCAAAGACTTTGAGGGATTAAATGTAACAAATGCAGATGGATATGCTATTTCATGTACTTGTCGGATCCCACTGTTGGAGTTGGTCCTAGGAGGGCACAAGATGCGAGATGATTTCTACATAATTGGCATTGGTAAGACAGAGTTGGTGTCGGGAGTGCAATGGCTACACTCTCTTGGAGAATCCACACAAAATTATCAAACCATAGAATTGAAGTTCAAATCTAATGGGAAGGAGGTTGTTCTTCGAGGCTTATCCAAGGGAGGCCCCATGGTAGTTTCGGCCAATAGGATGGAGAGATCTTTTCGTAGGGACGAGGTGGTTTGGGAAACAAAGTGTTTGATCACAAATACTAGTCCACTGAGGGAGGGAAGATCCTACACCATTGACACTCAATCCATCCTAGACAAGTGGCGTAGGGTGTTTAGGGAGATCCCTTCCGGATTACCACCAGACAAAGGTTTCCAACATGTGATCGAGCTTGAGGGAGCGAAGCCTGTCATCACTACTCCTTATCAGCATCCTAGAATGCATAAGGAGGAGATTGAGAAGGCAATCAAGGAGTTGTTGGACATGGGGCACATCCGTCCAAATTCTAGCCCTTTTGCTTCTTTTGTGGTGTTGGTCAAGAAGAAGGATGGGACATTGAGGATATACATTGACTATAGAGCACTCGACAAGAAGACAATCAAAAATCACTATCCTATTCCCAAGATTGATGAGTTGATAGATGAGCTTCATGGTGCAGTATACTTCTCTAAGATTGACTTGCGTTCGAGGTACCATCAAATAAGAGTGAGAGGAGGATCTGCATAAGACGGCTTTCAAATGTCACTATGGGCACTATAAGTTTTTGGTTATGCCCTTTGGGTTGACCAATGCCCTCACCACTTTCCAATCATGTATGAACTAGGTATTCATTCTATTATTGAGGAAATTTGTTTTGGTTTTCTTTGATGACATCTTGATCTATAGTAGGACATGGAAGGATCACTTGAAGCATATAGATGAGGTGCTTGGCATACTTGAGTAGCATTCATTCTACGCCAAGGTATCAAAATGTGAGTTTGGTTTGACTGAAATTTTGTATTTGGGGCATAAGATTAGTGCTCAAGGGATTAGTGTTGATGAGGAGAATATCAAGGCAATCTAGGATTGGCCTAAACCAAGGACCTTGTCACAATTGAGAGGATTTGTGGGCTTATGCAACTACTATAGGAGGTTTGTGAAGGGGTTTTCACAGCTTGCAGCTCCATTGACCAATTTGACAAAGAAGGGGGCATTCTCTTGGAGTTCTACAACGCAACAAGTTTTTGATAAGCTGAAGGAAGTAATGAGTTCATGTGCTGTTTTGGCTATTCCGGATTTCTCACTTCCTTTTGTACTTGAGTGTGATGCTTCAGGACAAGGTATTGGAGCAATTTTGATGCATAATAGACATCTTATAGCGTATGAGAGTAGGAAGCTCAAGGATTCAGAGAAGGGCTTCCCTATTTATGACAAGGAGAAGCTAGCTATCATACATGCACTAACCAAATTCAGACAATACTTGGTGTGTGGGAAGTTTGTGTTCAAAACAGATCATAACAGCCTCAAATATTTTCCTCAATCAACATGATTTGAATGATAAGCATCAAAAACGGGTAAGCAAACTTCAAGCCTATGATTTTGATATTGAGTATGTGAAGGGAAAGAACAATGTGGTGGTTGATGCACTCTCCAGGAAGCCTTATTCTGTTCTATTTCTGATATATCTGTTGATTGGAAGGCTGCCATAATAGCTGAATGTGCCAAAGATTCCTTTGCTACTAACACTTTAGATGGGAAGTGACATGATGATAGATACAAGGTGGTTAAAGACCTCATCCTTTACAAAGATTATGTGTATCTTGTGCCAAAATCTAAGATAAAGGAGAGGATTATGAGAGTTTGCCATGACACACCTCTTGCTGATCATTTGGGTTTCTACAAGACATACAAGCAAGTATGAGAGCGTTTTTCATGGAAGGGACTAAAGAATGATGTGTTGCAGCATGTTAGGGAGTGTATGGTGTGCCAACAAAACAAATCCGACAATGTCTTTCCAGCTGGTTTGTTGCAGCCCTCACCCATCCCAGATCAAAAATGGGAAAACATCTCCATGGATTTCATTACGAGGCTGCCTAAGGTGCAAGGAAAAGACTGTATTTATGTGATGGTTGATAGGCTTACCAAGTATGCTCATTTCCATGCCATTCCTTCAGATTATAGGGCTCCTCAAGTTGTTGATTTGTTCTTTAGAGTGATATTCAAACTTCATGGGCTGCCCAAGAACATTGTGAGTGACAAGGACAGCAAGTTTATCAGCTTGTTTTGGCAAGAATTATTTCGTTTAACTCACACAGAATTGACTCCAAACACTAGCTATCATCCACAAACAGATGGGAAAACTAAAATTGTGAATAAGTGGGTTGAAGGGTACCTAAGGATCTATGTTACAAGGCAGCAAACAACTTGGATCAAGTGGTTACATTTGGGGGAGTTTTGTTACAACACCATGCATCACATGTCTATAGGTATGTCACCTTTCAAGGCTCTCTATGGTTATGATGCTACTTCATTAATGAATTTGATCTTTACGGATAGTAGGGTCCCTAGAGCAAGGGATGTGATGCAACAAAGTATGGATATCTTGAATGCCCTCAAGAAGAATTGACAACATGCTCAAAACTAGCATAAGATGTATGCAGATCGAAACAAGACAGAGATAGTTTTTGAGAAGGGCGATATGGTTTACTTGAGGTTGCAGCCATATAGATAGTCTACCCTCAAGGGGAATGGTGCAAAAAAGCTGAAACCAAGGATTTATGAACCCTATCGGATTATAAGGGAGATTGGGGAGGTTGCATACGAACTGGAGTTGCCACAGGAAAATAGAATTCACAATATCTTTCATGTGTCATAACTCAAAAGGGCAATTGGAT
Organism: Sequoiadendron giganteum; assembly: GCA_007115665.2. NCBI lineage: Eukaryota > Viridiplantae > Streptophyta > Pinopsida > Cupressales > Cupressaceae > Sequoiadendron > Sequoiadendron giganteum. Next base: position 111,227,623 of record CM021107.1, on the reverse strand, counting down.
AGCAGATCACACCTTCAATAGAGTTGCCCCCTCTTGATGATGAAGGCAAATTGATACTTGAACCCGAAATAGTCCTGGACGTGAGAGACAAAAGGCTAAGGAACAAGGTAATTTTGGAATACTTGGTGAAATGGAAGAATCTACCTGTTGAAGATGCAATGTGGAAAGTAGTGGAGATCTTTGAGCATCCAAATCTGAGGTTGTTTGGGGGCAAGCAACATCTGGGCAGGGAGGACTGTCATGTGCTCGCCCCTAACTAGGTCCTATCTTCGAATCTGAGTGGAAGATGGTGTTTTTAAACACTAAAAATTTGAATTAAATAATATTATTTAAATATAATAATAATTAGTATTTTTAAATAATAATAAATATTCAATTCGCATTGGTCTTGGCTGACCCATTTGGGAAGGCGTATGCTAGCATATATATTTTCATTGTTTGCTTTTGAAGAGATCATCTCAATTGGACAGTTGTTATGCAATCCTAATAGAGATGAAAACCTCTTCAGAAATGTGTCAAGGTAGAGACATAGCCCTCTCCTTACGATTGGGATTCCATGCTCCTACAAATTCATTTTCAATTTCTAGCATTTTTGTTTTAATCTAAGACATCCTTTCCAATTTGTGCTAAGTATATCAATGCTGAATTATATCTTCTTGATTCAGATTGGACAGCCGCTAGAGGTGCCCATACGGGAGTGAGGCGATAAAGCTAGAGTGGTGGTGGAGTCTCAAGCTCATGCCAAACCCCCCCCTCCCCAAGTCACCACTGTGATCTCTAGTACCAAGCAAAAGTCTTACAATCACTAGCTTTCCACGCACAAGGAAACTCATCACACACGAAGCTTCATACAAAATATGTTCTATGAGTGAGGCGCCACTGTTAAGGGCGCCGAACATAGTGCCAATATTGTCTCCTACAGATCGGACGCTTGAACACTATCGACGACACGGGAAACTTCTACTAAGGATTGATCTTCATATCTCGACAATCAGCAACTAGCACGATTTCATCCAAATCCAAGTGCCAATATAATTGCCAAGTGAATAGATAACTTCTACGACTACCACACATAGTAGAGTGTTGTTCAATTTCGGCCACGGATTTATACCCGAGCATGTCATACTGTACGACACTCTCATTATCACCTATCGACCTCTTTGGATTTGGTGACCTATAGATCTGAGCATGTAATTTCCTCCATATCTCCATTTTTGTTGTTGTACAGACTCAGCATTCATTGTGATTATTCATATACATTCCAGTATGATGTTATCATTCTCTATTGCTTAAACGATGAATTTGTGATTGGCATTTACTACAAATCTAAGTCTTTGTGTAATCCTACCACTTGTTATTGTTGTGTATGATCATGAAACTGTCATCAATTTGTTGCGTGTCAATTTTGTCGACTTCCAAAACTTTCCAATTGTGTAATTTGCATATTACTATCATTGTGAATCAATATTGGGGCATTACCTTACAAGCCACCTAGCATAACACAACTTGCTAGCTTGTGTGGTTTATGGGATCTTTATTTTATCAGTCAATGGTCATGTAGCATAACACAACTTGCTAGCTTCTAGTCCATGGGAGCTTTTCAATGCACATGACCTTTGTTTGTATTGACTGCTTTTAGAATTCCTCTATGTGTGTGCATTTGAGAGATGACACTTGGTAATCAAGCCAACCTTTCATACTGAGGTCTCCTTACCTTGTTGACTTGGATTTTTAGATAGTGTATACTCACATTGTTGTTATATGCTCTATGCTTCATGTTTGCTCAATGTTTACCTCATGTGCGTGTTGTGTTTACTTCATGTGTGTGTCATGTAATCCTCATGTATTCCACGTGTTTGCCTCATGTATTCCACGTGTATGCTCGTGTATTCTGCATGTTTGCTTCATGTATTTTGCATGTTTGCTACTATATTCCTTGTATGCTTCATGTTTGCCTTATGTATGCTTTGTGTATGCTTTGTTGTATATTCTAGTGTTGCTCATTGTATGTACTATGTATGATCAAATTTTGTCTTGCCAACGTGCAATTTATCTACTTATCTTGACTTTGTGGATTGATTCGATCCTAAGTTTGGGGGCTATCACATCTCTCAACTTGGTGTCATCCTGTCTCTTCAATGTTTTGATAAAGTGACCTATCTTCTTCATTCCTGTAGTGTGAATATGAACGTAAGATCACACCCTTACTAAAGTGGTGGCTAAATGTAGCATCGTAAAGTGTCACCCCTAACAATTTTACACTATGTTGACACCCTATTTTGCATACATGATTAATTATATTGATAACTTACTCATTTTGAGTCGAGATTGCTAAAATGCATTTAATTCCACAACATCACTAGTTTTAGGGCCAAAAACACCCGAACGGGGGTGGGGGCGCCCTAGAGTCCTAAGGATGTGCTTTTTAAATATCTATCACTTTGAGTGTCAACCTTGAGTGTTTTAAAATGTCCCCCGGTTAGCCTATTTCCAATAAAATCAATTAGGATGCATATATAAACAAGTTTCCCTCTCATTTGAATATTAAGAATCAAGAACTAGGCACTATTATGACAAATCATGCACTCTTATGCTCTAATTATGAAGACACATGTGACATTTTTTACATGCTTGTTTCAGAAATCTATGTGTTATGAGGACTAACCTCTTGCAAGTCTTCAAGGCAAGTCATGCATTATTCATCAAGTCTTTGTGGCAACTTAAGGTGTGACATCACTGCATCAAGGGTTCCATGCTTAAGGTAACATTATCAATTGTTGCTCATTTATTACAATCATTTATTGTTTACTTTGCCTCTGCCCAACCGAGGGTAAGCACTCTTTACTAGCATCATCATTGTTGTTGTGGAGGTGGGAACACCAACACTGGAGTTTGACTGAGGCAAACTCCTATACAACACAAACTTTCCCCTCTTTTCATGTGTGCAGGTCAAATCCAAAACTTTCGTCAAACACAAGTTGCAAAAGAGAAAAAAACAAGTCGTATCGAAGTGATCTGGCATCTAAACCAATCAAAACACCCAGACTAGGGCAATCATGCCCCTAACCAACCAATTTTGCCTCAAATTTCATCTACAGGTGCTCCTTTGTCTACACTTCATAGATTTGTATCCGTTTTTGCAATTTTCCATTTTCATCTATTCAACCATTTGAATTTTCGAATCTAGGGTTTATGTCAAATAGGTTAATTAAATCATACATCAAATCTACCATCTTTGCAACAAAAGCACCAAACCCTAGCAGATTGGCTCTCCTTTAAGGTTGTTAGCCAATCATCAAACCCTAGTTAGTTTGTGTTCCAATGCTAAGCCAAAAGGGAAAGCTAGATCTAGGCTAATTCACTTGATGAGTCTTAGATCTACTTTTTCCACTTAACAATCTCCTAAATCCGACATTCCAATTCCACTCAGTTTTTAAGACTAGTGAGGAGGTTTTGAGTGGGCTCTACATAGTCATAGGGTGGGATGGAAACAAATTCTCAGCCTACAAAGCCGATTGTCTCCAAGATCGAGATCTACAAACTTGTGCAAGGGGGCCTCTTAGCATGAGATATATCATATCTGTAAAGCAAATCAAATGACATTGCAACTCAATAAAAGTTGATAAATTTCTTACACTAATGTTGAACAATGAGATTGAGTTCTTTTTCATTTTGTTTTCTCATTTCAAATGCATGACAAGAAAGGTTTGGTGCTTCGATGCCAAATCATCAAAGGATTATCATACATGTTTTGAACCAGCCATGCACTAATTCAAGGTGTAAAGCACAATTGGAGTATGTTTGTGCACACCACTCCAATAAGTGCAATCTATTGATGGTGCCAAGTTAAATGACCTCATCTCTATTCATTGCAACCTTCACCTCTCTCACAAGCAAATCATGGACTCAAATTTATCTCCAATTGCATAAGAGGTGATTGATCCACTATTAAACTAGATCATCGAGGCTAAAGATCCTATCTTCACAGAGGATGACCACGCATGGGTTGATCAAGTTGAGCTTGAGACAAAGATAGTAACATGATAGACGAAGAGGAGGACAGAGCACTAGCAAATTCTTTCGATGTTGACAAGTGCGATATCATGGTTGCAGCAACAATGATGACATTGTAATGTCCCTTCCTAGATTTCAAGCAAAATTGACAAATTTGCAACAAACAACAATCCTCCCAAACAATATCTAAACGACAGCAATTTAGTTATATTCAAACAGCATGAATGAAACTAGCTGGTCAAAATGTGAACTTGCACAAAATGAATCAAACTCCAGCAACAAATTATAAAGATTTGAATCAGATCTCTATAACAATGGACTATTATGATAGTAAAAACAACAACAACAAAAAATCTACAACAATAATGTTCATACTAGAGTAAGAATGCTCTCAAAGAACCAAAGGGTTTTTGTCCTTTGATTCCAGCAACCAAAGGGTTTCCGTCAACTAATCACAGTCTCCTATGGGTTTTCGTCCAAAGAAGATAGCTTGAACACAAAGTGCCCAGAAGATACAATAGCATAACATGGATCATTACAATTGAAGTGTTTTCTTGGTTTTATATGCTACCCACCAAAAAGATCAAACTAGTCGACCTAGACCCAAAATGGCGCCAAGGCCCAAATTTGAATTCTACATGCTACATCACAAGTCAGCCTTGTAGAACTTACAAACTTTCTTGTCAGAGGTTCGAAGTTTCTCCTTCCTTCCGACTTGGCACAAGTTAGGTGGTAGCTCCGACCCCCTATCTCTATTGTGTCATCGAGTCCATTCTATCCTTTCGCTCTAGCATGGGTCAAGCAATATCCCTAAACCCCCAATCCCTGATCTCCCACGGCTCCTAAGCACAGATCAAACAGCAACTCTAACATCACCTTGGGCAAGTAGTCTTTTGAAAAAGGGGCATGACAAACATGGCTAAGATAAGAGTGCTATGAAGAGCACAAAGATATACTGAGAGGGGGTGGTGAATCAGTATATCAACAACTTTTACCCTTTACAATTTTGATCAACTTCAAACTCTAACATAAATCAACTATGCAAGAATATCTCAATACGAACAAGTTGACACCAAGATTTTACGTGGAAACCCTTGCGGGACAAAACCACTATACAAACAATGTACTTTATGAATTAAATAAACTTTTACAATGAATGTAGGCACCAACCTACTTGAATCACCAATTTGTAGTTTAGTAGGCACCAACCTACAAAGAGCACCAACCCTTAATCGTGATTTACTAGGCACCAACCTACAAGGAGTATCAACCCCTAATGTTGATTTAGTAGGCACCAACCTACAAGGAGCACCAACCTACCAGAAGCTCCAACTCCCACTCGCCAAGCACCAACTTAGCAAAAATAATAACTTGAATGAATTTTGTGTTCCACCTTTAATGTTGCTTCCTCAATGGATGATGGACTTTACAATCTTCTTGAAATTATCCTCCTTGAATGATATCAAAATATACCTGGTTCACAACTTTCCTTTTCACATAAAAAATTTACTTCATGATGATGCCATCTATTTCACCAGATCTGCATATATTCTTCACAAGGATCTTCCTTTTATCTTCTCATTTGCATATCTGATATAACCTTTTATTCTATACTAACTTTCTCTTATAAATCTGATCACTGTTTTTGATTTTGTATCTTTTGTAGACACAATACTCAGCAACACAATACACAGCACTTTCTACAGTCATTTCACACCTGATTGTGACTTAAGAATATAGCATTTGTTTCACACAATACTCAGCACAGCACTTGTGTTTTTATGATTTTGCAGTTATTCCTTATAGCACACTTCTATCCTCTATTTTCAGATTTACATACATCTTATGTACTCACAAACTCAGCACACATTCACTTCAAAGATCTTCTTTTATTGCCACATACATACTCACTTTCCTTAACCAGTACTTCACATGAGATTCATTCGATACAGCCGCACACATTTGTGTTTTTATGATTTATCGATTGTTCCACATTCCACTCCACACCCACTTGTGTTTTGATGATATGACTTTTATTTCCCACACACAATACACATCTAAATTTCTTAGAATAAATCTGATTTGCACTTCATAGTGCTGCACTTCCTCCTCTCTATTCTCAGAAAATCTTCACTCGATACTTCTTATATTGATCTTCAGATGATATATCTTTTATTTCTTCACAAACTCCAACACTCTTCTACCACAGATGATATTCATTAAAGTCCATGATTCATTTTCACGGCCTCCTACACCAACACAGAAAATGTTCAATAAAAATCCCTACACACCCAGAATTTTTTTTTTTGATCTGACTTTATATCTAAACTAAAGACATCCCCTTTTGAAAGGTTGTGACTTATCAATTAGTCGTGACTCTTATTATTTCCAATTAATCGCAACTCTTGACTAACACTACTGTCTTTGCTAGTAATCGCATTATAGTTGTCTTTAATTCTGAGTTTGTTTTATTACTAATCGTTTATCTTTACTTAGTATCAACTCTTTCTTGATCGATGTTTTCTTCTTTGCAATATCACCATCCACAGTATGGAAATCTTTTAAGCGCTACTCCTCCCATGGTGGTATTCGATATCCCCAAATAATTTGTCTCTAAATACTCGTCTATGACACATTCTGACCCTTGCGTCCAACATCAGACTCTCGTCAATAATCATCCTCGGTGATGTGCTATGTTATTAATATTGGTGTATTCAGTCCGTGTATGATAAATCCAATAGTTGTTGACTCCTTGTGTGAGCGCCAGTCTTGATTACCGGCTGTCTTCAAACACTCGATGATTTCCAAGTGGTTAGCGCAACGTCCTTGTAATGGCAGCAAAGAATACCGATTTCCATTTATATTGGTGGGTAATACAAATAGCGGAGATGCAAGGAATAAATACTGATGTCGATTTATTCAACGGCAGGTGGAATGAATATTGATGCCACGTGATATTTGGAACTCCACGTCAGTGTCAAAGCACCTCCCGATAGCTCTCCCAATACCTCCAAAGCTACATTGCCTTTAAGACTTTGAACCCAATAGTATTTTGCTTTTTGACCATAGATTGCTTGATGAACGATATCCTTCGTATTTTCCTATCTGATGCTCTTCATAATAAGGTTATTTATCTTCAAGGTGATATACCGCCTACATACTTGTGCATAGATTCAGAATGCCCAATACCGGAAATCAAGGAGGATTCTTGTATTGGGAACTTCATGCCATATTAAGTGAAGTGTCGATCAACAAGAGGAATTCTGAATTCTGAAATGATATAAATTGATGCCGACTGTTGTTATCGTCATAACCAATGTATATGTCTGTTATAATCTTTGAACAATTTGACATCAATGACAATCTGAACCATCTTCCTTCTCAACTTGACATTACTTTGACATCAATGACAATATTGCCAACATGCAAGACAATAGAGCTATTGATGTTTGTCCAAGTGATACAAGCTACTCTCTACCATAGTTCATGAGTTCATATTCTAAAAAAAAATTGAGGCCATGGATGTCATAATCCATGAGCTTTGTACAGCAAATACAGTTGGTAATTTTTATATATTTAAAAATCTTCTTTCTTTAAGCTCAAACCCACTTTTGCACTCATTTTTTCAATGTATACTTTTGTTTGTGATCAAGCAGCTAGTAATTTATTATTTTTTTGTCTTTAAAGTTGATTTATATATGAGGGCATAGAAAAATATGTAATTCCTTAAAAATCTCTATATTTCATGATTTTTCAATTCGTTGTGTCTGTATTGTGCCAAAATCTAGTAACTATGATTTAATCATCTTCAAGGCAAAGTGGAGAGTAAACAAAAACAGCATATACCATTATAGCATTTTCTGTAATGAGGAATAACGATGTAATTGTTCCAAAGTGAACACATATATTTGTATCTCAGTCAAAAAGGGTTGCAAAAGGAATAAAGCAGTTTCAAAATTTGTAACTGAAATCTCCTATTCCATGAGATCTCCCATTATGATATCTTGTGGTTTTCTTGTGTGGATGTACATTTAGCTAGATTTCTATCCAAAGTGTTATGGTTTTAGCAGTGTTCCACAGAGTTTCGGGGACAGGGACGGGGGGTCTAAGTTTGGGGGCGGCGGGGGGACGGTGGCAAGGGGCGGCAGGGGAGCAGTACACTGAAATACATATAGTACTTGAAAAATTAGTTATAAAAAGATGTATAATTGTAGAAGCCTAAGGAATAAGTAAAGTTTCGAATTTAAACACATTGCAATGATTTCATTAAACTAGTGAATATTGAATATTGTTGCTTGCAGGATATGCACAATATTGAATATTACAATATTGCAGGATATGCACAAGATTGAAAAATTTTAAATTTAAAATTCTCTGCCTCTGGTAGAACATGCCTGCAAAATGTGGAAGCATGGGCAAGGCATGTGAACTGTTTGACTGAATGCAATCATGCATTCAGTCAAACAGTTCACATGGGCAGTTCACATGCCTTGCCCATGCTTCCACATTTTACAGACATATTCAGTATTCTACCCAGCAGTTATAAAATCAGAAAATGTGAAAATGTGAAAGCCCAGTAGTACCCTCTGGCTCTCACAAATCCACTGTCTCTGAGTCGTTCAAGTCTCAGACTATATGCACGCACGGGAAGAAAATGAAATGTCAAACAAAATGAAAAATTTCAATGATAGGCTATAGTAGACTTTGACTTAAGTCGACTCATTAGGGTAACAAAATAGTATTAAAATTTTAAATTTAACTTTCTTTGTTTTTTAAATTAAAAAAAATAATCATTTTTTTAATACATTTTTTATGGGGGAAGTCGGAGACCCAGAGACGTCCAAAAGACTCGGAGACGCCTGGAAGTCTCCTCTGAAGAAAACGTTCAGGGGACAGCGACAAAACAGGGGGACGGCGGGGGGACGTTTCCTAGGCGTCCCACGTCTCAGAAACGTCCCCATCTCGGGTACATGTACTTTTTTTTTGGGGGGGGGGCGGGGACGCGTCCCCGTGGAACTATGGGTCTTAGACTTTTGGATTTCTGTTAATAGCAATCTGCATTTGTTTTACTTGTATATTGTATATAGAAGGTTTAGAGTTTTGCATTTCTCTACATTGCAATCTCCAATTGCTTCCTTTCACATGAAAAGTTTAAAATTTTGGAACCATAAACATACTCTAGTTTCCTTTCCAAAAAAAATTGGAAGAAAAATACCTTCAGTCATTTTGCTCTCATTCATAGCATAGTTGATTATGGACATTAGTATACAGTATATGGGATTTCAAAAAGTAAAGAAATCTAACCAAACCCCAAGTCCTTGCTCTACAGCCCAAATTTAATTTACAGTTTTTAGCTCTCTAAAAAACTTACTGACACCTTGCATGAGCACATGGTGAAATAGTATGTCTATTGGCTGTTTTCAGTTTTGTGATAGGTACCAAGTTTGAGTCCTGTAGTGGATATTGTTGTGTTGATTGAGTTGGTCCTTGGCAGATGGAGTGTTTCTATGTATGGAGATCAGGCCCCTTATTTGTGGTCTCATCAGCTGGGACAAGTTAATCCCCAGTTTTACCAATCAAAAAAAAAAATTGCAGACTGCAAGGCAAATCAAAAAATTAAGCTAGCTCATAATTCTCATCTCTACCTAAGTAATCAATGACCATAACTATGACTAGCATAGGTAAAGGCACACTCATAGCCGAGATTTGTCCACGTCATGAAAATCTGTAAAATTTTATAAACTATTACACAGGAAAAAATCCTGATTTTCCAAAATAAAACTACTATAATCCTCCAAAATATATACAATCCTAATTATTTAATAATATATGATTGTATATAACTTTGGGTACAAAGAGAGACAAATCTCATACTGACAATATAATAAAGCAGAGTTTGACAATACAGAAGTGAAAATTGCTTTTAAGATGAAAAGTAAAACCAACATATTATTAATTCATTTGTTCATATAGGGGTAAAAAGCAAGGTGGTTTTCAGGATATTGCTGCCATACAAGAGATAAGCAATATGCAATAAATTATAACCATTCATTATAAAGGGGATTCAATCCACACTAATTTGAGATAACTGCACATCATGTCCTTAGACAGTAGGAATATAAGCAGGACATAGAAACAGATGACTAAGCTATAAATGGATACTCCAACAATGTGAAGTACATCCTAGCTACACAAGTGTCGAGATGAGACGAACTACTATAATGTCTGAACTGTTTCATAAGGAGTGGAATTGAAATATAAAGCATATAAAACTGAATGTGAGGGAAACAAAATTACAAGTACCAAAACAGCATACCATAGTCTTGGGTCCTCTGGAGTATGTTGCAGGCGCTCTTTAATGAGATCAATTGCTGCTGGGTTTTTGCCTAACAAACTGCCCATATTGAAAACAAAAACAAGTTAAACTCTTACTTTGGAAACATATAACAGCATGTTAAGTGGCATCAATCAACCCTTGGCATGCAATACACTTGGATTAGCCACAACAAAATACTGATCTTTCAAGGATAAAGATTAGTATACCGATAGCAATATATAAGATTATCCCACAGCTCAAGTTCCTCAAAAATTCGTAAGGCATCTCCAACAATACCACAGCTCACCATAAGTTCAGCATACTCCCTCCATTATAAAAGAAAGCAAGCTTCAATCAGAAAGTTGCATCTTAAACATAACCCAAAGAAAATATTCACAAATAAAGTTCGGTACAAAACAATGAACAACGATCTTTTCAATCCTGTTAAGGGTATGTAATTTAAGATAGCATTCCACAGCTATTATGTTCTGTGAAACCTTTTTAGAGATAGCTAGAGGCACTTATTTACTTTAGAAGTGCTGGTATGGTGGGGAAGTCAACACAGTAAGCATAGTGCATTCTGTCTGCAGCTGTTGTCAAGCACCCTCGCACATCCTGTGCCTACATAGTTGACTGCACAAGCTTAATCTAAGAAAATGCATTTACCATATTTTATTAATAATATATAAATTTCCAATTCATAATTTCACGAGTACATAAGCATCTGTAAGAGAACCAACACATCAAGCATTCAATGTATCTGAAACTTGATTGATACACACAATTTAATACAAATTCCACAAGCACATAAAAATCTATGAGGGAACCATTGCATATAAAACATTTTTTGTATTAAATTCAATGACTTTTACCAAAAATTTACCATAAAGGAACCATTCTTTAAATCTCCTTTCCAATGAAGATCTTGTAGACTTTGAAAGCTCTATTCTAACATTTTTTTCCCCTCAAAGTATTACATAAATGGATAGAAAGACATAGCTTTTGGACTTAACCCGGTTAATTTCATTAATAACTGTATTTAACAAAGAAAGTCAAATGGGGTCTAGCTCCTCTTATCACACTATATTTCTAATTCTTATTTATCCAACTGAAATGATATCTATCTTGAAACATTTCATATACTAACAAAAATGCAGAACAGAGTTTCCAAAATTTGGTTTTTTTTAAATCTAGATTTCAATTTATACAGTACAGTGTCAGCATCATATATAATAAAATAAATTATTTTCTCTTCACATCTTGGTTACATTTTTTTATAAGGTAAATTTATTATGTATATCACCTATGAAGGCTAGAAACATGGAAACCAAGCAAGCTTATCAGCACTGTGACATGTTAACCAAGGAGTTTTTAAATCTTAAGCATTGTGACAAAACATAATAAAGCACAAACTAAGTGCCTACAGGAAGACAGAGTCAAACTAAACCAGCTCATCCATCATCAGCATAGAACGCTGTTTTGTGCGGCTCCTTTTGCGCTCCCAGCGGATGCGAAGAATCCGGTATAAACATCTCACCTTCATGCAAGAGAAATATAAAATTAATGGTGTAAACATCTCACCTTAAGAGGAAAGAATTATAAAAAAATAGATCCAAATAAAACTAATAATGAATAATTGAAACATTAGGTATAAATGAAAAACATGACAAGAATCAGAATATCACATAGAGACATGGTATATTTCAACTTTTTTATAAAGTAAAAAATCATATTTGTGATCCAAAATGTTCCACAATAGAGAAATCCTCAAAATGAAAATCATATATGCATAATCACAAGCCATATAAAGATAGTAGGTCAAGGCCTCTTGTGCTCTGTGCCCAAACCCACCACCATCAGACACTTCTAAACACATTTTGCAACATAGAATTACAGCAGAAGAATTTATCAATTTATCCCGAGAAAGAGTAATAAAAAAGGATTTGTAGTTTGTAAGTCATGAACCTAAGGGAATTACATGAAAAGCAAGAGGAATAACACAGATCAATATTTAATTTCTTAAGATAAAAAATATTAGGGCAGTTTGAATTAATAAACAACTAGCATAGGACATACATTAAATATTGATGCAAGCCGAGGTCTGAGAATCCAATTAAAGACTGTCAAACCAAGTAGCTCAGCAATACCCTGTGTACACACTCATCTAAAGGATCACCTAAAGTTTTGAAACATAATAACAGGCCGAAAAGCCCCAGAGCCTGCACCATAGCAGTTGTTCACACCATCAGGCAAATTGACTAAAAATGTTTGCAAAAATGAAAAACATGAAAAATGGCCAAGGATGCTTGAACATGGGGTTTAGAAGAAGTTCCAAATGCCAAAAGAGAGATGAGCAGTGTTTCAATGTGCTGTTTAGAGGGTTTTATAAAATAGAAAAGCAACAGGCCTCACCTTCATAAAAACACTTGGGTGGAAAGATATCATCATTCTTCACTTCACGTTTCATTGACAAAGGAAGAGTAGATAACAGCAGATTTTCAACAGGCATTTTACACAGTTCCAGTGGGGCCATCAAGCTTGTATCAGCATCTTCATTAGCTTCGCAGCAGCTAGAAACTGATCTACAGATGCCTTTGGAGTCTATTAAAGGCTATTCATTGTTTGATTGTCATCACAAAGGATAACTTCGGGCATTCAAGTGTTATCAGCACCATTGACAGCAGATTCCTGTTTGTATTTCACTTGCAAGCAGACTTTCAGCAGTGTCTAAAGAGAGTCTATTTCTAAGTTGCCTATGAAAGGGGTTTTCCCAGCAGTTTTATTACAGGTATATCAGCAGCTTTCAGTGGAGTCTCAGTCATCACAAAGAAATATGTAGCAATGTGGTAAGACACTTAGAGCTTTACCATTTCCTTCACTCTTCATCCAAGGTGCTTCAAGATTGATGGCCTGATTTTCGTCAAAGGAGATCACATGGAGACAATTGTGCCTTAGGATTCCCAGAATACCAAGTTGATTGGTTTCATATAGTTAGCAGTCAAAGTCAGCTTTCCATAGCTTGTAACAGCACTCGGTGCTTTGCAATTAAGTGTCCACTAAGAAATGCCTACAGATGGATCATCAAGGTTTCATCTCTGACAAGGTCTAGTGTTTCAAGACACTGGATTATCTAAGTTTCTGGAAATGAAAAAGAAATCAGATTCAAGTCACCAAGATTGTTTGGTGATTTGTCAATGCTCATTAGGGTTTCAAATTCTTAAGAGTCAATCATGGTCAGAAGTCCAAATAAGGAATTGATCAACATCAGACTATGTCATGCACCCTGATCGCAGCCTGCACAAGAACATAAGACAATCGCTGACCAAAGTAACTAAGGGAAATTAAATGCAATGATTCCCTTGTAATATTAAACTAAAGGCAGCGATCATTACTAATTCCATAATATGCAAAGAAAACTAAGGGCGGTGATTCCAAAAATAAATAAATAAAAGCATGCAATTAATAATTGAAAAAGTTTTAAGGTGGGGCAGCGCTTGGATTATGAAGGGATGTGTTCCTTACCAAGGTAAGGATGTAATGAAAAGAGGTGGATTTTCCCCCACCATGGAAGATATTAAAGGGGGAACAATTCATTTGTGAGAGCATCAATTGGGATCAAGGGAATGTGATTTGGGAGAAGGAGAATGAGAAAGTGGAATATGAGATATCTATTAAAATAAATATTGTTTGCAGCAAGAATATTATTAGGAAGTAAGATGTAGAATATAAATAAAGGAATGACTATGTATATGTGTATATGTATATATGTATATGTATACATATATATATATACATATTTATATATATATACATGTATACATATATATACGTATATGTATATGTATATACATACATACATACATATATATATGTGTGTGTGTGTGTGTGTGTTTTTCTGTGTGTGTGTAATAAGTGTCAATCAATCAATCAATTGGAGATCAATTTGGATCATTGATCATGTAATCATGGAAGGAGATCGGATATTATATGAATAATCTGCATTCAGAAAAACAGCAGCCATTTGATTTAATAAGTGATTGGTATGCAACATGATTGAGTATATTGTTTAATATATAATCTTTTATGTATTTTAATATAGTACTATGGAAATTGCTAATCTATTTAGACTCTTATAATTATTGATTTAATCTATTTGTTTCCCTACAAGCAATCATGCATGGATTAGCAAGGAAACACAATTGGGAGAGGTAGCAGACCTGTTCCCACAATATAAGTAGGCCACCCCATGTTGAATGGACAGGTTTTCCTACCACTTGTGGCCCAAGGGGTGTTACACCACACTCTTGGGCTTTAATTGTGATGAACAGTCTCCGAGAGACCTATCGTGCTTTCCTCTCCAATCCCTACTATGGTTGGTTATTGGAAATGAAACTATAGATAAGATCCAATTAGGTGATGTTATTTATCTTAATTGTTCATTTACTCTTAAGTTCAATAACTTTTATATGAAGGGGTGGGGGCCCTAGCTCGGTTGGCTAAATCTTTCCTGCTGCAGGAGGTTGGTCGCGAGGTCTAGTCTCCCCCACTCCCATGGTACCGGAGGCCGTGTCGCGCCAGCGCCACCGGTCACGTTAAAAAGTTTACCAGGCGCACTGCAGTTTATAGGGGGTCGTGCTACCCGATTCCTGCAATCTAATAAAAAAAATAATAATAATAACTTTTATATGATTTAATTCTAGAATACTATTTGTAAAACAAATTATATTGTTGGAATTGTTACTTTTGGGCAAAATCATGCATACCCCAATTAGGGGACATTATAGACTAGCTAATTTTAGGCATTGCTATTTTAGAGGATCACCTTTCTTAGATGACCTTCTGGAAGATTTATCTTAGAATGTGATATCTTTAATCAAAGTCTATTTGATGTTCCCTTATTTTCAGATTAATTTGTATTTAAGGTTTGCTTTTTGTGCAAACAAATTATTTTTATCATAGAAACTTCAATATATTTTTTATTTATTTATCATGCAAAATATGGTAAATACTTATAAATGTGTTTTTTACACTTAGAGAAGTTGATAGCAATTTTATGCCTAATTGCAGCTAGAATTATTGTTCATTTTGTTGTGTAATTTTGTGTGCATTGATTTGTTAAATCAAATAGCTTTAGTTAGATATTGGAGGCTTTGTATTGCAGATTTTGTGGAAGTAGCTGTTGTAGTTTTGTATACAATTTCATTTATTCAGTTTACTAAATCTTCTGTTTAATCCAGTTCAAGATTTATGTTGTAATCACGTTTTTTAGTCTCTGCATTTAGCTAGAAAGTGTGAGTATATGTTATCTGTTATAGATGTTTGCCTTCAAGATAAAATGGATAAAAAACATCTCATCTTGAATAGAAGTGCTAACAAGCCTTGTGTCCTTGCCAAGAACCAGAAAAACAGTTTGTTTCCAGTGCTTAGAGGTCTAGGGTTTTAGTTTTATTTACATGGGAGCTTCCCCTTCTAATTTGAATAAAGGTTTATCCTCACATGCTGTTCCATTTATGTTGGCTTGAAAGGGAGAAATTCAAACCCTAACATTAATTATAATGTGGTGGAGGGGCACCTTCATGCATATGAGGTCAAAGTTTGAGTTTTTGTCTTATTTTGTTGTGGTTGAGGTAAATAAGGTCATTTGAGACCATTAGATGTCATATAGGACCATTTTTTGTATTTTGGTACAATTTAGGTAAAAGATGTAAAAGTTGCAAAAATATTGTCAATGTTGCACAATGTTGGAATATGAAGTGTCAATATTGCACATTGGTGGAATATGAGCAGTTGTAAGTTGAAAAGTTGGTTGAGAACCATTGGAAAATGGTTGTAATAGCATAAATATTCCTTGTAAACACGGATCCCAAGGTTGGAAAGGTTTTGGAAAAGAATGGAATTAAAAAAATACAAAGTTTGCATGTCCAAAACAATGTTTTTCCAGAAAATCTGGCTGTTATTTGGCTTTGTATGGACTTTACTTTGCATTTAATGATCTGAAATTGATTGGAGATGATAGAGGATTGAATCACCTTTCATCTGAAATTGGTTTAGTGGTTTTTCATTGAGCTTGGAGGAAGTTATTGCAAATTTACTAAAGCTCGCCTGAATCTGTCCTAAGGTTACTAGTTTTGGAAAAAATTGCATAATTCTTATTTCCACCATTGGATTTTGATAAAAAAATGAGGAATGATCTTTAATAAGGTCTTCTTCAGTCTCACCGGAGCGATTGACTTAATTTTTTTATTTGTGAAAGTTATAAGTGACTAATCTTTCATTTGCATGCATATTTGCCTACTTAGGCCTAGTCAAAAATGAGGACAGTCAATTTTTTAGCCTTTCCATACAAAATAACCCTATTTAATTTTGAGATATGTTCAATAATGGCCAAATGGGTATCTCAAACAAGTTTTCTTTTCTGGAGATCAGTTGGGATTGAAGAGTTGTGTCCAAAAATGCCTTTTTGAAAGGCTACAAGCAAGAATGAGGGTTTGTGAAGGAAAACCCACATTTTGATGAACAAAGGGATTTGTGAACACTTGTTTGAGATTGTGTTGTCATTTCTACCCATGCTCTGCATCATAATGTAACAATATCATTCAATGTAGGAACATGGAACGAGTTATTGTTAAAAAATTTGGCATCCTTTTAGTTTGTTTAAGTAGTATCTTTTGTATTAAAATTTCAAAAATAAAAAATTATATATTTTAAATAGTTAATCCCCCATCCTGTTCCAGCTCCCTGATTTCCTCCCCCCATCCCTGAAATTTGGAGAAACACTGGTTTTGATGAACATAAATTTCACAACGGATAAAACAAACACAATGTTGTGCCTGTAAATTATACACAAGGGCACTAAACAGAATTAAATTATCAGATATTAGGATATTATAATTAATTTCGACAATGCTCCAAAATAGAAAGAGAAAACAATCAGGTAATTGACCCTCTCATGTTGGACAATTTTCTGGCAAAAGCATTAACTTCAAAAAAGAATTCAAGAAAAATGGTAAATCAAGAATAATAGTCCAAGGCTCTAAACTTCCATGGCTTAAAAAATGTTACCAGGAATTAAAGCAGTAAAATGCAGGTACACAAACTGACAAAGGTTCTAAATATTTATAACATAAGGCAGACCTTACCATGAAGTGGGAGAAATTCTGAGCACCCACAGCTTCTATATAGGGAGCCATCTGCCAGTCTGCAAAATAAA
Organism: Sequoiadendron giganteum; assembly: GCA_007115665.2. Classification (NCBI taxonomy): domain Eukaryota; kingdom Viridiplantae; phylum Streptophyta; class Pinopsida; order Cupressales; family Cupressaceae; genus Sequoiadendron; species Sequoiadendron giganteum. The sequence goes on along the minus strand of CM021107.1, from coordinate 111,210,083 downwards.
AAATAAACCAAAATGAATGAACAAGTATCAAATCTCTAATTACAATGTGCAGACAAAAGCATAAATTCCAGTCATAACCCCTTTGGACACCTAAGCCTTTAGACAACAATCTGCTACATTCATGTGAGGACAAGCTCACTTCCAACAATAACTTACCAGAATATGGGCAAAAGCATGGATACAACTATGGATACAAAATATTTTCAAGAAAAAACAAGAAACAATAGGATGTGTATGCAACTATGCATAATAAAGTTTGCAGATACAATTCTTAAGTTGTTTAAGTTATATGCATTACATTTTTTCAGGAAACAATGAATATCTCTTGTATTCGGTAAGCAATGCATTGTATGTGTTTTAATTTAGTGTTAAAATAAGGAACTGCTGCATATGAATGATGATGTCCCATTTCTGCATAACCGAAAAAATTATGCATTAACTTGAACATTCTTTGCACATTTCCATGGAAAAATATAACATGTGTATATTTTTATATTTTACAGTCATTATGTGTCTTCGTGTCCAGCTACAGCATGACTATCTAGATAAGGCGGCGTATATATAGATGTATCTAGGTGAAATATACCGGGCCAAAAAAAATTTCAATTTTTGACACAACTCAATTCACCCGTTAACATTAATGAAACTCCAAATCAGCTGAAGGGAACCCTTTCCTCTGATCAACCCAGATCCCAATGCGGGCAAGGTTGAGAGCATACTTGAAAGGGGATCGTTAGAAAACTGAAGCTTGCTGAAGAAGTACTGAAGGGAAAATACAATCACTCAACCACTTATTCAGCGGGAGGACTGAGAATGGAAGTACAATACTGAAAGAAAGATGCAACTCGACCACTTGTTCAACGGGAGCATGTTGACAGCTCAGCCGATCAGCAAATGATGAGAATGCATTACATTAAGCAAATAGGCGGCAAACCGGCCTCTTCCACTTGTTCAGCGGGGATGCAGTAATTAAACTTATGCTATAGACTGAAAGGATACCACTCTATTCCACAATCGTGGGAAATGGCATACAACCAAGAATGCTGGCAGTACTACTGCTCAGCTTACAATATGATAGAATTCCCTGCCATCAAGAACAAGTATATAATGCTGTAATAAAATAGGAAGACTCCCCTATACCTATCTTGATCTCTCAACTCAAATCCGGTTCACAAACCCCATTTTTGACAATCTGATTATCACAAACCTGCACTGAAATTGCATGATCAGCCACACAGAAATTCACTAATTTATTGATAACTCACTCAAATCTCACTCAAATCCCATGAAACCAAATGCAAACATAGCTAATGCTAAAGGCGCCCAAGAAGAAACCAAGAAACCACCCCAAAGACATCATATTTATTTTGCATGGAATTCAATGCATTTCTAGAAATGTACGGCCCTCAAGGAAGGGCGATTTTGCCTTAAAAAAATAAATACTCAACATTAAAATCTGTAACTTGGAGGAAAGGGCCGCTCCAACCTGCCAATAACATTTATTAACTACCCATAACCAAAATAAAATCTCTCACAAACATCTAATCCAAAACTCAGTTCAGCCACAGTCAAACCAGCAATTGTAAAATGGACTGAAAGTACAAGAACTCAACTGCAGATTACAAGACAACTCTAAAGTAACCTATTCTCAACTAGTTGCTATCTTTCAAGCAAGAAGTCAAGCTAGCTAGGAGGTGTGCATTCCTCGAAGCAACTCTGGCATCATTCCGGCAACATAACAATACTCAAGTCATAAGATGAAGAATGAAGACCCCCACACTCCCTTTTATAATTTTGCTAAGCATCTCTAGAACCTTCCAGAAGATGCGCCCCACTCAAGGAGTCAACCTAATGATGTTGACTCATAACCCTCAAGTGGCGTCCCATTTTCCAAGGCACTTTTCACACTTTTAATTAATTAAACCTCCTCATTTTGGCGTCCCTCTTTTCTCCAAGTCGACCTTAGTAAGATGGTAAATATTTCACTTAACTTCTTGATGAGGCGCCCACCCATAAAATCCCCCCTTTTAAAAATAACTTAAGTCATAAAGCTAGACCAAGGGGGTTATAATTAAAATAAAACATTATTTTAATTAACACAACTTATCTCTCCAGAAATTGCATCCACGCGTTGACTCTGATTCTGCCAACTGAACCCATTGATGAGGAAAGCCAAATGCATTGAAGCAACAGGACCACTGCCAAAAATAGAATTTACTAAAAATAGTAAATCCAAGAAGTTACTCGGATCATCATACAAGTTATACCAACGCGAAGCTCTCTGAAAACCTAGAAAGGAGTTGCCGACCAAACACCAAGATTCCAGAAGCAAGTTCCAAAAAAAGCTGAAACATCCCTCCTAAAAGATAGGGAACCCTAATTTCTGCTTCCGAGTAGTCTACAGGTCACCAGGATAGACTAACGGCCAACTGTCAGATCACTGTTGAGAAGGGAACATTACAGTCCGCCCTTCCCAAAATTGTTTGTCCACAAGCAACTGTAAACCAGGGTGCTACAAGATCTCCTCATTCTCCCAAGTGGCATCCTCAAACGACAAGTTCTTCCATTTCACCAAGTATTCTTTGATTGTCCTTCTCCTCAATGAACGTTCCCTGGAATTGATAATTCTTTCAGAAACTAGCACCAATAGCCCTTCCCCATCCAAAGGGGGAAGGTCGGATGAAACAACAATGTTATGTCCCAACGCCTTCTTGAGGCGAGACACATGGAAGACGTTGTGTACTTTACTGCTAGCCGATAATTCCAACTCATAGGCCACTGCGCCAACCCTTCTGATGACTCTAAAAGGCCCATAGAAACAGGGTTTTAGCTTCTCAGCTCCACTCTTCTTGAGAGTAGACTGTCTGTAAGGCTGAAGACGAAGGTAAACCATGTCCCCCACCTCGAAGGAGCGCTCACTCCGCCGTTGATCAGCGTACAACTTCTGTTGATTCTGTGCCATCTAAATGTTGTTCTTCAAAGATTTCAAAATATCCTAACTTTGTTGTAGCATATCTTTGGCCTGAGGTGCCTTACTATCCCCAAACACCAAGTCTGCAAAGTTGGTAGCCTCATAACCATAGAGGGCTTTGAATGGAGACATCCTAATGGACATGTGATAGGATGAATTATAACAGTATTCCCCCAAGTGAAGCCATTTGACCCAAGCCTTCTGCTATTCTAAAACATAATTCCGAAGATAACCCTCTAACCATTTGTTCACAATTGTTGTCTGACCATGGGTTTGGAGATGATAACTGGTGCTCGGAGTAAGCACTGTACCACTCATCCGGAAAACTTCCTGCCAAAAAGTGCTTAGGAACTTGTTGTCCCTGTCACTCACAATGTTTTTTGGTAAGCCATGCAACCGAAACACCTCATGAAAGAACAATTCGGCTACTTGGGCTGCTGTAAATGAACTTGTGATGGCATAGAAATGAGCAAATTTCGTTAGCCTGTCTACCACCACGAAGATGCAATCCTTCCCTTGTGTTTTGGGCAACCCCATGATGAAGTCCATAGAGATGCTTTCCCATTTTTGATTGGGAATGGGTAGGGGCTGCAACAGTCCAACGGGGTATGTGTGCTCATTCTTGTTCATTTGGCAAGTATGGCATTCCTTGATGTAACTCAACACCTCATTCTTCAATCCCTTCCATGAGAACCTTTCATAGATCTGCCGGTAAGTCTTAAAGTAACCTTGGTGACTAGCAAGTGGAATGTCATGGAAAGTTTGCAAAACCTTCTTTTTGAGCTTAGAATCAGTCACCAAGAAGATCCTCTCTTTGTAGTGTATCAGCCCATCAACCACTTTGTACTTTTCATCTTGACAAGTACCTTCAATAATGCTGGTTGCAAACTGATTTTTGGCATAATCAGTAAGCAACAACTCTCTCCAATCAGCAATAAGCTCGCATAATGAGCTCAAATGGGCCCTTCGAGACAAGGCATCTGCCACCACGTTATTCTTCCCCTTGACATACTCAATGTCGAAATCATAAGCCTGTAGCTTACTCACCCACTTTTGTTGTCTTTCGTTCAAGTCCTTCTGATGCATGAAGTGTTTGAGACTGTTGTGATCAGTCTTGACAACAAACTTACTCCCCACCAAGTATTGTCTGAACTTGGCTAATGCATGCATGATTGCAAGCATTTCCTTGTCATAGATCAAGTATGTTCTTTCAATGCCTCTTAACTTTCTGCTTTCAAACACAATAGGGTGCTTTTCTTGCATCAAAACAGCACCAACTCCTTCTCCCGAAGCATCGCATTGCAACTCAAATGGTTTGGAAAAATCCGGTATGGCCAAAACCAGACAAGAACTCATGATCCTCTTGAATTTATCAAAGACAACTTGTGCCTTTTCTGACCACAAGAACACTCCCTTTTTGGTTAGATCAGTAAGAGGAGCAGCACTTTGAGAGTAACCCTTCACAAACCTCCTGTAAAAACCGCATAGGCCCAAGAATCCTCTCAAATGGGTTAGATTTTCTGGAGTTGGCCAATCCACGATAGCCCTGATCTTTTCTGGATCAACTCTGACTCCCTCTGCACTGATGATGTGGCCAAGGTAGAGTAATTCTCCCATACCAAATTCACAATTTGATTCTTTCGCAAAGAAACTTTCTGTCTCAAGGATACTAAGCACTTCCTCCAAGTGCTTGAGGTGTTCCTCCCAAGTCTTGTTGTAAATGAGGATGCCATCAAAAAATATTAACACGAACTTCCTCAACTGTCTCTGGGAAGTTTTGTTCATGCAAGATTGGAAAGTGGCAGGAGCATTAGTCAGCCCAAATGGCATGACTAAGAATTCAAAGTGACCATAGTGGCACCAAAATGTCGTCTTCTCAACATCTGACCCCCTCATCCGAATCTAATAGTATCCTGACCTTAAGTCAATCTTTGAGAAAAACTTAGCACCATGCAACTCATCAATGAGCTCATTGATTCGGGGAATGGGATACCGATTCTTGATGATGCTTTGGTTCAAGGCATGATAATCCACACACATGCGAATGGTGCCATCCTTCTTCTTCACAAGTACAACTGTTGAAGCGAAGGGACTTTTACTTGGACGAATGAAACCCATCTCCAAAAGTTCTTTTATGTTTTTCTCAATTTCATCTTTTTGTTTCTTAGGATATCTGTATGGTGTTGTGATTACTGGTTTGGCTCCTTCCTTCTGCTCAATGACATGCTCAAACCCTCTATCTGGAGGTGGTCCTGGTGGTAAATCAGCAAACACTTTACTTCTTTTTGTGAGCACGGATTGAATATCTGGCGGATATTCCCTCTTTGCTTCAATCAGGCTAGCTGGAAGAACCATGCACTCCGCAGCCCACTCAGATGCATCATGTCGAATCAACCTTTCCATCCTCTTGAAAGAGACAATCCAAGGACCCCCGTTTGACATCCCTCTTAGCACTACTTTCTTCCCATCGGATTGAAATTTGAGTTCGATGGTCTGTAGGTTCAAGGAAATCTCTCCAAGAGATCGCAGCCATTGAATGCCAAGAACGGCATCTGTGTCTCCAATGTTAACAACATAGAAGTCGTCTTTGACTTCATGGTTACCCAACTGTAAGGACATGTTGGTAACTTTGTGAGTGCAAGAGATGTGGAACCCATCAGCAACCATCACTTTGAAGCCCTCAAATTCTTCTGTCTTGAGTTCCCTCTTTGCCACCAATCCTTCATCAATGAAGTTGTGTGTTGCTCCCGTATCAATCAAACCAACCACACGATGCTTCCCAATCAAGCCACGAACCTTGAAGGACTCGTTCTTTTGGAAACTTGAGCGTTGGGCAAAGGTGCCCTCACCCCCTTGCTCTTCTTCCACCTCTTCCGGTTCACGTTCTTCATTACTTTCAACAAATTCTGAGTGCTAATCTAAGTGATCAGATTCTGATCCGTAATCAAAGTAGGCCTCCATATGGTTAGAACGGCTTCTTCCATAGCATTTGTGTCCCCTTGTCTAAGGTTCTTTGCATGTGTAACATTTCCCTTCCTTCCTAAGCTTTTCTCTAGCATCATTATCCAATCTAGGAGGAAATTTCTTATGCTGATTTGAAGGATGCCTTTTGTCTTGTCTATGAGGAAAAGGCTTGGGCGGAAACTTAGGCCTAGGTGCGGACAGCTCCATATTTCTAGCCTTCTTGATAGATTCTTCAAGACAGGGTGGGTCAAAAGCCTTTACCCATCCCTTCAATGGTTCCATTAGACCTTCCGAAAGCAGCACCACTAATCTTCTTTCGGTGATGTTGGGCACCATCACGGAGAGCCTTTGGAAATCTCCAATGTATGATTCCAAGGAACCATGTTGTTTCAGCTGAGCAAGCTCCCTGAATTTCACCTCAAGATCCTTAGTGTCAAATCTGTCAATTAGCTTGTTGGTGAATTCTTCATACGTTCTGATTAGGTTGTGGCCAAGGGTGACCAAACCATGATACCACCACTCATGGGCAGCACCTTCCAAGTGTAGGGTGGCAAATTTGATTGCGTCCTCTTCCGCCATAGGTCTCAAGGATAAGTAATTATCCAGTTTATGTACCCATGCTCTAGCTGTGCATGCATCACTTCCATTGAAATGAGCCAAGGACACCTTTCTAAGAGCTTGTTGGTAATCTGTTCTAGGACCCATAGGAGCTCTGTAGTCAGTTCTTCCACCATTCCTCTGGTTCCTTTGATTCATGAACTGGTCAAAAGATCACTGCTCCCTAAGATCGGGAGAGAAAGAGGCATACTCCAAGTAGGCCTGTCTGGCGTCATCTGCCAAATTTGTTGTAGCTTCAACTTGGGTTTCTTCTCTTTGAGTAAATGTGGGAAAAAGGGGCCTAGCGATTGATCCTCTAGATGTGGCTTCATGCTATCCAATGGTTTTGTCTCTCCCACAGCTATTGTTCCCATTAACTCCACTATTTTCACCATTAGAGTTGTTTCAAGTATGGGGCGGATTGTTTGCAGCCTGCTGATCCATTCTTGCAAGTAAGCGGCCCAGCATGTCAATCATCCCGTCAAACTTCTTCTCTATTCTGTCATCTCTCTCATTCGTGGGCTGTTTGTTGCTATCTGCCATTTCTGCAACTGCTTTACCTCTGTCAATTGTTTGCCCTGTTTCTCTGAGTGCCTCAGAAAAAGTATCTGCCTCTGGTGTACACGGAAACTGATATGGCGGATTTCCCACCTGACTTCTGGTGTAGTATCTATGGGCTCTGTCACTCATCGGTAATTGAACTCAACTGAATCACAGGTTGGCAAAATCATGGCTCTGATACCACTGAAATATACCGCGCCAATCTTTTTTTCAATTTTTGACACAACTCAATTCACCGATTAACGTTAATGAAACTCCAAATCAGCTAAAGGGAACCCTTTCCTCTGATCAACCCAAATCCCAATGCGGGCAAGGTTGAGAGCATAACCGAAAGGGGATCGTTAGAAAACTGAAGCTTGCTGAAGAAGTACTGAAGGGAAAATACAATCACTCAACCACTTATTCAGCGGGAGGACTGAGAATGGAAGTACAATACTGAAAGAAAGATGCAACTCGACCACTTGTTCAACGAGAGCATGTTGACGGCTCAGCCAATCAGCAAATGATGAGAATGCATTACATTAAGCAAATAGGCGGCAAGCCGGCCTCTTCCACTTGTTCAGCGGGGATGCAGTAATTAAACTTATGCTATAGACTGAAAGGATACCACTCTCTTCCACAATCACGGGAAATGGCATACAACCAAGAATGCTAGCAGTACTACTGCTCATAGTTCGAAGACTCTTCAGGACTCGCCGCGGCCTTGGCGGACTTGAGAGTCCGTGGCTAAGCTGAGTCGACTCGCCACGAACTCGGGAGTCGAGTCCAGAAAAGTCCTGGGTCGGGACTCCCGAGTCCGACCTCTGGACTCGGCCGAGTCCAGAGGTCGGACTCGGGAGTCCCGACCCAGGACTCTCGTCCGCGGCTGGGGCGTCTAAATGGGTTAAAACCCATACTTTTTTTAAATTTTTTGTTCATTTTAGCTCGAGCATTGGTGTTTTTTAGATCTGCAAATTGGTTTTAGCTTGAAAGAAGGCAGGAGGAGGAGCTAAAAAGATCAAAATAGAGCCAGGTAAGTGATCTAACATTTCTTTTTTTTTGTTTTTTTGCTTTCAAAATTTAAAAAAATCAAGAAAAATAAGGGGATATGCTGCCAAATTTTTTTTTTATTTTCCTTAATAGCCATTATAGCCTAATTCCTATTATTTCTAGCTTGGTTTTGCATTCTTTTTTTTTGCAAATAAATGAAACTTTGAATCACATTTTTTTGCTAATTTTTTTGCAAACCCTTGCTGATTTTTTTTTTTCCACGTTGAACTTGAAACAGCAATGTCGTCTTCAAATCCAAAGGGAATGAGAAAAGACCCTGCATGGAAGTATGGAATACCAGGAATCAAAAAAGGTGAAGTGACATGTACTGAATGTCAGAAATGGATGACAAGAGGAATAAACAGGTTAAAATACCACCTTGCAAGGATACCTGGGCAAAATGTGGAGGGATGCCCTAAAACTACTCCTGAGATTATTAGAGAGATAAAGGTCCTTCTTGCTGACTATGAGCTAAAAAAAGATGAAAGACAAAAAACAAAGAATGCCCTAGCATCAATGATGAGTGGATCCCCTTCTACACCAACTATGCCTCATGGTGCTACTGCTGCAAGTCCAAGTGTTCGTGCTCCACATTCATCTTTTGGTGAGAGTCCTGAGGGTTCCTATTCTATTGCTAGTGCTGGCCACGGTCCTTCATCAGGACCAAATTATTTTATTCCACGTAATGTTCCAGGAGCACAACCTTCACTTGAAGGTACCGGTTGGAATAAAGAAAAGCATCATGAAGCTAGGATGGTTGCTGCAAACTTTTGGTACTACAATAATCTACCTTTCAATGTTGCAAGCAGCCCATATTGGGAAGGTCTAGTGAACGCCCTTACAGTTGCAGGAAAAGGGTTTAAGACCCCATCAGCTAAAGATTTGAGTGGGCCATTGCTAGAGGAATCCGTAAAGAATACATGGCTTGTAGTTGATGAGCAAAAGAAATTTTGGCGAAGAAAAGGTTGCAGCATTTTATCTGATGGGTGGACAGATGGACGGAATAGAACTCTCTTGAACTTTTTAGTGGCCTCAAATGGTGGATTGGTGTTCCTAAAATCAATAGATGCCTCCCATGAAGTTAAAAATGCTGAGACTTTATGCAGTCTATTGGATGGGGTGGTCCAGGAGGTTGGAGTTGATAATGTTGTCCAAATTATCACGGACAACGCAGCTGCATATGTAGCTGCAGGTAGGCTACTTATGGAGAGGTATCCCACAATTGCATGGTCTCCATGTGCTGCACATTGCTTGGACCTATTGTTAGAGGATATTGGGAAGATTTCATGGGTCAAAAGAGTGGTTGAAGATGCAAAAAGTGTTACAAAATTTATCTACAACCATACTTGGGTGCTTTCTTTGATGAGGAAATTCACAAATGGCAAGGACCTTGTGCGACCTGGAGTGACACGATTTGCTAGCCACTTCCTCACATTGCAAAGCATTCTTTGTGCCATTGGTCATCTCAAGCAAATGTTTGTGTCCGATGCTTGGAAGGAGTCCTCATTTTCCAATAGAGCTGAAGGGGAGAGGATTGTTACCATAGTTTTTGATGAGACATTCATCAAAAATGGAGAGGAGCTAATAGGGGTAAGTAGCAATCACACAAAAAAAATTATACATGATAATCTATCTGCTGTTTTTTATTTTTTGAGGGGTTAATTTTGTTATAATTTAACATTTGTTTTCATTTTTTTAGGTGACAGAGCCTTTGGTGAGGGTTCTTCGTATGGTGGATGGAGATGGCATGCCAATGGGTTTCATCTATGAGGCCATGGATAGGGCCAAAAAGACCATATCACGTTACTATGGCGGCAACAAAAAGAAATATGAAATCATATGGCGCATCATTGATCGGAGATGGACAAACCAACTCCACCAGCCAATTCATGCCTTTGCCTACTTCTTGAATCTGAAGTTCTACTTCTCGGACTCATTTAAGGCGGATGAGGAGGTCATGGACAATGTTGTCACTTGCATTGATAGGATGGTGCCTGATAGTGAGCTGAGAAATAAAGTGCTTGATGAGTTGGAGGTGAGATTTGTTACATCTTATTTATGAATTTGCAATGTTGAGCCTTGACTATCTATGAATTTTCTATATTTGATTTACTTTTTCTTTTATCTATTCAAGGTCTACAAGGGTGCAGAGGGGAGACTCTTTTCCTCCCAACAAGCAATTGAAAGGAGAGGAAAACAACAACCAGGTAAAAATTGAAATTAGAAACTTGATTCTTACATATAGATTTTTACTTTATTCTTATTTCTTAATACTTATATTTTTTAAACATGTTTTTGTAGATCTATGGTGGGAGAACTATGGTGCTAGCACACCAAATCTTCAAAAGCTAGCCATACGTGTCTTGTCGCAGCCATGCAGTGCTTCTGGGTGTGAACGCAATTGGAGTTTATTTGAAAACATTCACACAAAGAAAAGAAACAGGTTGACTCAGCAGCGCCTAAATGATTTAGTTTTTGTTCGGTACAACCTTCGCCTTCGAACTAGGAAGGTGGAGGGTGTTTCACACGAGTCCATCGACTTGGATGACATTGATCCATATGGTGAATGGACTATTAATGAACAAAATGATGAGGCTGATGTCTTACTTACTGATGAGGATATTGCTGAATTAGAGAGAGCAGCAGCAAAAGAAGAAGAAGCAGCAAGATTGGATGCCATGGAGGACAACGAAGACACATTTGAATATCATTTTTCCCCTGCTCGATCTCCTAGTCCTCGTTTGCATACGACAACACAGGCACCTTCTAGTTCTAGGCCTCCAAAATTGAGTACCATTGGAAGGGGAAAGAGGAAGATGTAGATTATATGTGGTTGTTAATGTTTTCCTCTTTTTGACATGATTATATATAAACATTTATAAACTTATGATGTTGTTATACATTGAAAGTGAAACTATGAGTATTTGATGACTATGAATGATTAAATTTCAATTATTGAGTGTTTGATGATCATATGACACATGTAATATTTGAATTATGAGTGTTTGATAATCAAATTAAGCTCTTATATTCTCTAAATGCATTAATTTGTTCTTGTTTTTTTTGTAAAACTACGGTTTTTTTTTTTTGCCGAGTCTTTTCCCGAGTCCGTCCCGAGTCCCGAGTCCGAGTCATATTTTTGGGCTGCCGAGTCCGCGGCGAGTCCGAGTTTTCCAACTATGCTACTGCTCAACTTACAATATGATAGAATTTCCTGCCATCAAGAACAAGTATATAATGCTGTAATAAAATAGGAAGACTCCCCTATACCTATCTTGATCTCTCAACTCAAATCCGGTTCACAAACCCCATTTTTGACAATCTGATTATCACAAACCTGCACTGAAATTGCATGATTAGCCACACAGAAATTCGCTAATTTATTGATAACTCACTCAAATCTCACTCAAAACCCATGAAACCAAATGCAAACATAGCTAATGCTGAAGGCGCCCAAGAAGAAACCAAGAAACCATCCCAAAGACATCATATTTATTTTGCACGGAATTCAATGCATTTCTAGAAATGTACGGCCCTCAAGGAAGGGCAATTTTGCCTTATAAAAATAAATACTCAACATTAAAATTTGTAACTTGGAGGAAAAGGTCGCTCCAACCTACCAATAACATTTATTAACTACCCATAACCAAAATAAAATCTCTCACAAACATCTAAGCCAAAACTCAATTCAACCACAGTCAAACCAGCAACTGTAAAATGGACTGAAAATACAAGAACTCAACTGCAAATTACAAGACAACTTTAAAGTAACCTATTCTCAACTAGTTGCTATCTTTCAAGCAAGAAGTCAAGCCAACTAGGAGGTGTGCATCCCTCGAAGCAACTCTGGCACCATTCCGGCAACATAACAATACTCAAATCATAAGATGAAAAATGAAGACCCCCACACTCCCTTTTATAATTTTGCCAAGCATCTCTAGAACCTTCCAGAAGATGCGCCCCACTCAAGGAGTCAACCTAATGATGTTGACTCATAACCCTCAAGTGGCGTCCCATTTTCCAAGGCACTTTTCACACTTTTAATTAATTAAAACTCCTCATTTTGGAGTCCCTCTCTTTTCTCCAAGTCGACCTTAGTAAGATGGTAAATATTTCACTTAACTTCTTGATGAGGCGCCCACCCATAAAATCCCCCCTTTCAAAAATAACTTAAGTCATAAAGCTAGACCAAGGGGGTTATAATTAAAATAAAACATTATTTTAATTAACACAACTTATCTCTCCAGAAATTGCATCCAGGCACTGATTCTGATTCTGCCAACTGAACCCACTGATGAGGAAAGCCAAATGCACTAAAGCAATAGGACCACTGCCAGAAATAGAATTTACTAAAAATAGTAAATCCAAGAAGTTACTCGGATCATCATGCAAGTTATACCAACGCGAAGCTCTCTGAAAACCCAGAAAGGAGCTGCCGACCAAACACCAAGATTCCAGAAGCAAGTTCCAAAAAAAGCTGAAACATCCCTCCTAGAAGATAGGGAACCCTAATTTCTGCTTCCGAGTAGTCTACGGGTCACCAGGATAGACTAACGGCCAACTGTCAGATCACTTTTGAGAAGGGGACATTACACTAGGCTCATTGTATGTCCAATACAAAGCCATTCCAGTAACTTAGCAAAGAAACATTCCAAAGGATAAGAGCAAACACGGCCAGAACAATCAAAAATATTACAAAAGCAAATCCAACCAGAATAAATTACATATCAAATAGAACTTTGGGGTTAGAAAAATTAAAAAATTTATGCAAATTTGAAGCAAATTGAAGACAGAAGAAAAAAAAAATAGAGGGTTAATGGGCGAACAGGTTTCTGGTATTTTGCCCAGATTTTGGGTACAGAACATGTAACAGCAATATCTAGAGAGCAAGAGAGAGTATCCAAATTTTATAGCCTTCCAGTCACAAAATTAAGCATCATTAAAACATTATAAACAAACACATTGCAGATTCTAATTAAAATTAAATCAACACATCTCACTCATCCAGACAATGAAAATTGAATTCAAAATTTCAATACAAATACTGAATTCTGATTGTTATATAACCATAAATATAAGTCTCCAATGAGAAAAAGAAATTATAGCAATCATATCTGAGGCATCACAGACACTATGGAACGGCAAGTTCAATAATCTGAATTTAACATCAAAACCATCTCCCATGAACCCCTATAGCTTGCCTTCACTGCTCTCTGGGTCAGGTAAATTCCCAATCTAGGAACTGAGGAAAGAGGATTGATACAACATCATCCCAGGCTACTCAAGGAGGATTTATTCAGGAAATGGATTTTACAATCAAATGCTACTCTGCCAAAAGATGACTACAAAAATTTCTTTAAAGTGGGTTTTGAGATGGATACTGAAAAAAAAAGAGAGTGGAGCTGTTGAAATAGAGATGTTGTTTGTTGACAAGGGAGACACCTGCATCAGAAGGAACATCCATTATTTGGATATAATCATTGCCACCAATAATCCTGTTGTAATCAGCTTTGCTTCTTACATTCTTCATTCAGACAAAAACTATTATGAGGCTCTGGAGACTGTCGAGTACAATGCATTGGTAACTGACCATGAATAAATTGAGGCAAAATTGGATATATTTGATAGCCTGCATCAAAACTGTTGGAAAGGAATGGTGCACAAATCCCTGGCAATCTGAATCTTAATAATCTCACTTTCATAATTATGACAAGAATTGAGGTGGGGGGACTGGTGCAGCACAAAGAGCTATCTAATCTTGTTCAGTTCCAGATATTGTTTGCATGATGCCAATTTTAATGCTAACTGCAGTGCATGGTTTCTTACTCCTTGCCTTTGTCAGCCATTGTCCTTTTTATTTCCAGTTCTGTTCATAATCAACCACATTGTAGTCTTTTGGGAACTAGGCAACAACTATCAGTGGCAGTGTGGCACAGTGTTTTAAAACGATAGGCATCCACAGACTAATCTGTGAAAAAGATCATAATGCCAGATTGCCACCTTCCTCTACTCTGAGTGTATCTAAAAGGAAAATTCAGATGTTAAACTACCATGTTTATAGTTTGCACTTTGCAGTCTTTCTTCCATTCTGCCAGTTATACATAAAGTATATGGCATATGTTGTTAGGCTTTTGGCATCTTGCAAAACCATCAATTGATATTATAAATCAAGGTTCCTAATGATCATTTCAGCTATTTTCTGATATAGGATTTGTAGGAAGGGGCCCCCTACAGATGCTCCATCTTCTTTATCCCAAAAAATACAGAGAATTCAATTCAATGGAAAGAAAAAACTTGCATCTATAAAAGTACAAATGTCAAATGTACACACATTTGAAAATATATGATACTCAGACCACAACTTGAATATTGGTTTAACATGTTTAACTAAAGATTGCTCATGCTTAAGTCAATATTATAGGGAACATACCCTGCATGTCATCATCTGGTGTACTCTTTTTAATGTCAAGACATTCTGCCAATATCACTGCCTGCTTAATGCTATCAAATATCTTTGAGTTGCTTTGACTAGCATCTTCAACACTCGTGGAAATTCCTCCATCTTCCACTTCTTCAATTAACCTTGGAGCTAACAGTATGTCATTGTCTTCATAATCATTAGATGAGTTTTCAGTATGTCCCTCCAGAATTTTACTCTTATCGTGAACTAGAGAATTGTCCATTTGAACTTTGTCGCTTCTCCCATCACTCTCTTCATTCAAGGGAGCTGCTACCAGAACCATTTGAGCCTTTGCTTCTGTCTGTGGAACAAAGAAATACAGGATGAAAATCCTTCCCCAGGAAAAATATCCTTAATTTCTTCTTTCTAGTGTGATCAAGTACCTGATAAACTGTACGGAAGCCTAGTGCACCAGTAACAGAAAGTCTCAAGCCACATGCTGTTTCTGCTTGTTTGAAGAATTGCCTGTAACAGTAACTATCATCATGTCAACCAAACCATAAATGTTTCTATGTGGTACAGACAATATCATGATACATTAATACACAGTAATGAAAAACCAACAGAAGAAATATGATTAGCACAGGAATTATATGT
The DNA here is from genome assembly GCA_007115665.2 of Sequoiadendron giganteum. Lineage (NCBI taxonomy): Eukaryota > Viridiplantae > Streptophyta > Pinopsida > Cupressales > Cupressaceae > Sequoiadendron > Sequoiadendron giganteum. Next base: position 111,194,904 of record CM021107.1, on the reverse strand, counting down.
CTGTGCATTTATATTAATATGAAAAACATATATAAAAAGTAAATCATTGTACAAAACATAGTTACAAGACTCACCAAGACTTGCCTAGACTGAACCAAGCTGACCAAAAAGAGACCCAAGGACTCGTGACATGGGTTCCCAGCGAGTCTGGCCAGACTCACCGGACTTAGCAAGTCCTAACTGGTAGACTCAGCCAGGTCTATGAAAATAAAGAAGAAAAATAGAATAAAAAATTGAAAATGCTTAAATGTAAAAAGCATGAAAGTCAATCATTTTTTGAAAGGTTTGGAGGATGGTTATAACTTATAAGTGATAAGATTATGAAAAATAACAAGCGCCATGAAGGTCTGTGTGGTCTCAAAGGCTTTAATTTGGGCTTGGTGGCAAGGGCTCCGCCCCTCAACCCTGCCCTATATCGTGATAGGGAGTGTGCCAGCAGTGCTGTCCCTAGTCCCCCACACAGGTCGCTTCCCCTAAACCCCACTAGGAGCATTGCTTCCAAACCCCACAAGGGGAACTACCTACAAAACCCCACTCTAGTTTTTTTTTTTTTTTAAGTCATTTTGGGCCATGCGGATGCAAGAGGGATCATTGCCTCCAAATGCCCACAAGGAGAACTGCCCCCAAAACCCCGCTCTAGTTTTCTTTTTAAATCATTTTGGGCCATCTTAGAGTAGAAGCAACATTTTTTATTCTTTCAATTTTTATTTTTTTCCCAATTAAATTCCTAGTGATTGAATTACTTTTATACTTATAGTTTGCTACGTCAAACCCTATCCTAAGTAATGCTCCTATGACTATAGCAGCATTTGTACACTTGTCTAATATACAAGCACATGACTCCACATAGAGCTAGCAATGCTAAGCTTAGGGATACATGCTCCTATCTGTTAGTGTTTTTGAGTAGCTGTGGGAGGTATTTCCCACAAGAATTATTACTCAAGGCAAGTCGGCCTATTAATCATAAAAGAAATATTGAAATTTTTGGGTCGGCCCTAGAGGAGAACGACACCTAGATCAGTATATATAGGAGAGAGACTCTCATTTATTCATTCAATTCAACACAATTCGATTTTCTGATCTCAGAAGCAAGTTCTCATTCAAGAAGGAGATTCGTACTCAAGAAGGAGATTTGATTATTATTTGTTGCTCAGAATTTCTTACCATCTACAGTGCTGGATTATTTTGTTATATTCTGCCTTTCTAGGCCTGATTCTGGAGTGCTATTTCTGCACTATTGTATCTGATCTAAAAGTTTTAAATTTGCTGCTGGGTTTTTCCCTTGAGTAGAAGAGTTTTCCCAGGATAAATTGTTGTGTCTTCTATTCTTGTGTTGTGTTTTTATGCTTATTGTGCATATTTAATCTGAAAATTAACATGGTATCAGAGCTTAGGTTCAGGAAGAACTGATCAGATTTGGCTAAGCAGTGTGTGGAAGACAATTCCTTGTTTAGGGCAGTTACTCGGAAAAAGAAGATGGTGACCGGTGTCAAGGTAGAAGATAGTCTTGATGGAGCTTCAAACTTCAACTCTTGGAAATTTAAGGTACTCATTGCCTTGGAAGAGAATGATCTTCTAGAATTCATAGAAAATGACATGCCTAAGCCATCAAATGACACAGAGAAAATCCAATGGAAGAAAAATGGCACGAAGGCTAGAAAGATCATGGTAGACTCCGTGAAGGATCACCTAGTGCCAATCATCTTCAAGATGAAGACAGCTAAAGAAATGTTTGATGCTCTAAAAGGACTGTATGAGATCAACAATACCAACAGAGCCCTTGCTCTGAGACAACAGCTCCATCATGTAAAAATGGCTAAAGGAGATTCAGTCATTTCATTCTTTATGAAGATCTCTGATTTGAGAGATCAGTTAAGCACTATTGGGGATATAGTTGTAGATAGAGATCTTGTTATGTTGGCACTAAATGGTCTTCCCCAATCTTGGGAGCCTTTTATTCAGAGCATCAAGGGGAGATCCAAGTTGCCCAAGTTTGATCGCCTTTGGGTTGACTGTATTCAAGAAGAAACCAAATTGGCAGCAAGAGGAAATGGGCGAAACTCCCATAATGAAGAAAATCAAGTACTTCTTGCACTTGCCACTAGAGAAAGAGGCAAAGGAAGAGAAGGAAAAAGAGGCACCTTCAAGAGGAATAGAGACAGAAAATCAGATTTTGTTCCAGAATCGAAAAAGAAGGATCTCTCTCATATTCAATGCTACAGGTGTGACAAGTATGGACACTATGCCCGAGATTGCAAATTAAGGTTGAAGCAGCATGTTTCTACTGCAGACATCAATGAAGAGACACCTCGGAAGGAATCAAGACATTCAAAAGACGATTCAAAGGGATTTCTATTCATTTCCGCTCTTTCAAGTAATGTACCAACTGACTGGGATACTTGGTTGATAAATAGTGATGCTTCACGTCACATTACAAGCTACAGAGAACATCTTACAGACTTGGTAGAGAAAGAGTCTAATTTACAGGTGATAATTGGAGATGATGCTAGTTATGTCGTAAAGGGAGCTGGGGCCACTTCCTTCCAGCTAGATTCAGGTATCCCTCTTCATTTGAGTGATGTCTTGTTCGTACCAAGGATCAAAAAAAAACTTGTCTCCATTTCAACCTTGGAGGACAAAGGGTACAAGGTTGCCTTTTCTAAAGGAAAAGTTCTTGCATGGCCCAAGAACTCTAGCATAAAATCAGCTCGTGTAATTGGTATTTGTCAGGAGAGCCTATACAGATTATCTATTCGACCAGTTCAGGCATTATTACACGACTCTATCAATTTGAGTGAGCTATGGCATAGGAGACTTGCTCACTTACATTTCAGAGCCCTTCCCTCTATGGAGAAGGTGGTTATTGGTCTTCCAAAGCTTAGTTTAGAGCACGATGGCATCTGCAAAGGATGCGCACTTGGTAAGAATATCAAGAGTCCCTTCCATAGCAATGACAGTAGATCTTAAGGGATCTTAGATCTTATTCATTCAGATGTGGACCAATGTCTATGGCATCATTGAGTGGATTCTGGTACTACGTGACTTTCATTGATGATTATTCTCGAAAGACTTGGATTTACTTCTTGAAATCCAAGGAGTCGGAGGAAGTCCTTGATAGATTATGAGAATTCAAGGCACAAGTTGAAAACATGTTTGGGAAGAGGATTAAGGTTCTGAGATCAAATAATGGAGGCGAGTACACTTCCGAAGGATTTCGTAATTTTTGCATTGAGGCAGGGATCAAGAGGGAGTTTTGTATTCCATACAACCCTCAGCAAAATGGAGTTGCCGAAAGAAAGAACAGATCTATAGTAGAGGCAACTAAGGCTATGATCCATAATCAAAGTTTGCAGAGTTTCCTATGGGCAAAAGCTTCCATAACCATAGTATATGTTCATAACAGAAGCCCTCATCGGATATTGGGAAACAAGACTCTAGAAGAGGCCTTCACAGGTGTGAAGCCTGAGGTTAGTCACTTAAGAATATTTGGTTGTCCTGTGTACATTCATGTGCCCAAGGACAAAAGATCAAAACTAGAACCATCAGGCAAGAAGGGTATATTTGTGGAATACAGTGAGTCTTCAAAGGCTTACAGAATATATATTCCAGGGCGGATACAGATTGAGATCACCAAGGATGTCTCCTTTTAAGAGGAAGTAGCCTTCAGAAGATCTAAAGGATCTTACATGGAGATGGATAGTGAGGAGCAAGAGACTTCACAGGATATGGATTTATCTCTTGATCATACTCCTGACATTTAGAGGGAGTCCAACGAACCGACTGAGACTATTGATCCAGTTGATCCTATAGAACCAACTGATGGGCCTAGAGATATTGTCGTAGGTTGGAAGAGGCCTCTGTGGGCTCGACAAACCATGCAAGATCAGAAAAATATGCAACTCCTCAAGGCACTTTTAGGGAGAGCAAGAGACCTCAGAAGTTCCTAGGTTATGTGGCATTGATGAGTCACATCATTGATTCTGAGCCTTCCAATTTTGAGGAGGCATCTAACCAACAGGTATGGAAAGATGCAATGACAAAAGAGTATCAGTCCATCATTAAAAATGATGTATGGGATGTTGTTCCAAGAACTGAAGGGAAGTCAGTAGTGACTTCCAAATGGCTCTACAAAATCAAGCATGCAGCTGATGGCAGCATTGAGAAACACAAGGCAAGATTTGTGGCAAGAGGATTCTCTCAGAAGGAGGGAATAGATTATGAGGAGACATTTGCTCTTGTTGCTCAATACAATTCCATCAAGACGATTATTGCTATTGCCTCTGCCAAGGGCTGGAAGTTGCATCAAATGGACGTAAAGACTACATTTCTTAATGGTGTGATTGAGGAAGAAGTGCACATCAAGCAGCCAAACGGTTTTGTGATTCATGGGAAGGAGTCTCATGTGTGCAAAGTGAAGAAGGTTTTGTACGGTCTTAAACAAGCACCTCGTGCATGGTATGAAAGGATTGATAGATACTTGATGAGTTTGGGTTTCACCAAGAATGATGTTAATTCCAACCTTTATTTCAAGATAGTTGATGGTGAGGCCTTGATATTGGTCCTTTATGTTGATGATTTATTTCTCGCTAGAGCAAAGAAGCTCATTGTCAAATGTAAGAAAGAGTTAGCCTCTGAGTTTGAGATGAAGGACCTTGGCCTTATGCATTACTTCCTGGGACTAGAAGTAAAACAAAGACCTAATGAGATCTTCCTAAGTCAAGGGAAATACACTATAGATATACTGAGAAGATTTGGGATGATGGACTGTAAGTCCATGGCTACACCTATGGAGACAAATTTGAAGAAGTTGAGTGACTCAGCATCCGATTCAGATTTGGTAGATCCCACCATGTATAGACAATTGATCGGATCATTGATGTACCTAGTCAACACCAAACCAAACATTTGTTATGCAGTGAGTGCTCTCAGCCAGCTCATGTGTGAGCCAAGACAAATACATCTAGTTGCAGCAAAGCATATACTGAGATACTTGAGTAGTACTGTGGGATATGGCTTGAGGTATACTTCCAGTGGGGATCTGAGATTACAAGGCTATTTTGATTCTAACTGGGCTGGGAGTGTAGCTAATAGGAAGAGCACCTCTGGATGTTGCTTCGGTTTGGGGTCTGCCATGATTTCTTGATGTAGCAGGAAGCAGCCCTCTGTGGCACTAAGCACAGCAGAGGCTGAATATATTGCAGCATGTGTAGCAGCCCGTGATGCAATATGGCTTCGAAAGCTCCTTGCGAGATTGTTTGGCCAGATGTTAGAGCCGACATTGATTCACTATGATAACCAGAGCTGTGTAAAGCTCTCAGTAAATCCCGTATTTCATGATAGGACAAGGCATGTGGAGATCAAGTTTCATTACATCAGAGATATGGTGTTGAGGGAAAGCAATCCAACTCAAATATATTTGCACTGATGATCAAATGGCTGATATCCTCACCAAGCCTCTCTCCAGGGTAAAGTTTGTACATTTTCGAGACAAGCTTGGGGTGGTGGAGAATGTCACCCTCGCTAAGAGGGAGTCACAGCATCATTAAGATTTGTTGTAGTGTATATTTCTCTGAGAAATATGAGGTGAAAGCCCTTGTAGCATATATTTTTCTAAGACGGAGAAATATGAGGTGAAAGCCCTTGTAGCATATATTTCTCTAAGACGGAGAAATATGAGGTGAAAGCCCTTGTGTATATTTCTCTGAGACTGAGAAATATGAGGTGAAAGCCCTTGTACAAATCACATCTCTAAGACTGAGCTGTGTTTTTCCACAATTGGGTGTAGCCATTGTGGACATCATGTTGAGAGAATCCATGACCAAATATTTGAGAATATCTCCCTAGCTAAGAGGGAGTGTTAGTGTTTTTGAGTAGCTGTGGGAGGTATTTCCCAAAAGAATTATTACTCAAGGCAAGTCGGCCTATTAATCATAAAACAAATATTGAAATTTTTGGGTCGGCCCTAGAGGAGAATGACACCTAGATCAGTATATATAGGAGACAGACTCTCCTCATTTATTCATTCAATTCAACACAATTCGATTTTCTGATCTGCAGAAGCAAGTTCGCATTCAAGAAGGAGATTTGCTTATTATTTGTTGCTCAGAATTCCGCACCATCTACAGTGCTGGATCATTTTGTTATATTCTGCCTTTCTAGGCCTGATTCTGGAGTGCTATTTCTGCACTATTGTATCTGATCTATAAGTTATTAATTTGCTGCTGGGTTTTTCCCTTGAGCAGAAGGGTTTTCCCAGGATAAATTGCTGTGTCTTTTGTTCTGTGTTGTGTTTTTCTGCTTATTGTGCATATCTGATCTGAAAATTAACACTTTCTACCATAGTTCATGACTCCATATTGTGAATTTTAGGTTCCTTTGTTTTTGATGTCATGGATATCATAATCCATGAGTTTTGTACACATAAAACACTTGAAAAAAATTATATATTTAAAAATGGTGTTCCCTTCAATTCAAATCTGTTTTTATACTCGTGATCAATGTATACTTGTGTATATGATCAAAATAGATTCTATTTGATTAGTTTATTGTGTCTTTAAAGCTTATTTATTGAAGAGTGCATGATAAAAGTTTATAATCCTTGAAAATCTCTATATTTTATAGTTTCTTCAATTTGTTGAATCCAAGTCCAAGTCAAAAATCAACTTGACATGTATGCGCCAAGTCAGAGTTTTGTAACACTAGTACAAAATCACCAAAATAGGTCAATAGGAACTGAAAGTACATCAAATTACAATATAACAATACTAGAATAAAAAAAAATCCTAGGATGGAAGAATGAACCATATTAATAAGCTAAATCTTTAATGAAGCCAACAAAATACTAGGAAAACTGGATCAACTTATTTGGAACACCTAAGGGTTTTAAGGGAAATACAAGAGACCTAACAAATGGAATGCACTCAAACTCAAAGCATTCACTTCGATGGTATTAGCTTTGGCAAAGTAATATGGACTGATGAGCTTATTTAACAAGTAAAAGTCTATTAGTTGGAAGTATGTGGACATAGGGAATTTTGACATGAATGTGTGCAGGACTTGAATTGCTACAAGTAAAACCATATGTGATAAAGGAAAATGACACTTAATTGTGGGAGCAATAACAATTCCAAGTGAAAAAAAAATTATTTAAAGTGAGGTTAAACACACAACATGCCATGATACATCTAAGACAATGAAACAGATGGTCATCTTTTTAACTTTGGAAAACATGATCAAAATCACAAAGGAAGTACGAATTCTCTCGTCCACCAACCTCAACTTACTATTGGTAATATTGTTCACAAGAACATTTTTCTTCTTCCTCTTGCATTGCATTTGGAGGATTGTGTTGTGTGAGGAAGCAATAAGCATGTTACTTTCATCTAAGTTAAGATATCACTTTTATTTGTAAGCTTTTTGTAAAATTGATTTATTGAGGGTTCTTATGCTTGAGATGATGCGAGAGTGTGACTGCTTTTTTTTAAGAAATGCATCTTATATTGCTCCAAAGAACAAATATAAGAGCCTACACCTAGGTACCATTAAGGAAAGTTAACAGAAAGTTCTAGCCACACTCTCTCAAGATCAACTACCTTGTACATATAACTAGAACAAATATATATTGTTTGTCTACTTTGTTGCTCCCTCAGCAAATCTAGAACAAAGGTGGCTCACTTTTATTTGTAAGTTTTTTGTTAAAATGATTTATTAAGGGTTCTTAGGCTTGAGATGATACTAAAGTGTGACTGCTTTTCTTAAGAAATGCATCTTCAATTTGCTCCAGAGAACAAACAGAAGAACCTATACCTAAGTGCTATTGAGGTAATTTAACAGTTAGAAGCTCTAGCGACTCTACTCTCAAGATCTACTGCTTTGTACATTCATAACTAAAAAATATATATATCATTTGTCTACCTTGTTGTTCCCTCAACAATCTGGAACAAAGCTGGCTCCAACAAGATGCCAATAACTCCTCAAAGGTAGAGCTCTGCCAGTTAAAACTGATACCCATTAAATATTATTATTAATACCATTGCCATCCTATCCCTCCTTATTGATGATTTCATCTTCACTATTACCAATGCTCATATTGTGTTGTATTCCTTTCTTTTATCTAACTTCTAGCTTTACGAAGATTGGGAATTCTGCTCTTATAATCCCATGCCATATGTCCCAATCTGTCACAGTGCCAGCAATGCATTCCTTCCTGCCTGATAATCTTTCTTTTAAACTTTTTATTGCCTACTGTGTTTTGAAAAAACAGAATCTATTATATAATATATTCCATCTTCATTCAACCATTTTTCATTTGCAAGAAGAGTGAAATCAAAGTGTAGACACCTAAAATTGACCATCGTCATTAATTGACTATTTTGTCTATAATTGATCAAATATAACCATAATTATCCAATTTGTATCCCCTTATTTTTATTATTTAACTAATAAATCACTATTCATTACTATTCACCTGCACTTATTTCTAGCTTAAACCATTTAATTATTCCTCTCCTATAATCCACCTTAGGTAAATAAATCCAATTATTTATTTACCTAACTCCCCTATCCTTATCCCAAAAATAAAATAAATATCTTAATATCTTATTTATATAATTTGTCTATTTTCCTCCACTTTTCATTAAGTGGGCTAAAATCAATTAGCCCCTTAATCCCCCACTTGCACAACCCAATCCTAGTCAAACTCCATTCAAATCATGCACATCCCCACATGTGTACATAGGCATGGGTCCTTTGGACACAAGGCATGGGCCTTTGTACATGTGACATGGTCTTCCGTCAAAGGACTTGCCCATCCTCTTAGTGTAATCCCAAGTACCCCTTCTCTCTTGTGCACCCAATCTTCCTAAGGGGAATCTCCACCTTAGATTTTCTCCTCAATCCCTCTCCCTCCATCTCCTCCAACCAAATGAGGACACTAGTTCTTCTCTCATCTCCCCATGGCTCTCAACCATTATGAGCCATTGGTTTCTCCAAAAATCTATAAATTGAAGGCCACCTGTAGCCATTTCATCAAATCACCTCTTATGCAACATTATACTGCTAGCAAGAGCACTCACATCCAACCATCCAATAGCACAACAACCATTCCATGGTGCAACAAGGGTTAGTTTGGTGAGAACTTTATTTGTTTTCATTAATATTTGCTAACCTATATGCTTGATTTGAGTGTTACATCTAATTGACAAATTGTGGGTAAATGGATTAATTTAGTTAGTTCATTTCATGCTTGCTTTTTCATCTACACACAAAGCTTCCAAGAACTATAATAAAAATTGCTTGAATGAAAATATTACACTGTTGTTGCCAAGAGATTAAGTTGTTTAGTGACACACAAACATTATCTTTACTAGCACTTGCTTGTGTCAGTTGCTTCTTAAGGACAATTATTTGTTATGAGACTAACCCATAAATGAAAAACTCACCAAGGACTCGCAAATTATTTTTTCCACCAAGTAAACCACCCATTAATTCACCTAGCCAAGTTTTTGGGAAGCTGAGTTAATGAATATACATATCCTTTTTAATTTGTCAAGTTTCGCCAATTTAAATAATTTAAGTATTTTTTTTAATTTGTTGAGTTTTGCTAAGTCACCAAGTCCAAGTCAAAATTGGGCCTGACAAGTTTTGCTGAGTCATCAATTTTTGAAGTATGGACTAAACATTATTGTATCACAGACCATTTCAATTTATAAAGTTAGTGTTTTAGTAGAAAATTTGCAATTAATACTTTTTTATCTAAATTGAGCATTCAGGTTATCCCGGATTTCTTTTGAAGACTTTGTCATACCAAGATACAGCTGAATCTAATAAACGAATCTAAGAAAGGACATTTTTATTTCTACCAGCCTTAATGGCAGTGTATTTTAACTTTAAAATTTAAATATGTGAAAACTGTGCCCATTAGTTTCTTCAATTGAGTTCTACATTTCCAGAGAAAGGCTTTGGATTTCTGTTAATTAAAGCCAACATACTGTAACAATCTATGTTTTTCACTTGTTTCTGCAAGTATATGTATAATTGCCTACTAAAATGCTCTGTTCAGCCATGCATTATGCCTTCATAGGTGCGTGTACTAAGACTCAACAAGTGCATACTATCACTTTGGTGGATCTATTCAATATATGTCCTAGAGCTTAACCACCTGCCTCACATACTCTAATCACAATGTGTTTCTTTTGGTAATGCTACAACCAGACATCAATTGTTTATTCAGGGGAACTGTACTTATCGCACAAATTTTATAAAAGCTCTTTGTCAAAAGATCAACTAGGGAGCAAATTTTACAAAATTTTGCCCCTGTACTTGTATGTGAGCAATAGAATGAATATTTCTGAGGTCAAGTTCAGCTATAGACAACAGAGTGAATGATTTTTTGCATGCTTTACTTATGATAAACTCATATACTAAGAGGATACAAGCTATGGATCCTCCCACCTGCACCTGCACCTGCACCCAACAAAAAATACAAGACTAGTTATTAGTAGAATGAATAATCATGCCCAACATAAGTTACTACACAATCAGAAACGTCTAGAATGTAAGGGTCCCCCCTTAATGTTCAAGGTCATGAGGCATCATTTATTTCAGACTCTATCCAACATTGTTTCCATCACTGGTCAATTAGAATATGATTTATTCGTTTATTCAATTCACTTGACCAGGATTATCTCACTATCAGGTACACTCAGTAATGGGACAATCAGCGACCAGATTGCCAAGATATTAATCATCTTCGTCTGTTTAAGATTCCAAAACAACTACCATAGCCTTCATGGGTTTTCCTCTGATCATCGGTACATCAAGTAAACCATGTGTTATCCCCAGTGTTACAAGAATGGCCAAGTACAAAGCAAGTCTCCCAGTTCCAGGTCCAAGCAGGCCAAAACAAGGCCAGCTGACTTGTTTTTCCAAACTCAGAAGTCTGGCCAAGTCTAGACAAAGTTTTTTTTTAAATTGTGTTTTTTTTAAATATTATATATGATGCTTTTCTAAGATTGCCAAGTTTTTGTGCAAGTCTGGGTTTGAACATGAGTCTGTGACAAAATTCAGTTTGCTGGGTCTGTGTTGAATCCAAGTCCAAGTAGACAAAAAACAGCTTGAAGAGTTTGTGCCAAATCTGAGTCTGGTGACTATGGTTATAACTTATACTAATAGACTGGCTATTGTGAGTGCTCATAGATCCTACTCCAACCATCCATTTTTATGATGGTAACCATTGGTTAAGCCAATCACCTAAACTAGTAAACAGTACAATATTCACATGTTTGAATGGAACCCAAGAATTATACCAACACATCCAAAATACTCTGTGCATTTATGAGTTTTACCCAACCACCTATTTTACTATAGGAACTATGGATTTTGTCCAACATGTCAGTTGATGAAGATAAATACTTGGTTAATTTGGTCCAAACATCTTCCATAGATATAAGATTTTGCATTTTAGAATTAAAGGTACATACAAATTCAAAAAAGAATTTAGATGGTCTGATCTCCAAATGGAGTTCACCACAGTCAGTTTACCTAATTTTGAAAATATTTTATCAAAGACTGATCAAGCCTACCTGATTCCTGTTCACACCTTCAACAAATTAATGCAGCAGGTAAGTGGTCAAAATGACTAAAAAAAAGTCAAATTTCTCCCCCACTTAGTCAAAGACAATTTACTAAAATCCAACACTAAAAAATTCAGCAAGGTCAAAGCCAGTCCAACCTCTTTACTGACCTGCCTCAATATCTGTGTCCTTCACTTTGAATTTCAGATTGCTGATCAATATGGGGAATTAAATACCCTATAAATTGTAACTAATGCAAAATCACACCAGCTCATGTCAGGTCATCCATAATCATCAATTGTTTGAGAAATTCTTACAACTAAAGTCTAGAAAGAATATTATCAGAACAGAAAAATGGCCTTCTCGAGAACCTTATGGAGAAAAATAGAGCAGCTTAGTTTGGAGGAAACATTGTTTCATTAGTTTTCTTAGTAAATCTTAAGCAAAAATTGTGACTCCTCCACTCATCCTCTCTGTCGAGTGATTTGTGTCAATGCAAAGAGAACATATTACATTTAGGGGATCCTCAATGTGCAAAGACCAACAATAAATGTATGATCTAAGTTGCCAACAACTAATTTTAATTAGATGAGAAAGTGAAATATGTGGCCTAGAAGCATGTTCTGTATAACTTACCAAACCTGAAAAAAGTTTGACCAACCATCCAGAAACATGCGTGTGCTGAATATCATATGAAGTCAAAATAAATATAACAAGTAAAAATGTCTAGCTACTATCAAAAAATAAAACCAAAAAATACATTTTGTATATCAGGCATATTAAATGTTATTTGCGCCTATGAATAATGTTATCAGCCTATCATTTGAAACACAAAACATAGTCAAATATAAAATACAGACACACTTCCATGAAGATTTACAGAGGATAACCGAATGATAAACTCATAATTTAAACACATTGCAACCTAAACAAAGGAAGAGCTCCACATACATCATTTAAAGAAAATTTAGCATAGATATTTAATGTCACATTCAGTCTCTCAGAAGCATACAAAGTTCTCAGACTCTGGAGGACAAATAGTACAAGAGCATCCGTATAACATGCTATTCAAAAAATTAAATTCCTAAACTTTAGGAAATTCATCTTCAGAGAATCAAGTAGTGATCACGTTCTTATGGATTGTGTATCAATACAACTATCAGGATACATATTTGTTTATGTGCATCCATTCAATAACAGCCACTATAAAATATGTTTCAAAGAGAGAATAATCTAAAGCATGGGGAATATTCATCAAGTATATCATTGCTTACTAAATATTTGCAGCAGAAAGCTCAAACCGTGCCAAACTACAAAGTTAAACCATAACTCAGATGATAACGTTTTCAGTTTGCATGCAATAAGTGAGCCCCACATTATTCAATTAAAAAAGATTTATAAGTAAGCCTCTCATGAAGAACCAACAACATAATAGCTATTGTAGAAAGACATATAATATGCCTCCAAAATGCCTACCTTGCACGATCAACATAACTGTACACAAGTTCTTTGATGCCAGCTTCTAGGTTTGCAGCTGCTACTATAACAGAAACATCTCCTTTGTGTAACTCATTCTCCCAGTAGCCCATAACATTAGCGGATTGGCCAAAATGCTTCAAAGTCTCTTCCATTGTCAATTGCAAATGATCATGCAAAGAACGAGACCTTTCATCCAAGAGTTTTTGCTGAACCAAGAGCAGACGAGATGACCACCAAGAAATGCTTTTGGGCCAAATGATAGGCATATTATCATACTCATTTGTAATCTGTCTTGTTTTCAACAGCAATATTTTGGCAAGAACAAAATACTGCAAACCAAGAGAACACTTTTTAAAACCATTTTTTATGAGGTCTTACATATAGACAAAGAAAGATCAAAAAACACAAGCAAAGAAAAAATATTATTATTGTTGCATGCATTAAAGTAAATCATATACAATCAAATTGTAGTTGTATACCTCATATGCATGAATTACAATGATAGAAAGTGATATTAAATGTTCAGCCACTTACAGTTGTTCGGAGTATTGAATGAATTCGGAATAACTTTTAAAAATGGTGGGACGAAACTGAAGCATACATACACCTTAGGCAACTACACAGTCAAACCTACAGTCTCACAACACAATTCCTCACCTCAACATACATTATCACATGTTTACATAACAACTTGGTATGACTATGTTGATTAACCCACCTAAATACCAACAATGACATGTAATCATAATGTCATATTTGCCATATGTCTAAAGTAAATCATGATCCTGTTCTTATTTTTCATGTGGCATTGCTAATAAGCTACTAGACATTTAAATGGATTGCAGCCCCTTTAATATAAATTTTCAGACATGTTCACAAACATAAAATTAGTCCACAAAATTGTCAATAGGTTCTCAAAGTCATCCAAAATGTACTCACTTCCATATTTAGAAATTGATACCAGCTTCTAACACCTTATCAGGCTGTCATCACCCACATATCCCATAAAGGTAGAGTTCCACATGCATGTACAGACTTGCATACATGCTTATACAATGACTTGATATGAGTACGGTGATTAACCCAGCCAACCACTAACAATAATATCTGAGTCATATGTCTAACATAAATAATGAGCTACACATTGAGCTCATTAAACTGGCCAACTTTCCCAATTCAAACATGTTAAATTTCCAATTAAAATCAGATGTGCCACTTTCAAAGAGGGAAAAAAATAGTCCACAAACTCCTACAATCAAAAAACTGATCCCAGGATACTTTGATTTTCTAACTAAAAGATTTCCAAACTGGATCAATGATGCCTCACTTCAAGACAGACTTAAGTTTTAACAAGAAAAACAATCGTTCCAAATAATTCCAGTAAGTGAATGGAAGATTAGTTATTATAAAATTGGTTCCACAAAAGCCACAACATGGTTTCTCTATTACTGGATTCGCTCAAAAGCAATCCCATACCTGGACCAGTTTGGACGGGGTATGGATCCCAATCCAGGCTCTACCTAAGTGCATGGGTTCAGCCCATGTATGGAGCTAAAACCAAGAAAAAGTGACCAAGGTTACTGTTACCTGATTTTTTATGAAAAATCAGAACAAAAAATAAAAGAAAAATATTTTTTGCAAAAGAAAGTCAAAAGTCAAAGTCAAGGGATAAGGATAAGGATTGCAAAATATCTTATCCACAAAGGATAAGATTTACAAATATCTTATCTACAGAGGATAAGATTGACAACTCACAGGATAAGGATGACAGCTTAGGGAAAATATCTAAAGTCAACATGACTTTTTGATTTTAGGCTCTCAAAATCTATAAATAAGAGGCCTATGTTTGTTGAAAAGCATTGGAAAAGTTTATTGAGACAAAGTGACATTCAGTCCTTTGATTTTTTCAGTCATAATCAGGTCTCTACTTTTGTAATCTTCTTCATTGATTGCATCTTCAACCTTATTTCACTCTGAAATAATGGTTGATTGTATGCTTGTGATGTAATATTTTGTTGTTTTTCTAAAAAACAGTCATTGTAGCAGCCTTCAGTGATTCAAAGATCAGCATTTTGCCTCTATTTGTTTCAATTTTCTCTGTGTATGAAAGAAAAGCAGGTATTATTGTGAGTCCTATGACTCCTTGATTGCTGTTGTTCTAACTTTACCTCCGAATTATTGTTGCAAATTACTGTGTGAAGCTTTAGATTGAGATTCATAGGTTGTGTTGCTAAAATGAAGTAGAAATCTACTATATTTGGTGTATCACCTCCATTTTTCGTTTTAGTTTCAGATTATCAAATCTTTCTCCTCTCTTTTCTCAATAAGGTTCTTTAGTTAGAGTTAGTTTTTTAGGTGATTTACCAAGGGGTAGCCGCCCTATAATCGGAGGTTGACCTTGAGTTTCGCGAGTACCACAACTCGAGAGGTCATCCCATGTTTCACAGGATAGCAGGATTCAAGATTCAGCAGGGTGCATATTCCAAGTGATAAAAGTTTTTGGCACGCCCGGTGGGACAAGCTTCTCTCCATTGAAGAATTTGGTGTTTTCTCCAATGCATCCGGCCTTTTGAGGCATACCTTCAGACACCATGGCGACTCCATTCATATCTACTAGTTCAAGCAGTGTTGGTTCCATTTCATACCGTTGAAGAAGTGGTGCCTTCTTCAACATTTCAGCTTTTGGAGGCGTTCTTCGAGCACCTGGCGACTCTACAACTCTTTAGGTGACTCTTTGGTATGTACCTAAAATCTTTGGTTGGGCAGTCCTCTGCTCTTATTTAATAATTTTCAAGGCGTTTTCTATGCTTAATAATGTCAAGTTTTAGAGGAAACCATATGTACACTCCACCATATCATGATAATGCTAACTTTGCGCCTCCCAATCAGCCATATCAAGCTGGTTATACCTCCCATTTCATTCCGCAAAACCCTGTTGTTGTGGGTTCTCAACCCTTTCAAAATGCATACCACCCACCCCACTCTGCTCAATCTTCTTGGATGCCTACATATTCCTATCAACAACCCCAAGAGGCTCCTTGTTCTTCCTTTCAACCCCAAAACACGAGTGAACTCATGTCCATGTTGAGGGATCTCCCTAGACAAATTATTGAGCTTAAGGATCAACAAGCATTTGAACTACAACAAGAGTGGGAAAATCAAGCCTATCAGGGGCAGCAAGAAGGTTATTTCCCAAGTCATCACGAGTTTGTCCATCAAGCTCATTATGCACAACAACAAAATAATGACGCTCAATGGAGGTATGAGCAACAGTTGGAGGCACAAAGAAAGCAACAAGAAGAGTGTACAGCAAGAGATCTTGTTGCTAGGCAAGAAAAAATCAGACTTGCCCTTGCTTTAGCACACGTGCCTGAGACTCAGGCAGCCCCTTGTGTGCCTAGTTTTAGACAAGCACCTCCACCATTTCCAGAACAACCTGCTAAGGAGGAAGTAAGAAAACATAAATTCTCAAGTTTTAGGAGCCCTAGCAAGCCTCTTGAAACTTCTATTAGCCCTCCTTTTATTCCTAAACAGCCTATTATGCAAGAGGTATGCAAGCCCAAAAAAATTAGTTTCAAGAATCCTAATCAGCCCCTTGAAACTCCAATACAACCTCTTGTGCCATCAAGCAGATCTTCTATGTTGGAGATCCTAAGTTTTGCAAGCCTCCATCCCTCACAAGAACCCATCCTTGAGGAGGCTCAACCTTTTACTCCTATGGAGCAATTTCGGGCTAGGAGTGAAGAGGTTGCTGTTGTGGAGCCTTCATGTGCTCAAAATAACGAGTGTCTTGGTTTGCTGCAAGAAAAGATTGAAGATGAAATAGTGTTGCAGCAACAAGGCATCAAAAAAGTAGAAAAAATTGATGCAATAGAGGAATCAGTCCTCTCATTTGATGCCCTTCCTTATTTTGTTGAAGATGAGGAGGATAGATCAGCTATACCTACATCCATTGAAGCCTCCAAACAGCTTGGTTTGGGCTTGATGGTTAAAGATAACTCCATGGTTTTGGAGCAGCAACAGCAGGCGTGTTTAGCCCCTGTTATAGTGGATGAAGATCCACAATCTATTGAGATCTACGTTTCCTAAGGTGGAGGATCTCTTTTGGGGCGATTTAGAAGCTTTTTTCTCAAGCTTCGATGCCAATTTTTCACCCCCAAAAGAGCAGCTTTGTCGGCAGCAGTATAAGAATGAAGAAGCAGCAGAGAACGTGGCAACCATTACATGCCAAGAGTCTGATTTTGTTGCAGCTCGTTGCCAAAAAGAAATGAAAACAAAGAGACAACTTGAAGAATATACTTCTTCACTTGAAGTGTCTCAAAAATCTGAGTTTTGTGTTGATGAAGTGTGCATCAATACAAATGATTTTGTAGTTATTGAGCAGCCACACATTTGTTTGGAGAGTGATGCTCCCGTTGCTCAGTTTGATAGAATGCTTGAGCTTCAAAGTTTCTCACTTGAGGTGCATGAAGAAGGGATTCCTTGTGCATATCAAAAATCAGTTTTGGCATATTTTGCAACACCATGTGAGCTGGAAACTTTCTCTTTTTGTTTCAATTCATGCTTTGAGGAGGCCAGCAATGGTGACATTGGCCTATCCTTGAGGTGGGTTCTCTTCCCTCTACAAAAGGTTTGCTCTTGGATGCTGACCTATCTTCAAAAAGGTTCACCCCTGCTGCTATATGTTCAGCCGAGGCACCAATGTTAGATGAGTCTAACACTTGCATCATATGGTTTGCTTGCAATGGAAAAATTTATAGTGAAGCGATCCTGCACCTTGCAAGCATTTTGTGCAGTTACATGCATGTTGGCAACAGTTTTCAGTGGTTGCAATTGATTGAGGTCTGCAACTATGGTTTGAGGGAGATCAGCTCTTTCAAAAGGTTCATCTTTGACAAAGGCAAGCTTCCATTCTTCGCTTTCTGTTAGTTTAGTGTATGTATTGTAAATATCTTGCTTTCCATGAAGTGCATTTGCACACCCTGCATTCTCCTTAAGGGAATGTATGTTCTAGCTTTCATGCTTTCCTCCAAGTGCAACTGCACATGTTTTGTTTTGCTTTGAGGAGGCCCAGCTGTTAAAGTTTTCCACTTCATGACTCTGTGCCCAATGGACCGATAAAGCCTCTGGATCCCATGATTAGCAAGTAATCATCTCGCAGAAATCGCCAAAATGTTAGCTGATTTTTTATAAAAAATCAGAACAAAAAAATAAAAGAAAAATATTTTTTGCAAAAGAAAGTCAAAAGTCAAAGTCAAGGGATAAGGATAAGGATTGCAAAATATCTTATCCACAAAGGATAAGATTTACAAATATCTTATCCACAGAGGATAAGATTTACAACTCACAGGATAAGGATGACAACTTAGGGAAAATATCTAAAGTCAACATGACTTTTTGATTTTAGGCTCTCAAAATCTATAAATAAGAGGCCTATGTTTGTTGAAAAGCATTGGAAAAGTTTATTGTGACAAAGTGACATTCAGTCCTTTGATTTTTTCAGTCATAATCAGGTCTCTACTTCTGTAATTTTCTTTATTGATTACATCTTCAACCTTATTTCACTCTGAAATAATGGTTGATTGTATGTTTGTGATGTAATATTTTGCTGTTTTTCTAGAAAACAGTCATTGTAGCAGCCTTCAGTGATTCAAAGATCAGCATTTTGCCTCTATCTATTTCAATTTTCTCTGTGTATGAAAGAAAAGCAGGTATTATTGTGAGTCCTATGACTCCTTGATTGTTGTTGTTCTAACTTTACCTCTGAATCATTGTTGCAAATTACTGTGTGAAGCTTTAGATTGAGATTCATAGGTTGTGTTGCTAAAATGAAGTAAAAATCTACTATATTTGGTGTATCACCTCCATTTTTCATTTTAGTTTCAGATTATCAAATCTTTCTCCTCTCTTTTCCCAATAAGGTTCTTTAGTTAGAGTTAGTTTTTTAGGTGATTTACCAAGGGGAAGCCGCCCTATAATCGGAGGTTGACCTCGAGTTTCACGAGTCCCACAACTCGAGAGGTCATCCCATGTTTCACAGGATAGCTGGATTCAAGATTTAGCGGGGTGCATATTCCAGGTGATAACAGTTACCGCAAGTTTCTGGGACGGGGACGGCAGGGGATGGCGGGACGAGTCCCCAACTTTCCGATTTTTGAGGCCAAATTTAGGGACGGCGAGGGACGGCTATATAAAATATAGGGAAAATTTTAAATATATATAGGGAAATTTTAAATATTCATATGAAAACATGGATAAAGCATACATAATATACATTATAGAACCTTAACATATAACATTTGTGTTCAACATTCTTTGTCAATACTCAATACACATTGAAAATTCAGAATTAACATACATGAATCATAATACAACCTCCAAGTTAAAATTTATAAACTTATATCAAATTACATAAGGTTATTTCCAGCTCACAAATTGGGAGAACATTTGTGATTACAATGAAGATTGTTTCACCTAGGTTATTGATTACTTGGCACAGAACAATAATGAATAGTTGAGGCGTATGAAGGCAGAATTATTGTAGTTTGCTGGGAGTGTGGACTACTGGAAGTAAATTCAATGCTGGTGTATTGTCTGATATGGATTTGAGTAGTTAAATGTGGGGACAATTGCTGCGCTCAAAGAGTTTTGGGCATCAAATTGCCTTAATATTCAGCCTATTTCCAATTGTGAAGAAGTAAGAACTGTTTAAAAATGTCAAAATCCTAAGTCTTTGTCTCTAAAACCTGTTAGTGAACAGCAAGCAAATAAATTCAAGTTTACACACTTTTGGAATAATTTTTTGTTATTTTTATATATCTCTAATAGAGCATCAAATATTTATCTTGTTAGTGTTCCAAATATTGTGAAAGATATATGAAAATAATTTAAACGAACTCATAAACCAAAAAATTGAAAAAAATTAAATATATATATATATATATATTTTTTAAAACATGCTTTGATGTGGGGGACTCCTGGGGGACGGCTCAAGCGTCCCCTGGCCGTCCCTGGGATCAGTCAGCCATCCCTATTTGGTCAACGGCATCCCCTGGCCGTCCCCGAAACCGATCAGCCGTCCCTATTTGGTCAATGGCGTCCCCCTGTCCCGGGGACGTTTCCTGTGTTTTTTGAAAAAAGAGGGACGATCCCCTGCCATCCCCCCGTACCTGGGACGGGGCATTTTAGGGGGGGAACACGTCCCCAAGTTTCCCTGAGAAAAACCCATTCCCTACCAAACATAAAAAAACATCAATTTTCTTAAATTAAAAAATACAAAAATCTTAAAAACTGGCCCTAACTAACCCTATAAAGTGATTTATAAGTCACTAACAACACATAAAAGTTAAAACAACACAAAGCAAAAATATGTTCCTACCTTCATTCCCCACTCACCCAAAACTCCATTACTACTCATTGCTCAAGGCTACAAGTTCTATTTGTGTTCAAGCAGTGTGCCCTCACTATTCTTCCACCTCAAGAAGTGTTGGATAGGTGCCAAGAAGACCAAGAAACTTGCATCAAGGAGAATCTCCATTCAAAATTTTAAAAAATTGTTTTTAGAATTTTTTAGAATTTCTTTACAAGCTGCACAAAAACTTTTGTTCTTAAAAAAAGGTTTGTTGTTATTCTTTAAACTCTTGTTCATTTTTTCAACAATTAATAGGAACCTAGGTTACATTATTGCTTTTCCCCCCTAAAACGTGCAGATATGAGTAGAAGAATGGTTAAGGTCTCTAACTCTGTGGGACACAAATCAACTAGGACTTTCAAACTTGACCATTTCTCACCGCATTGGTGACATGTGATGCTGGTTGAACAACTTCCTAGAGACAAGGATTGTCTATGGTATTGTCAAGGACTCAAGAGTACCAGAACGCATATAGCTCATTTGTGTGCAATTGTCAACCAAAAAACCAAAGCTTGTGGTGAGCCAATGAAACATTGGTTGCCAAAGGAAAACATTCTTGCTTATATCAAAGAACAAAGGGAAACCAATAGTGTGGCTAAGAAATCTAGATCAAAGCCTTATCTTTTGACCAAGAAAGGAGCCCATGGGCCACCTACAAGGCCATCCTCAAGTACTCTAGTAGTGGCTGCACAATAACCCCCATCTTTTCTACAAAAGAACATAAACTAAGTTAGCAATCCTAGTACTAGTTTGGGTTCAGGTTTGAGGGTTTGGTTCAAGAATTTGGTGAAAACAAATTTGGGGATTGGGTTTTTTATGAGTTCACCGTACAAAAACTGAAAAACATATAAAAATCATAAATATACACATATTTTCAACCTAAATCAGAAATATTAGAGGCGTCTGATATTTTTAATGTTCAAGAATAGTTATAAGCTTTACACAATATTAATAAAGTTAATATAATAATACATCAATATCAATACTTATTATTACTATTATTAATAATATGTTTTGAACAATGAGAGTTTTGAACAAGGTTTGTAATCTAAGATAAAGTTTTCTCTCATCCTCAGAGAGAAGAAACAAAATGACATCTTGCAATAGCATAGTTTGAAACCAAGTAAGTGAAGCATCAATCCAAAAATCAATTTCTCCTTTGGCATCAACTGCATCTGCAAAGAACTGCTTTGGTTGGCCCAACCCTTGCACAGTTTTATGGATATTTATTTGAGGCGAAGTAAGAAAATGGGCTTTCCATATATTAAGATGAGAATTAGAAGCATGATACACATCTATGACCTTAAATGTGATGTTCTTTTCTGAAATGATTTTATACCTTTTTAGTCCGGTTTCAATATTCTCACATTTTGTAACTAGTCCAATCAGAGAGTTTCTAGAAATATCCCAAAAATTCTTTTCTCCTTCCATTGGGTAACTTAGGATCCATGGGATGGCTATTATAAAAGTCATTGCTCATTCTAGAAATCCAATTTGTTGTATTCTCCAATTCTAAATATTGCTCTTCAAAATGTATGAAGAATAAAGAAAATGAAAGAAAGAATAGCTTCCTTGGAAGTACAAGCAAATAAACTAATAATTGGAATAAAAAGGTTTTGAATTAGAACAAATGAATGCTGAGTTGGAAAAACAGTTGGATCTATGCAAAGAAGCCTGAGGGTGAGAATATTGAAAAAATCAATGCATATAAAGCTGTCTTAAATTTGGGGTACAGCCACATCCAAAGCAACTTTGTAGCAATGTTGGCATCCATTGAAACACAATTCTTTTCTTTAATACCTGATCCGAAATTCATCACTAAAAGGTTTTACATCCTTCACAACTGTTACCCACTCCCCCTACCCACAACACTTTCAGATCTGATCATCCAGCTCATTCTACTTCAAGTAGTGTTCATTCAATTTCTCATGTAACTGATGATTCTTCTTCTTCTGGGGTATTAACTACAATACGAACATCTTTTGGATTTAGCAATTTGGCAGATTCTGTTCCCATCCCTCCCAATGAAGAGATAACCACTGGAGTGGTCATTAGTGTATAAATCGAGCAAGAGCAACATCAAACGTCTATTTTGGCAGTTTCAGCTTCCACTCTTGAAGCTTCAGTTTCTGCGTCTACAGTTCCATTTGTCATTCCTGCTGTTCAAGTTCCAAGTACCTTGCCTTTGGTCACAAGACCACCCACTCTGACCTTTGATGGCATAATTTAACATCTTGATTTACCCACAATTACCACACCATCCCAGTTGTAGAGCATGTCAATTTTGATCATGAACGGAATGTTCAAGAATAGGAGGTGATGATGGATGTCATCTACAAATAATTCTTAGTCATAAAATCAATAAAACAGATGATACCTCACTTAATATTTAATAACTAAATGGAAGATATCGTTTATATTTATGGTAGCACTTGCATATCAAGGATATATGTTCAATCCTCTCAATCAAGGATGCGCCGAACAATTCCCCAATGCTATAACTTTTTCTTTTTTATTTGAAATTTTGAGGTTAATGCACATATTTTGAGTGTTGGTGTTGGATATCCTGGTGTACTTATACCTAGAAAAAAATAATAAATATATTGGCCGACTCCCCTATTTCTATTATGTGAGTGATGTAAATGCAATAGAATGCAATATCTTTATCTTTGTTTTAAAGATAGACAAAGACTGAACGAGAAATACAATCAAACAGAAAGAAAAAGAAAAAGAACACAAGACCCCCAAACAATATGCATATCACTCCTTGCAAAAAAACAGTTACAATATCATACAAGTGCACAAGACACACGGATTTGTATAATATATTTGTATAATAAATTATTCAATTTGTGTAAACCACATACCTGAGGAAGGGAATATTTTCCAAGCAAATCACAACCATCAGACATGAGTTGTTGACAGGACCATGTCTCCCATTCTGTTTGCTCGTCTAGCATTACCATCTCTTGTTTTGAACCATGGCTGAAAGGAAATCTTTGGAAATCTCCATGTGGACTGTAATTAAATAATATAGTGGATTAATTCAATAAAATACTATTACATTTTACAAAGACTACCCATCTAGTAAAAGAAATAATAGTGAATCATGTCTTCTGGATCATTTGAATACAACTAAATCATTAAGTTTACATTTTACAAAGACTACCCATCTAGTAAAAGAAATAATAGTGAATCATGTCTTCTGGATCATTTGAATACATCTAAATCATTAAGTACACATCATGAACCCTGTGAATTTATCAAATTAGTTGTTCCAATATTCTACAAGAAATCAATAGGTGCCAAGTTTCAATCACTTCTAAAAAACATTTCCAAGGATGGGCATTGTGGTCTTTTTCCAAACAAAAACATTACCTACGATTGTGTTTGCATTTTAAAATTTAGTTAAGCACCCCACACAGCTCCCTGCAACACTCAAAACGATGAAACTTACTAAAATTAAACAAGTAGTGAGAGCAGAAAATATAGTCCACACCCGATTTTTATAATCAAGCAATTATTTCACTAATAAAGATGATTACAAAAATTCTAAATAAGGCATACAAAGTACCATGTAGACTACACAAAACCCTATATAAGGCATATAATGTACCTTGTGGACTACATATGTTTCCTAGATGAGATACTTGAGTACTTGGATACTCTAGTATAGAGATCATTGGCAATGTAAATATTAACACACAGCTGATTTCCAAAAAATGACGGTACTAATGATGTACTGCAAGAAAACCAAAACTGTGGCTGATGTTATAAAAACTAAAAGCAAGCTCTAACACGGAGGCATATCTATCATTAAGAAATTAGTCCTGCATTAATGTACATCTATTATGTTAGTAAAAGTTTACAACACTAGAATATATACAATCAATCAAAATTTACGATTTAATGGTGGCAATATGAATCCTGTGTTCTTCAAATTTACCCTTAACAAATTGGTTCTTTAATCTGAACAGCTACCCCTATAGAATACTTTATTTTCAAAAGAAACCTTCATCTACAGTCATTTGTTTCCCTTTGTGGAGCTGGTAGCTCAGTCCTAGGGTGCCCCAGCATACTAGAGGTCATATGATTAAGTCGCTGCGGCTCCCTGTACAGTAACATGTTATCAAGGCGAAACAACAAAGTGTCGCTTGAGGTTGGGTGTTAAAAGAACAATCCACACTGCGTACTATATGGGGACCGGCAGCTTGGTGAGAGAGTGCCCAGCATGCTAATTAGGAGGTTTTAGCTATCATACCTAGCTGATCAACGTAAAATAGCATCTTAATTAAGACGTTCAATTTGAAATGCTTTAAGGCAATGAACTTACCCCGTTAAATTGCACTGAACAAATACAGAGAAACTTGCAATTCCGAGGGCCATTACAAGCAATGCTCGGTATGACGCATAGCTATCCAAATTGCTGTTGATTTTATCAGAGTCAAGAAAATCAAGCCAAGCGCTCTCATTACTGTCACCTTCCGAGCCACGGAGAAAAACAGCAACGCGATGTTCGAGGCGGTGATAGAATTTATTTGCCCCTTCCTTAGAATTGGGATACTCAGAAACAAAGTCACTATTATAGTCACCATTCAAAACAAAGCGGGCAGCTTCAGAATGCAAGGCTTCGGCATACTCCCCCTTCTCAATGTGTTCCACCACAGTATTTATATGTGAAATGTATTTTTCCGCACTCTGGTCCTCAGCTAGGCAGGGGAGGGTGGGATAGCTAGACAGAGAGCACCGCAAAAGACGTAGCTCGTACAGCTTCACCACCGAGTTTACCGTTTTATCTATTTCCATTTCTGGTATTTTTCGTTCAGTTAGGGTTTCCGAAAGTTATTTCTGCTGGAACAAAATACTACGGCGAACGTGAAATTATTTCTGGCTTGGATAGAGCCCAGGCCAGCTCCTCTACTCGCTCTATTGGATTCGCTCCATTGCCGTAATCCTCCCGTACGTTTTGAGACGGTGTTCCGCGAGAGAGGCGAGAGGGTTTTTACTCGCAAAGCTTCCGCCTCCAAATTGTTATTAGAAGTGCGAGAGGGTTTGAAAGGGTTTTAGCCGAGAGGATTCTGTAGGTATTGTTATTTCTTCCAAGTTGAACGTTGCTTTTCTGGATCCCTCCTAAAGAAAACTTTGAAAATGAAATTTGGAGTCGTTTTTTTTTTTTCAAATGAATTTTGGAGTCGTTTTATCAAAATGGATTTTGGAGTTTTTTTTGAAAATGAATTTTGTTGTTTTTTTTTAAATGAATTTTGAAGTTTTTTTTTTTTCTCAAAATGAATTTTGGAGATGTTTCTTTAATATGATGTGCAAGTGTGGTGTTTTGGTTTTTAAGGGTCATTTTAGAGGTGTTTTTCTTTTTCTTTTTCTTTTTCTTTTTTGAAAAGAGAAGCTTCTTTTTGGGGTTTAAACAAATTATAAAGACGAGTAATCTTTAAAATTTTAAAAATATTGTTTTATATGTGAATTTGTTGTTGAGATAATAAGGTGTGTAATAATTCTTTGAAAGATTGAAGATTGGAGATTGAACATTATTATTGAGAAAGTTTGACTATTAAATTATTTTACTGATAATTTTACTTGGTCATTATTTTAAAAAAGTAATAAGGTGATTGATTGTCTTGCTAATGTCAAAGTAGATCAATTTCCTCGTACCATAAAACTCATTGATCTTATAGATGAACAATATTTTATGTTTGATTTTAAGTAATTTCCTTCTTTTCAAAGAAAATATCATCATTTTATGTTTGATTTTAAGTGATTTCGTTCTTTTCAAAGAAAATATCAAGCCATCCTTTGGAACTCCCTCATTGATTTGGTTGGAGAATTATAATTGCTATTCACAATTGGGAGATTAATTGGATATCGTTTCTAGTCAATATGACACTGTCAATATCATTTTTAGATCCTTGTTAAATGTTGCATATTATGGTTTGTATATATTGTCACTTTATATGCTTATGTGGCTCTCCTATTTGCATAGCTTTTCTTTATTCTACTATATATATTTTAGGAAAGCTTCTTTGTGGATTTTGGTTGCAAGTTTTCCTTCTTAGTTGGGTGACTTTCTCTCAGCTCTATGATTATGAAGAGGGATTATTCTATCTATGGCTTTCCTTATGCTTAAGGAAGATGTTCTAAACCATGATTTTTATACTCAACACTTTGTTAAGGAAGTTATTAGTGATGATAGATTGGATAATTCTAATGTAGTTCATACTAGGATGTCTATTTCAAAGGATTTTAATCTATAATTTAGGTGCTTGGGTTCATGATGTTGTTACCAAAGAGTGGATTCTTAGTAGAATCTTGCCTAGTTATGATATTGTTTTATTGAATGAAAATTTGGAAGATATCTTACAAGATTGTGAGGCTTCTACAATTTTCCTCCAATAATCAAAGGAAGTGGATTAATTTCGATATTGATGCAGACCCAAGAGGCTCAAACTCAATCAATCTGACAATCTGCCTTGAAGAGGCATCTAACAAGATTAATAAGACCTATTTGAACAATCTTAACAACCCTCAAAGCCTCACAACCAATAGAAACATGATTTCACAATTTCACTCCTTGAACCCTAGTAGTAGTGGAAACTCAATTTTTGCCCAATAACTCAAATGTACTCCAAAACACCAAACAAAATCTTGATGGTTTCAGATACCCATTTCAGGGTTATAACACATATGTCAAATTCAGATACAAGTCCTTTGGACCAACTGTGAAGAACCAATAACCTACCCCTACCCCGGCTAGTGAATTAGCCTCCTTTTACAAAGGACCCCCCTCATAGACATGCAAACACTCTGAAACTCTAGGGAAGCACTAGGCAAGTTAACAAACCTCAAAATCCATCATTGTATTCCATTGGTATGGCCTCCATCATGGCAAACCCGAAAACCCCTTGTTTAGGCACTTTTGATGAGGGTTTATTGAATATGATGATTCCACAGCCTCCTAGACCACGCCACCAACTCAAACACTCATATTTTACCCCCAATATGCTTAAAAGTTCATAAAATATCCATCCCTAACTTCCCTTTATCAGACTCAAGACTGTCCCCATCAAATCATGCGCTTTTCCAATGGATTCCACCCAAGAGACTCCCACAAAGTCATGAAAATCACCTACTCTGCACAAACAAAAGAATGAACATGTTTATTAGGCCTATCTAATCCTATCCACTGAGTTACAAGTCTTCATAGTAGGTGGAAGACTTAGAATTCCATTTTGACTCCTCTCAAAACCCCAAAAACAGGGTAAACAGGCAATTTCAGAAAAGCAGTGATTTGTCCCTCAATATGAACGTTCAAGCCCTCAAACTAGATACATTGGAAATCTAACTCACCAATATAATACATTCACAAAAAATTTACAACCAACTCTGACTGTACGGGTCTGTACCAAACCTGCAAAGTTCAAGAAACCAAGAAAAATCTGGAAAAACACAGAATTCGAGAAATTTCTTTATTTTCTTTTGATTCCAATCTTGAAGAAGAACTCCATTTGAGAATTTACATCAAATTTATAATTATTCCAACTCCTAACTACCTCAGAACCCGACCAACTTCCTTTAACTGACTTGTAAGCTCTAATAACTCATTAAGTTACAAAATTGCAAATTAACAACCTAATCACCATTTACATCCTTGTGTTGCAATTTTCACCTATTCTTGACTTCTACTAACCAATTACACATTGAATGGTCACTTTGGACCTTATTCAAGAAGGAAAACATGAAAACCAAACTATTCTACCACCTAGACTTCATTGTCATCATGACATTACTTGACAACTTATCCTATTTTGACATATTTTGCAACTTCCTCGTTGCATAATGTTTAAAAGACCTTCAAAACACTTAATGAACCTTCAAGGCTCTCTCCCTGACATTCCAAGGTGATGGTGCCCCTGCACTAGATATTTTATGCACTCCCTATCCAAGAAGCATATTGATTTAACATTGTGCTATTAAGACTTGGCATTATACATTGATAGTTTATGGGTTATCATTTAATAAAAGATGTCTATGAATTTTTGGCATCTATCATTCACCTGCCATTTCAAAAGGTGGAGTTTTTTAGGCTACCCATAAATTATCCCTTGATCTTGGTGTACAAGTTTTAATTGAGGAGGACTCTACTTCAGGCCCCTCTTATTGATTTGGTCTATGGGGTAGGTTTTGTTTAGTTATAGTTGTTTTAGTTATCTTCTTTGGACTAAGCCAATTAGCTTAGATTTTGTGTTATAATATGTGTTTTGGTCTTTTGGATCTTTATGTTTTTCTAGTCCATATTAAGTGATTTTATCTTCCAAGAGAGGACCCCTACAAAACCCTCATTTAACCAATCAATTTAACAAAGAGGACTCCAAATTACTATTATTAATTCCTATCATGACATGATATTCTAGTAATAAATATAATCAATTTTATGTTTTTTTATTTGTAAATAGCAATAATTATAATCTTGCAAAAAAATTAAACATTTAAGGTGTAGATTCATTTCTCTAAAATCACCTAAATTTCTCTTCATCTAAAAATCCTCCACTCTAATAATATTGCACCATGTATCCTATTGATTAGAATTGTTTTTATTGTGTTTCTCTTTCAACGATCATTAATCTTCTAAAAGTCAAATTGTTAGTGTCCATGTGACATATGAAAGTAAAAGTGTCATAAATATTCAATAATTTTAAGCAAGGCTCACAAATGGTTGAATTACTTGATAATGTATAATTGGTAAATTCTCTTGTCCATAAAGTTATTTTATGAGAGTTAGAGTGGTCCATTTGGTTTTTATTTTCAAATTTGCATCATCTAATTTATCCTCTATAAGTTTGGACTTGGCTTGCACCATAAGTTAGAGACATTAAAAATAGAGAACCTTTTGATTCCTTAAAAACTAATATATCACAAATTCTCTTTGAATATATGTAAATAATAATTGAACTCGCAAGTTTAATAGGTGTAGAGATAATTTTGTAGTTAAATAGATTATTTTTAAGATGGAAATCAATGTAATAAATTCTATAGCAAAGTAGTAGTAGTAGAAAACCATTTTAATTTATCTTAGATGATATTTTAATGAATTATAATTTTTATATTATAAAAGCTAAGAAAAAATTCTTCTAATTTTACAAGTAAAGTTAAATATAAATTTAAAATCATTTCAAAGTAAGATTTAGTGATTAGATTATTGGGAATTTTTTGTAGATATTTTTTTAGATTGTCCTCCTCTTGCTTATGTAGGATTATATTCATATTTGTTTCCATGTGTTTATATCTTTAAATGATAACACATGAAATATTTATAGATTTGACAAACTTTGAACTTTGGACACTATTATGAAAGTGAATCCCTAATGTTTTGTGTTTCTAATGTATATTGTCGCACTATTTATAGTTAGACCCTATGCTTTATGGAATATCATTGTCCAAAGAATTTTTAGGGAGAATTTTATCAGTGGCCACCATATGTGACTAGATCAATTAGAACCATTTCTATTTTGTGACAACAAAGAGAGGTAGATCTAATGGCCTACTTTCATTTTTGTAGATGATGCCAATCACTTTGCTAAGAACCCCATTGACAAGTCCATTTTAACCCACAAACTTATATTTTTCATAATTGATTGTAGTTGTTTGTTATATGAATTTAAAAACTTTATATGCCCATTTTTGCTCAGCAATGTAGTGTGCTACTAGCATGGGCTTTGGTTTTATAAAATTTGTTACGTATGTGAAAAAAAGTATAAATGAATATAATGTATCTTGTTTGCTTATCAATAGGATTCCATTTATGTATAACATGAGAAAATTCCAATCTAATATGTTTTATATTCCTTGTATTTTTTATAATGTAAAAAAATTAGACAATGTCATCCCTATGTTGTTGGAAAATTATGTCAAGTGTGACTATTGTTTGAAAGTTTATTGAAAGTGTTGTTCCATATGAGAGTTCAAAATATATTAAAATGTCATGTACTAATGATAATTGTCCTAGATCACCCATAATACCTCGAGCTAACAAGCTCAAAACAAAACCTAACGGAACAACTTTTTTTTGAAACAACAATAACACTGGTAATGCAACAATGGCATGTTGCACTTGCACAACAACCTGCACACAAGTGCGACAACGACACAATTATGAGGCGACAAGACAACTTCACCATCACATAAACAATGTGGAAACAACAGAAGACTAACCATGTAATGTCCCCATTTTTGGGTTCTCTTGCTCTGCAATTGGAGTTGACTTTTTGGGTTTGTGTCAGCCTGATCATAGGGGTCACTTGATGTTACTAGTGAGCTCGGATAGTTTAGAGGAGTTATATGATGCTTTCAAATATAATTTTTGGCTTCCGATTTGGGATCCAAGATTCTTGGAGGGAATGTCTTTTTTTAGTAAGTCACCCAACCAAGTTTGTTCATCATCTTTCATCATCAAGATCACTCTCGTGCAGCCAATTTTTGGTTCTGATACATTTCAACCATTCTCGTAATTTGGAAGTAATATCTTTATTTAATTAATTTTGCTAAGGTTATTATTTTAATTGAAATATTTAAGGGGGCACCTTAGTGTTATAGCTCATTGGAACCAAGATGAAAAGCATTAAATATTGGGATGTTAAAAAGTGACTTCTAATTCTCGAAAATATTTTAAAATAAAATAAATCACTTTTTGGAGTTAAAAGTTTTAATAAATTAATAAAGTGATTTTAAAAGGAGTTTTTGGAAAGTTCCCTAAAAATTTTATAAAAGGGGAATTGAGAGCTCATTTGGTATGTTGAAGTTTATTATCTCTTTGTCTAAAAACCCTTGTGGTTCTAGAGATTGGACTTGGTTCATCTGAACCTTCCTGAGGATGAAAACCCTCTCAGAGAAGATTGGCTCCAGTGGTGAAAGATCTACCCAGGCTAATGTTTGTTGGAGATATCCATCAGGTATTTCACAGTCCATTCAAAGATTTGGTTTTCTAATCCATGAGTCTCTTTCAAAGACAAATTTGTAGGTGATTGGAAATATTATATAATATCTTATTTGGAAACCTTGCCTAGAAGAGTTTGATGGTTTTTTCGGTTTCATCATATTATTATTTTGGAGCTTACACAATAGAAATGAATGTCTTGAAATGGGATTCCATTTGTGATTGGGACAATCCTCCTGTGATAGGTGTGGGGGTTATGTATTGCTGGTCATGGGATTTTTGAATGGTGGCATGGTAACTCCTTGAAGACTATAAAACCTTTATTGCTAGACATTGTACTCACACAATGCTTGGCATGACAGTTCTAGAGAACAAAAAGGTTGTTTGGGTATTGCAAAGTCCAATACACTAGCCGCCACCCTATTAACAACAATTTGAAGGTAACTGTGAGGCTATAGGTGAGCGTGTACATTAGAAGTGTTGGAATACATACATCAGCATGGCACCCTGGAATAGTTTATTGTGCTAAAAGAATCACCCATGCCTTTATGTTGACATATGAGTGGTGGTTTTAGTAGGCACAAATTAGATTAGCAGCTAGGCGTCATAACCTATTGTTGAGTGTGACTATCTAGGGTAGTTTTTAGATGATTAGGTGAGTTTTTTATGAATGATACCCCTTTCTTGAAGCTATTATGAAATACCAAACTGGGCAGTGATGGCATTATATGTTGGGACTGTTCAAAGGTGTGAGAAAATGCTACTAATCAAGTCAACAATTTGCATGTTCTCTTCTTTATAATCTGCCCTTTATTGCAGCAGACTATTATGTTAAACAAATTCCATTATCACAATCCTTGGATCATTGTAAACTATTTGTCAAATTAATGGGTATCATATTATGCTCATTCATGTTCATGTTATGTTGATATATTTTATAACCATTGTATGAATTATCACAACATTGTAGCCAAAAACTAAATATTCAATGTGCACATGAACTGTTTGACAAAATGCTCATTAGGAAAATAATGCAAAATTGGTGAAAAATTAAGGGTGGGACACTACGGTGATATCAAAGCTAAAGCTTTGCTAGCCTTTTGGTAAATTCGGGAAATTACTTTTTAGTTGAAGCATGGCAACAAGGGATATAAAACAATTGGTAAGATTGCTCTAGAAAATAGGTAGTAAGCTCAATATTCATTCTCAACCAAGGGATGATGCTTTAAACACACTTAAAAAGGTGGAATAATGGTTGATCCTTGTTGAGCAACCACCCTCAAAATTGTTGCAGTTAGCTCTTGTTCCTACAATGACTTATTTGGGTCAATATAGGTGGTTAAGACATATATATGGGGAAATCAGACTGTTGGTTACTTCTTGTTTAAGCAAGATCGTGAGAATTTTAGCATCTCAAGTTCCTTACGATAATGATACGATAGAAGAGGTAAGTCAATTAATGGTGGATAGTTTTTAGGATCATGGTGATATCATAAGTCCTCACATTTCTTGAAGGATTGCAATACTTATATTAGGTTTGGAATCAATCATGATTTGATCCATAACATGTATTCACCATTTCCTCGCTATAATCAAGGAAGAACATGATGATGATGTTATTGCAACCATGCAAACCAGTATGGTTATGTCTATTAATGAGGGTGATGTTATCTCACAACCCATTTTATCTATGTTATTTTTTGTTTTGAAGAAAGAACAGGTTACTACTGTAGTTGCTTATGAGTTGGTCAATAGTGTTTTCAAACAATGTGAGGGTAAGCTAAAACCTTACTTATTTATTGAAGAGCGAGTGAAAGAAAAGGGGTTCAAATAAGAAGAGTTTGATGACATAAATGCTTCATATAGTGAGGAATGTATGATAGAGATCCTTAATGATACCATGAACATGCATGCATCTCTTGAGTGTGGGAATGGATTTGATGAAGGTGAGTATGTTGAGATATCCAAATCAGCTTATGGTGAAGAGAAAAATAAAGATGAATTTCCTTTTGAATAATTTGATTTTATACATCATAGCATAGAAGATGCTATAAAGGCAGCTAAAATGGAGAGGAGTATTCTTTCTGATAAATTAGAAAATTCGTCTGAAGATGATAGGTCTCATGGGTCCCATCATTTGGTAGGGAAATTCAAGGTAAGTGAAGACATGATTATTGTAGCTATAAAACATTTTGATAATACTATAAGTTGATGGTAAATTATTGTTGGAGGATTCTAGGGACACACAAGAACCTTGAAGGAGAGCATTGGTGGTAATGAAGTCAAATTACCACCACCTAATTTCGAATAGAGATCATCTTCTCATGCTTGATGAGATTTATTTTTATGTGCTAAAAGGAAAGAAGAGGAAGTTTATAAGCCTACCCATGAGCTTAAGGTTACCAAGGATTAATTGAAGAGCACTCAAATGGCCCTTCGAGAATTAGAAATCTAGGTTGATGAGCTTTGTGTGGAGTTGAGCTTGGCACATTCTTCTTTATCCACAGTAGAAACGCAATCTTTTGTGGCACTCATAACACATGAGCCATGATAGTGGTGCTCATGATTTGAGGGAAGAGCCTCTTGTGATGGTCAAGCATGAGGAGCTCTCAGAGTTGCATAGAAAAGAGAAGAGGTACAATTCTGAATTTTTTGTTTGTATAGATATTTTGCATCATGGGAATCTTGAATCACTTCTATCGAAGAGCCCATTGAAGGCTTATACAATAGTTATAGATGAGATAGTTGAGCATACACTTTGTGGACCAGCCAACAATGAAGTGTATGCATCTTATGATTGTGGGAATGGGTGTATTGAAGATGTGAAAACATCAATCTTGGTTTCAGGTTCATATAACACTAGTGGAATGAATGCACATGATAGGATTGAAAGGGAGTAGAATGATACAATGGGTTTTCATGAAAAGGAACCATTCAGTGCATCCATTAGTGAAGTGTGCACAAGTATCTATATTGGTGATGTAGAGATTGCTATTGGTAAGTCTTGTGATGATGAGGCAAATTCTTTGGAGGTTAGGTTAGATCATAATGTTCTATCTTTTTTACATGAGGATTGCAGGGTATCATCTAGTGGGAGCATGTCCCCTACACTTGTAAGAAAATCATAAAATGTATTAGTTGAAGTTGATTATAATCATGGGCCTAGTGAGTCACGTGAATTAAAGGAACGATGGAAAGTCACTAAAGAAAAGTTTGTTCAAACCTTAACTCACTTTGATAGCACACACAAGTTCATCAAATACCTCCTTTGGTCAAATCAACTTGAAGAAAGGCAAAAAGGGGTAATGGTTGGAGTTGCTATACCAAATCTATAAACTATCAAACATGCTTTAGAGGTAATGAAATCAGATTACCTCCATTTTCTTTCAAATAGGGATCTTGTCATCAAGTTTGCAAAGAAGACTTATAGAGCTAATGTAAAATCTACCCTTCATGATCTGAGTTGTGAGACACCTACGGGTTCCTATGATGGGAATGATGAGATATGGAATCCAAGTGGTTATTCAAGTATTCTATTGGCACAAGCTGGTTAATTTCACCTTGGTTGCACTGTGAGGTATGCTCATCATTTTTCTTTCAATCCACATACAAATTATTAGATCATGTTTCTAATGACACGTAAGAGGAATGTATAATAGATTACATAGAACACTTTGGTATGAGGTGCTTCTATATTCAAAAGAAGAATCCAAATTTCACAAGTCTCCCAGTTTGTTTTTACCAAATGGTTATTATGATTGCATAAAAAAAGAAAAGAGAGACGACACGTTGGAATTCCAATTGTGATCAGAGCGGTACAACATTTGCTTGGTAGTTCCTATCTGAGACTAATTGGAACCCTGGGATTACATTATTAGGCAATTCAACAGTCGATAAGGATGAGAGAGCCAATTTTTACTTTCAAGAGTTTACTCCTATGGTGCATTGGATGGTTTCCTAGAAGAGAAATTCTTTGAGGGGCTGACCAAGTTTTTGCAGTATCTGATTACTCTACTTATCAGTAGTATTCAGGAAGCCTCTTGTGTTAGTACCTTTCAAGACAGTGCTTTGAGCAGAGGGTGCTTCACATCTTCCATGTTGGTTTGGGACCTTGGGATCATTCTTAATTTTAGTTTGTTTCAAATTGTTGATCATAAGGTTGTGATGGAATTGCTCGAGGACAAGAAATCTTTGAGAAGGGAGGACTGTAATGCCCCCATTTTTGGGTTCTCTTACTCTATAATTCACTAATACAAAAACAACAATATGTGATTAAAAAAACTACTAAAAACTGCATATAAATGACTAATCATCACCTGACCATTAGTAGTTTATTGCCAGTCATTTATAACATGACCAGATTGATGACTAAACCATTTTTAGTCATTTATTGGTTGTTTGATTGATTGATTTGGTAGTATATTTACTCGTTGATTGTTGTAATTTGGTCACTTATTTAAACATTTTTTATTCATTGATTGCTATAATCTAGTCACTTATTTAGTCATTTTTATTCACTGATTTATGTACATTGGTAGTATATTTAGTCATTAATTTTAATCATCATTTTGATCAATTTGGTAGTATATTTAGCCATTTTTATTTCACTGGTCATATATTTAGTCATATTTATTCATTATTCACCGATTTCTATCAGTTGTAGTACATATTTAGTCAATTTAATTATTAATTGACATCAATTAGTAGCATATTTAGTTAATTTAATTGACTGATATTTGAGGATTTAAACATAAAACATAGAAATACACATCAATCATCATTTGCACACAATAAGACAACCATTGAGAAGGAAAAAATCCTAATCTTTATTAAAAGAAAGGTGTTCTTACAGCTTGTACAAGTCTGAAATATCTATCTTGGTTGAAAATGCTTAGAAATAAAGTATACAATTTTTATTTTTAGTCACAAGACTAAAAATTTGAGTTACAATGCACAAAAATAACAAGAAAGAAACTTTCCAAAAAACTTCTACAATGATGGAAACGCATGTTTGGGGACCTTCAATGCGAGCACATGCCCCTTTCATCTCTTAAAACTTCTAGAATGTGGGCAATCTTCCTGGAGCAAGCTGTAATATGTAGAACCCAAGAAGGAGAGTGTTGATCGTGTCCCATATATGAAGCTCTCTCCTTCAATGCAGTCTACAATAACCCTAGAATCTTTCCTCATTTATATGCAACGTGCCATTTGATATGAGCAATAGGGTGTTGCCTTTTCTGCCATGAATGAAGTTGTGCCTCAATACAACCAACAAAATTACTATTAGTCTCAATTCAGAAAGAATAAAAGTGCATTGTATATTGCAAGTTTATAAAAGTAAGTCTTAACACAACAGAAAGATATATAAATCAATTAAAAAATTGTAGGAGATAGATCACATCCACAAACATGGCAGAGCTATGCAAAATTGAAGAAATTGGCTTGGAAAATGAAGGAAGCAAGGTATTTCCATATTCAATACTTTTACTTAATGTTGTGGAATAGAAGAAAAAAGAATCATTTATCTGCCACCATAGTGAAAAGTTAGCAATTGCATTTGGTTTGTTAAACATGGCCCCTAGTACAACTATTAGAGTTGTTAAGAACCTTCGAGTATGTTCTAATTTTCACACTACATCTAAATTCATCTCCAAGATTGTTGTAAGAGAAATTTTTCTAAGAGATGTGAACCATTTCCATCATTTTAAATAGGGACAATGTTCTTGTGGAGAATATTTGTGATGCTAAATGAAACAATCTGAAAAATAGGCTTGCACTATAATAATGTGCACTACATCAGATATCTAATAATAATGAAGGGACATCCATCAAAGCATAACAACAAGGATTTTTTTGTCATGTGTTGTAGTTACAAGTGCCTTGCTAGACATACATGAAAATGTGGAAGCATAGACAAGGCAAGCCAATGTTTCAAAAAATGCCTCAAAGAAATGTGATATCATGGAATGTTGTGATTGAAAGATTGCTCAAAATGGTTTGTTTTTTAAAATTCCTTAGAAATTTTTAAGAAAATGCAACAAATGGGTGTAAAGCCTAACTCCTCAACCTTTGAAAGCGTCCTTCCTACCTGTGTGTGAATTGGAGATTTGGATGAGAATATGAACATTCATCAAAAGCATATTTGGAAGTGGTTTTTTATTAGATATTGTAGTTGCAAGTTCCACTTTGAATCACCAAATCCTTCACAAAACCTCCTTCACAACCACCACAACACCGCACGGTTGTTGTTGGGCCTTCGCGATGATGCAGGGAGCTTTCCTCGCATCACCACGAAGGCCCAACAACAACCGTATGGTGTTGTAGTGGTTGTGCATGAGGTTTTGTGAAGGATTTGGTGATCTGAAGTGGAACTTGCAACTACAATATCTAATAAAAATCCACTTCCAAATATACTTATGCCTTAGTGAGAAATAATCACTCATATAACTAGTTAGTTGGAAGAAAATTGGGAGATAGCATGAGTGCTCAGTTAGCAATAACAATTTTGAAAGAATCTTCCTTGAATGCGAGTGTAATTTAGGAAGTTGGTTCAGACACAAACTTGTCTCAACAAACGATACTTAAGCTTCCTCTGAAATATGGTGAGTGTGCAAGATTTGCCTCTAAGAGACTTTCAAGGATGACGGGCTATCATGGAACCATGTATTGTCCATTTTTTTCTCCTTGTTGGCTACCACAACAGTTTGTGTCTGTGTATGTTTTCTATTCAAGGGACCCCAAAAAGTTAGTTCAATTCCACCATTCATGTGGGACAACATTGGTTATGTTACATATTAAAGCTAAGTTGCTTTGGTTGGGATGTTGGTTTTGCATTTTGTGTTGCAAGAAGTTGGATTCTATGGATATGAAGTCTCAAAAATTTTCTCTCAAACTGTGCCTTGTGACATTGAACGTGCTACATCACATTACATAATCAAGCAGAGCATATGACAATTTATTCCATTAGCAAATGAGGGGAGCCTTCTCATCAGTGGCTAAGCTATTATAAAGAGCCCACAAATACTGATACGGGCTCTTGAGGAGTGACCTAGGAAGAACGAAAGCAAGGTTTCTAGCCTTTCAAGGTTCTTGTTGTGTGAATATTATCATAAGTGTGTATTTTGAAACCGTGGAAAAAAAAGATGTTTATATAATCATAAAGATGCCAATGTGTATTTTGAAGCAGCTTATGGTATTTTGCATAGGTGCGAACATTCTTTGTAAGGCTTAGTTTTTGGTGGGCACAAACATTTCACGACATACCTTCTTCCTAATTGTGGAAAACCATTAGAAAGACATATTTGGGTTGAAAAATATAGGACACATATACTCTCAGTCATTGCTTCTCTAGGTGGTATGGAATCAGGTGGATACTGTGATCCTTAAATTTTTATCCTATTCTAAAGATGCAAAACAACTATTAATGCACTAAAGGAAGAACACAAAAGGTACACCTCAAGATTAGCCTAAGGAATGATAATGCAGAGCAATGAGATGAAATAAAAGATAAATGATTATATCTTTTTTGCTGTAGAAATCCCTTGGTTGGCCCTTGATATTGTATGTTTTGTATGCTCCTTGGATGGCAAATGAGATTAAAGATGCAAGATGATTGAAAGTGTGATAATGGCGGATTCAAGTGCTATGATGAAGGCAAAATGTTCAAATAACAAAATAGCAAGAGTTTGGTATCAAATGCATAAGGTTCCTAAATGAAAGAAAATAGGACGTATTTATAGAGGGATTTGAATTCTCTAGAGAATTAAATGGTTGAGATTAAACCAAAAAGGCCAAGATGAAGGGCTATGGTGAGTTGAAGACTCAAAAACCCTCACATCTTGACATGTGGAATGTGAGATGGCCTAGGATGAGATGATGTGGAAGTGAGGTGGAAGGGAGGTACATGATGTGGAGGAAGGACAAGTACCTTGGAAAGGGGATGATGTGACCTCTCAATGATCACAAAGAAGAGGAAAATCTTGGGTGAATAAAAGTGAATTAAAAATTCACATGATTTAAAGAATCTAGTGGATAAAACAAGGTTCCCAAAAAGGTGGGAACTTGCCACATGTGAGTGATGTGACAAGTCAAAGATTCTATAAGACTTTGGCATATGTGATGTGACAAGTCAAAGGATTTAGAACTTGCATGGGGAAGAGAAGATTCCTTGGAAGAATAAAAGTGAATTAAAAATTCACATGGGAAAGAGAGGAGCCTTGGATGAATAAAAAGGAATTAAAAATTCTTTGGGAGATGGGGAGAGTTGACCAAGGTACTGATTAAGCTTAACTAATCAGTGATTAGAAGATGATTAGTGATTAAGGAAGATTAGAGG
This sequence comes from Sequoiadendron giganteum, assembly GCA_007115665.2. Classification (NCBI taxonomy): domain Eukaryota; kingdom Viridiplantae; phylum Streptophyta; class Pinopsida; order Cupressales; family Cupressaceae; genus Sequoiadendron; species Sequoiadendron giganteum. The sequence goes on along the minus strand of CM021107.1, from coordinate 111,155,167 downwards.
CCAACTTGCAAAAGTTGGAGGATGTAACACATCCTAATCAAGGATTAAGCATGTGCACATCTCTAATGAAGAAATTAAGAGGTTGATTAAAATTAAGAAAAAGGATGTGACATGTGAAGAATTAAATAAATTTCATATTTATTTAATTTATTTGGTGAAAAGGAGAATAAAGGGTAAGGTATTATTAATTAAATACCTTAGGGATTTAGAAGAATTAAGGGTATTAATTAAATAATAGTGATATTACTTAATTAATGCAAAAAGGGATAAATTAGATGAAAAAGGGGTAAATTTGGGCAAATGAAGTGTCCAAATTTAGGTGTCTATAGATACCATGGGATAAAGTACATTATACGTTGTCTTATGTATCGAGGAAACTTGTGTCAAGATCTAAGCAGATAAATGATTATTTTACTGTCAAAACATTATACCTTCCATTCTCAGTGTATCTATTATCATACCTCTCACTAACACTGTTATTTTATTGACACCGTTATCCTATTGCCTCTACAAAAGAGCTCCATTTGAAGGAATCTTGACTACATATTATGCACAACAAAACTCTAAAAGTGCAACAAGATGTTTGCAAGAAAAAATATAAATTCACTAAAACATTACTATCTAAGCAAAATAATATCTTCAAATTAAGGAACACTGTAACTGTGACTGAGAAAACACTATGTAGGAATTTTTAGCACTAATAAATGAAGAATATAACACATTGAACTGGGTGATTGAGATCATTGAAAGGAATATCATTGTTAGAGAGTTGCAAATTGTGAATTGTCCCCTGTCCTATATGACTGAGAAAGGAAGAACACTCTCAAAGAGAGTGATTGAATCATAACAAATAGTCTAAAAATAATGAAAGTTACTATCAAATGGTGACAAAGATCTATCCTCCAAGTCATTTGCACATGGTGATTGAGAACACAGTGAGTAAGAAGTAAAAGAGCACTAGATAATAGCACTGCAAAATGGTCATGAGTTATGCAATGAACTTCACTATTTGTGAACCCCAATCTTAGACCTACACAAACATGAGAAACAAACACACAATTAGATTCAAATACAAGTAAGAACAAGGATTTCCCATGAAATTCATTGGCAATATTCAAAATAGGGAATAAAATGAAGAAATGACAAGAAACTAAGTTAAATCCTATTTAAGCAATGCAAACACTTAATCCCATGGGGAATTGGTGTCAATTATGTGTAGAAATTGGCCCTTTCCCAACTCCTTTGTAAGATTTGATGATTTGATGAAGATTGATCCACTTTTTTTTATGAAGAACAAGATGATTTCTTGACAAAACCTGCAATAACCTAGTTATGGTGATGGTAAATGCTCAAGAAATGGATGAAATTGCTTTTAATGTGAAGATAATAACTTTACTCTCAAATTGTGGATGAAAAATGAGAAGGAAAGCCTCTCATTTATAGATTTCAAAATTGGAAGAATGAGCAAGATTGAGCAATGTGGGATCATTCAACATCCAATGGCCAAGTGTCACTTGTCAAGATGTGAATGGATGAAGGTTGTGCATATTTTGATGAAAGTGCCAATAAATGTTATTAAGTGGATTTCAAATTTATGAAATGACTTGTTGGAGGGAGAAAAGAATGACTTAAATGCCACTTGGATCAATGCACAAGGACATGTAAGAGGAGTTAAATGCCTTGTTGGAAGGACAAATCCCTATTGGAGGGATTTTCAAATTTGGAGGAATATTCCTTTTTTATGCCATGTGAGAGAAAATTGGGATTTTAATAAATCAAAGTAATTGATTTATTGTGCAAGTTGCTTTATATAGAGGATGTGACATGGATTAGGATTAAATTAATTAAAGGTTAATTGATTTAATGAGAGATTAGGGGATGTCGCAATTTTGAATTAAATTTATGAGTTACTTTAAATTAAGAATTGAGAAAAAAAAATTAATTAAATAAATGATTTGATTTATTTAACTAAAGGGGATAATGTTAGATTAAATTAAATAAGGTTTAATTTATTCAATTTAATAAGAGGACTTTAGAGATTTAATCAAATAAAATGAATTATTTAATTAAACAAAGACTTAGAGTTAATTAAATTAAATTGATTAATTTAATCAACAAAGGAGAATGACCTAATCAAATAAATAATGAATTATTTAATTAAGGGATGAAAAGTGATGACAAGGGGTGATCCCACAAAGCTGGTTTGCAATTTCTAAGAGGAACTGATTTTTGTTGAAATCACATATTTTTAGAAAATATAATGATTTTAAGCCTTAAAAAGTTCCATTTTAAGGATTCCAATTGAAGAGAGTTTGATCAAACCCCCTTAGATATAACCTTGTTAGTTTTAAACCATACCTATAAATAACTCTCCTTTACACCTATCAAAATGCTGATAAAAAATCACTTTTGATTTACCTTTTGGGGGATCAAATGAATTCATTTAAAATTTATTTCAAATGATTATGGTAATCCTTAGAATGAGCTATCCAATGAATATAATTTTAATATGTTTTGGTTTTTTTATTTTTTATTAGACTGCAGGAATCGGGTAGCACAACCCCCTATAAACTGCAGTGCGCCTGGTAAACTTTTTAACGTGACTGGCAGCGTTGGTGCGACATGCCCTCCGGTACCATGGGGGGTGGGGAGACTAGACCTCGTGACCAACCTCCTGCAACAGGAAAGATTTAGCCAACCGAAAATATGTTTTGGTTTTATTATGTATATGTTTTTTTAGTTTTATTAAACATAGGTTTTTCACCAAAAATCAAGCTTTTTGTTCTGCACATGTGGAAAAATAGTATATTATCAAAATAAAATTCTAAAAAATATGTTCTGGCTGGGTATTGATGTCCTTGATCCATTAAAAAAATAAAAATTTAATTTCGATACATATAGAAAAAGTTATGTTGTATACAGTCCACCTATCTCTGAATTGTAATTGGTTTGACTTCGAAACTTGATTGAGAAAAAAATATTCAATAAAACACTATAAAACCAAATGAAAGTGCTAGATATCATAGTTACAAATCTAAATTCAAAAAAAATAGAATTTTATCCTTCATACAAAAAAAGTTATGTTGTATACGATGAGTGTCACTCCTTAAAAATACTAGTTTTTTCTAAAACTAGTTTTTGAAGGAGATGGAAAAATAAGTGCAATCTAATTCCAAAAAAAATGAAAAAAATATATTTATAATCTATAGAAAAAATGTCACAAATCACTAGTTTTCATCATCTTCAAATTCCTCACGGTTTAGCCGCTATAGGAGCCCGAAAGTGAAGATCTAGCTAAAAAAATTAGTTTGGTGTCCAGTTTGCCCAAAAATTGTAAACCAGTATTGTGGGATCACCCCAAGATGAGAGTGTGATTAAGGATGAAACGATGTTAGTAGTCAGGATCAAGTGTGTCGATATATTTTCCATGTCTACACTATTCTTTTGATCACAAAGGAGATCAAGATAATAACTAACATACTGATGTGCACATAAAATGTTCATGGAGGAGTGCAAACTTCCTTACAAAGCAATTACCACAATAGAGTTTGAGGTGAATTGCACTTGCTATTTTATTGTTGATATGGATATGTTCTAACCTATAGTTAATTGTTGTAGCATGAAAGATAGGATAAATAGTTGTTCATTTACCGTTGTTTCAAATTTAAAATTGCTATACCTTATTCTAGGAGTAAATCACAGGGGGAGTATATACATAAGACATCATTGTTTCAAATTCAAGATTGTTCATTCTTTCACAATTGTTTGCTTCATTTATTTGATCTAAGATAGCCTGTTGTATAGAAGATGCTCTCAAATTCACAGTAAAATCCTTTATTCTGAGAAGACTGTTTAGAATCTTCCCATCATAACAATGAACAAAAGCATCAGTCATTAACCTAAACTTTGCAAGGGTTTCATCAAATTCTACTTTTCCACTCTCTTTTCCATTCTGAATTTTATTCCTAATTTCATCCATGAAGAACTTCCTCAACCTGTAGATCTTGTTGTTAGCCATAACTTTACCAGGTGTCGAGGATAGCTTCGAGTTTTTACCCAAGCAACAATTGACAAAATTTGGCCTTACCAAATATAATGTGTTGAAAAGCTCTTTGAAATTATTTTGGAAAAGAGTTCCTAAGAGTATAATGCGTAGTTTTGAATTAACCATTTTGCATGAATTCCATATCTTTGATTGACTATTTCGAGCTTGATGACCTTCATCAAGAATGAGCAGACCCGTCCTCTCTAAAAGCAGTTTTCCAATATGCTTAGCCTCTTCATGAAGGCTCAAATTTGTCTCGCAAGTGAGTGGCATAGAAGAAAAAGTGTGCTTGTTATTGGCTACAATATTTTTGTATACCTAACTTGTGAGACAAATGTGAGCCCTCCTGAAGAGGCTAAGCATATTGGAAAATTGCTTTTAGAGAGCCTAGGTTTGCTCGTTCTTGATGAAGGTCATCAAACTTGAAGTAGTTGATCAAAGATATGGAATTCATGCAAAAAGGTTATTTCAAAACTACGCATTATACTCTTAGGAACTCTTTTCCAGAATAACTTCAAAGAGCTTTTCAACACATTGTATCTGGTAAGGTTGAATTTTATCAATTGTTTCTTGGGTAAAAACTCAAAGCTATCCTTGACACCTAGTAAGGTTATGGCTAACAACAAGATCTACAGGTTGGGGAAGTTCTACATGGATGAATTGGGAATAAAATTCAGAATGGAAAAGTAGAATTTGATGAGACTCTTGCAAAGTTCAGGTTAATGACTGATGCTTTTTTTCATTGTTATGATGGGAAGATTTTGAACAGTCTTCCCAGAATAAAGGATTTTAGTGTGATTTTGAGAGCATCTTCTATATAGTAGCTATCTTAGATCAAATAAATGAAGCAAACAATTGTGAAAGAACTAACAATATTGAATTTGAAACAAGGGTGTCTTATGTATAGACTCCCCCTATGATTTGATCTTGTAATAAGGTATAGAAATTTTGAATTAGAAACAATGGTATATGAACAACTATTTAGCCTATCTATTATGCTACAACAATTAACTATAGGTTAGAGCATATCCATATCAACATAAAATAGCAAGTGCAATTCACCTCAAACTTTGTTGTGGTAATTGCTTTGTAAGGAAGTTTCTACTCCTCCATGAACATTTTCTGTGCATATAGCCAAACATTTAAAGTTCTTAACCAAATCTCTAAAAATGAGTATCTTGTCATTGCATGACTCCTACTTTTTCTTTGAGTATGATAGTACTTGAGCTTCTAGTGTTTCTAGATGGAACCTATAGCGGAAAAGTGTAGTCTCCATCTGAAGGAACCATCTTCGGAGCTCTTGCCTTAAATGAGGGTTGAAAAACATTAGAAAAAAAGTAATACCATAATTCTAAAGTAACAATTTGTATCAAGCCAAATGTCAGAAAGTATAATTAAAAATACAAATCCTTACAATTGGACCAAACAAATTTATGATTTTATCTTTAGACTATAGGAACTTTCTCTGTTGGATATTCATGACCTCAAATTGGACCAGTAGATTTATAATTTTATCTTTAAAATGTAGGAACTTTCTCTATTGGATATTCATGACCTCAAATTGGATTTGAAATTAGACCAATAGATTTATGATTTTATCTTTAGAAAATAGGAACTTTCTCTGTTTGATATTCAAAGCGATCAACTAGGAATCTAGAGTAATCGACTGACTCCTAAGATGTAATCAGGTGGAAACTAATGTTTCCATCCACCGATGTTTGTATTCCTATACTCAAGTTCTGCTTTCGAGCGAAAACACCCGAAAGTGTTTCAGATCGGCTCAAGGTACTCTCCAACCTGGTTATGTCACTCATAGTAATCCAAGTTTTCCTAAATTGTCCATACGGTCTGAACGTTGCATCACAATCTATTCTTCCCGCACATAAAAATGCTGCATATTAACCCCTTCCGAATAAAACATTTAATCATCATAAAACCATAATTAATAAATCATTTTAGTTTCAAAAAGAATCCGATGTCATTTAAAATAAAATAAAAAGCTGTATAAATTGCAAAAAATCCTTGAAGCCTCCTAAATGTAGCTTAAAGCAAGTTTACAGGATGGGTTTTAACATAAGAAGATTTCTCCTACAGCTCTCAACGAATGTATTATAAGTAGAAAACAAAATTCAAAAGTATGTTAGCAGGAGTTAACTAAAAATAGAATGATTTTTTGCTTGGTTTCTTTTATCAATATGCCACGTGGAAATGGAATAATCGATAAGAAACCCTAGCTATAAAAAATGAAGTAAAGGTTCAAGAAAGGAAATTCCAATGTACTATTGTGTAATGGTGATGAAGGCACTTATATGAGCATGACTTGCATACAAATCCATGCCATTGAATTATCATCCATCCAAAGAGAAAATAAGCAATATAAGTCCAAAGGTTTATGCTATAACGATAATGGAATCCCCATAAGAGCACAACCGAGGAAAAAATTCTTGTGACTGTAATTATATGATCCATAACTCTATTGGTCATGTGGCACAATTGTGTTATAACAAATATAGGATGCATTCGTGTGTGACCCAAGTTTAATGTGGCTATGTTGTGATAGAAATGGATGCACTCATATGAGCACAATTCATGTACAAATCATTGCCATCACAATTAGGTGTCAATCATGATTGGGTGCATTTAGGTTGACTAAAGTTTAACAGGTTACAATGAAATGATAGCATGATCGAAGAGCGATCACCTCTTGCTGCAATAAAGAGCCTATAACTCTGGTTGATATGCAAAGTGGTTGGGTTTTATCAATTATGTAGTGCATTCAAGCACAACCCATGTTTAATGGGCTATTCTAGAGAGTGATCAAGATTTTCTAAACCTTATGAATGTTACTTAAAAGTGTACAACTTAAACTACAGACCAGGTTTGTTACATACTTGAATGCAATCTTGGGTTACCACAAACTATAATAATGTGATCTACTAATAACCATTATGGGAAGTATTAAAGCAAGACCCATGCTATATAGGATACATTTCCCTGATCAGGATTACATACCTTAATTATTAAACACAAGCTTCCCACACACCCTAGGATACAATCCAAGATCATACCACACCCTGTCAAGATAGCTAATTTTCTGACCCAAGATTTAAGGTTGTTTTTTAATAGCAACAAAAGCATTAATAAGAGCATGACTAGGTTACAAACCCTAGGCCTTTGTAGAAACATAAGCCATAACTCTACTGGATTAGTGAGGTTGCAATACTAGAAATATTGAGACATTTTTCATTTGTTAGAATAATTTTAACTTGACAGTGAAAAAAATACCCAATACCAGTTTTTTTAAATACCCATATAAAGAAAATGCCCAACGTCCTTTTTTTAAATACCAAGATAGTCAATAACAAAGGATTCACCGAACATCAATTTTTTTTATGCCCAAGAAAAATGATAACAAAATCAAAATTTAGAAAACTGTGTGTAATACCAGAAAAGGTTGAGACCTCATTCATTTCTCAGAAAAAAACATTATCTTGATAGCGAAAAATATCCAGTACCATTTTTTAAATACCCATTTCAAGTGAAAACCCAACATTAAAATACCCAAACAACCAATAAAAAAATACCAAGCATCTATTTTTAAACATTCCCAAATATCCAGTAGCAAAACAACCAACATCAAAAAATTCAAATAGCCAAATAGTAATTCACGAAAACACCCAACATCAAATTTTTCAAATACCCAATAGGCATAACGTATACATCCAACTTTAAAAAAAATTAAGAATGGTTTGCTTACCTCTAAGACGATCCACATCAAAAAGCTCAAAATCCTCAAGACATACTTCCAGATGGGGAGTTGTCTGATAGAAGGATATATTTTGCCACATTTTAGACCCATGCCCTTCGATTACTGCTCAATATCTCCATCTTCAAAACCCTTGAACCTTTGGTTGTTTTCCCAAACTATTTCTTCTAACTAAGCAGTAGTTAAAAACCATGAGAAAATTATGGTTTTAATTATATCATTTGATTTTTGTTGAATTTATAATATATATATATATATATATATATATATATATATATATATACATATATATTTGTATGCATAAATGTCGGCAAAAGCCTAAATTGATGGCTAGGAAAATTTTCTCTCAAAAAACAAAGTTTGATGCAAAAAATTAGTCATTTATAGCTGTGTTACAAAAAATGTGTAGAATTTAGTCATTTTTAGTTGTCATGACTAAATTTCTTTAGTCACATGGTCATTTATTTGCCAAATTCTACTAGTGATTGGAACTGACTTTTTGAGTTTGTGTCAGCTTGATCAGAGGGGTAATTTGATGTTACCAGTGAGCTTAGATGGTTTAGAGGAGTTATATGATGCTTTTAGATGTTATTTTTGGCTTCTAATTTGGGCTTCAAGATTTTTGGAGGGAGTGTCTATTTTAGTAAGTCACCTAACCAAGTTCGTTTATCATCTTTCATCATCAAGATCACTCCTGCACAGTCATTTTTGATTCCGATGTATATTGACGGTTCCCGTAATTTGGAAGTAATATTGAGCTTTATTTAATTAATTTTGCTAAGGTTGTTATTTTAATTAAAATATTTAAGGGGGCACATTAGTGTTATAGCTTGTTGGAACCAAGATGAAAAGCTTTAAAGTTTGGGATGCTGAAAAGTGACTTCTAGTGCCTAAATTTTTTCTAAAATAAAATAAATCACTTTTTGGAGTTAAAAGGTCTAATAAATTAATAAAGTGGTTTTAAAAAGGAGTTTCTCGAAAGTTCCCTAAAAATATTATAAAAGGGGAATTAAGAGGTCATTTGGTATGTTGAATTTTATTATTTCTTTGTCTAAAAACCCTTTTGGTTCTAGAGATTGGACTTGGTTCATCTCAACCTTCCTGAGGACGAAAACCCTTTTAGAGAAGATTGGCTCCGGTGTTGAAAGATCTTCCCAGGCTAATGTTTGTTGGAGATATCAATAAGATATTTCACAATGCACTCAATGATTTGGTTTTCTAATTCACGAGTCTCTTTCAGAGAAAAATTCTAGGTGATTAGAAATATTATAGAATATCTTGTTTCAAAACCTTGCTTGGAAAAGTTTGATGGTTTTGGTGGTTTCATCATATTCTTATTTTGGAGCGTACACAATAGAAAGGAATGTCTTGAAATGGGATGCCATTTTTTATTGGAACAATCCTCCTACAATAGGAATGGGGGTTATGTATTGCTAGTTGCAGGATTTGTGAATGGTGGCATGGAAACTCCTTGAAAACTATGAAACCTTTATTGCTAGATGTTGTACTCACACAGTGCTTGGTGTGATAGTTCTAGAGAACATAAAGGTTGTTTAGGTATTGTAAAGTCCAATACACTAGCCACCACCCTATTAACAATAATTTGAATTTAACTGTGAGGCTATAGGTGGACGTGTAACATTAGAAGTGTTGAAATATATACATCAGCATGGCACTGGAATAATTTATTGTGCTAAAAAAATTGCCCTTACCTTTAGGTTAACATATGAGTGGTGGTTTCAGTATGTTGAACACCTAGAATACTAAGAGGGGGGGTGAATCAATATTCCCTTAAACCATTTGATCATAATCCATCCAATTGACAAAACATATCTAACTGCAACAATGAATGAAAGCATGAAACAATCACAAGATCACATGACACATGAACACCATGTTTTTTTCATGGAAAACCCAAAAAGGGAAAAACCATGGTGAGGATTAGTGTTACACCCCAATTGTATAATTACTATTTACTATTACTATGTAGGGTAAAATGTGAATTACGAAGATGAGTAAATTATGCTTGTCCACTTTGTTATCAAAAGAATTATGCATAAATGCTATCTCATTTAAATGATATGTGAAGAAATGCATGTATGTGAAATGGGAGGTTATTGAATTAATATTCTAACTATGAGATGTATTACGTGTAATACATATTTTTATGAATAGCTAACTACCTTGGGAATATTTTGAGAATATGGATGCAGGTATATGTTCATTCCTCCAGGCGGAGGGGAAGTATCACTCAAGAGAAGATCTTGGTCGGGTAACCAGTAACGTAACCTATTTGAGCTTATTCACACACTCACAGTAGATTGGTTGAGTCTAGTCATTAATACTATTGAATGCACGCTTGAATGATGTTTATCTATTTGAGCTTGTGAGTCCTTCCTCATGTCACTGTGCTTGTTTGTGTGGTTGAATGAGTATTGGGATATATGCATACATGTATATAAATTATTGATATGACACTATAGTCACGTGGTCATCACTACCCAGATATCGAATGGATCATTTAACTATCATGTTGTCATAGAATATATATATGTTTGTACACACACACACACACACACACACACACACACACACACATGCAAATTGTTCAATGGGAACGATAACTTGGATCTATACATTCTAGATATCAAATGATATATGTACATGTATCTTTAAATAGGGACTGATTTATACATATGCTATTCAAAGAATGGAAAGATGATCCATATGAATATATTCTCTTATTGATCAAATGAGAACAATATACACTATGAACAATAGGAGATATATGAGTTGGTAAACTTATGTATTGGGAAGGATATATAAATATAAAAGAATATACACTAGTATATATATATATATATATATATATATATATATATATATATATATATATATATATATATATATATATATATATGTATATATATATATATATATGTATATATCAAAGTGTGAGAACTTATAATCTATACATATTATGTATTTATGTCAATACCGATACTTTTTATTAAGTGCGGGTATATGCTTTTGAGATTTGCATATATATTCATAGTGCGTAAGAGATGTAACATCTAGGCTAAGTGCTTAGTGAATGCATATGCAATATGCATATAGAGCATGATTTAAGGAAGCCACGTAGAATGAGTGGGTAGTAACTAATGAATAAACTGCGGCCTCAATGCATTGCTTGTAACACGTATTACTCTTGCTGCCCACATATGAAGAGTTTGTAATCTACAAAACAATGAGCAACCATTAAGTCAATGTATAGAGAAAGATTAAGTCGACTCCTTTTGTGGAAACACCATGGACTTAGTAAACTCTAAATGTCATGCCATTGATCATATATCAACATTTGTAAAAGGCGTGTAAGGTAATGAATAGTAAGTCGATGACTTTGTCAAATTGATTAATTGTGTGAATCGACTCATGCCAAGACTTAGTCGATGCAAGCTTGATGTTGCATATTTGATATTGATTGTTTTAGATATGATGAAAACACCAACTCTGTAGGAGGATATTGATGCTTTGGCGCCACCTTTGAATCCTACTTTCTGTAGTTGTCCTTTATGAATGCAAATCAAATATAATCATGTGATGATTTGAATTAGTCTCTCAATGTTGTCAAACCACAAGGTCGATCTATAGCTATGATTAGTTGAGTAAGATCATATATGTGCACCACCTTTTAGCTGAGGTTTATGTGTTGTTGTGCATGCTAATTGCTGTCAAAACTCATGCCTAAACTGTAGGATGAGTGGTCTCCAAATTACTGTATAAATAGTAGAGAAAAATCACTTATTTGGGATGCATTCCTTGAGAAAGTTTATGCATTCTATTTGCATTATTTTGCTTAATATAGTGAGTGAGAGCTTTGAGCATTAGAGAGAGTTTATTATTATATTGAGAGAACTATTTTGCCAACTTGAGAGTTAGAGGTTATTGAGACTTTGTTGGAGAGTTCTGAAACTAAGCTAGCTCCTGTTTTGGGAGAGTTGTGTTGCAGCCAGTCAATTGGAAAGCGTGATTGATAAAAAATCGAATTTCAACTAGACTATTGAGTTAAAACCCTACTTTGTTGATGGGATAAATTTTGGAAAATATGAGGTTTCATGACTTTTAAGAGATGATCCTAGACTGATCGCTAAATTTATTTTATTTTATGATTTTAAGATGCTAAGACAAAATCCTAAGATTTGATATGACACTAGGGATGCAAGTTTAAACCTAGGAAAAACTGGAAAGTTTGCTATAAATGTAGGATCAAAACTAGAAAATGACTATTTTGATACTGCTTTCTATGTAAAGTAAGATCAATATTCTATATATTCTGAAATAGACTCTGATTTATCTGTGTAATAGATGCTATAGGGACTAGAAAATGCGGTATAAAAACATACAACTATGTTGTAGATTGCAACATATGTGTTGTGAAATTCAACAATTGTGGGACATACATAAATTCGTTGCTAATTTAAATAGTTGTGGGTTTCTAAATTTGCTAATGTTTCTAAACACAAATGCGATTCAGATTAAGAAAATTGCATTTTAGATGGAGATAGTTACAATTTTTTGACAAAGATAGATATGTCAAAGAAATTAACAAACGTGTCGCACAAATTTTGCGTTACAGAAACACGATTGCGACACACTAGCTATTATTTTTAGAAAAGTTTCCTAAGTGACTCTACAACTGAGATTATTTTTTAGTTTTGACTTGAGAAACTTGTATAAACATAGAAAATAGTATGTAATATACAAGAATAGTCGTGCCTCTGAATTTTGGCGACAAGGATAAATTTTGTGTGTCTTCTTCCACAAGATCACACTAATTGGTTTCATTGGTATTGAAAATAAAAATAAATCATAGATACAAAAACTATCTAGTGGTAGAATGAGTTTGATAGCTTAAATTAGGCCCATTGATAAAATATCTTTCAATGAATGGATGATTAGAGTATTCCAAGGTCATGTACCACCTTGAAACCTCTTACCTTGGAAGGAAAAGTTACTTGCAGAGGGTTATTGTTACCTCAAAAAAATTGGTACATAGTGAGTCATTTCACATGTTTATCTTGTCATGTCACATTGATTGAAGCTGACGACCAAAAAGGACTTTATGTTTCTAGATAAGAAGGTTCACAGTAGAAAAGATATGAATAGTGAGCCTGTTTGATATGATTGAGTTGAGAGGGTCACCTCTCTCCTCTTCACCTATATGTGTCTTGTCGGAGAGAGGGTCACCAAGCTTGGCCTGAAGGATGCGAGCCACATCTTAGGGTACAAATTTTGTTGTCCCATATTTTATACACCATGCTTGAACACAATAGTTGAGATCAAACACTGGGGTGATGAGCCCCTAGGCAGGTCTTCTACTGAAATAAATGAATATGGTGTACCTTTTGATCCCCAAGATCATTCTTAGAAGTCACAAAGGGAGAGCATATGGTAACACCACTCCTCATGAGTATAGACAACAATACTTGTGAACAAGTAACTTTTTTTATTCCACAAAGCACACTAGGTGCAAGGGAAGAGAATACTTTGTTATAGGTTCACCAAACATGAAAAACACTCATCTTATTTTAAGCCCAAATAAATTTTTCTAAACTAATAAAAAAGAAAACAAAAGGTTTTTGTAGATTTATTTTGAAAATCAAACCTGCATTAACTCATTAGTATGTTTAGATTTTGTCTTTGAACGTCATGTTGCAATAAAACTTGTCAGTAATTTCAGTGTTTTCTTTATTTTCCCATCGAAAGCCACAAATTTGATAGAAACAGTTAGTACTTGAAAGCCTATCCTATCAAAATTAGACAGAAAATCAAAAATCAAAACCTAAAAATCCAAATTTACCTTCTTGACAGTTGTGATCCTCTGTCAAAATAGATGTGGTGCACAAAAATAGCAATTATGACTTTCAGACTGACGATTGTGGTGCTCTATCAAATAAATGTGGTGTTGTATATGATGATTGTAACATTGTATTTTGACTACATAATAGAACCTTTTAATGCACTAATCAACAAAAAAAAGTGAGAAATAAATAACCCAAAATGTGATATTTCAATGTATTATTAGAAAAACTAATGTCAGATTTGTACAATTAATAAAATAGAAAACATTAGCAGAAAGCAACATATAATCAAATGATAGTCAGATGTGGTGCTGAAGGTGACAAATATAGTGTGGTAATCTTTGCATGCGTCAAACCCACAAATGCTGTGTTGTTCTCAATAGATGTGTCATTGTTTTTATCAAATGCGGTGTTGTTCCTCTGTATCAAAATTTCTCAAAAATTCACAAAAAAATAGTTATATTCACATTAGGTTCACCATTTTGTTGATTGAAAAATCATATTTAATCATAATAGTAATTGAACAATAGGTGAAAAGGGTAGGGGTTTATAACCTAGGTCATAGAACACCACTCTTCTCCCCTACAATAGTTCATTCAATAATGTCCTAGGCACCCTAATTGGATTTACTATCAACCCAAAGGTGAGTCAATTATCAACAAGGAGCACCTAGGGGAGGTTCTTTTAAGCTTTGAAGGGTTCACCACCAAGCAAAAGCTTGGAAACGACAACTTAACATTCAACTCACAAAACCTAGTAATGCAAGTCAAATAATGAATGCAAATGATGAAATTAAGCGACAAAAAGTTAGGGTATGTGCACCTGGGAAGTATGGAAATGTAATGAGGATTCTGGAAATGCAAAAATGTTATCAAAATATGCTAGGGAGGACTAAGACACCCTTACTGTTGTCTTAGTCCCACTACTATTTTTTAGGGGAAATGCAAAATCTTCAGATGTCAGAATAGGATCCGAAAGAATCTATGCAAAATTCCATTTGGAGGACTAAGACACCCTTATTGTTGTCTTAGTCCCATCTTGAATTTCAAAAATCTCTGAATGTGATCCCGAGGTCCAGCGTCTGCACTTCCTTTTGCTCATATCTTGGGTCCTGAAACTTCCAGATCTGGCCTGTAGGTGAGTTTTCGTGAAGATGACAACTTTGCAATGCAACTTTGCACTCCAAATGATCTTCAACCTAAATCTGCAAACACAAAAATGTAAGAGAGGAAAAACTTGTTGATTGTTAGTAAATTGGGGTTTTCCTTGGTCAAACCCCTTGTTGTAATTAAACCTTGAATTGAAATAGAATAGTGGAGGGAAATGATGAATGAACAAAGTGCTATGTTGCAACTCACAAAACCCTTGTTATGAAATTTGCAAACTTGTGTCAAGTGGCTAGCTTGAATGTAGATCTTGAAATGCTTGAATGATTGATAGATCTTGACTTGAATTGGTTGCTTAAATCAAAACCCTACATCACAAATGTTAGCTCAAAAACACACATGATGCAAGAATATCTTTGACATGATGCTTGAATCTTGATGATGGCTCCAAATGCTTGATGAAATTATCTTGAATGATCTTGTGAACTCAATTATGCTATTAGGAATTCTCTCACAAAATTATTGGGTGCAAATGAGTGAAAGAACCTTGTATTTATACTTATCCATGCTTAATATCCTAAAATTACACCACAACAAGCCGACACATGAATTTATTAATTAAATGAGGCTAAATGTCGCCAAGATTTGAAATTAAATCCCGAAAGTAACATAAGGGGGACTAAGATGCCCTAGGTAGCGTCTTAGTCTCGAGGCATGAAACTAAGGGCATAGACTCCAAAAAGAGACCCATTTAAGGTTCATTTGAAATTAGGGTCCCAAAACCTTTAGGGGACAAAGATGCCCTAGGTGGCATCTTAGTCCTGACCAAAAAATCAAGGACACTTAGCCAGAATCTTTAAATTATCATTTATCCTTTGATGTTTGTCAGGATTAACCATAAAAATATATAGTTCATTAGGCTTGTGGATGCAAAATAGGACCAATTAAGACATAAATAAAGATAAATAAAGAAAGGTGGGCCCAAACAAGTGTGAAAATGAAAGGGTATGCATTTTCCCACACTACATTCAGCCCCCACTTTAGTGAGAGGATGAACTTGCTTCAAACTCACACTAAAGTAGCTAACCACACAATCAAGAGGGGTTCAAATGTACAAATTTTAGTAAGATAGGATGACAATGACCAAGAGGGTGGCCAAGCCCCCAGGATCAAGATTCTATGAAAAACCAACATAGGCACAAAGGAACACACTTGTGGATGATATATGAACCCACAACCAGATTGAAAACATACACCATCAAAGATAGAAAAAGGAAAAAGGAAAAGGAAAAAAATGCTACGGATCAAGCTTCAACTGGTCGTCCAACGCACTGTGGACCGGGTCTAGGCTATTTGTCCAAAAAGGTTTACAAGTGGAATGCACTATCCACTATGCAAACAAAAGCACATGCTCATAAGGGTTAGTTAAGCTAGTTTTCCACTAGGTGAGCCTCAAGAAATCCATACCAAATTCATACCCCTATGACTATGATAAGGATAAAGAAAAATGCATGCTCACAAGGGCTAGTGAAGCTAGTTGTTCTCTAGGTGAGCCCCAAGGAACCATATCAAAGCCATACCTCCATGACTTTAATAAGGTACAAAAATACAATGCAATAAGAAAGAGGGATGTTCAAAGGGATTTTTATTAGTTTGTGTGAGGTATTAATCTTAGGGGACATTTTTCCTAATGTCTCCAAGAGAAGACCAATCAAAGGATAAAAGATTCACAACTTAGGGAATGCAGTGTATCGCATCACCGCTAAGAGGAATGTAATATGCTAAGATAGATCAAGCTCTTGAAGTACATTACTCCCAATGTCACGACAAAGAGAAAAACACATCGCATGAAGTAAGAAAATCACATCAAGGAACATGAAAAAATGCCAATGAAATCATTCCAAAAAATGCCAAAATAATGCCAATGTATTCCCCCACTTTAAATAAATTGCTAAACACCATGTTGTGAGTGTTGGAAGAATGGAGAAGATCAATCTTTCTATTGTCATTGATGTCACCATTATTGTTTACGGTATCATTTTGGTCCGGTACCTTGAACTGGTATGAAGAACAAGTTTACATCCTTCGGTGTTTTGGTCAGGTATTTTGGTCCACATTGCCCCTCCGATGATCATTGTTGGTTGCCATTTTTGGAAAAAGGTTTATGAAGGTTGGAAGCATGTATGTATGCAATTTTGTATGCTCATATGTTCATATGGTGAGTTGGCATCAGTATGGTGTTGCATTTTGTTATTAGGTCTATCCATGGCCGACCTAATAATCAGTTAATGGTTTAACATGTATTGCGGATATATAAGTGAACTATCTTTGGTCCTATCCAATATGATATTGTGTGCCACACAGTCAAACTACTTTTGGAGAATTTTTGTATGAAGCCGATAGTTATCCTTTTAATAAATATGTGATGCATCCAATTAGGCCGACCTAATTGATGCGTGAGGATATATCAGATATATATAGAGGTTGGTTTGTGGATTAGTGGAAGGTGTGTGTGTGGATATATGCAAAGTGTGCAAATAGAATGTGTATGTGAAGAAGAGAGAAGATTAGTCTGCTGGCATGCAAATACTCTAATCAAAAGAGGAACTGAATCTGCACTTGTGGTGTAACTCTATCAGTTCATATTCTTGTTGTAAGCCATTTTGTTTTTGTAATTTTCAATAGGTAGTGAGCCTCCTTGTTAGGACAATGAGTCCTTGTAAGTAGTGAGCTTTTTGTACTTGGTAGTGAGCCTCTTTTGTATCTGGTATTGGAACAACTATATATTGTGAGCTAACCCTCACCATGGTTTTTCCCTCATTAGGTTTTCAATGTAAAATTTTGGTGTTTATGTGTTGTGTGATTTCATGCTTTGTTCTTGCTCTTCTCTATTGTATGCATTAAAGTAATTGATGGTGTTTTTTCAATAAATTAGAGAAGATACTTGTAAGTGTGAATAAGTAACAAAGTAAATACACTTCTTAATGAAACATTATATCAAGGATTCAATAATTAATCTATTAAAAAGAGTAGAAACTTGAAAGCGTCTCATTGTTTCCTATCTCTAAAGATTTATTAAGTCAAGAAGCTCTTAGATTTAGTAAGACACTATGACTGCTAAAATGCCAATTTAAAGAACAGAATGATGCTAAATGCAATGATGTGATGATTTGATAATGATTTCTAGATGATATTGATGCTACTGTAATCTATTCTGACATGAAAACTAATGAAAGAAAGCTACAGTAAAACTAAGATGCAGCCATGATATGAATTCTACTGATGCTATGATACTAAAATGATATTGCTATGATTGCTATTGCTTCTATTTCCTATAGAGTAAGATTGCACAAAGTTGGGATTCTAGATCTATTTATTGTTGAATGAGGCTGTATTTATAGATTTCTCGGCAACAGATTTGCACAGGGGTAGCAAAGTAGAGGCTTAGATTCAATCTGGAGGATTGAATGGTGAGAGATTGACAAGATTGAGAAGATTGAGAAGATTTTGGGAATCGTTCCTCCCCACAAAAACATCAAGCCAGATGATAGGAAGAATTGATGGAAGAGGATGAAGGAGTTGCCTGTAAATTTATCTTCAATTTGTCTCCAAATTTGCTTGTGAAGATTGAGTCAATTAATTTAGACATAAATTAGACATATAATATCTAATTTGATTTGTGCAAATTTTGAGTGAAAATAGGAAATAGCTATAAATGCATTTCCATTGAATATTTGGATTTATTCAATTTAGGCAAGAAGATATTTAATTTAATAAAACAAACTATAGAAGTCTATTTATTAATTAAATAAATATTGAGGAAGTGTGATAATTAAATAAAACAAAGTCGGAAACTTGTTTATTTAATGTAGATGAGGATGTAATAAAGATAATAGAAGAATTTAATAATGATAATTAAATAAATTTGTTTATTTAATTAAGAAGAAATAATGTAATAAAGATAGAAGAAATAAAAGGTGAACTATATAAATAAATATTTCTATTTATTTAATAGTAGAAGAATTTACTGTAATTAATCAAAATAAGTCGTATTTAATTAATTAGATTGTCCAGACCATTTTTAGGTGTATACAATACTGATTCACCCCCCCTCTCAATATCCTAAATATTCAATAGTGAGCAATTACTTTAAAGTAGAAAATGATAAATGCTAATAATAAAGAAGACATGAGAGCTTACTCGAAAAGCCCTTTGCCAAGTCATATGTTTCCAAATTGAACTACATCATGGATAAGTATGTCACTTGCGAGTCAACTTAAGGCATGTTGTCCACATCCCAAGCTTGCTCTTATACGTACATGGAAGGAGCTCAAATAGCCAAAAGAGACAACAACACGTGCCATACAAGGAAAAGTTCCTAACCCCTTGCCCCCACTTAGTGCAAGACAAGGGTGAGTCGGGAATGGATGATGATATGTTGCTCTTTGCAAAAAGGGAATGACTTGCGATGAATGTAAAACATGAAATAGTGAGTATTCTATGATCCTACAACTATTACATGGCAAGGAGTAGCAACTAAGGTTATTTATTATGGTGAGTAAACAAAGTTTCAACTTGATACATATTTAATGAGATGTCTATTAGTTTTAGATGCATCAAAGTTAAAGTTGTCTTCGAAGAATCTTGTGAAATAGTGTTGACATTTAATGAAGGCTTGTTTATTTCTTTCGAGGATAATAACCAAGACCTTTAGTTGTTTCTTGTGTGTTAGGATCTATGGGGATATGGATACCTTTTTCTCTAGCACCACATCCTTTTTCACTATACCCAAGTTGTTTCAAAAAAACATAACCTCTTCCATAGAGATTTTTCACTCTTTTCGGATTAGGTGGTTGTTCATATTTAGATTTTGTCATGTGTGTTTTTCGTTTCTTCAAAAGTAGTTGAAGTGAATTTTTTTGACATTACCTCTTTTTCTCTTCCCTTTTTAGATTTTTTTTTATGATCATGTATTCCCCCATGGATTTAGAAATGAAATCAAAGGTTTTCAAAGCCTCTTCCAATAACTTTGTGGCTTGTTCCATTTTATTTTCTCTTTCTTTATTTTGTATGGGTTCGACATGGGTAGTTGGTGTCAAGGGATATCTAATGTGCATAATGTCAAAGGGATTATCCTTACTTTCATGATCTCCTAGTGAAGTGGAGTCTAAGTTCACTTCATCATCTTCATCTAAGGAAACCGTATTACTATTGTTTGAAACAAGTGTGTCAATTTTATCATTTTCTTGCACCATGATATTCTCCCTAGCAGGAGAGTTTTTAGGAGAACTACAAACTAGATGTTCATGACATTAAATGTTTGGTTCTTTTGAAATAGCTTCATCACAAGTAGGGGACTCATCAATGTTTGGGTTTTCTTGTTGATCAATGATGTTATTGTCTAGTTTCGTAATGTTTTCCCAAGAGGAAGAGAGACACATAATATTCTCATGACTTTCATCGATTGTATAGTCTAACATCAAACTATCTTTTTTAGCAGTAATAGAGATGCTAAGAGAAGAAAAAGTGTGATCATCATGATTGTTCATGATTTCATTCTTGTTTTCTAGGGTCTCGTTCTCTTGTGCCCTACTATCTACCCTAGTAGGAGAGCTTTTAAAATGTTCACCACATTTTGTGGTTAGATTTTGCAAAGGAGCTTCATCACAAAAAGGGGAGGCATCAAGTGAAGGATAACTATGAGTTTCATGGTTACCACTAATGAGATTTTTTTGTTCAAATAGGTCTTCCCAAATGGTAGGGGCATTAGGAAAGGGAGGCACACTATTCTCATGAGTCTCAATAAGGATATATTCTAACATCAAACTATCTTCTTCATGTCTAGAAGAGATATTAGGAGAAGGAAAGGTTTGATTGTCATGTTTATCCATAATTATATCCCCATGTCCTATAATATCTTCCCAAGCAGGAGAGGTGGGATTTTCATGGCTTTGAATTATTGAATCTCTTAATATCAACATATCGTCCACACAAATATGTTTTTCATGATCATTCACGATTGTATCCTTATTCACTATAGAATTCTGACAAGGAAGGGAGGTGTTGGGAGATGAATGGAGACTAGGTAAAGTAGTGGCCATGATCTCAGCTTCATGTGTCATAATATATTTCCAAGGGGGAGGAGAACAAACAAGAATTTCATGATCTTCAATGATTTTATCTTCTTTCACCAAGATAGCTTTGTCACCAATGGGAGAGATATCGGGAGAACAATTATGATTATCATGATTGTCGATGCTTGCATCCTTTTGTGTAAAAGCTTTAGTGGATGATCTATGTGAGATGAAGTCATCAAGGGCTTCATATAACATGTCAAAGTCATCTCTACTATAGGGTTTGAATGATATGCTTTCTCTAGAGAACCATTTTTTTGTTTGTTTCTTTTGATGTTTTTGTTTTTATAATGAATGTAAAATGAAGTCTACAACTAACAAAATGAAAGTGCAATAATCTCTTTATCAATCAATGTAAACATGACCTATGGAAATGCATGAAACAAAAAATTGAAAAATTGAAACAACAGAGTAAATACAACAAACAAAAGCACAAAAATCACTGTTTAACCCTGAAAATTGCAACCTTAAAGTCCACAGGAACTAAGATGCCAGAAAGGGCATCTTGGTCCTACTGATGTAATTTGGATGTTCCAAAAATTGAAATAGGCAACAAACAACTCAAATAGGGTTTTGAGCCAAAAACCCATGGAGTGACTAAGACTTCAGTAAAAGCATTTTAGTCCCAGTAGAGGTTTTTTTTTTAGAAAAACAACAAAATCTAGATTGGTTATAGTGTTCTAAGGTTGCCTACCTAGAGACCCGATGTTTAGAAACAAAAAAGTGTGCAAATGAATGCAAGAAAAAGTAACTAATGAAAAGCAATTGAATGCAAAGTTGAATGCAATTTTTTCAATTTTGAATGTAATAACAATGTTCCTAAATGCAATTAGGATAATTGACAATGCACTTTTCAGTTTTTCAATGAGATAAAATGATGCAAAAAAGTAAAAATGCAACCTATATGCACTTTCACTAATGAAAATATGAGAAACCCTAGATGCACTTTCACTAATGCAAGATGCAATGCAAGAATGAATGCAACCTAGATCTAGGACTTTAATGAACTCCAAATTAGAAAAATGAATGAATTCTCTAAAATGTCAAGTTCACCAAAATGAACCACAGGTGAAAAGGGTAGGGGTTTATAACATAGGTCATAGAACACCACTCTCCTCCCCTACAATAGTTCATTCAATAATGTCCTAGGTATCCTAATTGGATTGAATATCAACCCAAAGGTGAGTCAATTCTCAACAAGGAGGTCCTAAGAGGGGTTCTTTTAAGCTTTGAATGGTTCATCACCAAGCAAAAGCTTGGAAAAGATAACTTAGCATTCAACTCACAAAACCTAGTAATGCAAGTCAAATAATGAATGCAAATGATGAAATTAAGCAACAACAAGTTAGGGTATATGTACCTAGGAAGTCTCAAAATGTAATGAGGATTCTGGAAATACAAAAATGATGTCAAAATATGCTAGGGAGGAGTAAGACACCATTACTGTTGTCTTAGTCCCACTGCTATTTTTTGAGGGAATTGCAAAATCTTTGGATGTCGGAACAGGATCTGAAAGACTCTTTGTAAAATTCCACTTGGAGGACTAAGACACCCTTATTGTTGTCTTAGTCCTATCTTGAATTTATGAAATCTCTGAATGTGATCTCGAGGTCCAGCATCTGCACTTCCTTCTTCTTAGATCTTGGGTCCTGAAACTTCTAGATCTGGCCTGTAGGTGAGTTTCCATGAAGATGAAAATTTTTCTATGCAACTTTGCACTCCAAATGATCCTCAACCTAAATAAGTAAACACAAACATGCAAGAGAGGAAAAACTTGCTGATTGTTGGTGTAGACATGAAAATAATCTTAATCAACGTCATGCATCTAAATTTGACTAATTAGCATCAAATTCCTTTATTAATCAAATAAAGCCATTTATTGATTAATTCAGTAATATTCATCATGTTCCAAATTAAATAAATCAATTTATTTAATTAAAGCCCTCAAGGTCCTCTTATTTGATTTAATAAATCAAAATGATTTAAAATAAATATCATAAATCCCCAAAATACCTCCAAGTTAATTAATCTAAATTAATTAACCTCTAATCACCATTAATCATCCTCTAGGTTTTGACTCAACCTTGGTCAAACCTAAACCCTTGAATAACCCACCCACTTGCACATGAAATTCATTTTATTTAATTATCTAATTACCCCTATTTCCCCTCACAAGGCATATTCCCAAGGAGTATTCCCTCATTAACTCCATTTGTTTGACTTTCTTGCCCAAAAAAATTTCCCTCCAAAATGTCTCAACCATATGCATTTAAAGCCATCTTTCAAATTTCAAATCCACCTAATTGCATTTATTTGCACATTCACCAAAATGTGCTCATTCCTCCTCCACTTGCATGTTGACAAGTGGCACCTTTCCATTGGCTCATGTTTAGTCCCACATTCCTCCCAACTCTCCATCTTTCAAACCTTCAACCTATAAATACAAGGCACTTCTACTCCAAATCCATCCACAATTTGAGTATTTGCACTATAGGAATTTTGAGTTCATCTTGCATTTTCATCTCCATCACTTGCATATTTGCATCATTATCACTTGAAGCTTGTTAAGGAGGTGGGAAAGGGCATCCTTTTCACATCAAAGGTGCACCACTTCCACTATGAGATAGGTTTAATTCATGTTTTTATATGCTTTATTTAGCTTTTCTTGTTGTTTTAATGTCTTATTTAACATATCTAGCATGATGTAATATTTCATAGGGATACTTGATTTGTTATGTTTTGTTTGACTTCCATGAAAATGTTTGTCAAGGTATTAACATTTTGCAGATTTAGCATCCAAAAAATGGCGCTAGAAGGAGGGCTTGATCTTGCAAGTATTGCATTCGTTGAGATATGCAAAATCTCTTGAGTGTTGAAAAAAAAAACTAACTTGTTCACTGGAATCCTAGATTCAAAAGCTAAATACTGTCACTTTGTTCTTTTGTGCTTATGTAGCTAAGCGTATTCCTTTTTTATAATCTTGTGTGTGCTAGCTTTGCTTGATTTGCTTGATTCTTTTTTTATCCAGTAGGTAATGTCATGGTTTTCAATGTTGGTCGCTTTCATTCTTAACGTAGAATCTTACAAAAACATAAAATCTGGCTTATAAGACAAGTTACCAGTGTTGTGCTTGTATCATCATTATACATGCACAATCATAATAGGCTGGGTTCTGATTTTCTTTTAGTAAGTAGAGCTTGAGTAAGGCAGGGTTCTTCTCTTTTTTGTTTTCTTCTTTCTATTCAATTTTCTGAACTTGTACAGAGTCATGGGGGTAGAAGATTTATTGAAGAGAATAGAGAACCACCAGAAGCATAAGCACCTCATGACGGATTGTTAAATTCTAGACGTTGTTTTGATGGATTCTCATGCAACCAAGTTGAAATTTCATTTAATGGTGAAAAAAGTCAAAACAATGACCTATGAGGACTAGTGTTATAGATTCTTTGAGACATAATCATCACACCAAATCTCTGTTCAGTTATGGTAATCACGTTGTTGGCCTACTCTATGCTACCATGCTTTTTATTTATTCACCATGTGATTTGCAGCTCGTACATCCTCCACATTTCAAACTAACATCATTATACAGTGCTTGATTTGTGTCCATTCATTCAATCAATTCATACAATGCTTGATTTATATTCTTGATTTATATACATCCATTAAATCATTATACAACAGACAGGTGAATTGATGGTGTAGAGGCGTCTGTTGATAAAGATGCATATACTTGTTTAGCATTAAATACACACATCTGGAGCTGTTCAAATATTGATCTCTACTCTGATATGATATTTGATATTCTAATTTATGACATATGCATCTTCATGTTTAAATAAATAGTTAATTCCTTCAACTAATATGGGAAAATGAAATAATATGGTACATATAAGCTGATGTTGAGAATCAAATGGTATGCAAATCACCTGGAGATAACCATCAATGAATCTTGGAGTCCAATGTTTAGCTGTAGTTTACTGTGGGGTTGGTAGTACTTATTTTCTTTTTAGTAACATGCAGGTGTATAGGTTTTATTAGAGGTTTAATGGAGCAATCACAATGAATGAGACAAAAATTTGTCATGAAATATCGCTGTTTTCTCAGCAATACAAATACAAACTGCTTCTCTCATTAAATATGGCCATATTTCCCATCAATATTGTTGGTATTTGTCACTAAAAATTGTCGCTTTCTCAGCTAATGTAGTTACCACCCATGTCTCTCATTAAAAATTGCCTTTTCCATCATCATTGCCCACTTTATGACATCTTTGCTTTGAACTTGAAATAGATAAAAGGAAGCCAGATGTCAGCCTGGGTTTATAAATAAGATAGGTCTATTCATAGAATCGTGGTCTTTAGAAAAAAAAAACTTTGTGGTTGTACATGAAATCAATTTGTTCTCATTATAAACCTAAAGTGCTTCTATCAAACATAATCTTTATTTTCCGGCTACAACTCGCCAAATTAGAGAAAGTCAAGGAGAATTATGTGCTGGAAATTTTTAATGCATAAATCCATGTTTTTGCTAACAATTATTCCATGATAAAGGAATCAAGTGACATAAATATGAGTTTATGTGTATTATCTAGACCCTACATCATTTGTATAACAAACCATAGTGTCTAAAAAGGGCTAGTCCTATTAGTACTTCCAGCTTGGCATCACAGGGGATGCCTGCCTTTATTGTTTGTGGATATTGTTAAAAAGAATAGGAGGTAATTAAAATTAGATGTGTGAAATTGGATGAGATTTCTATATTTGTTTTGAGGAGGCGTTGGAGAGAGATCATACAACTTCTTTGGGGTTTTCATTTTTTTAATACTTTAATCATTGGTGGTTTTTTTTGCAGAGACATTACATGATAGGGGTAACTTTTTTTTTCTTTGCTTCATTGATTCATTATCATAAATCTTGTTTGTGATAACTTTGTACTGTTTATAGGTTGGCGTTGGAATTGAGAATCATAATTGATTAAAAGAAAACAGATTGGAGTTGAAGAAAATTGATCATTGAACATTGAAATTAAGACTTGAAAAAGCATTTTTAAATTCTTGTTGTAATAATCTAGGGCTTCCTTTTTCTGCTTTTGTTTTCTATTTTAGGCCAACTCACTTCTTTTTGGGGTTTAAAATTAACCATTGATTTGAAATTTTCATGTTGGTTAAAATTGAACCTTAGAAACATACTAGATTTTGATTTGGTCTAAAATTGAACAATCAACTTCACACTTCATCTCGGTGCTATAAAATGAATACATTACTGCTTTGAGGTTTAAAACGAACATGTGCCTTTTATGCTTTGTAATACCTTATCTAAAGTAATATCATTTACAAAGATGTATGCACTTCTCTCGCACCTCACGACGATCTTGAGAATCAAAAGCCTTTTTTGTGATATTAAGTTGTGTAAGTGATTACCTCCACACTTCAATTTGGGTTCTTAAAATTGAACAAAATCTTGCTAGTGTGGGTGGAGTATATTGTGAGTGTTATCTCTTTGTTTCTCAACAAAGATAGATCAAACTTTGAATGTGCTTACTCACTTTTGTTTATCCTTAGAGGTCCTGCCTAGTGGGAAAAATTAATCATCCCAAGGAACAACCCAACTGATAACACGCTAAATCTAAGCGACTTCCAACTAGTATATAAGTGTGGGTACTTGAGGAAAGTTCAAGTACCACGAGGATTGTTCTAAAAATAAGGGCAACAATGGTCTCTTGCCGTATGGATGATCCCCCATGAATGAAATGCCTATACTAGAACCCTTGTTATAGTAAGCCAAATCCCTATCTATTTGTTGATGCAAGAATGGTTGTTCTAAAGCCGTCCCACATTTTTACGGCTCTTAGTAGAGATGAGAAGTATGCCATGGGAATTTCATGGGTGCTGATGCTTGGCTGACCCGAGAAGTGTGTGTCATGGAGGGGAGCTAGTGTGGTCAAGCATCTAATCATCTGCTAAGAGTAGGTGTAGTTGGATTTATCTGGAAGTGGGAACTCAATAAATATTGTCTCTTTACTCCTAGGGTTGTGCATCATTTTGAAATCAAAACACTTTGCTTGGATCTAAAACACTTGAAAACAAACATTCACCAAATCCTCAAAATTTCAAACCCTTTAGGAGGAGCAAATGCCTTTGACAAATCCAAGTGCTCTTGCTTTCCCTAGGGATTTTATTCTTAGAGGTTTGTAAGTATTTGGATTTACACCACAATTTTCTCTTACTAGAGTCAAGATTAGGAAACTATTGCCTTGATTTCCTTGATTTCCACATAATGGACCTTGCGAGATGAAAATAAATTAGGACAATAGACATTCAGTTTGAAATATAATCAAGAAAGTGTTTGTGGTAAAAAGAACCGAATCTAAGCAAGATAACAGACAATTGAACCTCACATGTGCTTGATCTCATGAGGAACATCTTTCAAGACTTAACGAAGTTAGCGAAAGGTTGGTCTATAATTTTTACAAGAAGGCTTCAAAGAACAATCCTAATTTGTATGAATTTTGTTGCCAACAAAATCCAAGTCTATTTCAAAGATTTGCATTTCTCACATAGGAAGTACAAGCATGTTCTTCAATATCGAGGTCTTGAGGAAATAAAGTTTATCTAGGTCTAATCTAGGATCAAAATCAACATTCTCATCCATCCCTCAAACATCAATCAAATATCATCTCACTATCAACTCTTATAATCTTGGAAAAATCCCTCATGCTATACTTTTGGAAAATCCTTTAAATCAAATAAAAAATCCTCTTGTTTGACTAAGTATGTGTAGATGAATCCTTCTTCATGTGCTTAGTTAAATTATCAATCCTTGTGAACAAATTCATTCCAAGATAAACATCCAACCTCTTGGGATTTATGAGTTCATTATCCAAATCCAAATCCAAATCCAAATAAAATCAAGCCAAACATCAACAATCCTAAAGTTCCAAAGTCTAGTATCCCTTCAAGATTCTTAAGAGTTCAATCATTCACATCATCCATCCTCCATTTATCTCATCCTCATCCTTTGATCCTTAAAAACAAACTTGGATTTTCTTCTTCGAACCTAAATTTTAGACCAATGTAAGGTGTTATAGGTTCATCTCTTACATTCCTGAAAATTGATCCCTATTTTATGGTTCAAACTCAATCTCAATACAAGAAAAACATGGAAGCCAACAAAGAAACATCTACTTCAAGTGACTTGAGTCAAACCGCACCCAAAATCAATCCCATTGGATCTAGCAATCCTCCACCCAACTTTCCTCTACCATCACAAGATACTCAAGAGGAATTTCAAGTGGAAGACATCACCAATAATGTCTTGAGGATGAATCAAGATGAAATCATAGAAATGGTCCAAAATCTCAAGAATCATAAAATTGTCAATGCTATGATGAGACTCAATCCTTCACAATATATGCTAGAACTGGCAAAAGAAGGGGCTAAACTCCCTTCAGATTTTGTTAGTAAGCATTGGCTACATAACAAACCCTCGTGAATGCACCACCTAGTCCACAAGTCACCACACCCGTCATCACTACTCCAACCCAGGACGCATTCATTCCACCACCTGACCCTCAAGGTGATTTATCTACCTAAATCAAGAAGCTATCACAACAGGTGTTGGATATCCAATCAGGGAAGACCCCTAAATCACAAGGGAATCTATGCCCTTATTCGTTTGATAGGAGCATTGTGATGAAACCATTTCCACAAGGCTTTGAGATCCCAAAATTTGACAAACATCGTAGACTCAGAAACCCTGAAGATCACATCAGGGAGTTCTACGTGCATTGCATGGAAGTAGAATATGATGAATCCTATCTAATGAGGCTCTTCACGCGAAGTCTGGCTGGCCTAGCTATGGAATGGTTCTCTCGACTTCCTCTAGGGATCAAGAAATTTCAAGAAATTGGGACGCCTTTATGCAAAATTATCCATTCAACAAGGGCATGGATGTAAATTTAAAGGAATTGTTCAGCCTTAAGCAAAATAAGGGAGAATCATTTGCTTCTTTCTTACGATGATGGCAACCTAAAGCCAATAGAAACAAGTGGGTCATGCCAGAAGAGTAGCAAGTCAGAACTATCATTGAAAATCTTGAAGGAACTCTTGCCTTCCATCTTAAAGTCCAATGTATCACGTCCTATGATCAACTCATCCCTAAAGCTCTTAGCATCAAAAAAGCTCTCATCGCACATGGGGGAACACCTTCTTATCAAGATAATCGCCCATCGACAAGCTATAATGACAAACCACAAACATGGGTGAAAAACAAGAATGTTACCAACGATGGTGTTGTTGATGCTTGTGATCAATGCTCTGAAGCCAAATACGCAACAACCAATGTATCAAAAACCCTAGAATAATACCCAAAACAACCCCCGATCCAACACATCTCATTAGAAAAACAACACCCTGACAATCAATAATGTCAATGACCAAAGTGGATCATCCACAAGAAATCGATATCCCCCAAAGTGAAAGTAAACACCGCTCAGAGAAATGGTCGAATCTGTCATGAAGCGACTCATTGACGCCAAAATCATCACACTCCCGGTCATTGAGAATTACTAGTAGTCTCAAGTCAAGCCACTTTGGTATAACAAAAACTATCTGTGTGATTTTAATAAAATCATGGGACACACAACAACTGGTTGCATGAGGCTCAAGAACCTAATCCAAGATCCCATCGATGACAAGACTATCAAAGTTGAGCAACCGACTGGAAATCAAGACCTAGAGATATACACAAATCCGATTCTGGATCATAACAAGTCAAATAACAATAGCAAAGGCAAGAAGTATGGCAATGTTAACCACGTCTATGAACATGTCGTCGCATCCTTAGATGAATCGGTAAGTGTTGTCCATATCACGAGGTCCAAAGCCGATGTGGAGTCACCACACGAGTTGGAAAAATCACCATTCTTGGATCATCCACACAATTGAGAGCACCCCCCATAAATTAAAGATCAGTCCCTAGTGGCTACAATGTCTTGGAACAACTAAAGAAGACCCCTGCTCAAATCTCCATCATGGAGTTGCTGAAAATTTCACCTGCTCATAGGGAGATTTT
The DNA here is from genome assembly GCA_007115665.2 of Sequoiadendron giganteum. Taxonomy (NCBI): domain Eukaryota; kingdom Viridiplantae; phylum Streptophyta; class Pinopsida; order Cupressales; family Cupressaceae; genus Sequoiadendron; species Sequoiadendron giganteum. The sequence goes on along the minus strand of CM021107.1, from coordinate 111,125,181 downwards.
AGAAAGAGCCCTTGTTGAGTATTCTATACCCATAGACCTTGATGTGGATCAATTTCAAGCTATGGTCAGAAACATCACCATTCCACACCTCTTCTCATTCTCCGAACAAGATCTCCCCACCCAACCATTTCACAATTGTGCGCTTCATCTAGAAGTTTTCATCCAAAAGAATAAAGTCAAATGGGTCTCGGGGGATGGAGGTATAGGGTTGAATATTTTCTCCCTCAAGCTAATAAAAAAATTGGGATATTTTGAAGACATGATTGAAAAAGGAAAAGGCATTACCATCTGGGCTTATGATGATCAAGAAAGAGTGTCTCAAGGCACCATTTCACTTCCTATCCAAGTAGGACCAACCATCATGGATACTACCTGCCAAGTCCTCAACCTTGATATCCCATATAACATTCTCCTAGGGTGCCCATGGATTCATGGGATGAAAGCAGTTGCATCTACATTTCACTAATGTGTCAAATTTCTCTTTGAAAATCAAGAGGTTACCATCCATGGCGATCTCGAGCCCTTTGCTTATTGCAAAAACCTTGAGGCCAAATACTACAAAATCCCACAAGTTCCTAAAAATGATGAAGGCCCTTCAACTTCGTACATGGATCCATCCTCCTTACCATCCACATCCACTTCTGAGACAAAGACACCTTCCATTCCCGCCATATCTGATATCAAGGTCATTATCTAAGACAATGAGTGCGAAGATTATAAAATGAAGAAGGGAGCCTTTATGGTAGGAGAGTTACCAAAATCTCCTAGGTCCCATGGATAGCTGCAATGAGCCAATATAGTATCTCAAACCTTTAGGGTAGACCCCTCTCGATTCAGAAGCTAGAGGGATCTAGGCCGAGAAGTGGTGGACGAAAGAGATATATCCAGTCTACTCTATCAAGATGAAAGACCTGTACCAGCTCTTCCGATGGATGATGCCAAAAGAGGACCCCAATTAATGTTGGGCATGGGCTATAATAAGAATGAAAGGCTTGTAAAAAATAGCAATAGCTGACTAGAATCCATCATTGCTGAGAAGCGTGTGAAAAATATTGGCCTTGGATGTACCCCCTCGAGTATAACCATATGTGGAAAAGTCCCCCCATTAAAGCAGTCAAAACTCCCCTTCGTTTACTAGTATCCATAGGTCGAGTCATAGATAATTTCACCTTTGACTGTAATTGAGGTATGTGGGAGTGACAGTGACGAGGATACCATTGTTGGCTTACTTATGTTGTTTGAAGACTCCTCCTTATTCATGATTTCCACTGTATCCTTTGATTCGAACAACCAAACCCATGAGTTAAAACTAGTATATCCCCAATTGATAGACTACGACCAATGAGGACCGCCAATTTTAGACACATTCAAAAATGATGAGGCGCTCTTGAAATTCATGGGATTGTAGGATAATGTACCTTATGGAGATCACAAAGCTGGATTTGACATTGAATTGGATACACATGCTTATTACGGAGATACGATTAAATCCCTTAGTCATAAAAGTGAAAATTTGAGACTAATCTCTAGGTCTTTAAGTGAAAACCACACTGTGGCACTTTTAGACCCGAAAATACTAAAAAAAAAGGGCGCATCCAATGGTGAAAACCTCTATGAGGCACCATAGGATGGGGGATTCAATCTTCCTCTTAGTGCTATTCATTAGGAGAAGGCGACAATCTTATCAGAAAAGTGCAACCCTATCAACTTGGGAATTGAGGCAACACCGCATATAACATTCTATGCAGAGTCACTCCTAACTGAAGAGAAAGAGTTCTTAGCTGCATTCATAAGGGAAAGAAAGGTGAAATTTGCATGGACCTACGCTAACATGCCGGGTCTTGATCCGAAAGTTGTGGTTCACCATCTTTTAGTATATCTAGAGGTGAAGCCGGTAAAACAAAAGCCGAGGAAAATGCACCCATAGATCACACTGTTAGTCAAGCTTGAATTGCAAAAACTCTTGGATGCTGGCTTCATATGACCAATTGACTATCCAGAATGGGTTTCAAATTTTGTGCCTATTTCAAAGCCCACTAGGGGCATATAGATCTGCACCGACTTCAGATATCTAAACAAAGCATGTCTGAAGGATGACTTCCCTCTCTCAAACATAGACATGATTGTGGATATGACGACTGGACATGAAATGCTATCACTAATGGACTGATTCTCAAGATACAACCAGATCATGATAGCCAAGGAAGATCAACACAAGACAACTTTCACTTGTCCGTGGGGAACATATTGCTAGAACATGATGTCGTTTGGGTTGAAGAATGACAGAGCCACCTATCAAAGGGCCATGACATTAATATTTCATGACATGATTCACAAGTCTGTAGAAGACTATGTGGATGACATATTGGTTAAATCAAGAAAGCGACAAGAGCACATAACAACATTGAGCTAAATCTTTGATAGACTAGAGGAATATCGGCTCAGGATCAATTCAAAGAAGTGTGTCTTTGGGGTACAGTCAGGAAATCTCCTAGGGTACATTGTGTCCATGAGAGGAATTGAGATAGATCTCGCCAAAGTTAAATCAATCCTCGAGATGGAGGCACCAAGGACATTAAAACAACTCAGAAGTTTATAAGGAAGACTCCAGTCTATCCGGTGATTCATAACGCAATTAGCAGATAAGGCGATCCCATATTCTCATCTAATCCACAAGGGGGTAGCATACAAATGGGATGAGAAATGTGACTAGGTGTTAAACAAGATCAAGGAGTACTTTCTCACACCACCAGTTCTTATGCCGCTAATTCTAGGAAAACCCTTGATCCTCTATATATCAACAACAACAACAACAACCCTTGGTACTCTCTTAGCACAACATGATGAAAATGGGAAGGAGAGAGAAATTTATTACATCAGTAGGACCATGGTGGGATATGAGCTGAATTACACATCCATTGAGAAAGCTTGCTTAGTAGTCATGTTTGTAGCACATAAATTCAGACACTATATGTTGGTACACCTAATAAAACTCATTGCTAAGATAAACCCTCTTAAATATATTCTTTTTAAAGCGATGCTCATAGTGCGAACAACTAAATGGGTTATGATGTTAACATAACATGATATTGAGTATGTGGAACAAAAGGCCATTAAAGGAAAAGTGATTGCAGACCAATTGGCAGAAGCACCAATATACGCCAAAAATCCATTAGTATCAGAGTTCCCTGATGAATCCACCTTCAACATAAACATAGCAGATCATTGGAAAAAGATCTTACACACAACATGGGTTAGGCGTTGGAATCTTCTTCATAAAACCACAAGGTGATTGCATACACAAATCTTATAAGCTATCCTTTGCTTGCACAAATAATATTGCAGAATTTGAGGCTCTTGTCATAGGGTTGAGAATTGTTGCAGAGTGGCAGATCATGGCACTCAAGGTATATGGATATTCAAAACTTATCATCAACCAAGTCAATGATGCATATCAAATGAAGGATGACAAGTTGAATCCCTACAAGAAACTAGTGGAAAGCCTCAAAGAGTCCTTCATTGATATCACCTTCAAGAAGATACCAAGAGCAAACCATAGAGCAGCGGATGCTATGGCAACAATTGGATTGCTACTAGAGGTTCCATGCAACATCCCAAAGCAAGAACTCCTTGTAGAACAACTTCTCGTACCAACATTCGAGGTACCAGAGTCTGAATTTGTGTGTGAAATTGTTGGTCTTGGTAACCCATGGTATCACAGGATATACACTTATCTTAGAATAGGCATCCTCCCTACCGATATCACTCCCAATCTTAAGAAAACCTTTGTTAAAAAGTTGACCCGCTTTGTTATCCTAGGTGACACCTTATACCGTAGGAGTATTGAGGGAACCTTGTTATGATGCTTAAACACTGAGGAAGCTTTGACTGCTTTAACAAAGGTACACAATGGAATTTGTGGTTCACATTCGAGCGGTATGACCTTAGCCAAGAAGCTACTGAGAATAGGGTACTATTGGCCAACGATGGAAAGAGAAGCTCATGAATATATCAAGAAGTGACTGCAATGTCAACAACATGGGGATCTCATCCATGCACCAGCTCAAGCACTCCACCCGATTGTTACACTGCGACCCTTCTCGCAGTGGGGGCTCAATCAAATTGGAAAAATCACCCCCACCTCATCTAATGGACACAAGTTCATTATCACCGCCACATAATACTTTACAAAGTGGGTAGAGGCCATCCCAATGACCTACATTATAGGAAAGCAGATTTTCAAGTTCATCCTGAATTACCTCATCTGCCGCTAGGGTGTCCCCCAAGATATTGTCTCAGGTAATGGGACACCCTTCAAAAATTAGGATGTTCGAGACCTATGCCATAAATTCTACATCCAACATTTCTTTTCTACCCCATACTACCCCAAGGTAATGACCAAGTCGAGGCTACAAATAAAACCATCCTCAGAATCCTCAAGAAAATAGTCAATGCTTTTTGTGATTGGCATCTACAGTTGAACCTCGACCTTTGGGCCTACTAAATGAGTATCCGCACACCAACATGTGCCACCCCATTCTTTGTAGTCTACGGATTAGAAGCCATCCTCCCCATTGAGATTGAGTTGCCATCCCTCAGAATATCATTACAAAACCTCATAACAGATGAAGAATATCGGGTGTCACGATTGAATGAGCTAGAACTACTGGATGAGCGATGCATGGATTCCTTAAACCATTTACAAGTCTACCAAAACCGTCTCAAGTGAAGTTACAACAAGAAAATCAGGAGCTGAACCTTCTAAGTCAGAGAGCTGGTATTGAAGGAGAATCAGAAGAATGTACCAAATCCAAATGGCAAGGGTAATTTTGAACCTAATTGGTTGGGTTGCTTCATCATCACAACAAGCTACAAGTCAGGGGCATATCAGTTATCAATGCCCAAAGGGGAGCCTCTGCAGGAGCCTATGAATAGCTCCCATCTTAAAAAGTTTTATGCTTGATCTTTTAAGGTATGGAACCAAAAAAAATAAAAATCCAAAAAAAATAATTCAGAAAAAGGATTAAAAACAACAAAGATAAAAATCGTCCTCTAGTGAAAACCACTTCGGTGGCGCTTTGGGCAAGTACCTTGGTGAAAACTTGGCAAACGGGTGCCAAGTGTAAATAAAGAACTCTCCATCCATCGAGATCCCTACAACTTGTTTTGCATCATTCATCCATCACGCTTCCATTATCCATCGCATCCCATATCTCCTGCCATTCACCCATCCATATCTGCATCATAGCTTGATTCTACGTTCGCATCATGTTGTCCCTCCTCATACTAATTGACATATTTCTAAGGTCAGTCTATCTTGCCTATATCAGAGTAGTCTATCGCATCATGCTGGGGGCATGTAGTACATCATATAAGATTCGTGTATATTCTTGTAGTCTTCCTTAAAAATCAAAAATCCAAAAACATTCAAAAAATCCTTCAAAAAATCCAAAAACATCAGAAAATCAAAAATCCAAAAAAATTTCATAAAATCAAAAATCCCAAAACATTAAAAAACCAAGAAAATCCAAAAACATTCAAAACATATTAAAAATTAAAAAACAGGTCTAAAATCCAAAAAATCAAAAATAGAGTCATCAAGTCGAACTACATCGTCTCTGAGCTTGAATGTAGGCAAGGATGATCTTTGATCATCCCTTGAGACACTTAGGTCAGTCCTTTAGGAGTTCGTCATAATAAACTGACAATCCATTTGTTCATGTCTCATCAATAATCGGGTCTGTTTCAGTTGAACTACGTGGTCTTTGCGTGTATAACATAGGCAAGGCTAATATTTGATTAGCCCCCGAGGTCCCTAGGATAGGTCTTTAGGTTAAGTGCTTGGTCAAAAACTCAGAAAAACCAAAAACATCAAAAAATTTGAAAATCAAAACATTTGTAAAATATCTCAAAAATACCAAAAATAGCCTCAAAACATTTCAAAATACCAAAAACATTCAAAAAACCCAAAATCATCCATCCCATCTCGCTTTCACCTGAAATAAGCGTTTGATCATAATAAATCAATCGTTGCCCTCAACCTTTGGCAAAACAATCAGAAAAATATCTAGCATGTTAAAAGTGTGTTCTCAATTGTCAAGGATCTCAAGTCTAGGTCAGTAGGTAAACAATTTATTCAACTCAGAGTGTCAATATCCCATCATCCAGTCAATCCCAAATCATCTGATAACATCATGTCCTAGGATGCATCCTTCCTACAATGGACATCAACATCAGGCATCACCATAGTTTAGTCTTGGCTAGTGGAATGAAGAACATTAGCTTGTTTGTTTAGTTGATCTTTGTCTTTTGATTTATCTTATTGTGCTCATTCCAATTACCTCTTGATGATGTCTAAATAAAAATATTTAGAGAGAAAGGAATGGGGCAACGATCACTGTCTTTCTATCTGTTGTGTTTGTTGGATGTTCTTGTAATATAATGTTGGTCATGTGTGCTTTGTTTCGTTTGTAGGGAAAGTGTTTTAGGTGTCTTGTTGACCACATAGGAAGGCTTGCCTTTCTATGTTTTGGTCCGATCTATATTTGAAATATTTGAACTGTATTTTAAATAAGGTTTCACATGCCAAGTGTGAACAGGAGTACTCCTATCTGATTGTCGAGTCAAAGTCCATCACACTAGGTGCAATGCCATCCTGGTTCTTTATACCTTGATGCATCACACCTATGCATGTTATCAAACATAAGGTAAGTAATCCCTTTAAAAATCCTAATCCATGGACAAGCAATAGATCATCATCATTCATCATCATATCTAATAAAGTCTCAATGACTCAACGACTTGTTGGACTTCTTCATGTTCTTGGATTCAAGGGTTGATCCCTCTCTTTATTTTATCCTCTTTCACGCTAACATAGTATCATGTCATCAATGCATCCATCTCGCATTCATAAAACATCAACACTCTCATCTTGCATATTCATACATGGGTGATCCCACAAAGCTGGTTTACAATTTCTGAGAGGAACTAATTTTTGTTGAAATCACATATTTTTAGAAAATATAATGATTTAAGCCTTAAAAAGTTCCATTTTAAGGATTCCAATTGAAGAGGGTTTAATCAAACCACCTTAGATCAAACCCCCATGGATAGAACCTCACTAGTTTTAAACCATACATATAAATGAGTCTCCTTTACACCTATTAAAATGCTGATAAAAAATAACTTTTGATTTACCTTTTGGAGAATCAAATGAATTCATTTAAAATTTATTTCAAATGATTATGGTAGTCCTCAGAACGAGCTATCCAACGAATATAATTTTAATATGTTTTGGTTTTATTATGTATTTGTTTTTTAGTTTTATTAAACATAGGTTTTTCATCTAAAATGAAGGTCTTTGTTCTGCACATGTGGAAAAATAGTAGATTATCAATTTTTTTTTTTGAAAAATATGAGTGCACTAGATATTGAAGTCCTTGATGCAACCAAAAAAATAAAATTTAATTTCAATATATACAAAAAATGTTACGCGTTATACGGTCGCGCTATGTCTAAATTGTAATTGGTTTGACTTCGAAACTTGATTAAAGAAAAAATATTCAATAAAAAACTATCTAATCAAGTGGAAGCACTAGATATCAAAATTACAAATCTAAATTCGAAAGGATTAGAATTTAATCCTTCATGGAAAAAAATTATGCGATATACGGTGTGCATCACTTTTTTAAAATGTTGTTTTCTAAAAAAAACCAGTTTTCGTGGGAGATGGAAAAATAAGTGCACTTTGATTCCAACTTTTTTTTTTTTTTAGAATCTATAGACAAAATGTGACGAGGCTCTAGTATGCATCGTCTTCAAAATCCTCACGGTTTAGCCGCTATAGGTGCTCGAATGTGAAGATTTAGTTAAAAATAATAATTTTAGTGTCTAGTTTGGCCAAAAATTATAAACCAATATTGTGGGATCACCCACATATAATCATAATAAGTAACATCATCCATCTCACATGCATTGCATCATCATTTAAGTTGTTTGGGATAATATATATTTGTTATTCTAATCATCTTACAAACATCTCATTTGCATCATCATTATCATATATATTTGTTAGTCCACACATCCATCTTGAACCACTTTGTCACGAGATCGACCCTCAAATTAAACTTTTCACTCAATCTCTCAAGGGAGAAAAATGTGCCAACGTACTTATTTCCATTGGGGCATCCGAAAAAATTAGATTTTTTTTGAATTTCAATCTTGGTGGCATCATTCTTTGAACCAATGTAGCAGGTACATTGCTTCAAAGAGGGGCAAAATGTAGACATGAAAATAATCTTAATCAACATCATGCATCTAAATTTGACTAATTAAACATCAAATTCCTCTATTAATCAAATAAAGCCATTTATTGATTAATTCATTAATATTCATCATGTTGGATTAAATAAATTAATTTATTTAATGAAAGCTCTCAAGGTCCTCTTATTTGATTTAATAAATCAAAATGATTTAAAAAAAATATAATAAATCCCTAAAATACCTCCAAGTTAATTAATCTAAGTTAATTAAGCTCTAATCAGCATTAACTATCCTCTAGGTTTTGACTCAACCTTGGTGAAACCTAAACCCTTGAATAACCCACCCACTTGCACACGAAATTTATTTTATTTAATTATCTAATTACCCCTATTTTCCCTCACAAGGCATATTCCCAAGGAATATTCCCTCATTAACTCCATTTGTTTGACTTTCTTGCCCAAACAAATTTCCCTCCAAAATGTCTCAACCATATGCATTTAAAGCCATCTTTCAAATTTCAAATCCACCTAATTGCATTTATTTGCACATTCACCAAAATGTGCTCATTCATCCTCCACTAGCATGTTGACAAGTGGCACCTTACCATTGGCTCATGTTTAGTACCACATTCCTCCCAACTCTCCATCTTTCAAACCTTCAACCTATAAATACAAGGCACTTCTACTCCAAATCCATCCACAATTTGAGTATTTGCACTATAGGCATTTTGAGTTCATCTTGCATTTTCATCTCCATCAATTGCATCTTTGCATCATTATCACTTGAAGCTTATCAGGGAGGTGGGAAAGGGCATCCTTTTCACATCAAAGGTGCACCACTTGCACTATGAGATAGGTATAATTCATGTTTTTATATGCTTTATTTAGCTTTTGTTATTATTTTAATGTCTTATTTAACATATCTAGCATGATGCAATATTTCATAGGGATACTTGATTTGTTATGTTTTGTTTGACTTCCATGAAAATGTTTGTCAAGGTCTTAACTTTTGTAGATTTAGCACCCACAGTTAGTAAATGGGGGTTTGCGTGGTCAAACTTCTTGTTGGTAATTAAACCTTGAAATGAAATAGAATAGTGGAGGGTAATGATGAATGAACAAAGTGCTATGTTGTGACTCACCAAACCCTTGTTGTGAAATCTTCAAACTTGTGTGAAGTGACTAGCTTGAATGTAGATCTTGACTTGAATTTCTTGCTTGAATCAAAACCCTACATCACAAATTTTAGCTCAAAAACACACATGATGTAATAATATCTTTGACATGATGCTTGAATCTTGATGATGGCTCCAAATCTTGATGAATTTCTCTTGAATTCTCTTGTGAACTCAATTATGCTATTAGGAATCCTCTCACAAAAGTTTTAGGTGAAAATGAGTGAAATAACTTTGTATTTATACTTATCCACGATTAATATCCCAAAATTACACCACAACAAGCCAACACATGAATTCATTAATTAAAGGAGGCTAATCCTGCCAAGATTTGAAATTAAATCCCAAAAATAAATTAAGGGGGATTAAGATGCCCTAAGTGGCGTCTTAGTCCCGAGGCATGAAACTCGGGGCACAAACTCCAAAAAGGGTACCATTTAAGGTTCATTTGAAATTAGGGTCCCAAAAACTTTGGGGGACAAAGACACCCTAGGTGGTGTCTTAGTCCCAACCCAAAAATTAGGGACACTTAGCCAAAATCATTAAATTATTATTTATCCTTTGATGTTTTTCAAGATTGGCCATAAAAATATATAGTTCATTAGGCTTTTTAATGCAAAATAGGACCAATTAAGACATAGATAAAGATAAATAAAGCAAGCTAGGCCCAAACAAGTGTGAAAATGCAAGGGTATGCATTTTCCTACACTACAGTAATGAACTAAATACGACAACCACTAAACTATAATTCAATACCAAAATCAATCTAGTCTAATTAGAAGTATAAATAACACAATGAAATCAATTAACAAATAATGTGATTACCTTCCTTGTGTCAACTTTCTATACCTCCATTATTCTTCTTTGTCTTTCTTTACTCTCAATTATGTGTGCACTATCTTTCTTTAAGCTCAAATGAATGAATAAGATGAACATATACAAAACATCAAAGATTTGTGGTTAGCCTTCAAAGAGGAATGAAGGTTTATTTTAATAGAATTTTCTGAATTGAATGGACAATCAAATTAAGAGATCGATGATCAAGATCAAGGGTCAAGAATCCTTGAAAGGAATTGATGAACGAGTTAACTGACTACAATTGGTTGCAGGATTTCAGTTAACTATTTGCATGGAGAATTGAATTAAGAGTTAAGGGATTTGATTGGTTCATTAACTCTCACTAAGTGGGAGTGAATTAATTTGATTTATTAGTGGATTGATATTGATTATCCAATCAACTAGAAGAGATTGTTCATTTTGAAGAAAGTGGGAATGCGTGAGATAATAATAAATTAAATGAATTAATTATTTGAGGAATGTGCAAGTAGAAATTATATAAATAAATAAATTATTTTATTTATTATTGAAGAAGTGGATACTATTGAGAGAAAATAGGATAATTAAATAATTAAAGTAATTATTTAATTTAGGAAGTGTGAATGTGGATAATTAAATAATTAAAGTAATTATTTAACTTAGAAAGGCGATAATTAAATAGTTGAAGTAATTATTTAATTTAGAAAGCGGGTGAATGTTAATTAAATAAATAATAATAATTACTTAATTAATCTAGAGGAGTAAGATAATTAAAGACGTAATTAAATAAATACGAATTATTTAATTAACCAAGATAAATTAATAAAAACGATTAATGATAAAGTGAATTAATTAAATAACATAAAGTATTTAATTAATAATGGAAATATTGTAGGATGGTGAAATCTTACACATGGATTGTATAGATTCAACCATCCTCATAGAATAAAATAGATCATTTACTCCAAACAAAATGCTAAAACTGAACCAAACATGCATTAGAGAAAATGAAATACACCTATTCTATGATGGATTGGTGCCCTCCATGAAGATGTGAGAGAGCCCTTTCCCAATCCCTTTCTAAGCCAAATGAGATAGACAATGAGTTGCTATGAGCTCAAGTTGCCTATAGTTTTGATGCCTTCAAAGTGTGTTGTTGAAATGAGAGAAAATGGCTTGCATTTATAGGAAAAGTTGATAGAAGAGAGGCCAAAATTAGGCAATGTGGGACTAAATCCCATCCAATAGGATAGAGACACTTGTCATAATGGGATTGGCCAAAGCTTGTGCAAGTTTTGGCCAATGTGCCCATTCAAATTTGAAAAATGTCAATAAATGCATGTTGTTGAGGGTTTTGGGGGGAATTATCTTTGTCCAAAAAAGTCAAAGATGAGAGTTATTGAGAGAAAATAAGCTTTTTAATAAATCAATAAATTTATTTATTGGTGCAAGTGGGTGGGTTAGTTAGGAGTTTATATTTGACTCTAGTTGAGTCAAAAGCTAGAGAATGGTAATTGTGATTAAAAGTTAATTAAATTTAGATTAATTAACTTGGGGGGTTTTAGGGATTTGATATTTGATTTTAAATCAGTTTGATTTATTAAATCAAATAAGAAGAACTTTAGGAACTTAATTAAATAATTTGATTTATTTAATTAAGCTTGATGAACCTTAGGATTAAATCAATAAATTGCTTTAATTGATTAGTAGAAGGACTGAATGCATGATGTTAGTTAAAGCGGAATGCATAATGTTATTTTTGGATGTCTACAAATATAACATTAGATAATAATTTAATAATTGAATATTATTTAATCATTAGGGAAAGACGATAATTAGTGTTAAATGTTATTTCGTAGGCTAGGACAATTTTAGGTATCTACACATTGTATATTTAAGTCTTTAGTAAATATTGTTATAATTAATGTAACATAATTAACTGTATTGAATATCATATCATTTAATTTCATTAGCACATTTTTCATTACATTTTATCTCATTAAACATACATTGTTTTATTAGATATCATTAAAGTTAATTCAAAAAATATCTAAATTTGTTTGATTAAATCATGATAGCATATAATTTAACACATGTAAATCATAGATCATCATAAACATAAATACATTCATAAAATATCAAATGCATATGTAGAGAACATATAAATAGTATCTCATTATTATGTATAAAAAATACACAATGTTTATGTGCATGTATGGTCACCACTGTCACAAAGTGTGGTACATTTATATGTCAAAAATTTAATAAAAATGTTTGCATTAGGGCACATACATGTTTAACCCGTTTAGAGTTGGTGGATCCTCTAGTTGAGCAAGTGGTTGCCTCATAGAGGCTATCAAACATTAATTTTTCTTTGACACATTTTGTGAGGAATCTCGTATAGTCCTCTAATCTCACCCCTCTACTCACTGATATACTCTCTAAGTGTCATCTCTTGATAAATTGTGTTGTTGCTAGATTATCTGTGAGCTATCACATTCATGGATCCTCTAGATCTATAAGTGTGCTAGTATGTGCTCTTTGAACCTCTTCTTAGAGGTCATTGACCTTGTAGAGAATCATGTGTCACCTTGGCACTCTCTGCTCTTGTCATAGCCAAATATTTATTTGCTATTAGAGTCTTCACCTCAGGAGCCCATATATATCAATATCTAATCATCATGGCTAGCTCTATAGGCTATCGACTCTCTTGTATCCGTATCTCCTTGTATGTAGTCTTCAGATATGCTATGGGATTGAAGATGTGGACATGACAGTCTGTAGTCAATTGTGGCTTATATTAATCTAGAACTAGTCCCTCAAACTAAATAACTTTGACCATCACAACAATAACTTGATAAATGAAGTCAAGCCACTGTCATGTAAACATTACAAAAGTAAAACATAACATACTCATCATAAAAATAAAATAATATCTATTCTACATCATATTTTATTCTATAGCATATAAAAGCATAAAGTAATAACACTCTCACCTGGGTCCCCAAGCTTCTAATATGGGTCTCGAGGTGCAAGGATAATACTCGATGCCATGATTGACCTAGTAGCAGCTATAGAGGGTGGTCTCAATGGTACCGTAGTTGTAGGTACTATGTATAGAGTTATTGGGAATGCTGGTGATATTGTCAGAGGGACTCCTCTCCAGTACACCCTATGCCTCTTCCCTTCCTCATCCCCCACAACCTACTCTCATACCTCCTCCTCACAGCTAGAATACTCTTATGAGCTTTGGGCACTAGGATCCCCTCTAGGGCATCCTCTAGAAAATATGGCACTAGACCAATACCCTAGCACAACCAGATAAATCCTAGTGCAACATTGACATAGTCGATATCAAGGGTAGGAATTGCATCCTCTCCCTCAATATTTGGATCACTCAATGTGACCAAGAATATGTAGACTCTACCAGTGACACCTGTTGTGCAAGCCCAAACTATCACATGACTTGTCTGTAATAAAATGGTAATATAATTTATGATTGTATTGGCCTAGAAAACATAATCTCAAATGTACATTCCATATTTTTAGAACCATCAATCCACACTCTCATGCCTCTATAAGGCTGCCATATGATGTTGACATTCTGCAGCAAATCTATAGTCTATCCCCAAAATAGAAAATCTCCAATTCTCCAATCTGTCACCAGGGTGAAAGCTTGTGCTCGTGGTGCATCTTGGAAAATATTGATAGGGTATCATACCAGCATGAGCAAGGTCCCCATGGAATTTTTTTCCTCCATCTATAGCTACTCTCATTGTGATAGTATCAATCAAAATCCTTTACACCAATGGGATGGCCACAAGATCTTGCTCAATCCATCTCATATAGATATGCCACTTATTGTTAGTGGGGATTAATTAACCAAGTGCATAGTGTTGGCCATCCTCTACTAATGCCAACACCCTATCCTTGATGACTACTTGTTGGCCACATACTAGGAGTTTGAGGATGCAATAGACATCTACAGTGTAATAGTCATCTCTTATACAAGGACATGAAACATGGAGGCGTATGCATCCCACTTCTTTATCAAAGCCATCAACATGACGGGTGGAACCACATCTTCAAAAATTAAGACCCAACATAGTCCAACCCATCTAAACAAATTCTATTATGTTGTTGTTAGTTGGTTAATGTAGCTCCACAACAAGGTAAGCATTGCTCCTCCACCATGCTCATGCATAGTGGGATAGGGCTGAATATAATAATTTTTTAAAAACTTTTATTCAACTATTAAAATATTCTATGCATTCTACGATTCTTAAAAACTTACTTTTTTTCATTTTTTGCTAGAATGCTAGCATGTCTATTAGATGCCAACATCCAAAATGGATGAAAACACATCCTCCATATGCTAACATGTAGGTTTGATGCTTACGTGAGGTTTGGACTCCTACGTGTTGGTTAGATGCTAACATTCTTATTAGATGTTGACACACATCATAGGGTCCACAAGTCCCAAAACTAGCTAAAATAGACAAAATTCAAAAAAAGTTGAATACCTCATCCTATACAATGCCCTACTTAACCCCTACATAGATCTCGTCGATCCTAGGTGGTCTAAAATAGTGTCTGCAAGGTATTTCTGTTGATAAATTTCTTTGATCTCAATGAGAATCTCCTTTGTGAATAGTAAAAATAAATAACTAAAACTTAATTTTTGAGTATATAGTCAATTTTTTTTCTAAATATTAAAATGATTGTGACTATAGTTGAATAAAACCTTCTGTTTACACCCCCATCAAAGGCAGTGAAAACATGAGGGGCATATATTCACGCTTCTTTACAAATTTTCCTACAAAATTAATTCTAACAACATTCATCTCTCCATAGTAGTTTCTTCCAATTTAGGGAAAACTAACACACATGAATTTTGCATGATATTTTTGTAACTAATCATAAAATCTTGTAGGATCTTACATTCAATACTATGGATTTTTTTGAACTAAAACATTAGGGCACCATTAGTTTTCTAGGTCAACTTCTACATCCTCTATAGTACTTTTTTCGAAGTAAATATTTTTTTACAAATTCTAGCATCTACTTTAGCATAGCTTATTCCTTTGTGTAATTATATTTCTAAAATGGGGAAAAAATATAGTGTCAAAAATTACATATTGTTGCAATTTTACACTTGTGCACTGTGCTTGATTTAATTTTGATATTTATGATAAATCTTATATCTTGATTCCATGATTGAAAAAGATGAAGCCTTATCAATATATGGCTTAAAAATTAGAAAAAATATTTTGGACTACAAGTGACATGCAAATGTCTATGTGATGCTCTAGCATCCAAAAAAAAGAGATTCAAAAGTGCATATTCAGCGTGGCTTGTTTACGATGCATCTCGTAACACCTAAATAAAAAAATAATGGCTCTTACCACTTGGTAAACAAAAGAAAACTCCTTTATTTTCTATTCTATGCAACATATTTTCTGTCTCTTAAGAAAGTGTTCTTTGGCTAAAGAAAACTATATCAAAATACACTCAACTATTGAATCTTTCTCGCAACAAGCACTCAAACTCTCATGATATACTTGTGTTGGAAATGGTTCAAGCTTCCTCAACCAATTATCATTACAAAAATCCATTGTGAATCTCAAGAGAGGAAGGCCAAGGTTGTTGGTAACACTCCTTTTCTCTCTTATTATTAGTTTATTATTCTACATTAGTAGAATAGTAATCTTTGAATCTTGATATATCATTTATCATTTATAAAAATTTATAGAATCTCATAGTGGTTTTTCTTGTAGACTAGGGTTGACACCATATATCTTTTTATCTTGTATATCTAATTTTAAATTCCTAATATCAGTAGGATTTAAGAGTAATAATTTATCACTATCCTTTTATAAAATCAAATCTAGCTGTTTATGGAGGTCGAAAGACCAAAATGGGGGTTTAACTATGGCAAGTCTCGAAACATCCCCCATTTTTTTTCTTTGTGTGTAAGTTGGAACATTCTAAAAACTAGTGATGAAGGTTCTATAAGATTTATTGTTTGACTGTGTTAGAGCAATAGTCCAACATGTTGTAAATCATGTTGCATGCTAATGTTTGGGGCCAAGATCTTCCTCATCTCATGCTAGGTTCCCCTTTTTCTATAATTTCATTTTTTTTAATATTTAAGTTCTCATTTATTTGTAATCTAGTTATAATTTAGCACTTTCTATTTCTTGTTTCTAGTTGTTGAGTTACAAAGTAACTTCTTTGATGCAAATCAATTTCTTTTATACTTTCTCGTCATCCTATATTAGAAGTAGTAGCTAAGTTCATATCATTTAAGGTAATTGAAGGTTTTCTTATTTGAAGCCACAGTTTATTTAAGTATCAATTTTTTTTCTCTTACTAGAATAACCTCTAATATTTTTAGGATTTTTTATTCTATCTAAAAAGGTTTTCCTCTTACCTCTTCACCATGTCTTTCAACAATTAAGGCCTTTGGTTATATTCTTATGTTTAGGGATTCACTTAGCTTTAACTTATATAATATTTTTATATTTATACCATAGTTATTGATACCATCCATGTCTATTATTCATTTTATAGGCTTGATCAAATGAAGCTTATGATAAGTTGGAGAAACTCCTAAGAGATATCCTAAGGGAGAATATTAAGAAATCCCACGTATTTCATACAATGGATTAAGATAAATTTGGAACCCTCTATAAAATACAAGTGGTATGAGCATTATTGATGTTTGTAGATAAAGTACATTGTAATGCAATACTCTAAGTGGATTATCACCACCATGAAAGGCTTATAGGTCTAAAATATCCTTCTTAGACATTGTAATGAATATTTAAATTGCCTTATATCAAGAAACATGTCAAAAAGGAATTAGCTTACATTATCTTCCCATCATCAACACACTAGTAAAAATTTAGTGTTCTTTTATTTCTCAAATTATTTGAAGTGTTTGAAATTTTGAAACCCTTCCAAAAAGAGGTTGGTGATGGGTTCGTAAATGGGATTTATTTCAATTAAAATAGCTTATGATTGTCCCATATCATCAAAACCTCAATTTTTTGTTTGGTAGAAACTCTTGGGTTAAAGGTCATATATTATAAGGCTAATCAAAGATATCAACTCTTCTATAGATTGGAACCCATGGTCTATGCTGTAATTAAAGTTTCATCTTGTTAGATATTATTTTTAATTCATTATTTACATAGGGATTATCCTTGATGTTATTTATCACAAGCTAGGGCTTTATCCTACTAGATCTTAATAGAAAGATTGTGATGTGGTTTGAAGGAATCATATATTAGGTCTTTTATAAAGGGTTCTCATATGTGGTTTGTAGGAATCAAAATTGAGACCTTTTCTTTATCCTCACAAGTAGTTGTTTAGACTCAAAAATATTGGTAGGTGAGATGATATCTTGAGATTTTTTTAATTATTCTTTTATTATCAATATTTTCCTTTATGTGAAGGATTGAGGTGGCTAATCCTAAGTTTACAACTTGTCAATATTTTTAAACTTTCAACATATATTTTATACTTTTACTTGTAAGAGTTTGGGACCCTTTTCCCAACTTAATATATAAAAATAATCCTACAAATGGATTCATACAATTTTTTCTCCATTTCATCCCAATTTATTTTCTATGAGAAATATTTTTGGGGATACAATCCCTTTGCATTCTTATATTATTAAATATTTAAATATTTTATTCTTTTTAAATTATAAAATTCTATAATTGAAGTTATTTTTGTGATAAGATTGATTTTAATTTATCTTTTCTTGGCAAAAGTGAATATGGAACTTCCTCTATGTACTTACAGGTATAGGTCCAAACCTAAAACATCACCCCAAAATTTCAAAATATTTTAGAATTTTTTAATCATTCAGAGATCATCCTTTATACTATGAACCAAGTTTCTTCTAATGGTGTGAATTACAATATTCCTTAAATTCTACTTTACGTAGGTGGCCACACTTGTAGTTGATATTATTTATACCCATCTATTGCATAGTGACATGATTATTTCTCCTCCTGCTCTTATGAAACCCCTATGTAATAACAAGATTGGTCTACATATCTATGAAGGAATGCTTTTGGGTAGATAAATGCATAGAGACTATTCCTATTGCTTCACTATCAAGTTGGGGCATCCTTATCCTCTTGGTTATTTAGGAATAGTACTAATAAGGTTGTGAAACTCCTATATGTGACAAGCATGCCCAATAAGCGGTCTTATGACATGATAATATACTATCTCAACCCTCTAAAGCTATTTCTTATACTTATTTTTTATAATTTTATTAATTTTGTGATCTCATATTTTTTAATTATACACACAAATTAACAAAAAATAATATAAGTTTTTATTTAATATATTTTCTCATATATGGATAGATACAATCCTCATGAAACATATATAGTGTAACCTAGATTTTACATTTACCAATCAATCATGAATTCAAAAAAATAGAAAGAAGTTAAATTTTCTCATATATGGGTAGATGCACTCCTCGTAAAACATATATATTGTAACCTAGTTTTTACTTATAGAAATCAATCATGAATTTTAAAAAAATAGAAAATAATTAAATTTGTGTTTTTTTCATTAATAAAAAAGTCACAACTATAAAAAATTAACCTTAAAAATATATCATCAAAATATTATATCAAATTTACATAAACAAAATTCAAGATTCTAAATTCATATTGCTTGTGTTTGACCAACATCTTAAAGAAAGC
Organism: Sequoiadendron giganteum; assembly: GCA_007115665.2. Classification (NCBI taxonomy): domain Eukaryota; kingdom Viridiplantae; phylum Streptophyta; class Pinopsida; order Cupressales; family Cupressaceae; genus Sequoiadendron; species Sequoiadendron giganteum. The sequence continues at coordinate 111,106,197 of CM021107.1, read as the reverse complement.
TTTGTTGAGGATACTTATTCATAGAATTGACAAGAATTCCTACTTCCATTTCTCTTAAAGAAAGCTTCGTTGAGAATCCTTCTTCATAGAATTGATAAGAATTCCTACTTCCATTTCTCTTTCAAACAATTTCAATGTTGTTTGAGGCATGCAGACCAATACCTTTATTCCATCCATACCTTTTGGAGGTTGAAGGAAGGCAATAATATTTGTATATAAAAATCCACTCCATTGTATTGGACTTACAAATGATGTTTCACCCCATCCAAAGTCCACATTATTAAATCCTAGAAATCTCCAATCGCTCAGCATCATGACATTCTTCATTGGTACATAGGCATGCTCATTCAGTACTCGGCGATTGATATCTAGAAAGTCTATGCTTGATCTCAAATACTCATCACTCAATAACAGCCTTGATCTCTTTATAATCATGATTGCTTGCAAAATTGAGATACCATAAAGTTCCTCAGCTCTAGCTGTTGCACATACAGGGTAAAAGCAATTGCCATAATATCCATTTTGGAGTGGGGGTTTGAATAATTTCCTTGAATTCATTGCAAAGGCAAGCTTGACATCATGACTAGGTGGGATTTTATAAGCTTTTGCCATTGCCCTCCAAACCAATGCTGCCCCAATATCAAATGAAGAGAACTGTTCTCCACACTCTTCCATAAGGCGTTGCTTGATTTGTTTTATCGTCTTGGAATCCAAATAATAAATATGCTCAACACATTCTTCATGTTCTTGAAATGAAGATATGAAACTATCTAGAAGTAATTCTGAGTGGTGGAACATCGCTTGTGGTGGATTTCTTGGGTTGAGGAGTTCTCTATCCCATATTGGTTGCACTGAGAGCTTAACTTCTCCCCTCGCCATTTCTCCAAGCCCATAAAGAAACTGTGCTATTCCTATTCCATCACATATACTGTGATACATAGAATATCCTAAAACAAACCCGCCACAACTGAATTGAGTAACCTACATACAAACCATAAATTATTACACTATTATAATATAAAATCAAAACCTTTCTAATATCATATTAAATAATAAACCCATCCACATAAACAACCAAAAGATTGTGAGCAGCGTGCAGCTTTCCTTCGTTAGGTTAGGCAAATTCTGAATACAAATAACAAGAGAAGAACAGAATGTTTAAGCTCTACAAACAATTTATGATCATCGAGACAACTTGTGATGAACAAGGAAGAAAGAAAGAGGCGAGGGGAGAGTTACTTGAAGAACGAAGGGATGAATCCTCTCAGTCTCTGCATCGAGGGAAGTCGTAGAAAGCAGCTGATGAAATGACGGCTTGAGCTCATCACAATCTCCGAGCAGAGAGAGAGCATTGTCGGAGGTGGCAGCAATGAACGGAACTCCCTCTGCGCTACACTCCACTTGAAGTTTCCCATTGTCAGCGCTTCTCACACGCCCTGCCAGTGGATAATAATACACCAACACTTTGGACAAAGCGTCGCGAATTACGTTTGCTGGATCGCCCAGCGAATTAAAATTGGAGTTGCGGCCGACTTTGTAGACAAGAATTTTACGAACCATGAATCTTAACCTGGGCTGGTCGTCAAAATTGGAGAGATAGAGAGTGGTTTTAGGCGTAGGAAGGCATGGGCGCACCATCTCTGCTTCCCCACACTTCACCCGCAACTCCATTGCGTTGTGCACCTTCACTTGCAACTCCATTGTGCTGTGCGCCTTCACTTCACTTCCCATCCCATCCCATGCCTTTTATAGGCGTGGAAATTTCTCTGCATCATAGCTGGCCACGAGTGAGCCGGCCCAGTTTCCGGATTTAGTACGGAAATTGGGTCGATTCAAGCGTTCGTATCTGACAAATTTATTTGTATTTTAGAGCGTCATGGCCAGGACACCTCCCACTTAATGACTTTTGACCGACCTTGTCGAAGCAAAGATAAGGCCAAAATCTCCATTGTCAGCCGGCCGTAGATTCGAATCTCTTTGAAAATAATCTTATAAGACCTCATCACTCGGGGGCAATGATTGATATATTTTGTTATTGATTTTTTAAGTGGTCATTATTGTTGTATTATAATTAATAAAATTAATCTTATAAGATCTCATCAATGAGGTGACAAGTGGCAATTCCTTCTTAGCTCTCTCTCTTCTTCCCTCTTTCCCCCCCTGTGGTCTTGTCTTCTTCTTTGGTCTTCTATAGCTTTGGCCTTTGCCTCCTTCACCCCTTCTCCCCGTTTTTTACTTCCATTTCCTCCCTTCCTCTCAGTCTCTACTTGTTATCCCTTGTCCTTGTTTTTGTCCCCCTTGCCTCTTTTGTTGCCTTTTTATTATTTTCTATTTCTTGGTTTGAATCTTTCTTGATTGCTATTGTTCCTTATTGCTACTATTGTCCTATAACAACAATAAGAAGAGAACAATAAGAACAATAATCAACCATTTTTCTTTTAACTTCTCTGTTTGAGGGTTTCATTGGAAATTTTTAATCCTTTGGTTAAGTACTTTCATGTTCTAACAATGCATTTAAAATTTAATTAGTTGTAGTCCTCTTTGTTGTTTTCCTTAAAATATTTTAATCCAAATTTTATTTGAAGTAATCAATGTGCTACCTTTATTCTAATAATTCAATTTTATTAGTTTTAATTGCATTTTAAGTATTTCTTGATTAATCTAAAAGAACAAAAGAATGCAATGAAAATGAATAAGCTTAACTATTAGACTAATATGCTAAAGAATAATTCTTCTTAACATTCCTTTCTCTTTTATTAGCCGATAGGCTTATTTTGTGGACTTTGGCCAGAATTTTCGTTAGCCTTCCCGGTTTTTAACCCTTCCGACATCCGGTTCTTGGTTAGAAAAAAAGGTGGCGGATTTTTTTTTAATATTAAAAGCGTTTGGCGCGCCGATAGAGAAGGCCAGAAAAATTAAATGTCGGTTGGAATCAACATTAATTATTGTATTGTTTCCATGTAGTAGCGATGGTTGTAATAACGCCTGTCATTTAAAACCTTAGAAAACATAGCGAAAGTCCGCACAATTTCGATAAGGCATTGTTGGGTGTCGTTCTGTGGCTTTACCTGCTATCAGAGTTGTGAGCCAGAAGGGCGAGCTTCTCTGAAGGTGCAAGTTCGATCATCCGTTGTCGAGCTTCTGTGAAGGTGGTTGGAGGTTATTTTGTGTTTTTTGCATGGGGCGATGGTTGCAAAAGAAATACAAATGTCTCGGCTCTCATAATTTTTCTCCATTTTTGCAGTTGTTGGAGAAAGAAGGGAGTTGAAAGAAAGCAAGTGGGAAGAGGTGCATTTAAAGCAAGCGGGAAGAGGTGCATTTGGTAAACCCCTAAAAGCAAGCGGGAAGAGGTGCATATTGAAAAACCCCTTTGTAGATTATTTCAAAAATAATATGTTATTTTTCATAGGGCATTGTTGATTGTTGTTTTGTGGCTTTACCAATATTGTTTCATTTATGGTTTCCGTGTTGTCACGATGGTTGCAAGGCAATAGCTATATTGTTTCATTTGTGGTTTCCAAGAGTGGCAATGGCTGGAAGGCAATAAAAAAGTTTATGCTATTTTCGATAAGGCACTCTTTTGAAATAAATTTGCCCGCGTGTGTGGTTATTATTATTTTTTGCATGGATTTGTTACTGTGAATTCTTCTGTTTTGTGGGTTTTTTCATCTGGGCCACTATTGAAACCAATATTGTTTCATTTATGGCTTCCGTTTCATGGCGATGGTTGCAACACAATAAAATAGTTAATGTTATACAGTTTATGTTGTTTTTCATAAGGCATTGTTGATTGTTGTTCTCTACCTTTGGCTATATTGTTTCATTTTCAATAAGGTACTGTTGAAAAATAATTTTTTCGCGTGCAGGGTTATTTTGTTTTTTTTGTATGGGTTTGTTATTGTGAATTCTTCTATTTTGTGGGTTTTTTCATTTGGGTCCATATTGAAACCAATATTGTTTCATTTATGGTTCGCATTTTGTGGTGATAAAACAGTTTATGTTATTTTCCACAGGGCATTGTTGATTGTTGTTTTGTAGCTTTACCAATATTGTTTCACTTATAGTTTCCATATAGTCGCGATGGTTGCAAGGCAATAGCTATATTGTTTCATTTGTGGTTTCCATATAGTGGCGATGGTTGGAAGGCAATAAAATAGTTTATGCTATTTTCGACAAGGCACTGTTTGGAAATAAATTTGTCCACGTGCGGGGGTTATTTTTTTTGCATGGGTTTGTTACTGTGAATTCTTCTATTTTGTGTGTTTTTTCATCTTGGTCATTGTTGAAACCAATATTGTTTCATTTATGGATTTCGTTTTGTGGCGATGGTTGCAACATAATAAAATAGTTAATATTATATAGTTTATGTTGTTTTCCATTAAAAATTGTTGATTGTTGTTCTTTAGCTTTGGCTATATTGTTTCATTTTCGATAAGGTATTGTTGAAAAAAGAATTTGTCTGTGTGCGGGGTTATTTTATTTTTTTTGCATGGGTTTGTTACTGTGAATTCTTTTGTTTTGTGGGTTTTTTCATCTGGGTCATTGTTGAAACCAATATTGTTTCATTTATGGTTCATGTTTTATGGCGATGGTCGCAACACAATAAAATATTAAATGTTATATAACTTATGTTGTTATCCACAAGACATTGTTGACTATTGCTCTCTAGCTTTGGCTATATTGTTTCATTTTCGATTAGGTACTATTGAAAAAAGAATTTTTTCGAGTGCGGGGTTTTTTTTTTTGTTGCATGGGTTTGTTACTATGAATTCTGTTGTCGTCTATGACACTGTTGAAGCCAATATTGTTTCATTTATGGTTTTCGTGTGGTGTCGATGGTTGCAAGACAATTATACAGTTTATGTTATTTTCGCTAAGGCATTACTTACAAAGCTTTTGCTATATTGTTGACTGTTGTTCCCTAGCTTTGGCTATATTATTTCATTTTCGATAAGGTACTGTTGAAAAAGAATTTGTTCGGGTGCAGGGTTATTTTGTTTTTTTTTGCATGGGTTTTAATTTTTGGTAAGGTGACAAAAGAAGTGTATCCTTTTTTGTTAAACATTATAAGATATAATACATTATCTTAAAATATAACCAGTTCTACAAGCAACAAAGCAACAAGATTAGAAAAAAAAGGTGTTTTGATGTGAGGGGCATACCAAAAAGGAAATTGTTTCATTTATGGTTTCCATATGGTGCCCATGGTTGTAAGGCAATTAAATAGATTAGTTTATTTTCGCTAAGACATTGTTTACAATAAAATCTTCGTTTGCGGGGTTGTTTCTTTTCCCCCTTGTACATGTTTATTGCTGTGAATTCTTTTGTTTTGTGGTTTTTCCCGTGTAATCCACTGTTTAAAAAAAATTGTTGGGCTGCAGGGTTGTTCAATTTTTTTGGGCATGGCTTTGTTAGTATGAAATCTCCTATTTTGTGGTTTTCCTAACCTTGAGGTTTTTCAGACCTTGCATTTAAAACTTGTCGAAGTAATAATTTTTTTTATGCTATTTTCCATAAGGCATTGTTGATTGTTGTTCTGTGGCCTTGAATAAATTATTTGATTTATGGTTTCTGTGTAGTGGCGATGGTTGCAAAGTAATAAAATAGTTCACGTTCTTCTCGATAAGGTATTGTTGGTTATTTTACGTGTGGCCTACGAAAATAGTTTCCATTATTTTCCATAAGGCATTGGTGATTGTTGACCTGTGGCTCTAGCAATATTATTTCATTTGTGGTTTCCGTATAGTGACGATGGTTGGAAAGGAATTAAATAGGTCCTATGTTTATAATTTTTGAAGGATAGTTTTTATCTGTGTAGGACTCAATAAGGATTTCTTAGAATGACAGGTTGTATATTAAGTGTGAGATGAAACATTGGTCTCACAATTGATTATAGTGGTAGACCAACGTACATTGTCCACCGGCGTAATCAATTGTGATATCAATGTTTTTTTTACACTTAATATATAGGCTTTCGTACATATGAATGTTGTCTGCATCTAATTTCACAAACATACATATCTGATGTTTTTTATTACACTTAATATATAGGTTGTCATACATATGAATGTTGTCTGCATCTAATTTCACAAACATACATATCTGCACCCCTGAGCAAGAACATACATTGTCCACCACTGTGATCAATGGTGAAACCAATGTTTCTTATTGCACTTAATATAGAGCCTATTATTCTAAGTTATGCAACCGTAGCAATATGAAAGACATATGCAACATAACTTTATGAACTCATATGTAGCAGCAATATACTCTACACTCAGCCAACACAAGAAGATTAAAACCACATAAATCAAATGACAAAATTATGAAACCTCTTGTTTTGTGGTTTTCCATTATTCTATGCACTTTGGCCAAAATTATTCATCATCCTTCCCAGTTTTTAACCCTTCCAGCATCCGAATCTCAGTCGAAAAAAGGTGGCAGATTTTTTTACTTTTTATATTAAAAGCGTTTGGCACGTCGAAAGAGAAGGCCAATGAAATTAAACATCGGCTAACATAAAAATTAATTGTTGTATGGAATCAGTGTAGTGGCAATGGTTGCAAAGTAATCAAATAGTTCATGTTCTTCTCGATAAGGTTTTGTTGGCTATTTTTGTGTGGCCTACGGTAATAGTTTGCACTATTTTCCATAAGGCATTGGTGATTGTTGATTTGTGGCTTTAGCAATACTATCTCATTTTTGGTTCCATAGGGCATTGTTGATTGTTGTTATGTGGCTTTACCAATATTGTTTCATTTATGGTTTTCGTGTTGTCACGATGGTTGCAAGGAAATAGCTATATTGTTTCATTTGTGGTTTCCATAGAGTGGAAATGGTTGGAAGGCAATAAAACAGTTTATGCTATTTTCGATAAGGCACTGTTTGGAAATAAATTTGTCCGCGTGCGGGGTTATTTTGTATTTTTTTGCATGGGTTTGTTACTGTGAATTCTTCTGTTTTGTGGGTTTTTTCATCTGGGTCACTATTGAAACGAATATTGTTTCATTTATGGCTTCCATTTCATGGCGATGGTTGCAACACAATAAAATAGTTAATGTTATACAGTTTTTGTTGTTTTCCATAAGGCATTGTTGATTGTTGTTCTCTACCTTTGGCTATATTGTTTCATTTTCAATAAGGTACTGTTGAAAAAAGATTTTTTTCGCATGCGGGGTTATTTTGTTTTTTTGTATGGATTTGTTACTGTGAATTCTTCTATTTTGTGGGTTTTTTCATTTGGGTCCATGTTGAAACCAATATTGTTTCATTTATGGTTCGCATTTGATGGCGATAAAATAGTTTATGTTATTTTCTCGAGGGCATTGTTGATTGTTGTTTTGTAGCTTTACCAATATTGTTTCACTTATAGTTTTCGTGTAGTCGCGATGGTTGCAAGGAAATAGCTATATTGTTTCATTTGTGGTTTCCATATAGTGGCGATGGTTGGAAGACAATAAAATAGTTTATGCTATTTTCGACAAGGCACTGTTTGGAAATAAATTTGTCCACGTGCGGGGTTTTTTGTTTTTTGCATGGGTTTGTTACTGTGAATTCTTCTATTTTGTGTGTTTTTTCATCTTGGTCATTGTTGAAACCAATATTGTTTCATTTATGGATTTTGTTTTGTGGCGATGGTTGCAACAGAATAAAATAGTTAATGTTATATAGTTTATGTTGTTTTCCATTAGGAAATGTTGATTGTTGTTCTTTAGCTTTGGCTATATTGTTTCATTTTCAATAAGGTATTGTTGAAAAAATAATTTGTCTATGTGTAGGGTTATTTTGTTTTATTTTGCATGGGTTTGTTACTGTGAATTCTTCTGTTTTATTGATTTTTTCATCTGGGTCGAAACCAATATTGTTTCATTTATGGTTCATGTTTTGTGGCGATGGTCGCAACATAATAAAATATTAAATGTTATACAACTTATGTTGTTATCCATAAGGCATTGTTGACTATTTCTCTCTAGCTTTGGCTATATTGTTTCATTTTCGATAAGGTACTGTTGAAAAAATAATTTTTTTGAGTGCAAGGTTTTTTTTTGTTGCATGGGTTTGTAATTATGAATTCTGTTGTCGTCTATGACACTGTTGAATCCAATATTGTTTCATTTATGGTTTTCATGTGGTGTCGATGGTTGCAAGACAATTATACAATTTATGTTATTTTCGCTAAGGCATTACTTACAAAGATTTTGCTATATTGTTGACTGTTGTTCCCTAGCTTTGGCTATATTATTTCATTTTTCGATAAGGTGCTGTTGAAAAAGAATTTGTTCGGGTGCAGGGTTATTTTGTTTTTTTTGTTTTTTTATGGATTTTCATTTTCGGTAAGGTGACAAAAGAAGTGTATCTTTTTTTGTTAAACATTATAAGATATAATACATTATCTTAAAATATAACCAGTTCTACAAGAAACAAAGCAACAAGATAAAAAAGAAAAGGTGTTTTGATGTGAGGGGCATACCAAAAAGGAAATTGTTTCATTTATGGTTTCCATATGGTGCCCATGGTTGCAAGGCAATTAAACAGATTATTTTGTTTTCAATAAGACATTGTTTACAATAAAATCTTTGTGTGTGGGGTTGTTTCTTTTCCCCCTTGCATGTGTTTATTACTGTGAATTGTTTTGTTTTGTGGTTTTTCCTGTGCAATCCAGTATTAAAAAAAAAATGTTGGGCTGCAGGGTTGTTCAGTTTTTTTGGGCATGGCTTTGTTAGTATGAAATCTCCTATTTTGTGGTTTTCCTAGCCTTGAGGTTTTTCAGACCTTGCATTTAAAACTTGTCGAAGTAATAAAAATGTTTATGCTATTTTCCATAAGGCATTGTTGATTGTTGTTCTGTGGCCTCAAATAAATTATTTGATTTATGGTTTATGTGTAGTGGTGATGGTTGCAAAGTAATAAAATAGTTCACGTTCTTCTCGATAAGGTATTGTTGGCTGTTTTCATGTGGCCTTCGAGAACAATTTACATTATTTTCCATAAGACATTGGTGATTGTTGACCTGTGGCTCTAGCAATATTATTTCATTTGTGGTTTCCGTATAGTGGTGATGGTTGGAAAGGAATTAAACATGTCCTATGTTTATACTTTTTGAAGGATAGTTTTTATTTGTGTAGGACTCAATAAGGATTTCTTAGAATGATAGGTTGTATATTAAGTGTGAGATGAAACATTGGTCTCACAATTGATTATAGTGGTAGACCAACGTACATTATCCATCGGCGTAATCAATTGTGATATCAATGATTTTTTTACACTTAATATATAGGCTTTCGTACATATGAATGCTGTCTACATCTAATTTCACAAACATACATATCTGATGTTTTTATTACACTTAATATATAGGCTGTCATACATATGAATGTTGTCTGCATCTAATTTCACAAACATACATATTTGCACCCCTGAGCAAGAACATACATTGTCCACCACTATGATCAATGGTGAAACCAATGTTTCTTATTGCACTTAATATAGAGCCTATCATTCTAAGTTATGCAACCGTAGCAATATGAAAGACATATGAAACATAACTTTATGAACTCACATGTAGCAACAATATACTCTACACTTAGCCAACACAAGAAGATTAAAACCACATAAATCAAATGAAAAAATTATGAAACCTCTTGTTTTATGGTTTTCCATTATTCTATGCACTTTGGCCAAAAATTTTCATCATCCTTCCCAGTTTTTAACCCTTCCAGCATCCGACTCTCAGTCGAAAAAAAGGTGGCAGATTTTTTTACTTTTTATATTAAAAGCATTTGGCACGTCGAAAGAGAAGGCCAACAAAATTAAACACCAACTGACATCAACATTAATTGTTGTATGGATTCAGTGTAGTGGAAATGGTTGCAAAGTAATCAAATAGTTCATGTTCTTCTTGATAAGGTTTTGTTGGCTATTTTTGTGTGGCCTACGGTAATAGTTTGCACTATTTTCCATAAGGAATTGGTGATTGTTGATCTGTGGCTTTAGCAATACTATTTCATTTGTGGTTCCATATTAAGTGTGAGATGAAACATTGGTTTCACCATTGATTATAGTCATAGACTAACATACATTGTCCACCAACGTAATCCATGGTGATATCAAAGTTTTTTATTACTAGCTTAATATAATACATGTGGAAAAATGCATATGTACACATATAAAAACTCACACATACATATAAACATTCAAATCTACATGCATATACACATACAAATACATTACAGACACATATATCTACACACATCTATATCAAGATGTTGTATGCACTCATAAAATTTAATTGCATTAGTTTTTCTATCTCATAGCTCTGATAGTAGGTAAAGCCACATAATGACACCCAATGATGCCTTATTGAAAATTGCACAAAATTTCGCTATGTTTTCCAAGGTTTTAAATGACAAGTGTTATTACAACCATCACCACTAGACAAAAACCATAGAAAAATTAATGTTGATGCCAGGACGACGAGCTTTTGTGAAGGTGCAAGTTCGATCATCCATTTCGAGCTTTTGTGAAGGTAGTTGGAGTTTATTTTGTGATTTTTGCATTGGAGTGATATGTGCAAAAGTAATACAAAAGTCTTGGCTTTGATAAAATTTTCCCCAAAAAATGAAACACAACAAAATAAGGCCTCCTCTCCACCCTACCATATTGGGTCATGGAGCTTCATAGGCTCTCACCAAACCCCTGAGCAAGAACATACATTCTCCACCACTGTGATCATTGGTGAAACCCAGGTTTCTTATTGCACTTAATATAGAAACAATCGACACGACACGAAAACCATAAATGAAACAATTTTGGTTTCAATAGTGTCATAGACGACAACAAGATTCATAGTGAATCACCACAAAACGTGAACCATAAATGAAATAATATTGGTTTCAACAGTGACCCAAATGAAAAAGCCCACAAAATAGAAGAATTCACTATAACAAACCCATGCAAAAAAAATAAATAGCCCTACACGTGGATAAATTCCTTTTTCAAGAACACCTTATCAAAAATGAAACAATATAGCCAAAGCTACAAAACAACAATCAACAATGCCTTATGGAAAACAACATAAACTGTATAACATTAACTATTTTATTGTGTTACAATCATCGCCACGAAAGAATGGATACATATGTTTCAATTGATAATTGCAGTTTTCCTATTCGAGAGCAGCATTGTGCATTTTTTCTATGTATGTGTGATTGAAAATAAGTTATCCAACCATAGCAATATAAAAGATAGACATATGCAACATAGCTTTATGAACTCACATGTAGCAGCAATATGCTCTACACTCAGCCAACACAATAATATTAAAACCACATAAATCAAATGATATGTTTATGTAAAGTATGTTGCACACAACATACATATATGTCTACATTTAAACTTGTTGCAACATATCTATTGCTTGGATATACACATACATGAAAAAAAAATCTACAAATATATGTTAATCTAAAGTAAGCTACACAAAACATACATAAGTTTAAATGTAATTACATGTATCAACAAGTATAAATCTAGATATATATGTGTGGTCTGTGCATCTTCGTTTACATACATATATATGTGCACATTTTCTTTTTGTTGTATCTGTATTTCAATGCAATAGATCATTTTCTCTTTTGGTGAGAGCCTATGACGCTCCATAATTCAATATGGTTGTGTGTATAGCATGCCTTGTTTTGTTGCATTTCATTTTATTTCCCCTATGTGCATATATGTATCTATTTCATAGTAGATGCAAACAACATTGATACATACTAATCCCTATGTTTATTCTTTTGGGACATTCTTGGAATGATAAGCTATATTTTAAGTGTTATATGGAACATTGATGTCACCATTAATCGTAGTGATGGACAATGCCTTGTTTTGTTGTGTTTCATTTTATTTCCCTTATGTGTAGATATGTATTTATGTCATGTAGTAGATGATGTAACAAAATTGATACATATTGATCCCTTTGTTTATTCTTTTGGGACATTATTGGAATGATAAACTTTATTTTGTGTTATATGGAACATTGATGTCACCATTGACCACAGTGATGGACAATGCTTTGTTTAGTTGTGTTTCATTTTATTTCCCCTATGTGCAGATATGTATGTATGTCATAGTAGATGTAAACAACATTGATACATATTGATCCCTATGTTTATTATTTTGGGACATTCTTGGAATGATAAGCTGTATTTTAAGTGTTATATGGAACATTGATGTCACCATTGATCGCAGTGATGGACAATGCATGTTCTTGGTTGGTTGTTTTGCAAGAACATAGACTATTTTCAAAATTATCTACAAAGGGTTTTCCAAATGTGCCTCTTCCTACTTGCTTCCTTTCAGTTGCCTTCGTTGTTCACCCATTGTAAAAAGCCAAAAAATTGTTTTAGAGGAAAAAAACCAGAAAACAAAAGAATTCACAGTAACAAACCCATGCAAAAAAAATAAAACAAAATGGGTTGCATGGTTGATATGAATATTGTCTGTATATAATAATGTTTTCTACATCTAATTTCACATATGTAGATATTTGCAAGCATGGAAAATAAAATGAGTGACAAGAAAATACAGATTTCTCTCCATCCTGCCATAGTTTGGTGAGAGCCTATGATGCTCCATGACTCTATGGTTGGGTGGATAGCATGATCTGTTTTGTTGTGTTTCATTTTATTTTTCTATTTGTAGATATGTATGTATGTCAAAGTATATGTAAACAACATTCATACATAATTTTCCCTATGTTTATTCTTTTGGGGAAATAGTTGTTATTTGTTTGAGCCTCAATAGGGAATTCTTGGAATGATAAACTGTATATTAAGTGTTATATGAAACATTGAAGCCTTTTTTTAATTATTTCTTGTCCCTCATATTGTTAATGTCTCTACAAAATAATTGAGAGATCATGTTGTGTTCTGAACATCTTGATGGTTGTCATTTTATTGGTGCTCTATATTTCTTGTTTGTGTTTTCACTGGGGTTCTCGTCAACGTTTGTTGCTTTAATTGAACATTCAACCCTTATGTTTTTTTACATAGAGCTTGTAGTCAGCCAGTGACATTGCAACTCTCAAAATTTTAATGAGCAACCCAAAAAATGTCAGTGGACTTTGGTTCTCCCCAGGCTACTAAACAACCCTCATACACCAATCCTGTAAGTCTATTCCTTGTTTCCTTTTTGCTGCTAAAAATTGTACTGGCTCTTTGCCATGTGCATCTAGTGAACTGTGGATATGCTTCATTTGAATTAAAAATCCTTGTAATATATAGTCTAACTAATTTATATTTGAGCTCTTTATGTTTTCGTTTCCTTTTGGTTTGCTGACCATTTGGGAGTGGCCTATGTGTTAAAAAAAAAAGGGTTGCAGTTTTGAGATGTGTCAACATTGCTACGTTCTTCCTTGTTTATATTCAGTGAAAAATATAGTCTTATTTGCTTCTTGCTCGACCTTGACCTCTTTTCATATTCATCTATTATATGCAATTTTGAAGTCGTTGTGATCCTGTAACCATGTATAATTATCTATGTGTATGCATATTGGATACCAATAATTGATTCATTTTGTGCTACCTCTTTCCCTCGCTTTTGCTTCTAGATTTGTGTCACAGCCTTGAACACCTCATTGCTTTAACTTGGCCAAGAAAAAATTATTTGTAGGATTCAAGTGTACGACTAGGCTTGATAGGGCATGCAATCCGATCTATTGATGCTAGAGATGTCGTCCCATCTCTAGTTCTTTAGCTGACGTGTTTTCAAAAAATAGGTGGTGATCAAAGCCTAGTTGACCATTGATGAGCCTAGTTTTTGGCATATTTTAGACTATGTTTTTAGTATCTTTATATATTTTATTATGCAGAGACAAACATTAAGTAGTAATTATGGAAGTAATACATAGACTTTATGCTTAATATAACAAGTTTATTATGATAAATCTTTCCATGGTTATTGCTTGATGTTTTATTAGTTTAATGAAAGATGTGTGCCTTGTGACTCTATGTGATAAAATGCGTTTCCTGCAGCCACTACTGTTCACCTTCCTACGGCCCTATGTGAAATGTTGTTTGATCGAAGTCAATACCTAATGAATGTATGAATGAGATAATGGATCATTTAATGAGCTAAATGTGTTGAGTTGACCCTTTGCCGTAGGAATAGCTATTAGTTATTGCAGGTACCAGGTCTCAAGAAGAAGATTTAGCCTCCATTAGATCACTATAGGACTGATTCAAAGCATACCGATTCAACAACAAGAAATGAGGAGACGGCTGAGAAGTTATCCGCCATGCAAGGGAAGCATTCCAGGAATCCAGCAGAAGGCATCTTGGTGTCACACAAATCCAAGATAGTGGTGCATTAATTCTTTCAAACTGATTTGACTCAGTTCTCTCTCTTGTGTCCACTTCTTCAATGTAAAGGTCAAGATGTAATAAAGGTTTCCCATTTTATTTGTGAAAGGTTAGTTAGTTGTTAGGTTTCAGTTTTAAATAAATAGCTACGTTCTCCTTCAGAGAAAGAGCTGGAAATTTATTGTTGTAATAGCTTAGTTTCAAGTAATACAGTTGCAAGTTGTAAGTTGTGAGCAATATACTTATCAATTTCAATTCAATAAAAGCATTTCATGGAGTTTGCAGTTTAATCTGTTGTGTACTTGAGATACTATCTAAGGGGGCCCACTAAGGGATGCTGTCTATCTTTTCCATTTCTGCAATTAGAGTAACTGTATTTCATTTTCCTGGAACTTCAATGTGATTGTTCCTGTAGCTGGCAAAATTACAGAGCTGTCAACTATTCTTGCAGTCACTAGGGATAGAGTAATTCCTGTCTTCAAAACTGGGTTTAGTTTTCATTTTGAGAAGACTTAGTTAGCTAAAGTTTGTTTCCAACAATTTCAATTCCAGCATGGTATTTTCAAGGAAGAACACATGTCTAAAATAGGTTGTTAGTGCATATACTGTGCATGCCCATTTCAAGTCTAACATCCCTAGGTTGACAATTAAATGATGTCCTTTAGTAGATTATAACTACAAATTGTGATAACTAATCCCGGAGTAGAGGAATATATGTTCCTAGTTATCAACCTAATTAAGGACACTACATTTTTGGTGCCGTTGCCAGGGATGGTGTGAAACTAAGAACCTATTGTAGGCATGGTAGCAGGAGTTTCAATTTCATTCCTAGCATTTAGCTTAGAATTTAGCATTCCAAAATTTTCCATAGTTTAGACTTAATTTTTGCTGTATGCTTAGAAGAAGAGATCAATTTGGAAGATTAGATACCCAAGAAATTGAACCAGATCTTTTCCAAGAAGAACCACATTTGGATGTTGGCCAGGACTTAGTTACCTCATCTTCTTCCTCAGAATTAAGTTTGAACCTGTTTGATGAGCCAAAGGACCTTAATCCACTCATTCAACATCTGAATAATCTGCAAACTTTCAACAACCAGGACCCATTTAATAATCTGCTTGCCCTTGTAGTTTATCAGCCAGGAGCTAACCCAGGAAGTCCACCAAGGATGGCAAGGCCTACTTTTCCATTTCCAATCCCTGACCTGCATGACAATAATAACCTCAAGAAAATCCCTGCTTCATTACTCCCAAAGTTCTATGGACTTATTACAGAAGACCCTCATACCTTCTTGTTTGAGTTTGAAATCCTTTGTAGGAGTTATGACTACACCACTGATGCACACAAGCTAAAGTTGTTTCCCTCTACCCTAAAGGAGTCAACCTTGAGGTGGTTCATGGGATTAGGTGGCAATGCAGCGACCACTTGGGATGAAATGAAGGAACTATTCTTGGGAAAGTATAAAGAATATTGTAGGGGGAATGATATGAGAGGAGATGACATCTTCAAGATGTCACAAAAATAGGATGAAACCCTGGAAGACTATGTGTCAAGGTTCTTGTTCAGTGTGCAGAAAAACACTCAACACTAGCTGAATGAGGAGTCTAAAAAAATTCTCTTTCTAAGAGGAGTTAATGATGCTTGCATGGAGGCACTAGACCTCATGGTCGGAGGAGATATCACCCAAAGCAATCAGGATGATATTAAGAAGATCTGTCTGAACTACTCTAGAGCAACTGTGAAGAAAGGCATAGGGTTTAGATCCCCTATTAAAAAAGGAAATGGCTCATGAGTGTCTAAGGGGGAGATTTCTAATCTCTTGTCTGACTTCAAGCAAGATATCATCAATGATGTTGCTACTCAACTGGACACTATGCAAGCTAGGAGGAAGAAAGATGAAGCAGAGGCAATGCTAGCTAAATATTGCCCTCATTGCAGACAAAAGAAGAGGGATTGTAGATGCAAGGCGGTGGCTAATTTGGAGGTGCAACATGTTCCCATTGAGTTCAAAAAAATAGGAGATGAAGAAGTGTTCTTTGTTGCTCAACGTAGGCCTTGGGCCCAAGACAAGGTATGCCTCAGGACCCATTGCAAAATTTTGGTTCATATAATAGTCAATGGCAGAACCAGTACCCTCCAAATTATGGCCCATATTCCCAACCTAATTGGAATAATCCTTGGCCAAATGCTCAGCAAAACCAGTGGCAACCACCTCAGTAAAATCAGTGGCAGCCACCTCAACAAAATCAGTGGCAGCCTCTGCAAGGAAATTGGCAGCAATCTAACCAGTGGAGGGGAGGCCAGCAATGGTCAAATCAACCCGCTGGTTTCCTACAACAACCCCAAAAGTAGTCAATCATGCCACCTCCTGCAAAAAATCAAATCCAAAATCCTAAGCCAACCCAGCTACTTGCTCAGGCAACACCTAACCCAAATAACCAGCCTCAACAACAACATCAAGTTTATTTCACCAATCCTAATTAGCAGCCTACTTATGCTCTCAACTTGAGTAATATTAACTTACGGTCAGGGACAGTGTTACCTACACCTTCTCCTCCCATAATCGTAGAGTTTCCATCTGAGCAGAATGAGCAATAAGATATTAGTGACCTAGTTCCATCCAAAGAGCCCATGCAAAATCCATCTTTACCTAAAGTGTCCAATAAAACTTCACCTCCTTTTCCACAAAGGTTGGAAGGTGAAGTTATTCAAAATCATGAAGAGCCTACCTTTGACATTCTTGAACAGCTGAAGCACATATGTGTAAAAATACCCTTGTTCCAAGGAATAAAGGAAGTACCTATCTATAGCAAAGCTATTAAGGAAGCATGGTTGAAGAAACCGGGTAGGAAAAAGAAGGACCCTCAAACTATTCATGTCTTAGGTCAACTCTGTGATTTGATGCTAGGGAAGCTTACCATCCCAAAATATTAAGACCCTGGCAGTCTTGTTGTGGAAATCATTATTAATGGAGTTCAAATTAAAAATGCTTTAGTAGACCTTGGAGCAGCTATTAATGTCATGACTAAAGACCTTGTGGTAAAGCTAAGTATTTCAGACCTAAGAACTACACCTACAATCCTGTAGCTCGCTGATAGTTCAACTGTCAAGCCTGATGGAGTAGTTGAAGACTTGGTAGTCACCCTAGATTCATGGGAATATCCTGCTGATTTTATGGTCTTGTCTCCAAAGGCAACATTGGGAGGATATCTTGTAATACTAGGAAGGCCTTGGCTAGCCACCATAGATGCTTACATAGGGTGTAGGTCTAGTAACATGACTATTTCTAATGGACATAGCACCAAGAAGCTCACCCTTTATGCTCCAACCCAACTTCAACTTGAGGCTGGACAAGCAGTTTGGCTAGATTTAGGAGAAGAAGTTGAAGAAATGAATACTATGGAAAACTTGATGATGATTAGAAGAGAGCCTTTTATTGAAAAACAAGAAAGGAAGAAGTACTATCTAATGTCCTTCAGAACAACTATGGCATTGAGTACCCTCTTTGTGAAGAAGTTCCATGTTCCTTGCAGACAATTCTTTCCCCATCTACTTTAGCTCATTATCCTGCAACAACTGACTGTTTGCACACCTTATTTCCCCATGAAGTAGAAATGCCTTTTCTGTTCGAAGTATCTATTCTTGAATTGACCTCACAAGTGGAAGTAGCTGCAGGAAAAACCTTAAATATCAATGTAAACTTACCATTGAGCAACAAGAGTCAATTGTCCAAATGCTTACTACCCACAAGACAACTTTTGCCTGGGATTACAGTGATATGAAGGGGCTAGATCCAAAGCTATGTACACACCGAATTTTCATCAACAATGAGTTCAAACCTGTTAGACAACCCCAAAGGAGAATTAATCCAACCCTAAGAGAAATAGTTATGGAGGAATTGCAAAAATTGTTGAATGCTGGTTTTATCTACCCAATCTTAGATAGCCAGTGGGTTTCTCCACTAGTTATTGTCCCTAAGAAAGGAGGAAAATGGAGAGTGTGTGTGGATTACACGGAGCTCAATTCAGCAACTAAGAAAGATTATTTTCCTCTACCCTTTATTGATCAAGTCTTGGATAACTTATCAAGGAAAAAGTATTTCTCCTTCCTTGATGGTTTCCGTGGATATAATCAGATAAAGATTGCTCCAGATATCATCCTTCCCAGTTTTTAACCCTTCCAGCATCCGAATCTCAGTCGGAAAAAAGGTGGCAGATTTTTTTACTTTTTATATTAAAAGTGTTTGGCACGTCGAAAGAGAAGGCCAATGAAATTAAACACCGGTTGACATCAACACTAATTGTTGTATGGAATCAGTGTAGTGGCAATGGTTGCAAAGTAATCAAATAGTTCATGTTCTTCTCGATAAGGTTTTGTTGGCTATTTTTGTGTGGCCTACGGTAATAGTTTGCACTATTTTCCATAAGGCATTGGTGATTGTTGATCTGTGGTTTTAACAATACTATTTCATTTGTGGTTCCATATTAAGTGTGAGATGAAACATTGGTTTCACCATTGATTATAGCCATAGACTAACATACATTGTCCACCAACGTAATCCATGGTGATATCAATGTTTTTTATTACTGACTTAATATAATACATGTGTAAAATGCATATTCACACATAAAAACTCACACATACATATAAACATTCAAATCTACATGCATATACACATACAAATGCATTACAGACACATATATCTACATGTGAATCTATATCAAGATGTTGTATGCACTCAAAAAATTTAATTGTATTAGTTGTCCTAGCTCATAGCTCTAATAGCAGGTAAAGCAACAGAACGACACCCAATGATGCCTTATTGAAAATTGCATAGACTTTCACTATGTTTTCCAAGGTTTTAAATGACAGGTGTTATTACAACCATCACCACTAGACAAAAACCATATAAAATTAATGTTGATGCTAGGACGACGAGATTCTATGAAGGTGCAAGTTAGATCATCCATTTTCAAGCTTCTGTGAAGGTAGTTGGAGTTTATTTTGTGATTTTTGCATGGAGTGATAGTTGCAAAAGTAATACAAAAGTCTTGGCTCTGATAAGTTTTTCCCCAAAAAATGAAACACAACAAAAGAAGGCCTCCTCTCCACCCTACCATATTGGGTCATGGAGCCTCATAGGCTCTCACCAAACCCCTGAGCAAGAACACACATTCTCCACCATTGTGATCATTGTTGCACTTAATATAGAAACAATCGACACGACACGAAAACCATAAATGAAACAATTTTGGTTTCAATAGTGTCGTAGACGACAAAAAAATTCATAGTGAATCACCACAAAATGTGAACCATAAATGAAACAATATTGGTTTCAACAGTGACCCAAATGAAAAAGCCTACAAAATAGAAGAATTCACTGTAACAAACCCATGCAAAAAACATAAAATAGCCCTGCACGTGGATAAGTTATTTTTTCAACAACACCTTATAAAAAATGAAACAATATAGCCAAAGCTACAAAACAACAATCAACATTTCCTTATGGAAAATAACATAAACTATATAGCATTAACTATTTTATTGTGTTGCAACGATCACCACAAAAGAATGGATACATATGTTTCAATTGATAATTATAGTTTTCCTATTCGAGAGCAACATTGTGCATTTTTTCTATGTATGTGTGCTTGAAAATAAGTTATCCAACCATAGCAATATAAAAGATAGACATATGCAACATAACTTTATGAACTCACATGTAGCAGCAATATGCTCTACACTCAACCAACACAATAATATTAAAACCACATAAATAAAATGATATGTTTATGTAAAGTATGTTGCACACAACATACATATATGTCTACATTTAAACTTGTTGTAGCATATCTATTGCTTGGATATACACATACATGAAAAAAAAATCTACAAATACTTGTTTATCTAAAGTAAGCTGCACACAACATACATAACTTTAAATGTAATTACATGTATCAACAAGTATAAATCTAGATATATATGTGTGTTCTGTGCATCTTTGTTTACATACATATATATGTGCACATTTTCTTTTTGTTGTATCTGTATTTCAATGCAATAGACCATTTTCTCTTTTGGTGAGAGCCTATGACGCTCCATAATTCAATATGGTTGTGTGTATAGTATGCCTTGTTTTATTGTGTTTCATTTTATTTCCCCTATGTGTAGAGATGTATCTATGCCATAGTAGATGAAAAAAACATTGATACATACTGATCCCTATGTTTATTCTTTTGGGACATTCTTGGAATGATAAGCTATATTTTAAGTGTTATATGGAACATTGATGTCACCATTGATCGTAGTGATGGACAATGCCTTGTTTTTTTGTGTTTCATTTTATTTCCCCTATGTGTAGATATGTATGTATGCCATAGTAGATGACAAAAAAATTGATACATATTGATCCCTATGTTTATTCTTTTGGGACATTCTTGGAATGATAAACTTTATTTTGTGTTATATGGAACATTGATGTCAGCATTGACCACAGTGATGGACAATGCTTTATTTAGTTATGTTTTATTTTATTTCCCCTATGTGCAGATATGTATGTATGTCATAGTAGATGTAAACAACATCGATACATAGTGATCCCTAGGTTTATTCTTTTGGGACATTCTTGGAATGATAAGTTGTATTTTAAGTGTTATATGGAACATTGATGTGACCATTGATAACTGTGATGGACAATGTATGTTCTTGGTTGGTTGTTTTGCAAGAACAAAGACTATTTTCAAAATTCTCTACAAAGGGTTTTCCAAATGTGCCTCTTCCTACTTGCTTCCTTTCAGTTGCCTTCTTTGTTCACCCATTGTAAAAAGCCAAAAAAATGTTTTAGAGGAAAAAAACCAGAAAATAGAAGAATTCACAATAACAAACCCATGCAAAAAAAATAATACAAAATGGGTTGCAAGCTAGATATGAGTATTGTCTATATATAATAATTTTTTTTGCATCTGATTTCACATACGTAGATATCTGCACGTAGGGAAAATAAAATGAGTGACAAGAAAAGACGACTTTCTCTCCATCCCGCCATAGTTTGGTGAGAGCCTATGACGCTCCATGACCCAATATGGTTGGGTGGATAACATGCCTTGTTTTGTTGTGTTTCATTTTATTTTTCTATGTGTAGATATGTATGTATGTCAAAGTAGATGTAAACAACATTCATACATACTTTTCCCTATGTTTATTCTTTTGGGAAAATAGTTGTTATTTGTTTGAGCCTCAATAGGGCATTCTTGGAATGGTAAACTGTATATTAAGTGTTATATGATACATTTTTCAATCTTTTTTATTATTTCCTTTCCCTCATATTGTGAATGTCTCTACAAAAAAATTGAGAGATCATGTTGTGTTTTGAACATCTTGATGGTTGTCATTTTATTGGTGTTCTATATTTCTTGTATGTGTTTTCATCGAGGTTCTTGTCAGCGTTTGTTGCTTTAATTAAACATTCATCCCTCATGTTGTTGTGGCATAGAGCTCATATTCAGCTGCTGACATTGTAACTCTTAGTATTTTAAAGAATAGCCCCAATAATGTCGGTGGAATCTGGTTCTCCCTAGGCTACAAAATAACCCTTGAACTCCAATCCTATAAGTTTGTTCCTTGTTTCCTTTTTGCTGATGAAAATTGTACTGGCTCTTTCCCATGTGCATCTAGTGAACTGTGGATATGCTTCATTTGAATTAACAATCCTTGTAATATATAGTCTAAGTAATTTATATTTGAGCTCTTTATGTTTCCTTTTCCTTTTGGTTTGCTTGCTATTTGGGAGTGGCCTATGTGTTAGAAAAAAGGGTTGTAGTTTTGAGATGTGTCAACATTACTATGTTCTTGTTTATATTCAATGAAAAATATAGTCTTGTTTGCTTCTTGCTCAACCTTTCCCTCCTTTCATATTCATCTATTAAATGGAATTTTGAAGTTGTTGTGATCCTATAACCATGTATAATTATCTATGTGTCTGCATATTGGATACCAATAATTGATTTGTTCTGTGCTACCTCTTTCCCTTGCTTTTGCTTCTAGAGTCATCTCGCAGCCTTGAACACCTGATTGCTTTGGCTTAGCTGAGAAAAATTGCCTTGTAGGATTCAAGTGTAAGACCAACCTGGACAGGGCATGCGATCCAATCTATTGATGCTGGAGATGCCATCCCATCTTCGGTTCTTCAGCTAATGTCATTTTCAGAAAATAGGTGGTGATCAAATCCCAGTTGACCATTACAAAGTTGTCCTCTCTGACGGAACCCACATGCAGATAGGAAATTTTCCTATAAGATATAATGAACTTTTGTTTGCAAAGACGTTGAAAATAGGTTCCATCTTGTGCTTGAAAAACTGTGTGTAGGAAGCTACGTGAATCAAGGTTGGCTATTGTTTTGCACTACTTGCACTTCTTTTTGTATGCTTTCTTGTTTGTGGGGACCACCTTTTTTAATATTTGATCTTGGTCTAGTTCCAAGTTGATTGTTATATTGTCCTTAGATGTTAAAATGTTAGATTTTCAGTTAATTGGAACACCTAGATATCTGTTTAAGGATCAAGAAGAACAAATGGTGGGCTCAGAGTTTCCTTCCCCATCCAAATGAGCCTCAAAATTTGGGATTCATACATCCCCAACACAGCATAGTGCTCCTTCAAATATCAATCCTATTAAAGGCCTACAACCAAACCAGATGGACAATAAAAGGTCAGGTGACAACTAAAAGGGATATGTACCATTACAATAAACAAGGACATGAGGGCCAAGTATTTAGCTTTCACATTATTGATAGTGAGGGAACAAAAATAGGAATCACTTACTTTAATGATATAACATAATTGCATTATGATAGGGTTCAGGTGGGCCACACTTATTATGTGTGAAAAGGCTCAGTCAAACAAGCAGATAAGAAATTTAATAAGTTGAACAACCACATGGAAACTATTTTGGATCAAAAATGGATATTGAAGTGAACCTGTGATGATGAGACCTTTGTGCTGGAAAAAGTATTTAAATTCATCCCAATAAATGAAATTGCAAGCTTTAGCAATAATAGTTTGATTGATATTATTAGGGTTGTGGTGCATGTAGGAAAGGTATCAACTATTCACAAAAAAGATCAATTTGAAATGATTCAAAGAACTGCGAAACTTAATGATTTATCATTTTGTTGGATTGACATTAATTTGTAGGGTCCAAATTGGGAAGCAAAGGGTGACAAGTTGGAAAGGTTGTCCATTCCTAGTTCGGTTGTCATACTTGCTATTAGAAATGGTCGTGTTGGATATTTCAATGGATTTGTTGTGAATACATCCACATGGACTATTCTATACATAAATCTTGACTTCCTAGAAGCACAAGCCTTGATGCAATCTGGACATGTTGAGCCACCTACCATTGATCCCTACCGGATAGTGCCTTGAAAGGTTGCTTTGTCCAATGGAAGAGTCGCTATTGGATATATCTTGGACCATTGTCTTGCCTTGCCAAAAACTTTGCAAGCTACTGTCAAGGCAACAATAAAATATATTAAAACTGATGCATTTTGTTATGCTGCATGTCCTTTGCAAGCCAATGGTAGACAATGGAAAAAAAGGTGTGAAGAGTCTACCAAAAATATGTGGTACTTCCATAAACTACCTTGTAGGTTTCAAGTGTACGACCAACCTTGACAGGGCATGCAATCTGATCTATTGATGCTGGAGATGCCATCCCATCTCCGGTTCTTCAGCTAATGTCATTTTCAGAAAATAGGTGGTGATCAAATCCCAGTTGACCATTACAAAGTTGTCCTCTTTGACGGAACCCACATGCAGATAGGAACTTTTCCTGTAAGATACAATGAACTTTTGTTTGCAAAGATGTTGAAAATAGGTTCCATCTTGTGCTTGAAAAACTATGTGTGTAGGAAGCTACGGGAATCAAGGTTGGCTATTGTTTTGCACTACTTGCGCTTCTTTTTGTATGCTTTCTTGTTTGTGGGGACCACCTTTTTTAATATTTGATCTTGGTCTAGTTCCAAGTTGATTGTTATATTGTCCTTAGATGTTAAAATGTCAGATTTTCAGTTAATTGGAACACCTAGATATCTATTTAAGGATCAAGAAGAACAAATGGTGGGCTCAGAGTTGCCTTGCCCATCCAAATGAGCCTCAAAATTTGGGATTCATACATCCCCAACACAACATAGTGCTCCTTCAAATATCAATCCTATTAAATGCCTACAACCAAACCAAATGGACAATAAAAGGTCAGGTGACAACTAAAAGGGATATGTACCATTACAATAAACAAGGACATGAGGGCCAAGTATTTAGCTTTCACATTATTGATAGTGAGGGAACAAAAATAGGAATCACTTACTTTAATGACATAACATAATTGTATTATGATAGGGTTTAGGTGGGCCACACTTATTGTGTGTGAAAAGGCTCAGTCAAACAAGCAGATAAGAAATTTAATAAGTTGAACAACCACATGGAAACTATTTTGGATCAAAACTCGATATTGAAGTGAACATGTGATGATGAGACCTTTGTGCTGGAAAAATTATTTAAATTCATCCCAATAAATGAAATTGCAAGCTATAGCAATAATAGTTTGATTGATATTATTAGGGTTGTGGTGCATGTAGGAAAGGTATCAACTATTCACAAAAAAGATCAATCTGAAACGATTCAAAGAACTGCGAAACTTAATGATTTATCATTTTGTGGCATTGACGTTAATTTGTAGGGTCCAAATTGGGAAGCAAAGGGTGATGAGTTGGAAAGGTTGTCCATTCCTGGTTCGGTTGTCATACTTGCTGTTAGAAATGGTCGTGTTGGATATTTTAATGGATTTGTTGTGAATACATCCACATGGACTATTCTATTCATAAATCCTGACTTCCTAGAAGCACAGGCCTTGATGCAATCAGGACATGTTGAGCCACCTACCATTGATCCCTACCGAATAGTGCCTTGAAAGGTTGCTTTGGCCAATGGTAGAGTCACTATTGGATATATCTTGGACCATTGTCTTGCCTTGCCAAAAACTTTGCAAGATACTGTCAAGGAACCAATAAAATATATTAAAACTTATGCATTTTGTTACGCTACATGTCCTTTGTAGGCCAATGGTAGAAAATGCAAAAAAAGGTGTGAAGATTCTACCAAAAATATGTGGTAATTCCATAAATGGCAGACAACCTTGCCTGATTGTGACTTTTGATATTTGTTGTAGCTAAAGATGGAAGACCACACAGGCGAGATTTGGGCTACTGCTTTTGATAAGGCTGCAACAAGCTTATTACAGATGTAAGAAAAATAGCTTTATATGTTGCAATATGAGTCTTGTACTGCAATGACTACTTAGTCTGTCATCAATGGTGTCATCTACACTTCTTTTGTTTTCACTATTTTTATTAAAACTCAGACCTATAATTCAGAAATAAGGCTTAAAACAACATTAGTCAAAGTTGCAAGAATTAACTTTGAAGCTGAGTGCAAGCTGTTGATGCTAGAAAACCATGTCTGATTGTGACTTCCAATATTTGTTGTAGTTTGGGTTGACTGGACATATGTTTCCTTTTCCTTTTTTGGTATACCCATCACATCAAAACTTCTTTGCTTTCTGATCCCGTTGCTTTGTTGCTTGTAGAATTGGTTATATATTAAGACAATGCACTATAACTTGAAATGTTTAAAAAAAAAAGATACACTTCTTTTGTTTTTAATTGTTTATGTCGCTTATAGTTTTTTTTCACTTTCAATGTATGTCCCTAATTTTATTTTATGTTGTTTGGTTTTAAACTTATGTCTCCCTATTTAACACATGTATCAGTATTTTCAGTTGTTCTTATATATACTTGTGGACATGGTTGTATGCATTTATAAATCTACATATGCATATACATAAACATATATGCATGCAATTGAATTTTCTGAGTGAATACAACATCTTGATACATATGTGTCTGTAATGCATTTGTATGCATATATACATGCAGATTTGAATGTTTATATGTATGTGTGAGTGTGTATGTGTGCATATGCATTTTCCACATGTATCTATGAGGTCATGTGTTTATCTATATATAGATATGTCTAGTTTTTAACATCAATATAGTTATTTTCTTTTTATCTGTTTCGATTGCAAATCTCAAAAAATACATCTCAATTTGTTCTCACTAAAGTTAACATTAGGGAGCTACTGCCTTGATTCTCTTGATTTCCACATAATGTACTTTGTGGGATGAAAAGAAAATAAGACATTAGATATTCAGTTTGAAATCTAATCAAGAATGTGTTTGTGGTAAAAAGAACCAAATCCAAGCAAGATAAAAGACAATTTGAACCTCACATGTGCTTGATCTCATGATTTCCCAAAAAGTCAAAATCCCTAAATCAAGTCGTCATAAGCACCTCAGTCCAAAATCTCGTGAGAAGCATCTTGCAAGACTTCACGAAGATAGAGAAAGGTTGGTCTATAATTTTTACAAAATATATTCCAAGAACAATCCCAATTTGTATGAATTTTATTACAATTAAAATCCAAGTCTCTTTCAAAGGTTTGAGTTTCTCACATAGGAAGTACAAGCATGTTCTTCAATACCGAGTTCTTGTAGAAAGGAAGTCTATCTAGGTCTAATCTAGGATCAAAATCAACATTTTCATCCATCCCTCAAACATCAATCAAATCTCATCCCACCAACAACTCTTAGAATCTTGGAAAAATCCCTCATGCTAGACTTTTGGAAAATCCTTTTGTTTGACTAAGTATGTATAGATGAATCCTTCTTCATATGCTTAGTTAAATTATCACTTTGTGGAAAAATTCATTCCAAGATAACATCCAAAATCTTGGGGTTGATGAGTTCATCATCCAAATCCAAATCTAAATCCAAATCCAATCAAATAAAAAATAAAAAATCCAAAAGTCCCAAAGTCTAGTGTCCCTTCAAGATTCTTAAGAGTTCAATCATTCACATCACCCATATTTCATTTATCTCATCCCCCATCCCTTTTGATCCTTAAAGAAAACTTAGATTTTCTTCTTTGAGCCTAAAGTTTAGACCAATCTAAGGTGTTAGAGGTTCATCTCTTACATTCCTGAAAATTGATCCCTATTTTATGGTTCAAACTCAATCTCAATACAAGAAAAACATGGAAGCCAACAAAGAAACATCCACTTCAAGTGACTTGAGTGAAACCGCACCTAAAATAAATCCCATTGGATCTAGCAATCCCCCACTCAATCTTCCTCTATTACCACAAGATCCTCAAGAGGAAGGTCAAGTGGAAGACATCACCCATAATGTCTTGGGGATGACTCAAGATGAAATCATAGAAATGGCCCAAAATCCCAAGAATCACAAAATTGTCAATGCCACGATGAGACTTAATCCTTCACAATATATGCTAGAATTGGCAAAAGAAGGGGCTAAACTCCCCTCTAATTTTGATGTAAACACTATTGTGGAGACACCTCTTGGGATTATGCCGCCAGTCTCATTCACACCATCTTTTCAAAGCATTATTCAACCATCCCCAAACCCCCATCATCTCTTTCTCCAACTCAACCAATTGTCAACAAGGGGAGTTCATTACTTCAGGCTCTTCAGACCCATCCCCTTGTGAACAACCAAGACTTGGATGCAAACACAATCTTGGGTCAATCCATCCCTCAAGATCCAAAACACCCATATGTTTCACTCGTCTTTCATGACACCAATAATCCATTCACTTTCACTGTAATATCAACATATCTTCTTAACACACAAGTCTCTTTGCCCATGACCTCACAAGGAGAAGGTGGATTACTTGGACAAGGGGGAATCTTTGATCCCTCATCATCATCATTTTTTGAAGTGAACATACCACCTATCCCCCCACCATTACCTCCACCAACATCAACGTCTAAACCAACCCTTGGTTTAGGGAAACTCCCTTTACTTATAAAAAATCAACTGAATCAAATCAACACATCAAGCATACCGAATCTTTCAGGCATGCCACTGATATCGCAACACTAGGTGGCACAAATCCAAACATCTCAGTCAACCATCACACCATCTATGACACCTCAAATTCCTTAAAACATGGTCCCCCAAGGACCTAGCTCATCAACCATACCTTCAACCTCACAACCCATTATCATCACTCAAACACCTCAAAAACCACCCCAAAAAAGTCTCATAAGGCCACCTCATACCATTCCAAATCCTCCACCTTTACCACCAAATCCAAGTGTGAATAACCAATTCATTATCACGTTCCAAGTGGCTCAACAAGCCTACCAAAAGGCACTGCAGCAATTCTAAACCCAACAAGCCACACAAGCTGCACAACAAGCACAAACACAACAAGCTACACAACAAGCCCAATAGGCTACCTGAGCGCAAGAAAAAGAATTGATATAGTAGCAACATGCCTAAGTGAAAGCACAAGCTTTAGTGCAACAACAAGAAGCCACACAAGCCACACAAGCCACTCAAATTGCTCAAGCCGCCCAAGCACAACTGTAAGCACAAGCCCAAAATCAAGCACAACAAACCTTGTTACAACAATAGTCTTACCAACAGGAGTTGTAACAATACCAAGCACAACAACAAGCAACTCAACTACAAGCCCAACAACAAGCATTGTTGGCCCAACAACATCAGCAAGCCCAACAAAAAGTGTTGTTGGCACAACAACAACATCAAGCCTAACAACAAGCGTTGTTGGTGCAACAACAAAAACAAAACCAACAAAAAGATTTGTTGGTACAAAAAACAACTCCGATCATATCAGTAAGCATTATCTGCACAAAAAATTCCTGTGAATGCACCACCAAGCCCGCAAGTCACTCCACCTATCATCCAAATCACTACACTAGCTCAAAACACATTCATTCCACCACTCGACCCGCAAAGCGATTTATTTGCCCAAGTCAAAAGAATCTCACAATAGGTTTTGGACATACAATCTGGGAAGAACACCAAATCACAAGGGAATATATGCCCTTATCTATTCGACTGAAGCATTGTGATGAAGCCATTCCCACAAGGCTTTGAAATACCAAAATTTGATAAGTACCGTGGGACTGGGAACCCTGAAGATCACATTAGGGAATTCCATGTGCATCACATGGAAGTAGCCTATGACAAATTCTATCTAACGAGGCTCTTCCCCCAAAGTTTGGCTGGCCCAACCATGGAATGGTTCTCCTGACATCCTCCAGGAATTAAGAAATTCTAAGAAATCGTAGATGCATTCATACAAAATTACTCATTCAACATTGGCATGGACATAAGTTTAGAGGAATTATCAAAAATTAAGCAAAATAAGGGATAATCATTCACGTCCATATTGAAATGATGGTGATCCAAGGCCAACAAGAGCAAGTGGGCCATGCTAGAAGAACAAGTGGGAACCATTATCGCTAATCTTGAAGGGCTTCTAGCCTTCCATCTCAAAGTCCAATGCATCGCCACTTATGATCAACTCATCCCCAAGGCTCTCAACATTGAAAGAGCCCTCATGGCACAAGGGGGACACCCACTTATCAAGATAATCGACCATCGGCAAGCTATAATGACAAACCACAGATGTGGGTGAAAAACAAGAATGTTATCAATGACGGTGTTAATGCTAAGGTTGTGATCAGTGCTCCAAAGCCAAACACACAACAAAAAACATATGAACAACCTCAGAATAATACCCAAAACACCCCCCGATCTAATACATCTCATCAGAAAAACAACACAAAGACAGTCAATAATGTCAATGATCAAAGGGAAATATCCACAAGAAGCATATCCCCCAAAGCGAAAGTTCCTAAAAATGAAGGCCCTTCAACTCCATACGTGGATACATTGTCCTTACCATCCACATCCACTTTTGAGATACAAACACCTTCCATTCCCACCATATCTAATATCAAAGTCATTATCCAAGACAAGAAAAGCGGAGATTACAAGATGAAAAAGGGTGCCTTTGTAATAGGAGAGTTACCTCAATCTCCTAGGTCCCATGGAAAACCACAACCAACTAGTGCAACATCTCAAACCTTCAGAGCATACCCTTCTCGATTCAGAAGTTGGTAGGATCTAGGTCAAGAAGTAGTGGATGAAAAAGATACGTCTAGTCCTCTATATCAAGATGAAAGATCTGTACCGACCCTTCCTATGGATGATGCTAACAGAGGACTACAATTAATGTTGGGAATGGGCTATAATAAGAATGAAAGCCTTGGAAAAAACAACAATAATCGATTAGAACCTATCATTGCTGAGAAGTGTATAAAAAATCTTGGCCTTGGATGTACCCCTCCAAGAATAACCATACTTGGAAAAGGTACCCCCGCTAAAATAATCAAATATCCTCTTCATTTACTAGTGTCCACAGGTTGACCTAGAGATAATTTTACCTTTGATATAACTGATGTATGTGGGAGTGACTGTGACGAGGATACCCTTACTGACCTACCTATGTTATTTGAAGACTCTTCCTTGTTCATGATTTCCACTGTATCTTTTGAATTGAACAAGCAAACCCATGAATTAAAACTAGTGTATCCCCAGCTAACAGACTATGACCAATGAGGGCCGCCAATTTTAGACACATTCAAAAACGATGAGGCACTCTTAAAATTCATGGGATTGCGGGATAATGTACCTTATGGAGACCATAAGGTAGGATTCAACATTGAACTAGACACACATTCTTATTATGGGGAGATGATTGAATCCCTCAGTCGCAAAAGTGAAAATTTGAGAATAATCTCTAAGTCTTTAAGTGAAAACCACACTGTGGCACTTTCAGACGCAAAAATAGTAAAAAAAAAGGACACATCCAATGGTGAAAACCTCTCTGAGGTGTTGAAAGATGGGGGATTCAATCTTCCTCTCAGTGCTATTCATCAGGAGAAGTCAACACTCTTAGCAGAAAAGTGCAATCTCGTCAACTTAGGGACTGAGGCAACACCACATATAACCTTCTATGTAGGGTCACTTCTGATTGAAGAACAATAACTCCTAGCTGAATTTCTGAGAGAAAGAAAGGTAAACTTTGCATGGACCTATGCTGACATGCCGGGTCTTGATCCGGAAGTTATGGTTCATCATCTTTCCATGTATCCAAAAGCAAAGCCAATGAAGCAGAAACTAAGGAAAACTCATCTGCAAATCACACTATTAGTCAAGCTTGAGTTATAGAAACTCTTGGATGTTGGTTTCCTAAGGCCCATTAGTTATCCTAAATGGGTCTCAAACTTGGTAGCAGTCATTAAGCCCACATGGGGCATCCGCATCTGCACTAATTTTAGAGATCTAAACAAGGCATGTCCCAAGGATGATTTCCCTCTCCCAAACATAGACATGATCATGGATATGACAATAAGACATGAAATGCTATCACTAATGTATGGATTCTCAGGGTACAACCAGATTATGATAGCCAAAGAAGATCAACATAAGATGGATTTTACTTGTCCATGGGGGACATATTGCTAGAACATGATTAGATTTGGATTATAGAACATTGAAGCCACTTATCAAAGGGCCATGACTCTCATCTTTCATGAAATGATTCACAAGTCTGTAGAGGACTATGTGGATGACATATTGGCCAAGTCAAGAAAGAAACAAGATCACATAGCAACACTGAACTCAATCTTTGATAGGCTAGAGGAATATAAGGTTAGAATCAATCCAAAGAAGTGTGTCTTCAGGGTACAATAAGGAAAGCTCCTAGGGTACATTGTGTCAATGAGAGGGATCGAGATAGACCCCGCCAAGGTTAAAGAAATCCTCGATATGGAGGCACCAAGGACAATAAAGCAGCTATGAATCTTACAAGGAAGACTCCAATCCATCCATTGATTCATAACACAATTAGAAGATAAGGCAATCCCATATTCTCATCTACTCCACAAGGGGGTAGTATACAAATGAGATGAGAAATGTGATCAGGTGTTTAACAAGATCAAGAAATACTTGCTCACACCACCAGTTCTTATGCCACCAATTCTAGGAAAACCCTTAATCCTCTATATATCAACAATAACAACAACCCTTGGCTCTCTCTTAGCACAACATGATGAAAATGGGAAGGAGAGATCTATTTACAATATCATTAGAACCATGGTGGGACACGAGCTAAATTACACATCCATTGAGAAGGATTTCTTAGCAGTTGTGTTTGTAGCACAAAAATTCACACTATATGTTGGCACACCAAATAAAACTCATTGCCAAGATAGACCATCTCAAGTATTTTATTTCTAAAGAAATGCATCCATAACCATGTGCATCCATAAACATCTGCATATCATAAATCATACATAAAGAAGCATCGATCCATAATGCTTAAAATAGGACACATCCCATGATGAATCGATCATATATATATAAAAATGTAACTATCATGGTATAAATTAGGATCAAATGTATGTGTATCAATCAAGTATATAATACCCATGAGGCTATAAAAAACAAAGCCCATGGATCTCAAAAAAGAATGGTGCCAATCAGAACTATGGTAGCTAGCCCTAGTGGCTACTCCCCTCACTTGCCTGCCTTTCTGGCTACTCAGCCTGTCTCACCCTAGTCTACTAGGAGTAATCTGGTACCCGAGCTACTACTGGTATAACTTGTCAATAATGAAGCCGGTAATACTAGGCCTCTCGCACAACATCACGGTATATCCATGCCGAGACTATCCTTCCTTGGTACGTAGCAACCATGTTCTCTAGCTGCTGCCTGTGGCCCACCTCCTAGGCCAACTGTATATCTGAGGCCTTGCTCTACTAGCTCTCCTGATCCCGCTCTACCTTGGCCTAATCCCTCTTTGTTATTAGAGCATGTACCTGTGCTTGTAGCCCCTTTATCTGCCCCTATAACTACTATATTTGGGCATCCCATGGGTCTAGCTGTGGTGGCGATGGTGGTTGGTGGTCTCATGGCAACGACTACTGATCTCTTTACTGATCTCTAAGAGGTGGTTGCTGGTCTCTCAGTTGTCTCTGCTAGTCCCTCTGCTTTGGGTGATGTGGAGGTGGTCATCCTCCTCTACCATTCCTTCCAGGTGCCTTGGGATCTTGTCCTCTCTGTCCTCACCTTACTGTCCTTCCTCGACGCCTCCACCATGGAGGTACTGCCCCTAGAACTATCAAACGAATGGGTGGCCTAAACCAATCATTGTAGGTACGTGTGGTGCCTTGATTTACTGGTCCCTGTGCATATGTCCATTGCCTGGCCATTAGCTATCTAAAGCTATCCACTACCTTTGCTATGGGTATCGTCTGACCCCATGTGGTCTCTTTGGTGGAATAGGAAAAAATGGCCACATAATGATCATTTGGCCTATCTTGGACATCTCCAAACTATCAGGCTACCATGTCTAGTAGGTAGCACTCTATCAAAGTGTGCTCACCTCCCTGCATCAATTTGTCCTACCTGGTATAAAAAATATTTTGTACATATTTGTACCAGGCCAACATCTTTAGCCAAGGCCTCCAAGTAAAAACTCTCATCTCATCTAGGACCCTCTGCCAATGAGGGAGACCAACCCACCCTGTATGTCTCAAGGTAATCCCACTTCAATACCTCCAAAATTTTGGATCATCAAGCTCCACATCAAGAACTATAACAATTGGTTGGAGCACGACAATGTGCTCCCAAGCTTAGATATGTAATAATGTGACCCCGGTGCCAATCGCCCGACTATCACAATAGGTGAACTCATGCAAATCATGATAAAGTGAGGCCAAAATCACTGGTCCCCACACACATAGAGTCCTCCTAAAGAGCATCTGCTCGCAAGCCAGACCCCATCCTAGATTGAAATATCGGCCTTTTCGATCTGGAGCTACTAAACCTGAAATAATAGCGGCCACGATCAACTAGAAGGTGGACACTCGACCACTATAGTACTCAAGATCGATATTAGTGTCGGTATTGTTTGAGCCCTAGCATCGCCGATTCAGCCCCTATAGCATCGCTATATAGCGATGCTGAGGGATTTGACCTTTCAAAATGTAATAAATGTGCCAAAAAGATGAAATAAAAAGTTGGGTTAGGATCACATACCATTGGTCCTATGCATGGAGGTCTCTGGTGGACTTGAACTTGCTCAGAAATGTGTCAAGGAAGCACTCTTCGTGCCATTGTGTAGGAGGGTTAGAGCTCAAAATGCTAGAAATCTCAAGGTGTGAGTGAAAATGAATGGAAAGTGACCCCTCCAAGGCTATTTAGGCATGAAAGTTAGGGTTTTTTTCCATGTCTTGGCCGTCCAATTAGGGTTTTGTGCCCCCGATCCCATTTTTTCCTTATCAAAGCTCGTTTCAGGTCTTTTTCTCGCGTTTTGACATGTTTTAAACATCCTAGAGCCTTTGTGGACCATTCGGGCAACTTGTCACCTTTTTTTTGAGATCTCTCCCAAAAATCCAAATTTTTGTATGATCTCTCGAGGGGGTAGTATACCAACTTAATTCTTCTCCTAGGGCAGCAGTGGGGCATCTGAAAAAATTAGATTTTTTTTGAATTTTGATCTCGACGAATTTATTCTTTGAACCAACATAGTAGGTACATTGCTTCAAAGAGGGGCAAAATGTAGACAGTGAAATTATCCTAATTGATATCGTGCACTCGATCCTAATCCACTAACACCATTTCTTCTTGAATCACTTCTTTACTAACCAGTTAATTAAATAATCCTTATTTAATTAATTCATCATAATTCCTCTGTTAATTAAATAAATCATTTTATTTGATTAAATCATATTTCTCCTTTTAATTAAATAAATCATTTTAATATTTCCTCTTTGATTAAATAAATCAATTTTATTTAATCCTAATGTTCCTCTTTTAATTAAATAAACCATTTTATTTAGTTAAATCATATTCCCTCTTTTGATTAAATAAATCATCCTTATTTAATTAAATATAATAAATCAAACTTTATTTAATTAAAATCTAATCTCTCAAATTCCTCTAATTTTGATTTAAATAATCTAAGTCAAAATGTCAAATCAACTAATTTCCACCTAAGTTAATTAAATCCTAATTAACTCTAACTCTAATCCATCAAATCCTCTAGATTTTACAACTTGCACAAGTAAATAAATTTAATTGATTTATAAATTCCTCTATTTTCATTCAAAAAGGCATCTTGTTGGAATATTCTTCCAATTTGAAATCTCGCTCCTAAAAGAACTTGTCCTCCAAACATGGCATTTAAGCCTCTTACATTTCATTTTCTTGAACCAAGTGGCATTAAATCTTCTTCCACATACTCTTCCACAAGCAAACTTTCAAATTTCAAATTTCCACCTAATTGCATTTATTTGCACATTCACCAAAATGTGCTCATTCCTCCTCCACTAGCATGTTGACAAGTGGCATATTGCCATTGGCTCATGTTTAGTCCCATATTCATCCCATTTGCTCATTTCTCCACATTCTCTCTTATAAATAGAGGGCTTCTCTATTGATTTGGGATCCACAATTTTATGCAAAGTCATTATCTTCAGATTTTAGGCAAGTTCATCAATTCTTCATAGCATTTCATCCATCTTAGCTAGGTTATGGTCAAATTTCATGAAGGAGCACACAATCATCAACAAATCTTCATTGAAGCTTTGCAAGGAATTGGGAAAGGGCTATTTTCCACATCAAAATAGCAATTTCCCCATGGGATATTGGTTTGAGCATTTGAATAAGATTCATTAGGTTTCATTTAATCATTTTACTTTGTTTATTGTTCATTGTGTTTGAATTAATTTCATGGGGAATGATTGTTATGGACTTGTTTAATGACTAATATTGTGTTGTTTAATGATGTTTTAGTAGGTCTAAAGTAACCATTCATAGTTCTTGTGTGAAGTAATTGTCTCAAGCTTAGGATTTTCAAGTTGTTTTAAAAAAAAAAGGGAAAAACATTTTCCAAAATATATATGAAATTAGATGTAGCCAACATTCATATATAGTACTGGCTATTATGCATGTAAGGAATGCAATTCATATATACATACTTACAAAATAAAATCTATACTGATATATATATATGACAACCATCGCCACTACACAAAAACCATACAAAAATTAATGTTGATGCCAATCGGAATTTAATTTTGTTGGCCTTCTCTATCGACTTGCCTAATGCTTTTAATAGAAAAAATAAAAAAAAACTGCCACCTTTTTCTCGACTGGGAGTCAAACGTTGGAAGGGTTAAAAACAGGGAAGGCTGATGAAAATTCCGGCCAAAGTGCACACAAGTGCAGATATGTAAATATATATATAAGTTTGTATATATCTATATATGTATATTTTCTACATCTAATCCCACATACATACATTTCTACACATACTTTTTGTGTGTTTATATATCCAAGCAATAGATATCTACATATGCATCCAAAGCATGTAATACAAATATATGCAATCACAAAACAAAATATATAGTGATATATATGTACCTAAAGTTAGATGTAGATTTTTAGTTATTATTTCTTTGAGTGTCAAAAAGGAATTCTTGGAATGATAGGCTGTATATTAACTATAATATGAAACATTGATCTAACCATTGAACACTGTGGTAGATAATGCATGTTCTTGCTCGGGGGTTTGGTGAGAGCCTATGAGGCTCCATGACCCAATATGGTAGGGTGGAGAGCAAGCCTTATTTTGTTGTTCTTCATTTCATTTTCCCTATGTGCATATACATACATATATAAGTTTCCATCCATCTATATATGTATATTGTCTACATCTAATGCCATATACATACATTTCTACACATACTTTTTGTGTTTATATATTTCCAAGCAATAGATTCCTACATATGCATCCAACGCATGGTGCGGGTTGGCAGGGCTTGGAGCTTCAACATTAATTGTTATATGGTATCTGTATAGTGGAAATGGTTGTAATGACACCTGCCATTGTGGTTTATGTGATTATGGAGGAAAACCACACACTGTTGTCATGTGCTTGTGAGAGTACAAACAATTTGTTGGTTGCATCACATTGTTTATCTCTGCAAGCACATGACAATGGTGTATGTTGCTCCATTCAACATAACCATTTTTAATGTTATGGTGGGCTTGGTTTTCATGATGTACATATCCATTTTTTTTTGCTTTCTGGTTATTGCTTCTTATAGTGCCCATGTTTGGTGAACAGATACCTACATATGCATCCAAGTCATGCAATTCCTATATATGTACTTGCAAAACAAAATTTATACTGATATATAGGTGTCTAAAGTTAGATGCACCTTTTTTAGTTATTGTTTCTTTGAGCCTCAAAAAGGAATTGTTAGAATGATAGGATCTATATTAGGTGTAATAAGGAACATTGGTTTCACCATTGATCACAATGGTGGACAATGTATGTTCTTGCTCGGGGGTTTTGTGAGAGCCCATGAGGCTCCATGACCCAATATGGTAGGGTGGAGAGCAAGCCTTCTTTTGGTGTGTTTCATATTATTTTCCCTATGTGTAGTTATGTATGTCTACGAGATTAGATGAAAATAACATTCATATGTATGATAGGCTATATATTAAGTGTACTATTAAACATTTATGTTTATTTATTATAGTGGTAGACAATATACCTAT
Source organism: Sequoiadendron giganteum (assembly GCA_007115665.2). NCBI lineage: Eukaryota > Viridiplantae > Streptophyta > Pinopsida > Cupressales > Cupressaceae > Sequoiadendron > Sequoiadendron giganteum. The sequence goes on along the minus strand of CM021107.1, from coordinate 111,068,256 downwards.
TGTCTACATGGAATTCCACATACATACATTTCCATAGATTCTTTTTGTGTGTATTTATATTCGAGAAAAATATCCCTACAAATGCATCCAAGGTATGAAATGCCTATATATGTGCTTGCAAACCAAAATCTACACTGATATATAGGTATCTCAAGTTAGATGCACCTTTTCAGTTATTATTTCTTTTAGCCTCAAAAAGGAGTTGTTAGTATGGTCCCTGTGCATATGCCCATTGCCTAGCCGTTAGCTATCTAAAGCTGTCCACCGCCTCTGCTATGGGTATCGTCTGACCCCATGTGGTCTCTTTGGTGGACTAGGAAAAAATGGCCACATAATGATCATCTGGCCTATCCTAGACATCTCCAAACTATCGGGCTACCATGTCTAGTAGGTAGCACTCTATCAAAGTGTGCTCACCTCCTTGCATCAATTTGTCCTACCTGGTATAAAGAATATTTTGTACATCATTGCACCAGGCCAGCATCTGCAGCCAAGGCCTCCAAGTAAAAATTCTCATCTCATCTAGGACCCCCTGCCAATGAGGGAGACCAACCCACCCTATATGTCTCAAGGTAATCCTGCCTCAATACCTCCAAAATTTTGGATCATCAGGCTCCACATCAAGAACTATAACAATCGGTCGGAGCACGACAATGTGCTCCCAAGCCTAGATATGTAATAATGTGACCCCGGTGCCAATCACCCGACTGTCACAATAGGTGAACTCATGCAAATCATGATAAAGTGAGGCCAACATCACTGGTCCCCACACATATAGAGTCCTCCTAAAGAGCATCTGCTCGCAAGCCAGACCCCATCCCGGATTGAAATATCGGCCTTGTCGATCTGGAGCTACTAAACCTGAAATAATAGCAGCCACGATCAACTAGAAGGTGGACACTCGACCACTATAGTAATCGAGATCAATTTGAACCTCAGTGAAAATGAGCTCATCTAGCTCCATGATCTCATAGAACACACCTGTGTTGGCATCTGTGTCATAAATAACCTTGTCACCGTGAATCAGCAACTGAAAGATCCACCACACATCCTCTAGTGTGATAGTGGCCTCATCGGTGGGAAGATGGAATGATGAAGTCTTGCTATGCCACCTCTTTGCCAATGCAGTCATCATGGCTAAGTGGGTCCTCACAGTGGGAACATAGGCAATATACTAGAGGTCGATCATGTCAAGGTGCTCCTAAAGAAGCTCGTGTAACTCGGTCAATCTGATCTGCACTGAGGGTCGATGCTCACATGAATGAATAGGCTCTCTATCCTCCTGCAGCCATGAAATCACGATGTCAAGTTTTGAAAAAAGATGGGATCCTGTTTGGAGTTTTCGACATTGAAACAACATATGCGTCGCTATTTGCAAAGGAATTGCTCTTTTCAAACTCCAAACAATGATGCTAAGACCCCTAAATTCCAAAGCAAGCCGCGACGTCGCTGTTTGATGCATGTGCCTGTTTGACCGAAAATAACAATAAACCTAACCAGACCACGATGTCGCCATTTGCAAGGGCGTCACCCCTTGACCTTTAAAACACTAATTCTAAATTGTGACGCGATATCGCAATAGTTAGTGTCAGTGTTGTTTGAGCCCTAGCGTCGCCGATTCAACCCCTTTAACATCGCTCTATAGCGATGCTGAGGGATTTGACCTTTAAAAATGTAATAAATGTGCCAAAAAGATGAAATAAAAAGTTGGGTTAGGATCACATACCACTGGTCCTACACATGGAGGTCTCTGGTGGACTCGAACTTGCTCAGAAATGTGTCGGGGAAGCACTCTTTGTGCCATTGTGTAGGAGGGTCACAACTCAAAATGCCGTAAATCTCAAGGTGTGAAAATGAAAATGAATGGAAAGTGACCCCTCCAAGGCTATTTAGGCATGAAAGTTAGGGTTTTTTTCCTTGTCTTGGCTTTCCAGCTAGGGTTTTGCACCCCTGATCCCATTTTTTCCCAATCAAAGCTCATTTCAAGTCTTTTTCTCGTGTTTTGACATGTTTTCAATGTCCTAGAGCCTTTGTGGACCCTTCGGGCAGCTTGTCACCTTTTTTTTTGAGATCTCTCCCAAAAATCCAAATTTTCATCTGATCTCTCAAGGGGGCAGTATACCAACTTAATTCTTATGCTGGGGCAGCATTGGGGCATCTGAAAAAATTAGATTTTTTTTGAATTTTGATTTCGTCGAATTTATTCCTTGAACCAACACAGTAGGTACATTGCTTCAAAGAGGGGCAAAATGTAGACACTGAAATTATCCTAATTGATATCGTGCACTCGATCCTAATCCACTAACACTATTTCTTCCTAAATCACTTCTTTACTAACCAGTTAATTAAATAATCCTTATTTAATTAATTCATCATAATTCCCCTGTTAATTAAATAAATCATTTTATTTAATTAATCCTAATATTTCCTCTTTGATTAAATAAATCAATTTTATTTAATCCTAATGTTCCTCTTTTAATTAAATAAACCATTTTATTTAGTTCAATCATATTCCCTCTTTTGATTAAATAAATCATCCTTATTTAATTAAATCTAATAAATCAAACTTTATTTAATTAAAATCTAATCTCTCAAATTCCTCTAATTTTGATTTAAATAATCTAAGTCAAAATGTCAAATCAACTAATTTCCACCTAAGTTAATTAAATCCTAATTAACTCTAACTCTAATCCATCAAATCCTCTAGATTTTACAACTTGCACAAGTAAATAAATTTAATTGATTTATAAACTCCTCTATTTTCATTCAAAAAGGCATCTTGTTGGAATATTCTTCCAATTTGAAATCTCGCTCCTAAAAGAACTTGTCCTCCAAACATGGCATTTAAGCCTCTTACATTTCCTTTTCTTGAACAAGTGGCATTAACTCTTCTTCCACATCCTCTTCCACATGCAAACTTTCAAATTTCAAATTTCCACCTAATTGCATTTATTTGCACATTAACCAAAATGTGCTAATTCCTCCTCCACTAGCATGTTGACAAGTGGCATATTGCTATTGCCTCACGTTTAGTCCCATATTCATCCCATTTGCTCATTTCTCCACATTCTCTCTTATAAATAGAGGGCTTCTCTATTGATTTGGGATCCACAATTTTATGCAAAGTCATTATCTTCAGATTTTAGGCAAGTTCATCCATTTTCATCTAAGTCTTCATAGAATTTCATCCATCTTAGCTAGGTTATGGTCAAATTTCATCAAGGAGCACAAATCATGAACAAATCTACATCAAAGCTTTGCAAGGAATTGGGAAAGGGCTATTTTCCACATCAAAATAACACCAATTCCCCGATGGGATGCTGGTTTGAGCATTTGAATAAGATTCATTAGCTTTCATTTAATCATTTTAATTTGTTTCTTGTTCATTGTGTTTGAATTAGTTTCATGGGGAATGATTGTTATGGACTTGTTTAATGATTAATATTGTGTTGTTTAATGATATTTGAGTAGGTCTAAAGTAACCATTCACAGTTCTTGTGTGAAGTAATTGTCTCAAGCTTAGGATTTTCAAGTTGTTTTTGAAAAAAAAGGGAAAAACATTTTCCAAAATATATATGAAATTAGATGTAACCAACATTCATATACAATACTGGCTATTATGCATGTAAGGAATGCAATGCATATATACATACTTACAAAATAAAATCTATAATGATATATATATATTACAACCATCACCACTAAAAGGAAACCATACAACAATTAATGTTGATGCCAATCAGAATTTAATTTTGTTGGCCTTCTCTATCAACTTGCTTAATGCTTTTAATAGAAAAAAAAAAAACCGCCACCTTTTTCTCGACCGGGAGTCAAACGTCGGAAGGGTTAAAAACCGGGAAGGCTGATGAAAATTCCGGCCAAAGTGCACACAAGTGCAGATATGTAAATATATATAAGTTTGTATATATCTATATATGTATATTTTCTACATCTAATCCCACATACATACATTTCTACAAATAATTTTTGTGTGTTTATATATCCAAGCAATAGATATCTACATATGCATCCAAAGCATGTAATACAGATATATGCAGTCACAAAACAAAATCTATAGCGATATATATGTACCTGAAGTTAGATGTAGATTTTTAGTTATTATTTCTTTGAGTGTCAAAAAGGAATTCTTGGAATGATACGCTGTATATTAACTGTAATATGAAACATTGATCTAACCATTGAACACAATGGTAGATAATGCATGTTCTTGCTCAAGGGTTTGTGAGAGCCTATGAGGCTCCATGACCCAATATGGTAGGGTGGAGAGCAAGCCTTCTTTTGTTGTTCTTCACTTTATTTTCCCCATGTGCACATACATACATATAAAAGTTTCCATCCATCTATATATGTATATTGTCTACATCTAATGCCATATACATACATTTCTACACATACTGATATATAGGTGTCTAAAGTTAGATGCACCTTTTTTAGCTATTGTTTCTTTGAGCCTTAAAAAGGAATTGTTAGAATGATAAGATCTATATTAGGTGTAATAAGGAACATTGGTTTCACCATTGATCACAATGGTGGACAATGTATGTTCTTTCTCGGGGGTTTTGTAAGAGCCCATGAGGCTCCATAACCCAATATGATAGGGTGGAGAGCAGGCCTTCTTTTGGTGAGTTTCATATTATTTTCCCTATGTGTAGTTATCAATGTCTATGAGATTAGATGCAAATAAAATTCATATGTATGATAGGCTATATATTAAGTGTAATATTAAACATTCATGTTTATTTATTATAGTGGTAGACAATATACCTATTATCTAAATGGAATTCCACATACATTTCCATAAATTATTTTTGTGTGTATATATATCCGAGCAAAATATCCCTACAAATGCATCCAAGATATGAAATGCCTATATATGTGCTTGCAAAACAAAATCTACACTGATATATAGGTATCTCAAGTTAGATGCACCTTTTTAGTTATTATTTCTTTCAGCCTCAAAAAGGAGTTGTTAGTATGGTAGGTTGTATATTAAGTGTAATAAGAAACATTGGTTTCACCATTGATCAAAGTGGTGGAAACTTTATTTTCTTGCTTGAGGGTTTGGTGAGAGTCCATGAGGCTCCATGACCCAATATGGTAGGGTGGAGAGCAAACCTTATTTTGTTGTGTTTCATTTTATATTTCCTATGTGCAGATGTGTATGTTTGTGAGATTAGATGCAGACAACATTCATATGTATGATAGGTTGTATATTAAGTGTAATATTAAACATTGATTATAGTGCTAGAAAATTTATGTTCTTGCTTGGGGGTTTGTTGAGAGCCCTCAAGGCTCTATGATGCAATATGGTAGGGTGGATAGCTAGCCTTCTTTTAGTGTGTTTGGTTTTATTTTCCCTATGTGCATATATATATGTATGTGAAACTAGATGCAGTCAACATTTATATATATTCTTTCTTATTATGCATGGAAGGCATGCAATGCATATATATACTTATGAAACAAAATCTATACCGAAATATATGTTTGTCAAGTTAGATGCACTTTTTTGCAATTTTTGTTGGTTGGACATCAGTTTTCTTTTCCCTTTTTCCCAATGTCTGTCCCATCAAAACAAATTTTGTTCCTTCTCCTATTGCTTTGCTGCTTATAGAAGTGGTTATATATTGAGACAACATGCTCTTTTTTTGAATGTTTGACCAAAAAAGTTTATATGTGGAAATGTATGTATGTGAAATTAGTTACAAACAACATTCATATACATTTACATTTAAACTTGTTGATACATATATATATATATATCTTTGCAACTTTTTCTTTCCTTGCTTCCTGTCCATCACACCCATATGCACCTATGTTTAGAACTCCTCTTGGTTCTTGTTGTACATCATGCAACTAAACAATTGTGATGTTTTGAGTTGGCTTAATATCTTTAGCTATAACATTTTTCTCCAAGTTGGTGTTTGCTAGCACTTTATTATTTTCCTCATATTATGGTTGTAGGCTGCTCAACCTTGTTCAAGTTCTAGCCATACATCAAGTGTGGACCAAAAAAAGGTAGAAAAATTCCAAAGAAACCAACTCTATTATGTGTAGTATAGAGATTAGATCTATGCAAGTCATCAGGCCAAATACTTACAACAAAGAGTAACTATAGTTCATTGTTTCTTGGTCCCATTTGATCAAGAGGCTACATCGTATTTTCTACCAAGATTGTTGAAAACACATGCTGACTTCTATAGTCCCGCACCCTCCATCCCTTGGCATCATGCACATAACCTTTCCAGTGAAGGTCCCTCGACAATGGGTGGATGTGGATCTCAACACAACCTTAATAGGCATGGTTTTCCATCTGCCTCGTTAGCCCATCACCATTTTAACATTATGTTTGGAGATACTTTTTGCATTGCAATGTAGTCCTTCTGTCGACACATTGATGCTTTGTCCAATTTAAAATTTTGTAGTATTTGCAAGGAAAGATACTTCTCATGAAAGTGCGAGTATCCAACCCGAACATCATTTGTTTTTTTTTGCTTCTGAAAAGGGCATCCACCAATTTAGTTCAATGAACAAGATGGACCTAGGACCATAGCCTCCCATCCTTGCAAATATGACTTAGGTTGAAGAAATGCTTAAAGCTAGAGCTTCTCTAGTTTTGCAAGTGACGCATACTAGAGGAGGCTAATACACATATAGTGGCCATACTATAAGCTTCCCTCAAGACATCATGGCCATTGAAACTTTGTTGCCATGTCACCTACATGATATTAAAGTGGTGATTATTCAAAGAACTGACATCCAGGGAAAGAACTATGATTGCTATCTTGACAAACATAATGTCATGTGGCTGCATTGATATAAAAAATTGAAAATGATCCATACTATAGTGATGTTGAAATTGATTGTGATGCTTTAAATTTGTTGCCTACTACAAGTATCGACATCTCCAATATTTTTCACACAATGAAACAACTAGTACAAAACATAGATGAACCAGTAGCAACTTCAAAAATTGTTGCTGATGAGGAAGCTGAGCTTGAGGAATCATCATCATTTATTCCATTGTTGCCCAACCCTCCTTGAGAATTGCAGGAAACCAAAGACACTTTGCAGATTAAAGACATTAGTCAAGATAATTTTCCTTGGCCTGAGATGAATTCTAACCCTATCAATGAATACAATATAGAAGGGTTATTAAGCATGGCTTTTCCAACATTGTTTTCCACTGGAACAACGATGCCCCTACAGTTGACAAGCATACAGATCCACTTAAATGAATATGCATTGCACTTGATGAGACACTATGATAATATATTTGGGAGGCATGTCAGATTTAGATATTACCTTTATAATTTAATAATGAGACATCGAAGCCAACAGTCAGCTTCCATTTTCATGAAAACAAACTTGGAAGAAATGATCTCAAAGTCTGTGGTTACATTGCAACAACTACTTCAAGGTACACTAGACACCTAGATAGAAAACCAACTCATTCACTATGGTGCATCTTTGTGAAGAACACACTCATATTGGGGCAAGTGTCGACAAGAGCTCACTGCAATGATCCACCAGCTTGGGACACCAACTCTTTTTTTCACTTTGAGCTCTGCAGACACGAAATGGCTTGATTTTCACAAGGTACTTGATCTTGGTGCTCAACCACATATGCCATACTCTCGAAGATGCTTCATAGAAAATGTTGTCTAGAACCCACATATAACAACCTTGTACATGCACTTTCGGTTCACCATTTTCCATGACAAGGTTCTTGAGAGGATTTTCCATGCAAAGGATTATTGGTATAAGTATGAGTGGCAATACCATGGATCAACACATGTATATGGTTCTTGTGGCTTCCAAGTGCCTCAAATATGGACATGCTTGACTGGTCCAACCCACACGAAGTTCAGCAGGAAAAAAGCTTCTTTGATCGCTATGTTTCAACATGGAATCCTCGTTCCCCAGAACAACTAATATCTAGAGTCCACCACTCTTCTCTGGAGGACAAATGTTTTCTTGAAACTTCACAAATTACTTGCATGGACCGAATGTTGGATTATGAACAGCTGGTGAACATGGTGTAGAGGCATACAAAATTTACTTAGTACAAATGCCTCAGGAAAAAAGGCCAACTATTACAATGTTGCTAGTACAAATGCCTCAGGAAAAAAGGCCAACTATTACAATGTTGCTACAAATCTCCATGGAATGCACAACCATCATCGACATTGGAAATTGACAATGAATCAAAAAAATCCTATAAACGAGCAAGATATGATGAGTGCCTTAATATCCACAACCCTAAGATGCTTGTGATCTCGTGAGAAAATGTTTATTGCCAACCAGTCTTGCCAAGACAAATTGTGCTAAACTACATTTCCAAATATGCATTAGAGTCTGAAAAAAAGTATGAAAGCTATATTGATATCTTGCAGAGGCTTGCAAATACAAATCCATCTGGGGATAAAGCATTGCTTGCCTATCAAAAGTTCATGATGAAATTGGTTGGATATCGTGACATTGGTGCACAAGAAACATGCCATATGCTGCAAAAGTTGCCCTTTGTCATGTCAAGCTGGCGTTTCCTATCATTGAATGTGAGTAGGTAGACCTTCCACCATTTCAAAATAGCTAACAATGGTGAAGATCTCACAAGTAGGTATATTCATTGTTACATGCAAAGAAACTATATCCCTTATATCATTTTTTTTTAATAATATAATCATTGGTGGTTTTTTTCTGCAGAGACATTACATGATAGGGGTAACTTTTCTTTTTATTTGCTTCATTGATTCATTATCATAAATCTTATTTGTGATAATTTTGTACTGTTTATAGGTTGGTGTTGGAATTGAGAATCATAATTGAAAGAAATAAAGCAGATTGGATTTGAAGAATATTGATCATTGAACATTGAAATTAAGACTTGAAAAAGCATTTTTAAATGCTTGTAATAATCTAGGGCTTCCATTTTCTACTTTTGTTTTCTGTTTTAGGCCAACTCACTTGTTTTTGGGGTTTAAAATCAACCATTGATTTGACATGTTCAAGTTGGTTAAAATTGAACCTTAGAAACATACTAGATTTTGATTTGGTCTAAAATTGAACAATCAACTTCACACTTCATCTCGGTGCTATAAAATGAATACATTATTGCTTTGAGGTTGAAAATGAACATGTTCCTTTTATGCTTTGTAATACCTTATCTAAAGTAATTTCATTTACAAATACGTATGCACTTCTTTCGCACCTCACGACGATCTTGAGAATCAAAAGCCTTTTTTGTGATATTAAGTTGTGTAAGTGATTACCTCCACACTTCAATTTGGGTTCTTATAATTGAACAAAATATTGCTAGTGTGGGTAGAGTATATCGCGAGTGTTCTCTCTTTGTTTCTCAACAAAGATTGATCAAACTTCGAATGTGCTTGCTCACTTTTGTTTATCCTTAGAGGGCCTACCTGGTGGGAAAAATTAATCACCCCAGGGAATGACCCAACTGATAACACGCTAAAGCCAAGTGACTTCCAACTAGTATGTAAGTGTGGGTACTTGAGGAAAGTTCAATTACCACGAGGATTGTTTTGATAATAAGGGAAGCAATGGTCTCTTTCCGTATGGATGATCCCCCATGAATGAAATGCCTATACTAGAACCCTTGTTATAGTAAGCCAAATCCCTATCTATTTGTTGATGCAAGAACGGTTGTTCTGAAGCCGTCCCACATTTTTACGGCTCTTAGTAGAGATGAGAAGTATGCCATGGGAGTTTCATGGGTACTGATGCTTGGTTGACCCAAGAAGTGTGTGCCATGGAGGGGAGCCAGTGTGGTCAAGCATCTAATCATCCGCTAAGAGTAGGTGTAGCTGGATTTATCCAAGTGGTAACTTAACAAATATTATCTCTTTCATCCTAGGGTTGTGAATCATTTTGAAATCAAAACACTTTGCTTGGATCTAAAACACTTGAAAACAAACTTTCACCAAATCCTCAAAATTTCAAACCCTTTAGGAGGAGAAAATACTTTTGACAAATCCAAGTGCTCTTGCTTTCCCTAGGGATTTTATCCTTAGAGGTTTCTAAGTATTTGGATTTACACCACAATTTTCTCTTACTAAAGTCAACATTAGGAAACTATTGCCTTGATTTCCTTGATTTCCACATAATGGACCTTGTGGGATGAAAATAAATTAGGACATTAGACATTCAGTTTGAAATATAATCAAGAAAGTGTTTGTGGTAAAAAGAACCGAATCTAAGCAAGATAATAGACAATTGAACCTCACATGTGCTTGATCCCATGATATCCTGATAAGTCAAAGTTCCCAAACCAAGTTGTCACAAGTCTCTTAGTCCAAATGCTCATGAGGAATGTCTTTCAAGACTTCACGAAGTTAGAGAAAATTTTGTTTGTTTTTTGCTTCTAAAAAGGGCATCCACCAATTTAGTTCAATGAACAAGATGGACCTAGAACCATAGCCTCCTGTCCTTGCAAAGATGACTTAGGTTGAAGAAATGCTTAAAGCTAGAGTTTCTCTAGTTTTGCAAGTGGGAGGCCAATACACATATAGTGGCCATACTATAAGCTTCCCTCAAGACATCATGGCCATTGCAACTTTGTTGCCATGTCATCTACATGATGTTAAAGTGGTGATTATTCAAAGAACTGACATCCAGGGAATGAACTATGATTGCTATCTTGACAAACATAATGTCATGTGGCTACATTGATATAAAAAATTGAAAATGATCCATACTATAGTGATGTTGCAATCGATTGTGATGCTTTAAATTTGTTTCCTTCTACAAGTATCGACATCTCCAATATTTTGCACACAATGAAACAACTAGTACATAACATAGATGAACCAATAGCAACTTCAAAAATTGTTGCTGATGAGGAAGATGAGCTTGAGGAATCATCATCATTTATTCCATTGTTGCCCAACCCTCCTTGAGAATTGCAGGAAACCAGAGACACTTTGCTGATTAAAGACATTAGTCAAGATAATTTTCCTTGGCCTGAGATGAATTCTAACCCTATCAATGAATACAATATAGAAGGGTTATTAAGCATGGCTTTTCCAACATTGTTCTCCACTGGAACAATGATGCCCCTACAGTTGACAAGCATACAGATCCACTTAAATGAATATGCATTGCACTTGATGAGACACTATGATAATATATTTGGGAGGCATGTCAGATTTAGATATTACCTTTATAATTTAATAATGAGACATTGAAGCCAACAGTCAGCTTCCATTTTCATGAAAACAAACTTGGAAAAAATGATCCCAAAGTCTGTGGTTACATTGCAACAACTACTTCAAGATACACCAAACACCTAGATAGAAAACCAACTCGTTCACTATGTTGCATCTTTGCGAGGAACACACTCATATTGGGGCAAGTGCTGACAAGAGCTCACTGCAATGATCCACCAGCTTGGGACACCGGCTCTTTTTTTCAATTTGAGCTCCACAGACACAAAATGGCTTGATTTGCACAAGGTACTTGATCTTGGTTCTCAACCACATATGCCATACTCTTAAAGATGCTTCATAGAGAATGTTGTCTAGAACTTGCATATAACAACCTTGTACATGCACTTTCGGTTCAGAATTTTTCGTGACAAGGTTCTTGAGAGGATTTTCCATGCAAAGGATTATTGGTATAACTATGAATGGCAACATCATGGATCAACACATGTATATGGTTCTTGTGGCTTCCAGGTGCCTCGAATATGGACACGCTTGACTGTTACAACCCACATGAAGTTTAGTAGGAAAAAAAATTCTTTGATCGCTATGTTTCAACTGGAATCCTCATTCCCCAGAACAACTAATATCAAGAGTTGACCACTCTTCTCTGGAGGACACATGTTTTGTTGAAACTTCACAAATTACTTGCATGGACCGAATGTTGGATTACAAACAAGTGGTGAACATGGTGTAGAGGCATACAAAATTTACTTAGTACACATGCCTCAGGAAAAAAGGCCAGCAATTACAATGTTGCTACAAATCTCCATGGAATGCACAACCATCATCGACATTGGAAATTGACAATGAATCAAAAAAATCCTATAAACCAGCAAGGAATGATGAGCGCCTTAATATCCACAACCCTAAGATGCTTGTGATCTCGTGAGAAAATGTTTATTGCCAACTAGTCTTGTCAAGAAAAATTGTGCTAAACTACATTTCCAAATATGCATTAGAGTCTGAAAAAAAGTATGAAAGCTATATTGATATCTTGCAGAGGCTTGCAAATACAAATCCATCTGGGGATAAAGCATTGATTGCCTATCAAAAGTTCATGATGAACTTGGTTGGATATCGTGACATTGGTGCACAAGAAACATGCCATATGCTGCAAAAGTTACCCCTTGTCATGTCAAGATGGCCTTTCCTATCTTTGAATGTGAGTAGGTAGACCTTCCACCATTTCAAAATAGCTAACAATGGTGAAGATCTCACAAGTAGGTATATTCATTGTTACATGCAAAGACCCACTGAGATGGACACTATATCCCTTATTCAATCTGCACAATTGTATACACATTGAAATAATCACAAAGGTGGGGGTTGGCATTTGCGATCACACCCTGCTGTGATCTTTGTTTACCCGCTATTCAAGTATGCCCCTCTTGAGAATTGTGATACCTTTGAAACATTTTTTTGGTCAATAAATTTGCTATACAAGCCTTTTTAAAATGTCAAAGCAGATATAGGCCTCACCAGAGATAGTATAACACAGAACTGGAGGCAATTTCATATTACTGGCTATCACCTTTGGCATGTAAATAGAGTTATTGCTCCCCCCACCAGTCAAGAAGAAGGTGATAGTGATACGAAAAACACCTAGTCTCTATGTCCCATAGATGAATACAAATGGAAATTTCTTTCTCACCTTGGTCCTACAAATAGTGTCTACTTCGACCGGCTGTAACTATTAGGTAGACGAGACTTCGCTTAAAATCACATGTGGGACACACACCATGTTCAGACTGAGAATCTACATAATGCTGCGGTAGACTTCATCTCAACAAGTAAATTGCTTACAACTGAAGATAGTCTTTTCCCACTTGCTGCAACTGCACTTTGTCATCAACTATCTCCTAAGCAAAAGCTTGCTCTAAATATCATTAAACAACACCACCTTGGTCCTTCTTCACCATCACCATTGTGTATGATTAATCAAGGCACTATAGGTAAAGGTAAATAATTTCTTATAGACAACATCTGGAGAACACTAGATACATCACCAAATTAGAGAATGAATCTATTGCTTGCTTTGGCACCAACGAGGATGGCCACTTACAATATGCTTGCCTCTACAGTGCATGCATATCTTCAGATACCAATTAGAGATATGAATCCATTGAAAATACAAAAATTGATCATGTTTCAAGAGGACTTCAAACATATTAATTACATTTTAATTGATAAAATGAGCTTCTTGGGACCCAATTTGTTACTCAAAATAGATAGTCAGTTGTGGCAAACATTTCTTGCTAGATAGATGGAACCATTTGCTGGTGCCTCTGTTATACTTGTGGGTGACCTTGCATAGTTACCGCCTATTTTAGATAGGACTATCTACTCTTCTCGTTCCATAGCCTTGGCTCTTTGGCACACTTTTAATGTTGTTGTCATGCTCAACACAGTCTTTCACCAACATGGATAGTCCAATGCACAAAAAGAGTTTCATAGACTCGTTTTGAATATTAGAAATTCTTAGGCATCTCAAGATGATTGGAAAACTCTTATGAATTGAACAAACACCATGCTTTTAGCTCAACAAAACCAAATGTTTGATGCAGCTATTCACTTATTCCCAACAAATAGCTTGGTCGCCTTGCATACTAGAAAAATGCTTCAACAGTTAGATGTTCCCATTAAAATTAGTATTGTTGAAACTACTCAGCGAAACACACCTAATTATGGAAATGATGATCAACTTCAAGCAGAGCTCTTACTTGCAATTAGTGAGCAAGTATTGTTAACAACAAATCTTTGGGTGGTAGCTGGCCTGGTCAATGGATCGTTGGGTTCTGTCAAGTCTATCATATATGCTAGGGGTGCTAAACTGCTTGAACTGCCTCAATATGTTATTGTGCACTTCCCAAAATACATTGGCCCAACATAAAATCAAGACAACGCAAAAGCCATCCCCATTCCATTGATCACATGGGGAAGCCAAATACCACTCCCCTTGACAATGGCTTGGGCAATAACAATACATAAATCTCAAGGCTTGACACTGGATAAAGCTACAATAGATATTGGAACTAAAGAAAGATAAGGACTAACATTCACAACTATTTCCCATGTAATGTCAATTGCAGGAATACACATAGATATGCCTTTCTCTTTTGATAGATACTCCAGATTACGTGCCAACAAATACAGTGCACTCTAAATCAAAGAAGAGGATCACCTCAAATAACTATGTGCATTGCCAAAATGATGGAATGTTTTTATTTTTTCTGGTAACTATATCTCTTCTCCCTTCCCTCTTCATTTAAATGCATATGGAATTTCCACCATTTATAATTTCATTTCCTTGTCGTTCCATCCATAGTGTAGTTGCAACCACTCTCGCCAAGCTAGCCAAAGTTTTTCTTCTATGGTGATTACTAAGAGAATTTGTTGTTCAATTCTTTCATTATGCTTCTCCTCCAATGATGTTTAGCTATAGCTTATTGTGGGGTTGGTAGTACTTATTTTATTTTTAGTAACATGCAGGTGTATAGGTTTTATTAGAGGTTTAATGGAGCAGTCACAATGAATGAGAGAAAAATTTGTCATTAAATATCGCTTTTCTCTCAGCAATACAGATACAAACTGCTTCTCTCATTAAATATGGCCATATTTCCCATTAATATTGTTGGTATTTGTCACTAAAAATTGCCGCTTTCTCAGCTAATGTAGCTACCACCTGTGTCTCTCATTAAAAATCACCTTTTCCATCATTATTGCCTACTTTATGACATCTTTACTTTGAACTTGAAACAGATAAAAGGAAGCCAGACGTCAGGGGTTTATAAAGAAGATAGGTCTATTCATAGAATCATGGTCTTTAGAAAACAAAAACTTTGTGGTTGTATATGAAATCAATTTTTTCTCATTATATACTTGAAGTCCTTCTATCAAACATAATCTTTATTTTCTGGCTACAACTCGCCAAATTAGAGAAAGTCAAGGAGAACTATGTGCTGGAATTTTTTAATGCATAAATCGACATTTTTGCTCACAAGTATTCCATGATAAAGGAAGCAAGTGACATAAATATGTGTTTATGTGTATTATCTAGCCCCTGCATCATTTGTATAACAAACCATAGTGTCTAAAAAGGGCTAGTCCAAATAGTACTCCCAGCCTGGCATCACAGGGGACACTCGCCTTTCTTGTTTGTGAATATTGTTAAAAAGAATAGGAGGTAATTAAAATCGGATGAGATTGCTATATTTGTTTTGAGGAGGCGTTGGAGAGAGATCATACAACTTCTTGGGGGTTTTCATTTTTTTTAACAATCTAATCATTGGTGGTTTTTTTTTGCAGAGACATTACATGATAGGGGTAAATTTTTTTTTCTTTGCTTCATTGATTCATTATCATAAATCTTGTTTGTGATAATTTTGTACTGTTTATAGGTTGGCGTTGGAATTGAGAATCAGAATTGAAAAAAATAAAGCAGATTGGAGTTGAAGAAAATTGATCATTGAACATTGAAATTAAGACTTGAAAAAGCATTTTTAAATGCTTGTTGTAATAATCTAGGGCTTCCGTCTTCTACTTTTGTTTTCTATTTTAGGCCAACTCACTTCTTTTTGGGGTTTAAAATTAACCATTGATTTGACATTTTCAAGTTGGTTAAAATAGAACCTTAGAAACATACTAGATTTTGATTTGATCTAAAATTGAACAATCAACTTCACACTTCATCTCGGTGCTATAAAATGAATACATTATTGCTTTGAGGTTGAAAATGAACATGTTCCTTTTATGCTTTGTAATACCTTATCTAAAGTAATTTCATTTACAAATACGTATGCACTTCTTTCGCACCTCACGACGATCTTGAGAATCAAAAGCCTTTTTTGTGATATTAAGTTGTGTAAGTGATTACCTCCACACTTCAATTTGGGTTCTTATAATTGAACAAAATGTTGCTAGTGTGGGTAGATTATATCGCGAGTGTTCTATCTTTGTTTCTCAACAAAGATTGATCAAAATTTGAATGTGCTTGCTCACTTTTGTTTATCCTTAGAGGGCCTACCTGGTGGGAAAAATTAATCACCCCAGGGAATGACCCAATTGATAACATGCTAAAGCCAAGCGACTTCCAACTAGTATGTAAGTGTGGGTACTTGAGGAAAGAAAATTACCATGAGGATTGTTTCGATAATAAGGGAAGCAATGGCCTCTTTCCGTATGGATGATCCCCCATGAATGAAATGCCTATACTAGAACCCTTGTTATAGTAAGCCAAATCCCTATCTATTTGTTGATGCAAGAACGGTTGTTTTGAAGCCGTCCCACATTTTTACAGCTCTTAGTAGAGATGAGAAGTATGCCATGGGAGTTTCATGGGTACTGATGCTTGGCTGACCCAAGAAGTGTGTGCCGTGGAGGGGAGCCAGTGTGGTCAAGCATCTAATCATCCGCTAAGAGTAGGTGTAGCTGGATTTATCCAAGTGGTAATTTAACAAATATTATCTCTTTCATCCTAGGGTTGTGAATCATTTTGAAATCAAAACACTTTGCTTGGATCTAAAACACTTGAAAAATTTCACCAAATCCTCAAAATTTCAAACCCTTTAGGAGGAGAAAATACTTTTGACAAATCCAAGTGCTCTTGCTTTCCCTAGGGATTTTATCCTTAGAGGTTTCTAAGTATTTGGATTTATACCACAATTTTCTCTTACTAAAGTCAACATTAGGAAACTATTACCTTGATTTCCTTGATTTCCACATAATGGACCTTGTGGGATGAAAATAAATTAGGACATTAGACATTCAGTTTGAAATATAATCAAGAAAGTTTTTGTGGTAAAAAGAACCGAATCTAAGCAAGATAATAGGCAATTGAACCTCACATGTGCTTGATCCCATGATATCCTGATAAGTCAAAGTTCCCAAACCAAGTTGTCACAAGTCTTTTAGTCCAAATGCTCATGAGGAATGTCTTTCAAAACTTCACGAAGTTAGAGAAAAGTTTGTTTGTTTTTTGCTTCTAAAAAGGGCATCCACCAATTTAGTTCAATGAACAAGATGGACCTAGGACCATAGCCTCCTGTCCTTGCAAAGATGACTTAGGTTGAAGGAATGCTTAAAGCTAGAGTTTCTCTAGTTTTGCTAGCAATCCTCCCACCCAACCTTCCTCTAACGTCACAAGATCCTCAAGAGGAAAGTCAAGTGGAAGACATCACCAATAATGTCTTGGGGATGACTCAAGATGAAATCATAGAAACGGTCTAAAATCTCGAGAATCATAAAATTGTCAATGCCATGATGAGACTCAATCCTTCACAATATATGCTAGAACTTGCAAAAGAAGGGGCTAAACTCCCTTCTGATTTTGATGTAAACACTATTGTGGAGAAACCTCTTGAGATTATGTTGCCAATCTCATCCACACCTCCATTTCAAAGCATCACTCGAAGCATCCCAGAAATCACATCATCCATTGCTACTCAACCAATCCAAGCATCTGAATCTTCCATTACATCATCCACGACACCTCAAATATCTCAAAACATGGTCTCCCAAGGACCTAGCTCATTCACCATACCCGCCACCTCACAACCTGTTGTCATCACCCAAATGCATAAATAACCACCCCAACAGAGTCTCATCACACCATCACATACCATTTTGAATCCTCCACCTTTTCCACCAAACCCAAATGTGGACAACCAATTTAGTATCACATTGCAAGTGGCTTGACAAGCCAACCAAAAAGCACTCCAGCAATTCCAAACCCAACAAGCAACTCAAGCCACACAACAAGAGGAAACACAACAAGCCGCACAACAAGCTGCTTAAGCACAAGCACAAGCATCGCTACAGTAGCAACAAGCCCAAGTGAAAGCATAAGCTTTACTACAAAGAAAACAAGCCGTCCAAGCTACCCAAGCTGTGCAAGAAGCTCAAGCTGCACAAGCCACACAGGCTGCACAAGCAGCCCAACAAGCACAGGCTCAAGCTCAAGCCCAATATCAAGCTTAGAAAGCGTAAGCACAAGATCAATACCAGAACAACTACAAGCAGCTCAACAACAAGCATATCAACAAGCCTTGCAATAGTATCAAGTGCAACAGGAAGCAGCTCAATAACAAGCCCAACAACAAGTGTTGTTGGTGCAACAACAACAACAGGTTCAACAACAACAAGCGTTGTTGGAACAACAACAAAAAAAAGAACAAAAAAAAGCTTTGTTGGTACAAAAACAATTACAAGCATATTAGCAAGCATTGGCTATGTAAAAAACCCCCGTGAATGCACCACCTAGTCCACAGGTCACCACACCCATCATCACTACTCCAACCCAGGACACATTCATTCTACCACCTAACCCTCAAGGTCATTTATCTACCTAAATCAAGAAGCTATCACAACAAGTGTTGGATATCCAATTAGGGAATACCCCTAAATCACAAGGGAATCTATGCCCTTATCCATTCGATAGGAGCATTGTGATGAAACCATTTCCACAAGGCTTTGAGATCCCAAAATTTGACAAATACCGAAGACTCAGAAACCCTAAAGATCACATCAGGGAGTTCCACGTGCATTGCATGGAAGTAGCATGTGATGAATCCTATCTAATGAGGCTCTTCCCATGAAGTCTGGCTGGCCTAGCTATGGAATGGTTCTCCCGACTTCCTCCAGGGATCAAGAGATTTCAATAAATTGTGGACACCTTTATGCAAAATTATGCATTCAACAAGGGCATGGATGTAAGCTTAGAGGAATTTTTCGGCCTTAAGAAAAATAAGGGAGAATCATTTGCTTTTTTCTTACAATAATGGAAACCCAAAGCTAATAGAAGCAAGTGGGCCATGCCAAAAGAGTAGCAAGTTAAAACAATCATTGAAAATCTTGAAGGAACTCTTGCATTCCATCTTAAAGTCCAACGCATCACCTCCTATGATCAACTCATCTCTAAATCTCTCAGCATCGAAAGAGCTCTCATCACACAAGGGGGAACACCTACTTATCAAGATAATTTCCCATCGACAAGCTATAATGACAAACCACAAACATGGGTGAAAACCAAGAATGTTACCAGCGATGGTGTTGTTGATGCTTGTGATCAATGCTCTGAATCCAAATACACAACAACCAATGTATCAACAACCCTAGAATAATACCCAAAATAAACCCTGATCCAACACATCTTATCAGAAAAACAACAGGTCCAATAATCAATAATGTCAATGACCAAAGTGGACCATCCACAAGAAATCGGTATCCACCAAAGTGAAAGTAAATACCGCTTGGAGAATCAGTCGAATCTATCATGAAGTGACTCATTGATGCCAAAATCATCACACTCCCGGTCATTGAAAATTACCAAGAGCCTCAAGTCAAGCCACCTTGGTATAACAAAAACTATCTGTGTCATTTTGATAAAATCAAGGGACATACAACAACTGGCTACATGAGGCTCAAGAACCTAATCCAAGATCTAATTGATGACAAGATTATCAAAGTTGAGAAATCGACTGGAAATCAAGACCTAAAGATATACACGAATCCGATGCCGCATCATAACAAGTCAAATAACAATGGAAAAGGCAAGAAGTATGGCAATGTTAACCATGTCTATGAACATGCCATCGCATCCTTAGATGAATTGGTAAATTTTTTCCATATCCCGAGGTCCAAAGACGATGTGGAGTCACCACACGAGATGGAAAAATCACCATTCTTGGACCATCCACACAATCCAGAGCACCCCCCGCAAATTCAAGATCAGTCCCCAATGGCTACAGTATCTTGGAACAACTAAAGAATACCCCTGCTCAAGTATCCATCATGGAGTTGCTAAAAATTTCACCTGCTCATAGGGAGATTTTAGAAAGGGCCCTTGCTGAGTATTTTGTACCCAAAGACCTTGATGCAGATCAATTTCAAGCTATGGTCAGAAACATCACCATTCCACACCTCCTCTCATTCTCCGAACAAGATCTCCCCACCCAACCATCTCACAATTGTGTACTTCATTTGGAAGTCTTCGTCCAAAAGAATAAAGTCAAACGGGTCTTGGTGGATGGAGGTGCAGGGTTGAATATTTTCTCCCTCAAGCTAATAAAAAAATTGGGATTTTTTGAAGACATGATTGAAAAAGGAAAAGGAATTACCGTCTAGGCTTATGATGATCAGGAAAGAGTGTCTCAAGGCACCATTTCACTTCCTATCCATGTAGGACCAACCATCATGGATACTACCGGCCAAGTCCTCGACCTTGATATCCCATATAACATTCTTCTAGGGTGCCCAAAGATTCATGGGATGAAAGCAGTTGCATCCACATTTCACCAATGTGTCAAATTTCCCTTTGAAAATCAAGAGGTTACCATCCATGGTGATCTCGAGCCCTTTGCTTACTGCAAAAACCTTGAGGCCAAATACTACAAAATTACACAAGTTCCTAAAAATGATGAAGGCCCTTCAACTCCGTACATGGATCCATCCTCCTTACCATCCACATCCACTTTTGAGACAAAGACACTTTCCATTCCCACCATATATGATATCAAGGTTATTATCCAAGATAATGAGTGCAAAGATTATAAAATGAAGAAGGGAGCCTTTATGGTAGGAGAGTTACCACAATCTCCTAGGTCTGATGGATTGCCGCAACCAGCCAATACAGTATCTCAAAACTTTAGGGAAGACCCCTCCCGATTCAGAAGCGGGGGGGATCTAGGCCGAGAAGTGGTAGACGAAAGAGATATATCCAGTCTACTCTATCAAGATGAAAGATCTGTACCAACTCCTCTGATGGATGATGCCAATAAAGGACTCCAATTAATGTTGGTCATGGGCTATAATACGAATGAAAGCCTTGTAAAAAATAGCAATAGCTGACTAGAACCCATCATTGTTGAGAATCTTGTGAGAAATCTTGGCCTTGGATGTACCCCTCTGAGTATAACCATACATGGCAAAATTCCCCCCATTAAAGTAGTCAAAACTCCCCTTTGTTTACTAGTATCCGTGTAGGTCGAGTCATAGATAATTTCACCTTTGACTGTAACTGAGGTATGTGGGAGTGACAGTGATGAGGATACCAATGCTGGCTTACTTATGTTGTTTGAAGACTCTTCCTTATTCACGATTTCCACTGTATACTTTGATTCGAACAACCAAACCCATGAGTTAAAACTAGTATATCCCCAACTCATAGACTACGACCAACGAGGACCACCAATTTTAGACACATTCAAAAATGATGAGGCAAACTCATCATGGGATTGCGAGACAATGTACCTTATGGAGATCACAAAGCTGGATTCGACATTGAATTGGATACACATGCTTATTATAGAGATACGATTGAATCCCTCAGTCGCAAAAGTGAAAATTTGAGACTAATCTCTAGGGCTTTAAGTGAAAAGCACACTGTGGCACTTTTAGACCCAAAATTAGTAAAAACAAAGGACGCATCCAATGGTGAAAACCTCTCTGAGGCACTAGAGGATGGGGGATTCAATCTTTCTCTCAGTGCTATTCATTAGGAGAAGTCGACAGTCTTAGCAGAAAAGTGCAACCTTGTCAACTTGGGATCGCTACTAGGGGTCCCGGGCAATGTCCCAAAGTGAGAATTCCTTGTAGAGCAGCTTCTCGTACCAGCATTTGAGGTAGCAGAGTTTGAATTTGTGTGTTAAATCATTGGTCCTGGTAACTCATGGTATCACAACATATACACTTATCTTAGAATAGGCGTCCTCCCTACCGATATCACTCCTAATCTTAAGAAAACCTTTGTCAAAAAGTTGACCCACTTTGTTATCCTAGGTGACACCTTATACCGTAGGAGTATTGAGGGAACCCTATTATGATGCTTAAACATTGAGGATGATTTGATTGCTTTAACAAAGGTACATAGTGGAATTTGTGGTTCACATTCGAGCCGTATGACCTTGTCCAAGAAGTTGCTGAGAATAGGGTACTATTGGTGAACGATGGAAAGAGAAGCTCATGAATATATCAAGAAGTGCCTGAAGTTTCAACAACATGGGGATCTCATCCATGCATCGGATCAAGAGCTCCACGCGATTGTTGCACCGTGGCCCTTCTCGCAGTGGGGGCTCAATCTCATTCGAAAAATCACCCCCACCTCATCTAATGGACACAAGTTCATTATCACCGCCACATAATACTTTACAAAGTGGGTAGAGGCCATCCCGATGACCTACATTACAAGAAAGTAGATTTTCAAGTTCATCCTGAATGACTTCATCTACCGCTACAGTGTCCCCCAAGCTATTATCTCAAGTAATGGGACACCCTTCAAAAATTAGGATGTTCGAGACCTATGCCATAAATTCAACATCCAACATCACTTTTCTACCCCATACTACCCCCAGAGTAATGACCAAGTTGAGGCTACAAATAAAACCATCCTCAGAATCCTCAAGAAAATAGTCAATGCTTTTTATGACTAGCATCTGCAGTTAAACCTCACCCTCTAAGCCTACTGAATGAGTATCCACACACCAATAGGTGCCACCCCATTCTCCCTAGTCTACGGATTAGAAGCCATCCTCCCCATTGAGATCGAGCTGCCATCCCTCAGAATATCATTGCAAAACCTCATAACATATGAAGAATATCAGGTGTCACGACTGAATGAGCTAGAACTATTGCATGAGTGGTGCATGGATTCCTTAAACCATTTACAAGTCTATCAAAACCGTCTCAAGTGAAGTTACAACAAGAAAATAAGGAGCCAAACCTTCCAAGTCAGAGAGCTAGTATTGAAGGAGAATCAGAACAATGTACCAAATCCAAATGGCAAGGGTAAGTTTGAACCCAATTGGTTGGGTCCCTTCATCATCACAACACGCTACAAGTCAGGGGCATATCAGTTATCAACGCCCGAAGGGGAGCCTCTATAGGAGCCTATGAATAGCTCCTAGATCTTAAAAAGTTTTATGCCTGAACTTTTAAGGTATGGAACCAAAAAAAAAAAAATATAAAAATCCAATTTTTTTTTTTCAAAAAAAGGATTAAAAACATTAAAGATAAAAATTGTCCTCTAGTGAAAACCACTTCGGTGGCGCTTTGGGCAAGTACCTTGGTGAAAACTTGGCAAATAGGCGGCAAGTGTTCTCCATTGCAACTTGTTCTGCATCATTCATCCATCATGCTTCCATTATCCATCGCATCCCATATTTCCTACCATTCACCCATCCATGTCCGCATCATAGCTTGATTCTGCGTTCGCATCGTGTTCTCCCTCCTCATACTAATTGACACATTCCTAAGGTCAGTTTGTCTTTCCTATATCAGAGTAGTCTATCACATCATGCTGGGGGCATGTTCTTTTACCTACATCGGATTAGATTAGTGTATACTCTTGTAGTCTTCCTTAAAATAAAAAATCCAAAAACGTTCAAAAAATCTAAAAACATCAAAAAAATAAAAAATCCAAAAAAATTCATAAAATCACAAATCCAAAAACATTCAAAAACCAAGAAAAATCCAAAAACATTCAAAACATAATAAAAATTCAAAAACAGGTCTAAAATCCAAAAAATCAAAAATAGAGTCGTCGTGTCAAACTACATTGTCTCTGAGCTTGAATGTAGGCAAGGATGATCTTTGATCATACCCCGAGATACTTAGGTCAGTCCTTTAGGAGTCCGTCATAATAAATTGACAATCCATTTGTTCACGTCTCATCAATAATCGGGTTTGTTTAAGTCAAACTACATGGTCTTTGTATGTATAATGTAGGCAAGGATAATATTTGATCAGCCCCCGAGGCCCCTAGGATAGGTCTTTAGGTTAGGTGCTTGGTCAAAAACTCGAAAAAAACCAAAAACATCAGAAAATTTGAAAATCAAAACATTTGTAAAATATCTCAAAAATACCAAAAATAGCCTCAAAACATTTCAAAATACCAAAAAAATTCAAAAACCCAAAATCATCCATCCCATCTCGCTTTCACCTGAAATAAGCATTCACTCATAATAAATCAATTGTTTCCCTCAACCTTTGGCAAAACAGTCAGAAACATGTCTAGCAGGTTAAAAGTGTGTTCTCAATTGTCAAGGATCTCAAGTGTAGGTCAATAGGTAAACAAGTTAGTCAACTCAGAGTGTCAATAGCCCATCATCCAATCAATCCCAAATCATCTGATAACATCATGTCCTAGGATGCATCATTCCTAGAATGGACATCAACATCATACATCACCATAGTTTAGTCTTGGCTAGTGGTATGAAGAACATTAGCTTGTTTGTTTACTTGATCTTTGTCTTTTGATTTATCTTATTGTGCTCATTCCAATGACCTCTCGATGATGTCTAAATAAAAATATTTAGTGAGAAAGGAATGGGGCCGATCATTGTCTTTGTATCTGCTGTGTTTGTTGGATGTTCTTGTAATATAACCTTGGTCATGCGTGCTTTGTTTCATTTGTAGGGAAGGTGTTTTAGGTGTCTTGTTGACCACATAGGAAGGCTTGCCTTTCTATGTTTTGGTCCGATCTATATTTGAAATATTTGAACTATATTTTAAATAAGGTTTTGTATGCCAGGTGTGAACAAGAGTACTCCTATTTGATTATCGAGTCAAAGTCCATCACAATAGGTGCAACGCCATCCTAGTTCTTTATACCTTGATGCATCGCACCTATGTGTGTTATCAAACATAAGGTAAGTAAGCCCTTTTAAAATCCCAATCCATGGAAAAGCAACACATCATCATCATTCATCATCATATCTAATAAAGTCTCAATGACTCATAGATTTGTTGGACTTCTTCATCTTCTTGGATTCAAGGGTTGATCCCTCTCATTATTTTATCCTCTTTCACACTAACATAGTATCATGTCATCAATGCATCCATCCCGCATTCATAAATCATCCGCACTATCATCTTGCATATTCATACATATCATTATAGTAAGTAACATCATCCATCTCACATGCATTGCATCATCATTTAAGTTGTTTAGGATAATATAGATTTGTTATTCTAATCATCTTACAAACATCTCATTTGCATCATCATTATCATATAGATCTGTTAGTCCATACATCCATCTTGAACCACTTTGTCGTGAGATTGACCCTCAAATTAAACTTTTCACTCAATCTCTTGAGGGGGAAAAATGTGCCAACGTACTTCTTTCCATTGGGGCATCCAAAAAAATTAGATTTTTTTTGAATTTTGATCTTGGCGGCATCATTCTTTGAACCAATGCAACACGTACATTGCTTCAAAGAGGGGCAAAATGTAGACATGAAAATAATCTTAATCAACATCATGCATCTAAATTTGACTAATTAACATCAAATTCCTCTATTAATCAAATAAAACCATTTATTGATTAATTCACTAATATTCATCATGTTGGATTAAATAAATCAATTTATTTAATTAAAGCCCTCAAGGGCCTCTTATTTGATTTAATAAATCAAAATGATTTAAATTAAATATTATAAATCCCTAAAATACCTCCAAGTTAATTAATTTGAATTAATTAACCTCTAATCACCATTAACCATCCTCTAGGTTTTGACTCAACCTTGGTCAAACCTAAACCCTTGAATAACCCACCCACTTGCACACAAAATTCATTTTATTTAATTATCTAATTACCCCTATTTTCCCTCACAAGACATGTATTTCCTAAGAATATTCCCTCATTAACTCCATTTGTTTGACTTTCTTGCCCAAACAAATTTCCCTCCAAAATGTCTCAACCATATGCATTTAAAGCCATCTTTCAAATTTTAAATCCACCTAATTGCATTTATTTGCACATTCACCAAAATTTTCTCATTCATCCTCCACTAGCATGTTGAAAAGTGGCACCTTACAATTGGTTCATGTTTAGTCCCACATTCTTCCCAACTCTCCATCTTTCAAACCTTCAACCTATAAATACAAGGCACTTCTACTCCCAATCCATCCACAATTTGAGTATGTGCACTATAGGCACTTTGAGTTCATCTTGTATTTTCATCTCCATCAATTGCATCTTTGCATCATTATCACTTGAAGCTTATCAGGGAGGTGGGAAAGGGCATCCTTTTCACATCAAAGGTGCACCACTTCCAATATGAGATAGGTATAATTCATGCTTTTATATGCTTTATTTAGCTTTTCTTGTTGTTTTAATGTCTTATTTAGCATATCTAGCATGATGCAATATTTCATAAGGATACTTGATTTGTTATGTTTTTTTTGACTTCCATGAAAATATTTGTCAAGGTCTTAACTTTTGTAGATTTAGCACCCATAGTTAGTAAATGGGGGTTTGCCTTGGTCAAACCCCTTGTTGGTAATTAAACCTTGAAATGAAATAGAATAGTGGAGGGTAATGATGAATGAACAAAGTGCTATGTTGCAACTCACCAAACCCTTGTTGTGAAATCTTCAAACTTGTGTGAAGTGACTAGCTTGAATGCAGATCTTGACTTGAATTTCTTGCTGTAATCAAAACCGTACATCACAAATGTTAGCTCAAAAACACACATGATGCAAGAATATCTTTGACATGATTCTTGAATCTTGATGATGGCTCCAAATACTTGATGAATTGCTCTTGAATGCTCTTGTGAACTCAATTATGCTATTAGGAATCCTCTCACAAAATTTTTAGGTGAAAATGAGTGAAAGAAACTTGTATTTATACTTATCCATGCTTAATATCCTGAAATTACACCACAACAAGCCAACACATGAATTCATTAATTAAAGGAGGCTAAATCCTACCAAGATTTGAAATTAAATTGCAAAAATAAATTAAGGGGGATTAAGATTCCCTAAGTGGCGTCTTAGTCGCGAGGCATGAAACTTGGGGCACAAACTCCAAAAATGATCCCATTTAAGGTTCATTTGAAATTAGGGTCCTAAAACCTTTGGGCGACAAAGACACCCTAGGTGGCGTCTTAGTCCCAACCCAAAAATTAGGGACACTTAGCCCAAATAATTAAATTATTATTTATCCTTTGATGTTTTTCAGGATTGGCCATAAAAATATATATTCATTAGGCTTGTTGATGCAAAATAGGACCAATTAAGACATAAATAAAGATAAATAAAGCAAGGCAGGCCCAAAAAAGTGTGAAAATGCAAGGGTATGCATTTTCCCACACTACAGTAATGAACTAAATATGAAAACCACTAAACTATAATTCAATACCAAAATCAATCTAGTCTAATTAGAAGTATAACTAACACAATGAAATCAATTAACAAATAATGCGATTACCTTCCTTGTGTCAACTTTCATTACCTCCATTATTCTTCTTTGTGTTTCTTTACTCTCAATTATATGTGCACTATCTTTCTTTAAGCTCAAATGAATGAATAAGATGAACATATATAAAACATCAAAGATTTGTGGTTAGCCTTCAAAGAGGAATGAGGGTTTCTTTTAATAGAATTGTCTGAATTGAATGGATGATCAAATTAAGAGATGGATGATCAAGATCAAGGGTCAAGAATCCTTGAAAGGAATTGATGAACGCGTTAACTAACTACAATTGGTTGCAGGATTTCAGTTAACTATTTGCATGGAGAATTGATTGAAGAGTTAAGGGATTTGATTGGTTCATTAACAATCACTAAGTGGGAGTGAATTAATTTGATTTATTAGTGGATTGATATTGATTATCCAATCGACTAGAAGAGATTGTTCATTAGAAGAAAGTGGGAATGCATGAGATAATAATAAATTAAATGAATTGATTATTTGAGGAAGGGCGGGTGCATGGAAATGGGTAGCAATTTTGTGGACACCCTCCAATTTTTTTTTTGAAAATCCATAACGCGAGCGTGTTATAATGCGCTCGCGTTATTGCTCGTTATGCTGAGCCTGAGGCTCAACAACTACAAACCGATAATGCGAGCACGTTATAACACGCTTGCGTTATTGATTGTTGATTATTAAAAGCAAAAAAAGAAATGCAAATATTTCATTAGCATTTCGACTTTTTTTTTTTTTGCAGCCACGGCCAAAACCCCCACAATTTCGCGCTCGCATTCTAGGAGGAGCAATTCAAAAAATTTCTTCACCAACAATTGATAATTTTTTGCAAAGATAGCGTCACGATGAGGAGGAGCTGTGAGAGGTAAGGATTCTATGGTTTTTGTTTTGAATTAGTTAGTTTTAGGTTGAATTTGATATATATTTGTTTGAATTTTTAGGAGATGAAAATCAACCTAGAAACCCTCAAAATCCTCAACAGGGACACCAACCAAATCCTCAAGATCAAAATTGACCACAACATCAACCTCCTCCACCAATCACTCAACCCCTGCCTGGCACTCAACAAAATTTAATGAGTGAAATTGAGAACAAAAAGCAAATTGAGGATTTGATCAATAGGTTGAGTGATCCAAATGGTTCAATTGTAGAAAGAATGACCCTAGCAAATTCATTGAAAGATATGTTAAAAAATGTAGATTCAATTAGAAAAAAAATAACTAGATGGCAAGATAGGAGGCAGGCGGCTAGGGATTATTATGCAAATAAACTATCATACAAGGATGTAAAGGATTTAAAAATTACAAAAGGTGATTTGTGCTCATTATTCACCAACCTACACACAAATAAAAATATTACCCTCAATGCGAAGAGGTTTCCTATCCATTGGTGCCACCACCAATAGATTAGGGACCAGTTTTATGATAGGTGGTACATGGTCTTCAATTACCCACCGTGCAACAATTGCAAGGTCTCGCAATATTTCCTTAGGAAACTATATAGTGAGTTCATATTGAACAAGATCCCATATTATTTTGATATGAGGGATTTCCAGGGGAGAGGTGGGGGGTCATCTCAAGATAGACCTGGTGCACAACTGGATCTTATGCGGCAAGGTAGACAAGCTCTTGCTAGGCCACCTCGTGAGCACGTTGTTATGCCTTCCGTCATGAAGGAAAGTGCTGACGTAGAGACATTGCAGGTGATTAGCACTTTGACCCAGAGTGTCATCCATCATACTAGCCCTATTCTACAACGCCATCTAGGGGAGTCTTCGAGTGGTGGCCTTCGAACACATGTGTGTCAATCTTGCGGGGCTACTTGTTCATATGACCCCATCGACACTCAGGAGACTAGTACATAGGATCCGTCTGCAGCTATGGAGATGGAGAGGGCAGCTGACATTTTACATCAGGCATATGGCATTGATAGTCAGGTAAAATTTAGTGCATGTTCATTGAATTTAATTTATTAAATTTTGATTTTGAAATGCAAGATTAACTAAAAATGTTTTATGATTTTAATAAAATTGCAGGGTCACAGTGTTGAGACTGGATACACCGGCCCCCCACCAACTTATTTCTGCAGTACACCTATTGCTAGGGTATGTAACTAGTAAACAATTATAAATTTATTGCATGTTAATAGCATTGTTTTACGAATGGTAATTTAATATACAATTTTGGATGTTGAACAAACTAATATTGGAGGTTTTGATGGAACACTTCCCAGTGGTAGTGGATTTGCTCAAACCTACATGGAGGTAATAAAATAAAGAGTTTAACTAATGAATCAAGTACTTAATAGATTTGTGTAGTTTATATGCACATCGCTGATTACGTTGAATAATTTGTTGTTTTATTTTCAATTGTTGCTAGACGATACACCTCTGAATGTGACGAGGGAAATGGATGTTGGTATTCGATGGCTCTGATAGGAAAGGTATGAGGCAAATTAGTAAATTTCAATTTACATTTGTTGTTATAGATGTTAGTTAGTGAAAAATCAAACCATTACTGATTCACGTAGTTCAATTTCTATTTGTATGGTTTATACAGGGCTTGAGCACGCCTGAGCATGGGCGTGAGAATATTTCCCTCATGGAGAGAGATCGTGAGATGGCGATAAGTGATTATTTTGTCAAATATATCATTTTTTATAATGTAATTTCTATATATTCATGTCTTTAATTCTTATTGTAATAGTGAAAACTTCACAATGAACTAAACCCTAGGAGGAGCAGCAGGAGCACTCTTTGAGCGCAACAAAAATGAGTGACAGACCTATCACCATCCGATCGAAAAGGAAAGGGAAAGATTTTATTTCCAAGGCATGGAGAGCAATGACTTTCGATTCTAGAGCCCTTTGTTGTATGCCTACATGGAAGTTTTGTACATATTTTTTATTGGACATATTTGACATTGTATGCCTATATGGCATTCTCGTAAGCCTATATGGCTATTTTGTACATATATTTCATACTTATATCGACATATATTGATGTATGCCTACATGGCTATTTGGTTAATACAAATATTTTTTTATCGATGCCTGTCCATATTTGTATTCTAAATTGATGGTTCAATAGATATGAGTTACGTGTATGGGTATGTGCAGGACCATGATGGGCCAAAAAGTGGCGATATGTAAGCCATATGATGGTTCATGTGGCTGACGACTTTTTTTTTACCTGAAATTGATGAAACAAAAAGGGTTTTTAGAGGAGATTCTCAGATTTCCACCAATATAAATTATGCTTTACTTTGAATTTAATAAATAATTATTATTCATTTTCTATTAGAATTACGAATAAAGTCCTAATTGATAGGCTGATTGAAAAACATCTATAAATTTCAAATGGTATCACATTTTTTGAATCTGAAACATGTGTCACATTCTATGCTTCGTATACTATAGGATTAAAAAATAAAAAAATGAATTTCATGAATTTTTGACCAAGTTAAGGTGGTTAGACAGACGAGCTTTTATATTTTTTAAAAGTTGTAATAAAAAATTCATAATTAATTATTTACTTGGAAAAAAATTATTAAAAAATATGCATCACATCGGGACATGAGTCCTCTACTTATATCTAAAAGCTTATAAAAAAATATTATCATTTTATTGTGGTTAGAGTGGTCAGACAAACACCTACTTCTTATTTTTACCCTAAAATTTAAATACTACTGCATTGAAATTTCAAATTTTCACCAAATAGATTTTTTTTTTAAAAATAAAGGTTTAGTAGTTTAGAAACTACATTCAATTTGCTACAAATTCTATTTTTACATTTTTTTGAAATAATATAGATAACTTATTCAAATTTTTACGTCAAGTTGTCTAACTCTGATTTTTTTTCTTTTTATTGCCACTTAAGGGCCTGTTTTTTCCATGATGATCCTGCATATACCCGTATTCAAGTGTATACTTTACAACTTACGTGTATACTTTGCGACTTACGTGCATTCAAATGTATACTTTGTGGCTTACGTGTTTTCATGCATATACCTGGTATTTGTGCATATACTTTGTTTTAATTTTTGTATACTATGTATTCGTGTGTATACTTTTGAGGCTTACGTGTTTTTGAGTACTTGTACTTCCCTTATTGACATGTACATGCTTGACTTATTCATGTGTATAATTATTAATTGGTTAGCCCTAGCATTGATATATGTCATCCTCAATGCATGATCCTTGAGATGGAGTAAGAACACCCTCAAGGTCCAAAGGAGTGTTTCACATGCATTCTTCATAGGCTCGTTTTGGTAGTCAAACCAAAAACCTCTTGCATCCTTGAAACGAAAAAAGTTATCCTTTATAGCAGGTCTGAAGCCATTATCATTCTCCGTCGGTTCTTCATGTATCCACTCCCCATTAATGGTTGCCTCATGACCTTCATGAAACCAAGCACTTATCTCATTTGTGATAGAAGAAATGTATGAAGATTTATCTTCCTCCTTATGAACCATTCATTGTCATGAGAGATGGGTTCTTGTGAACCACTACTCATGAATCATGCGTCAATGAGTTTGACTTGTAAAACTACACGATTGAATCCTGATAGCAATATCACAATATTTATATATCTAAATGTGTTATTTCCTTTAGCTAAAATTTGTGCTTATACTTATGTGATTGATGTATGTTTGTGCATGGGATCATAGTAATTTCTATTTGATAATGCTATTGTGTCTTTAAGGTTTATTTATTAAAGGGTGCATGAAACAAGTTATAAATCCTTAAAAATCTTTGATTTTCTTAGGTTTTTCTATTTGTCGAGTCTGGGCTCCAAGCTCGAGTCCAAGTCAAAAATTGGCTTGTCAAGTCCGAGGCGAGTCCAAGTCTTGTAACACTCGTGTGAACACATTGAGGAATAATGTATATGCCGATGAAGAGAGAATCCATCCTTGTTTCTAAACAAACCATAGTATAGATATGGTTGGTTAAGATAAAACATCACTCTTCTAGATAGTTCGAACCATAATCTTTCATGGCTGCAAACACACCTTCATTATGTGTGTTCTTGATCCTACTGAAGAAATGGAGGAACATGTTGTAGGTCAAATCTTGCAACCCTAAGTACATAAGAAGGTTACTTGTCCCGATTTCCGTAAATGTCTTTAAGATGTTCATCCTTCTTGAGTAATGCGAACTATTGATGTCATCTAGATCTTTAAAACTGTTTGCAATCATGTGAAATAATGTAAAAGCTAGAGCTATATCTAATACTACAAATGACTGCTCAATAAAGCCTAAACATTCTTCTATTCTTTTCGATGTGACCATAATGGCATTCCTTTAAGATAAACTACTAAGCTTACTACCTGACTCATAAAGTAATCTTGCCAACCACTATCATCGATTGCCATGTTTCCAATGGAAAGTCAATTTTTTGCAATACCCAAAGGCTGGCAGGTTTATTCGCTCTAATACCACTGTAATGAATCGAGCTCTGGATCAATAGATTTTTGATTTATTTCTTATTGGATTGATAAAGGTTGTCATCCAATATTATTAAGATAGATAACGGAGTCCCCAAATTATAAATGAAATAAATTCTGAATATGAAGTCTAATTCAAATATTAATTTGATAATGGAAATTTGATAAATAAATATAATAGTTGTTTCTAATCAATCAATTAAAATCATGTGCTAGCTTTGAATATGAATCTGCCTATCATTGATATATAGGCCTTGAGAATTGGGATGCCTTTCCTGATCGATACTTTGTACTCATGCATCTTACTTTGAGTCCTTTTCGGATTATATGCTTAAAACGTATACTCCCATATTATAAATTTTTGCTCATATAGAACAATCCCACACTAGGTAATTCAATAATAAAAATAAGTCTACAAATTGATTACCCTGATCTTCCCTTATTATTCTCTTTTATACTCAAAAAACTACACAATTGAATCCTGATAGGGGTGATCCCACAATAGTGGTTTACAATTTTAGGCCAAACTGGACACTAAAATTATTATTTTTAACTAAATCTTCACATTCGGGCACCTATAGCGGCTAAACCGTGAAGAATTTGAAGATGATGCAAACTAGAGTCTCATCACATTTTGTCTGTAGATTCTAAAAATATTTTTTTCAAATTTTTTGGAATAAGATTGCACTTCTTTTTCCATCTCCCACGAAAACTTGTTTTTTTTCAGAAAACAACATTTTTAAAAAGTGACGCTCACCGTATACAGCATAAATTTTTTTGTATGAAGGATAAAATTATAATTTTTTCGAATTTAGATTTGTAACTATGATATCTAGCACTTTCATTTGGTCTCATAGTTTTTTATAGAATATTTTTTCCTTAATAGAGTTTCGGAGTCAAAACAATTGCAATTCAGACATAAGCAGATTATATACAACATAACTTTTTCTATATGTATCGAAATTCAATTTTTTTTTTAATGGATCAAGGACATCAATACCCAGCACGAACATATTTTAAATTTTTTTTTTGATAATTTTCTATTTTTCCACATGTGCAAAACAGAGAGCTTGATTTTCGGTGAAAAACCTATGTCTAATAAAACTAAAAAAACACATTCATAATAAAACCAAAACATATTAAAATTATATTCGTGGGATAGATCATTTCGAGGACTACCATAATAATTTGAAATAAATTTTAAATGAATTCATTTGATCCCCCAAAAGGTAAATCAAAGGTGATTTTTTATCAGCATTTTGATAGGCGTAAAGGAGACTCATTTATAGGTATGGTTTAAAACTAGCGAGGTTCTATCCAAGGGGGTTTGATCTAAGGTGGTTTGATCAAACCCTCTTCAATTGGAATCCTTAAAATAAAATTTTTAAAGGCTTAAATCATTATATTTTCTAAAAATATGGGATTTCAGGAAAAATCAGTTCCTCAGAAATTGTAAACCAGCTTTGTGGGATCACCCATAGCAATATCACAATTTGACACATTGTAGAAAATACCTCCTAATTATCAATTGATGAGCTAAAGGGGCTCTATAATGAATGTTTCATAAGGCACAACACTTGCTGAAGGTTTTGCAAATGGGGTTGCAAGCTAAGTGGGCTTAACCTTGGGGAAAAAACTCCGTGGTTAAGCACTTGCGTTGGAGTAGTACTAGGATGGGTGACCTCTCGGGAAGGCCTAGTGCCTCACCTTTGTGAGCATCACCTAGATGCAATGACTGCTAAGTGGGCCATTCATTATCATGAGAGATAGATTCTTGTGAACTCAGCCCTCTTTCAATCCATGTCAGCCTTGGGACCGTAGAAGAAGCTGGAGGTCATACCAATACGAGATCAACAAGTTTGTATAAAAAATCTAAAAAATAGAGAACAGTGTGAATAATTATTATTAGATCTTCTCCAAAATTTCATCAACAACCTCCATTCGAGCCTCTCAAGGCTTTACATAGTGTTTTACACCCTTCTCAAACTGATCCATGCTCTCAACTAACTAAAAACCAACTTTCAAAACAAGTAACCATTGCATTTCAAATTTGTTGCTTTAAGCAACTTTAGTCTCCTCCAACCTAAGGGATCGATCTGGTGGAACATAGCTTGGAGCGATTCCACGTGTTTTAGTGTGAAAGAGGACCATGCCTAGCGTAAACATACCTATTCGGACGTATTGGAACAGTCCGCTTGGTCACACAAGTTGCAGAATGAAAGTTGCACCACTTTGCAACTTTGCACGGCTTGCATTTGATGCTTTTTCCATCAAGTGAAAATCTGCCACCTTGGGAAAATCACTTCGAGATATCCAAAACTTAGAGAGGGCCAACGCAATCCTATAGGATCAGACGAGAAGTTTCTAAGAGTCACGGTATCCGAGTAATAGTATGCTGAAGTTTGCAGCCATTTTGCACTTTGGACCCTTAAGGGATCGATTCGGTGGAACGTAGCTCAGAGCGATTCTGCGTGTTTCGATGCAGAAAAAGACCATGCCTAGCATAAACATACCTATTCAGATGCATTGGAGCAGTTATTTTGGTCACACGAGTTGCAGAGCGAAAGTTGCACCACTTTGCAACTTTGCACAACTTGAATTTGACTCTCTTTCCATCAAGTGAAAATCCGCCGCCACGAAAAAACCACTCCAAGATAGCCTAAAATGAGAGAGGTTTTTCTAGAGGAGCCCAACAACATCCTGTAGGATCAGATGAGAATTTTCTAAGTGTCATGGTATCTAAGTAATAGCATGTTGAAGTTTGCAGCCATTTTGCACTTTGGACTCTTAAAGGATCGATTCGGTGGAACATAGCTCAGAGAGATTCCACGTGTTTCAGTGCAAAAGAGGACCATGCCTAGCATAAAAATACCTATTCAAACATGTTGGAACAGTCCGCTTGGTCACACAAGTTGTAGAGTGAAAGTTGCACCACTTTGCAACTTTGCACTGCTTGCATTTGATGCTTTTTCCATCAAGTGAAAATCCGCTACCACGGGAAAACCACTCTGAGATAGAAAAAACTGGGAGAGGTTTCTGTAGAGGGGCCCAATGCAATCCTATAGGATCAGATGAGAAGTTTTTAAGTGCCACAGTATCTGAGTAATAGCATACTGAAGTTTGCAGCCATTTTGCACTTTGGACCCTTAAGGGATCGATCCAGTGGAACGTAGCTCGGAGCGACTCCGCGTGTTTCGATGCAAAAAAAGATCATGCCTAGCATAAAAATACCTATTCAGATGCATTGAAGTAGTTATTTTGGTCACACGAGTTGCAGAGCGAAAGTTGCATCACTTTGCAACTTTGCACTACTTGCATTGGACACTTTTTCCATCAATTGAAAATCTGTCGCCATGGGAATACCACTCTGAGATAGACAAAACTGAGAGAGGTTTTTCTAGAGAGGCCCAACACAATCTTGTAGCATCTAACAAGAAGTTTCTAAGCATCATGGTATCCGAGTAATAGCATGCTGAAGTTTGCAGCCATTTTGCACTTTGGACCCTTAAGGGATTGATCCGGTGGAACGTAGCTCGGAGCGATTCCGTGTTTTTCAGTGTGAAACAAGTCCATGCCTAGCATAAAAATACCTATTCGGACACATTGGAGTAGTTAGTTTGGTCACACGAGTTGCAGAGCAAAAGTTGCACCACTTTGCAACTTTGCACAACTTGAATTTGACACATTTTCCATCAAGTGAAAATCCGCCGCTACGGGAAAACCACTCCAAGATAGCCAAAATTAAGAGAGGTTTTTCTAGAGGGGCCCAACAAAATCCTATAAGATTAGATGAGAAGTTTCTAAGTGTCACGGTATCCAAGTAATAGCATGATGAAGTTTGCAGCCATTTTGCACTTTGGACCCTTAAGGGATCGATCCGGTGGAACATAGCTCAGAGTGATTCCATGTGTTTCGGTGCGAAAGAGGACCATTCCTAGCATAAAATCACCTATTCAGACATGTTGGAACAGTTCGCTTGGTCACACAAGTTGCATAACGAAAGTTGCACCACATTGCAACTTTGCACTGCTTGCATTTGATGCTTTTTCCATCAAGTGAAAATCTACCGCCATGGGAAAACCACTCTGAGATAGCAAAGAATGAGAGATTTTTTGTAGAGGGGCCCAATGCGATCCTGTAGGATCAAACGAGAAGTTTCTATGATTCTAATAAAATGCTACTCCTAATGTGAGATGCTAGATAGAAAACTAATGATGAAATGAGAAGAAGTAACAAGATAAAAGGGTACCTCAATAAGATTAGCCTAAGAAAATGGTGAAACAAAGGAGTAAGATTAAAAAAAATGATGATTTAAGTGTGTTATACCTTTCCTTTGCTGCTCTTTCATTGGTTGGCCCTTTGATTATTCAAGAATTGTGTGCTCCTTGGATGGAAATGAAGTTGAATGGATGCAAGATGAATTGATGCAATATGGATTGATGATATAAGTGCTAAAATGGATGAGAGCTTGAATGGCAATTTTGCAAGAGTTTTGTTGCAAAAGACTTGATCCCCCCAAAATGAGGGAAATGAGGGGGTATTTATAGGCTAATTGGAATTCTCTAGAGAATTCAACGGTTGGGATTGATCCAACAAAGATCAAGATGAAGGGCTATGGTGAGTTGAGGACTCACAAGCCCTCACATCTTGACATGTGGAAGGTGAGATGTCCTAGGGTGGAGTGATGTGAAAATGAGGTGAAAGGGAATTACATGAGGTGGATGAAGGACAAGTACCTTGGGGGATGAGAAGATTCCTCGGAGGAATAAAAGTGAATTAAAAATTCACAATGATTGGAAGAATCTAGTGGATAAGAGAGGGTCTCCAAAAAGCTGAAGATTTGTCACATGTGGGTCATGTGACAAGTCCAAAGTTCTAGAAGCCCTTGGCACATGTGAAGTGACAAGTCAAGGCTTCTAGAATCTTGCATGGTGGATGGGGAAGACCTTGGAAAGATAAAAGTGAATTAAAAATTCACATGGAGAAGAGAGGAGTCTTGGGCAAATAAATGTGAATTAAAAATTCACATGGGGAAGAGAGTCTAGGCTATAAAGGGTAAGTCGGAAGGTTGACCAGAAAAGGTAAGCCAAATGTGGCTAATGATTCTGATTAAGGTTGTGCAAACACAGGATTAGGATAATTAATGAGAGATTAGAGGCAAGTGGGATATTATGGAGGATGTGACACTTAATCTTGATTAAGTGGTGCACATCCTAATCATAGATTAATTAATTTAATCTGGATTAAAAGAGGGTTATGGAGAATGTGACAAGGAGAGAGAAAAAGTGGAATTAAAAATTGGTTTTTAATCCAAATAAGTTAAATGACTAAATTAAATAATTTGTCATGTTTATTTAATTTAGAGAAGAAAAGGGGGTAAGGTAAAGTATTTAATTTATTTAATTACATACTTTAGGAACCTTAGGCAGAAAATGAAATAATGATTATTTAAAATATTTTAATCACTATTAATGAAATAGATGAATAGAGTAGACAATTTTGATCATATGGAGGTGATCAAATTTGGATGTCTACAGTTTCTAAGCATCATAGTATCCGAGTAATAGCATGCTGAAGTTTGCAGCCATTTTGCACTTTGGACCCTTAAGGGATCAATCCGGTGGAACGTAGCTCGGAGCGATTCCGCGTGTTTCGGTGTGAAACAAGACCATGAATAGCATAAAAATACCTATTTGGACGTGTTGGAGCAGTTAGTTTGGTCACACGAGTTGCAGAGCGAAAGTTGCACCACTTTGCAACTTTGCACAACTTGAATTTGACACTTTTTCCATCAAGTGAAAATCTGCCGCCACGGGAAAACCACTTCGAAATAGCCAAAACCGAGAGAGGTTTTTCTAGAGGGGCCCAACGCAATTCTGTAGGATTAGATGAAAAGTTTCTAAGTGTCACAGTATCCAAGTAATAGCATGCTGAAGTCTGCAGCCATTTTGCACTTTGGACCCTTAAGGGATTGATCCGGTGGAACATAGCTCAGAGCGATTTCACATGTTTCGGTGCAAAAGAGGACCATTCCTAGCATAAAAATACCTATTTAGACTTGTTGTAATAGTCTGCTTGGTCACACAAGTTGCAAAACAAAAGTTGCACCACTTTGCAACTTTGCACATCTTGATTTTGACACTTTTTCCATCAAGTGAAAATCCGTCGCCATGGGGAAACCACTCTGAGATAAGCAAAACCGAGAGAGATTTTTCTAGAGGGGCCCAACGTGATCTTGTACCCTCTTAATCCCTCAATCCTCAAACCTCAACTATCAACCCTTCAACCCTAATCCTTGAACCCCTATACCCTCTTAATCCCTCAACCCTCAACCCTCAACCCTTCAACCCTAATCTCTCTAACCCTATACCCTATTGATCCCTCAACCCTCAATGCTCAACCCTCAACCCTTCAACCCTTCAACCCTAATCCCTCTACCCCTATACCCTCTTAATCCTTGAACCCTCAACCCTCAACTCTTAAACCCTAATCCCTCAACCCTTGTACCCTCTTAATCCATCAACCCTCAACCCTTAAACCCTAATCCCTGAACCCCTATAGCCCTTAATCCCTCAACACTCAACCCTCAACCCTTCAACCCTAATCCCTCTACCCCTATACCCTATTAATCCCTCAACCCTCAATGCTCAACCCTCAAACCTTCAACCCTAATCCCTCTACCCCTATACCCTCTTAATCCCTGAACCTTGAACCCTGAACCCTTAAACCCTAATCCCTCAACCCCTATACCCTCTTAATCCCTCAACCCTCAACCCAATACTCTCTACCCTAAACCCTAATCCCTCAACCCTTATATCGTGAAATCCAATAAAAATCTCTACCCTAATCCCTAAACCCTCAACCCTTAATCTCTCAACCCCTATAACCTCTACCCTATATATTGGACCCTCAACCCTAATCCCTCGACCCTATACCTTAAACCCTCAATATTCAACCCTCAGCCCTTAAACCCTCTACCCTCTACCCTTTACCCTATACATTAAACCCTCAACCCTCAACCCTCAATCCTTAGACCCTAAACCCTCTACCCCTTACATTGGACCCTGAACCTAATCCTTCAACCATATACCCTCAAACCTATACCCTAAACCCTCTACCGTCAACCAAGTAAACCCTTAACACTAA
Source organism: Sequoiadendron giganteum (assembly GCA_007115665.2). Classification (NCBI taxonomy): domain Eukaryota; kingdom Viridiplantae; phylum Streptophyta; class Pinopsida; order Cupressales; family Cupressaceae; genus Sequoiadendron; species Sequoiadendron giganteum. The sequence continues at coordinate 111,028,216 of CM021107.1, read as the reverse complement.
ACCCTTAACCCCAAATCCTTCAACCCTAAACCCTTAAACCTTCTACCTCATACCCTCAACCAAATACCCTCTACCATCGACCTTATTCCCTCAACCCTCAAACCTTAAACCCTAATACCCTAGAAACCATCAACCCTATAGGTCCTCCACCCTAATCCCTCAACCCTATACCATCAACCTCTATCACTTTCTCCCTATCTATACATCTCACCTCTCCCTCCTTCCCTCCCTCGTACCCTCTCTAATTGTCTCTATCTACCATCTCCCTCTTTCTACGTACCTCTCATTCAATCAATCCCTACCACCCTCTCTCGCTCCCTCTATCCATCTCTCTTTATGTCCCTCCCACTCTATCCCACTCTCTCCTCCCACTACCTCTCTCTCCCTCTCTCTCATGTCTCTCCCTCCCACCCCCTCTCTCTCAGGTCTCTCCCTCTGGCAACCTACCTAGGTAACTCTCTCTTTGTCTCTCTCCCCTCTCTCTATCTATCCCTCCAACCCTACCTAGATAAGTCCCTCTCACTCCACCCACCTCTTTCTCTACCTCTATCAAGTCACTCCCTCCCACACCCTCTCCCTCTCTCAGGTCTCTCACTCACACTCCCTCTCTCTCCCACTCCCTCTCTCTCACACTCCATCTCTCTCACACTCCCTCTCACTACCTATCTCTCAAGTCTCTCCCTCTCACCCCCCTCACACTCTCATGTCTCTCCCTTTGGCACCCTACCTACATAACTCTCTCTTTCTCTCCATCTCTCTCTCCCCCCTCTCTCTCTCTCCCTCTCCATCTCCCTCTCCCTCAATTCTCTCTCTCCCACCCCCCATCTCTCTCTCTCTCTCCCTCCCTCTATCCCTCCCACCCTACCTAGCTAAGTCCCTCTCACTCCAACCCCTTCTCTCCCACTCCCTCTCTCTTAAACTCTCACTTCCACCCCCTCTCCATCTCTCCAGACTCTCTCTCTCTAAATTCTCCCTTCATCTAAAGACATACATAAATGGATAAATACAAGCATAATACATATGTACATATAATATTACATCCATACAAGCATACATACATACATGTGTAGATACAATCTAACATACATAGAGGCATACATACAATATATATGCATTAATACATACATACATGACATACACGCATACATGTACATACAAACATACAAATATATTAGCATACATTCAATATATTGGCATTTAACATAAAGGAAGACATGTCTTAGTTGACATGTTTGCCACAAAAGCAAAAACCATGTGAAAAGTGAGATATAACGCGAGCGCGTTATAATGCGCTCGCGTTATATCTTGCTTTGGGAATTCCTAAGCCTTAGGCTTGGTATTTGCCTTGGAATACCAACCCAGAGGCCTGGAGGGCATTCCCAATGACCAGAGACGTGTTTTTAAAAAATCTACCATATTTCTCATAATCGAGTTCGTGCTCATCGTCAAGATTGCATGTGGTTCAATATCGAAAAAATCGAACACATGGGTAATGTTGGGTTCTCTCTTAGCTATCCAATGATGTAATTTTTTTCACTTTCTAAAAATGTTAAGCCTTTCATCCATAATTTATTTTATTTGTATGTCTTTTTTTTGCCAAAAAGTAGTGTTTGGTATTTTTTTCGTTATAAATTAACCGTTCATCGATTTTTCAAATAAATTACATTTTTAGAAACTAGACTCCATTCTACAAATTTTAAAAAAATAAAATAAAAATTAATTAGTTTCCAAAATTTGTAGGGGTAGCACGGCCAAAATTCTGTTTTTCAAGAAATGTCCACTTCGAAAATTAGTAAAAAATCAAATATTCATTAAAAAATTATCAGAAAAATCGTGCATCAACTACATACTGTTAGCTAACTTCTAACCATTGTGATTTTAAAAATACTTAAAAAAAGTTCACCGTATGAGGGTCGTACAAGAGTTGCTATGTTATGTTTTTCTGACAAAAACAACACAAATTTGTGTACGTCCCTCATTTGAACCCCTTAATTTCAACCATTTTCAAAATAAATTAGTAGTTTAGAAAGTAGACTCGGAGCACTTGAATCCTTCTTTTTGTTCCATCTCAAATTTTTGAGTGTAAGTATCCTCAATTTCATGTCCAAGGTCAGTATTTCCTGATTTCAAAAAAAAATTGTCCACTTAAGTCCCCTTTTTGGGAACCATCTTTGTGCACTTACCCGATTGATGTGCAAGTAGAAATTACATAAATAAATAAATTATTTTATTTATTATTGAAGAAGTGGATAATGTTGAGAGAAAATAGGATAATTAAATAATTATTTAATTTAGGAAGTGTGAATGTGGATAATTAAATAATTAAAGTAATTATTTAACTTAGAAAGGGGATAATTAAATAATTGAAGTAATTATTTAATTTAGAAAGCGGGTGAATGTTAATTAAATAAATAATAATAATTAAGTTTAATTAATTTAGAGGAATAAGATAATTAAAGACTTAATTAAATAAATAAGAATTATTTAATTAACCAAGATAAATTAATAAAAATGATTAATGATAAAGTGAATTAATTAAATAATATAAAGTATTTAATTAATAATGGAAATATGACATTAGATAATAATTTAATAATTGAATATTATTTAATCATTAGGGAAAGACTATAATTAGTGTTAAATGTTATTTTGTAGGCTAGGACAATTTTAGGTATCTACACATTGTATATTTAAGTCTTTAGTAAATATTGTTTTAATTAATGTAACATAATTAGCTGTATTGAATATCATGTCATTTAATTTCATTAGCACATTTTTCGTTACATTTTATCTCATTAAAGATACATTGTTTTATTAGATATCATTAAATTTAATTCAAAAAATAATCTAAATTTGTTTGATTAAATCATGATAGCATATAATTTAACATATGTAAATCACAGATCATCATAAACATAAACGCATTCATAAAATATCAAATGCATATGTAGAGAACATATAAATAGTATCTCATTATTATGTATAAAAAATACACAATGTTTATGTGCATGTATGGTCACCACTGTCACAAAATGTGGTACATGTATATGTCAAAAATTTAATAAAAATGTTTGCATTAGGGTGCATACATGTTTAGCTTGTTTAGAGTTGGTGGATCCTCTAGTTGAGAAAGTGGTTGCCTCATAGAGGCTACCAAACATTAATTTTTCTTTAACACATTTTGTGAGGAATCTCGTATAGTCCTCTAATCTCACCCCTCCGCTCACTGATCTACTCTCTTAATGCCATCTCTTGATATTGTGTTGTTGCTAGATTATCTATGAGCTATCACATTGATGGATCCTCTAGATGTATAGGTGTGCTAGTATGTGCTCTTTGAACCTCTTCTTAGAGGTTATTGACCTAGCTCTGTAGAGAATCATGTGTCACCTTGGCACTCTTTGCTCTCGTCATAGCCAAATATTTCTTTTCTATTAGAGTCTTCACCTCAGGAGCCCATATATATCAATATCTAATCATCATGGCTAGCTCTACAGGCTATTGACTCTCTTGTATCCATATCTCCTTGTATGTAGTCCTAAGATATGCTATGGGATTGAAGATGTCAACATGACAGTCTGTAGTCAATTGTGGCTTATATTAATCTAGCACTAGTCCCTCAAACTAAATAAATTTGACCATCACAACAATAACTTGATAAATGAAGTCAAGCCACTGTCATGTAAACATTGCAAAAGTAAAACATAACATACTCATCATAAGAATAAAATAATATCTATTCGACATCATATTTTATTCTATAGCATATAAAAGCATAAAGTAATCAAACTCTCACCTAGGTCCCCAAGCTTCTAATGTGCGTCTCGAGGTGCAAGGATAATACTCGATGCCATGATTGACCTAGTAGTAGCTATAGAGGGTGGTCTCAATGGTACCATAGTTTTAGGTACTATGTCTAGAGTTGTTGGGAATGCTAGTGCTACTATCAGAGGAAATCCTCTCCAGTACACCCTAGGCCTCTTCCCCTCCTCATCCCCCACAACCTACTCTCATACCTCCTCCTCACAACTAGAATACTCTTCTGAGCTTTGGGCACTAGGATCCCCTCTAGGGCATCCTCTAGAAAATATGGCACTAGACCAATACCCTGGCACAACTAGATAAATCCTGGTGCAACATTGACATCGTCGATATAAAGGGTGGGAATTGCATCCTCTCCCTCACTATTTGGATCACTCAATGTGACCAAGAATATGTAGACTCTACTAGTGACACTTGTTGTGCAAACCCAAACTATCACATGAATTGTCTATAATAAAATGGTAATATAATTTATGATTATATTGGCCTAGAAAACATAATCTCATAATGTACATTCCATATTTTTAGAACCATCAATCCACATTCTCATTCCTCTTTAAGGCTGCCATATGATGTTGACACTCTGCAACCAATCTATAGTCTATTGCCAAAATATAAAATCTCCAATTCTCCAGTCTCTCACAAGGGTGCAAGCTTGTGCTCATGGTGCATCTTGGAAAATATTGATAGGGTATCATACTAGCCTTATGCATGTAATATGATTGAAAGATAAAAACTGTAAGAGGGTACATTTCATCAGGCTCCTCGCCTCATGGTGCACATATCTCCTCAGATCATGGTACAAGTGGGTGATCATGCTCCATCCCCACATAAAAATGTCTTTCTCTCCTTCATTAATCTAATGGCATGAATAAGGTCCCCATGGAAGTTTGTCCTCCATCTATAGCTACTCTCATTGTGACAGTATCAATCAAAATCCTTTACACCAATGGGATGGCCACAAGATCTTGCTCAATCCATCTCATGTAGATATGCAACTTATTGTTAGTGGGGATTAATTAACCAAGTGCATAGTGTTGGCCATCCTCTACTAATGCCAACACCCTATCCTTGATGACTACTTATTGACCACATACTAGGAGTTTGAGGATGCAATAAACATATAAAGTGTAATAGTCATCTCCTATACAAGGATATGAAACATGGAGGTGTATGCATCCCACCTCTTTATCAAAGCCATCAACATGATGGGTGGAACCACATCTTCAAAAATTAAGACCCAACATAGTCCAACCCATGTCAAATTGTTTTCTATTATGTTGCTGTTAGTTGGTCAATGTAGCTCCAAAACAAGGTAAGCACTCCTCCTCCACCATGCTCATGCATAGTGGGATAGGGCTGAATATAATAATTTTTTTAAATTTTTTATTCAACTATTAAAATATTCTATGGATTGTATGATTCTTAAAAACCTACTTTTTTTCATTTTTTGCTAGAATGCTAGCATGTCTATTAGATGCCAACATCCCAAATGGATGAAAACACATCCTCCATATGCTAACATGTAGGGTTGATTCTTACATGAGGTTTGATTCCTACGTGTTGGTTAGATGCTAACATTCTTCTTAGATGTTGACACACATCATAGGGTCCACAAGTCCTAAAACTAGCTAAAATAGACAAAATTAAAAAAAAGTTGCATACCTCATCCTATACAATGCCCTATTTAACCCCTACATAGATCTTGTCGATCCTAGTTGGTCCAAAATAGTGTCTGCAAGGTATTTCTATTGATAAATTTCTTTGATCTCAATGAGAATCTCCTCTGTGAATAGTAAAAATAAATAATTAAAACTTAATTTTTGAGTATATTGTCAATTTTTTTTCTAAATATTAAAATGATTGTGACTATAGGTGAATAAAACCTTCTATTTACACCCCCATCAAAAGCAGTGAAAACATGAGGGGCATATATTCACCATTCTTTACCAAATTTTCCTTCAAAATGAATTGTAACAACATTCATCTCTCCGTAGTAGTTTCTTCCAATTTAGGGAAAACTAACACACATGAATTTTGCATGATATTTTTGTAACTAATCATAAAATCTTGTAGGATCTTACATTCAATACTATGGATTTTTTTGAACTAAAACATTAGGGCACCATTAGTTTTCTAGGTCAACTTCTACATCCTCTATAGTACTTTTTTCAAAGTAAATATTTTTTACAAATTTTAGCATCTACTTTAGCATAGCTTATTCCTTTGTGTAATTATATTTCTAAAACGGGGAAAAAATATAGTGTCAAAAATTACATATTATTGCAATTTTACACTTTTGCATTGTGCTTGATTTAATTTTGATATTTATGATAAATCTTATATCTTGATTCCACGATTGAAAAAGATGAAGCCTTATCAATATATGGCTTAAAAATTAGAAAATTTCTTTTGGACTACAAGTGACATGCAGATGTCTATGTGATGCGCTAGCATCCAAAAAAAAGAGATTCAAAAGTGCATATTCGGTGTGGCTTGTTTACAATGCATCTCGTAACACCTAAATAAAAAAATAATGACTCTTCCCACTTGGTCAACAAAAGAAAACTCCTTTATTTCTATTCTATGCAACACATTTTCTCTCTCTTAAGAAAGTGTTCTTTGGCTAAAGAAAACTCTATCAAAATACACTCAACTATTGAATATTTCTCACAACAAGCACTCAAACTCTCATGATATACTTGTGTTGGAAATGGTTCAAGCTTCCTCAACCAATTATCATTACAAAAATCCATTGTGAATCTCAAGAGAGAAAGGCCAAGGTTGTTGGTAACACTCTTTTTCTCTCTTATTATTAGTTTATTATTCTACATTAGTAGAATAGTAATCTTTGAATCTTGATATATCATTTATCATTTATCAAAATTTATAGAATCTCATAGTGGTTTTTCTTGTAGACTAGGGTTGACACCATATATCTTTTTATCTTGTATATCTACTTTTAAATTCCTAATATCACTAGGATTTAAGAGTAATAATTTATCACTATCCTTTTATAAAATCAAATCTAGCTGTTTATGGATGTCGAAAGACCAAAATGGGGGTTTAACTATGGCAAGCCTCGAAACATCCCCCATTTTTTTTTCTTTGTGTGTAATTTGGAACATTCTAAAAACTAGTGATGAAGGTTCTATAAGATTTATTGTTTGACCGTGTTAGAGCAATAGTCCAACATGTTGTAGTTCCTGTTGCATGCTAATGTTTGGGGTCAAGATCTTCCTCATCTCATGCTAGGTTCCCCTTTTTTCTATACTTTCATTTTTTTAATATTTAAGTTCTCATTTATTTGTAATCTACTTATAATTTAGCACTTTCTATTTCTTGTTTCTAGTTGTTGAGTTACAAAGTAACTTCTTTCATGCAAATAAATTTCTTTTATACTTTCTATTCATCCTAAATTAGAAGTAGTAGCTAAGTTCATATCATTTAAGGTAATTGAAGGTTTTCTTATTTGAAGCCACAGTTTATTTAAGTATCAAAATTTTTCTCTTACTAGATTAACCTCTAATGTTTTTAGGATTTTTTATTCTATCTAAAAAGGTTTTCCTCTTACCTCTTCACCATGTCTTTCAGCAATGGAGGCATTTGGTTATCTTCTTATGTGTAGGGATTCACTTAGCCTAGTTAAGGGCATTTATCTTCCCTCTTTAACTTATATAATATTTTTATATTTATACCATAGTTATTGATACCATCCATGTCTATTATTCATTTTATAGGCTTGATCAAAGGATGCTTATGATAAGTTGGAGAAACTCCTAAGAGATATCCTAAGGGAGAATATTAAGAAATCCCACATATTTCATACAATGGATTAAGATAAATTTGGAACCCTCTATAAAATACAAGTGGTATGGGCATTATTGATGTTTGTAGATAAAGTACATTGTAATGCAATACTCTAAGTGGATTATCACCACCATGAAAGGCTTATAGGTCTAAAATATCCTTCTTAGACATTGTAATGAATATTTAAATTGCCTTATATTAAGAAACACGTCAAAAAGGAATTAGCTTACATTATCTTCCCATCATCAACACACTAGTAAAAATTTAGTGTTCTTTTATTTCTCAAATTATTTGAAGTGTTTGAAATTTTGAAACCCTTCCAAAAAGAGGTTGGTGATGGGTTCATAAATTGGATTTATTTCAATTAAAATAGCTTATGATTGTCCCATATCATCAAAACCTCAATTTTTTGTTTTGTAGAAACTCTTGGGTTAAAGGTCATATATTATAAGGAAAATGCATTTGCACCATCAAAGATATCAACTCTTCTATGGATTGGAACCCATGGTCTATGCTGTAATTAAAGTTTCATCTTCTTACATATTATTTTTAATTCATTATTTACATAGGGATTATCCTTGATGTTATTTATCACAAGCTAGGGCTTTATCCTACTAGATCTTAATAGAAAGATTGTGATGTGGTTTGAAGGAATCATATATTAGGTCTTTTATAAAGGGTTCTCATATGTGGTTTGTAGGAATCAAAATTGAGACCTTTTCTTTATCCTCACAAGTAGTTGTTTAGACTCAAAAATATTGGTAGGTGAGATGATATCTTGAGATTTTTTTTATTATTCTTTTATTATCAATATTTTCCTTTATGTGAAGGATTGAGGTGGCTAATCCTAAGTTTACAACTTGTCAATATTTTTAAACTTTCAACATATATTTTATACTTTTACTTGTAAGAGTTTGGGACCCTTTTCCCAACTTAATATATAAAAATAATCCTACAAATGGATTCATACAATTTTTTCTCCATTTCATCCCAATTTATTTTCTATGAGAAATATTTTTGGGGATACAATCCCTTTGCATTCTTATATTATTAAATATTTAAATATTTAAATATTTTATTCTTTTTAAATTATAAAATTCTATAATTGAAGTTATTTTTGTGATAAGATTGATTTTAATTTATCTTTTCTTGGCAAAAGTGAATATGGAACTTCCTCTATGTACTTACAGGTATAGGTCCAAACCTAAAACATCACCCCAAAATTTCAAAATATTTTAGAATTTTTTAATCATTCAGAGATCATCCTTTATACTATGAACCAAGTTTCTTCTAATGGTGTGAATTACAATATTCCTTAAATTCTACTTTACGTAGGTGGCCACACTTGTAGTTGATATTATTTATACCCATCTATTGCATAGTGACATGATTATTTCTCCTCCTGCTCTTATGAAACCCCTATGTAATAACAAGATTGGTCTACATATCTATGAAGGAATGCTTTTGGGTAGATAAATGCATAGAGACTATTCCTATTGCTTCACTATCAAGTTGGGGCATCCTTATCCTCTTGGTTGTTTAGGAATAGTACTAATAAGGTTGTGAAACTCCTATATGTGACAAGCATGCCCAATAAGCGGTCTTATGACATGATAATATACTATCTCAACCCTCTAAAGCTATTTCTTATACTTATTTTTTATAATTTTATTAATTTTGTGATCTCATATTTTTTAATTATACACACAAATTAACAAAAAATAATATAAGTTTTTATTTAATATATTTTCTCATATATGGATAGATACAATCCTCATGAAACATATATAGTGTAACCTAGATTTTACATTTACCAATCAATCATGAATTCAAAAAAATAGAAAGAAGTTAAATTTTCTCATATATGGGTAGATGCACTCCTCGTAAAACATATATATTGTAACCTAGTTTTTACTTATAGAAATCAATCATGAATTTTAAAAAAATAGAAAATAATTAAATTTGTGTTTTTTTCATTAATAAAAAAGTCACAACTATAAAAAATTAACCTTAAAAATATATCATCAAAATATTATATCAAATTTACATAAACAAAATTCAAAATTCAAAATTCATATTGCTTGTGTTTGACCAACATCTTAAAGCAAGCTTTGTTGAGGATACTTATTCATAGAATTGACAAGAATTCCTACTTCCATTTCTCTTAAAGAAAGCTTCGTTGAGAATCCTTCTTCATAGAATTGATAAGAATTCCTACTTCCATTTCTCTTTCAAACAATTTCAATGTTGTTTGAGGCATGCAGACCAATACCTTTATTCCATCCATACCTTTTGGAGGTTGAAGGAAGGCAATAATATTTGTATATAAAAATCCACTCCATTGTATTGGACTTACAAATGATGTTTCACCCCATCCAAAGTCCACATTATTAAATCCTAGAAATCTCCAATCGCTCAGCATCATGACATTCTTCATTGGTACATAGGCATGCTCATTCAGTTCTCGGCGATTGATATCTACAAAGTCTATGCTTGATCTCAAATACTCATCACTCAATAACAGCCTTGATCTCTTTATAATCATGATTGCTTGCAAAATTGAGATACCATAAAGTTCCTCAGCTCTAGCTGTTGCACATACAGGGTAAAAGCAATTGCCATAATATCCATTTTGGAGTGGGGGTTTGAATAATTTCCTTGAATTCATTGCAAAGGCAAGCTTGACATCATGACTAGGTGGGATTTTATAAGCTTTTGCCATTGCCCTCCAAACCAATGCTGCCCCAATATCAAATGAAGAGAACTGTTCTCCACACTCTTCCATAAGGCGTTGCTTGATTTGTTTTATCGTCTTGGAATCCAAATAATAAATATGCTCAACACATTCTTCATGTTCTTGAAATGAAGATATGAAACTATCTAGAAGTAATTCTGAGTGGTGGAACATCGCTTGTGGTGGATTTCTTGGGTTGAGGAGTTCTCTATCCCATATTGGTTGCACTGAGAGCTTAACTTCTCCCCTCGCCATTTCTCCAAGCCCATAAAGAAACTGTGCTATTCCTATTCCATCACATATACTGTGATACATAGAATATCCTAAAACAAACCCGCCACAACTGAATTGAGTAACCTACATACAAACCATAAATTATTACACTATTATAATATAAAATCAAAACCTTTCTAATATCATATTAAATAATAAACCCATCCGCATAAACAACCAAAAGATTGTGAGCAGCGTGCAGCTTTCCTTCGTTAGGTTAGGCAAATTCTGAATACAAATAACAAGAGAAGAACAGAATGTTTAAGCTCTACAAACAATTTATGATCATCGAGACAACTTGTGATGAACAAGGAAGAAAGAAAGAGGCGAGGGGAGAGTTACTTGAAGAACGAAGGGATGAATCCTCTCAGTCTCTGCATCGAGGGAAGTCGTAGAAAGCAGCTGATGAAATGACGGCTTGAGCTCATCACAATCTCCGAGCAGAGAGAGAGCATTGTCGGAGGTGGCAGCAATGAACGGAACTCCCTCTGCGCTACACTCCACTTGAAGTTTCCCATTGTCAGCGCTTCTCACACGCCCTGCCAGTGGATAATAATACACCAACACTTTGGACAAAGCGTCGCGAATTACGTTTGCTGGATCGCCCAGCGAATTAAAATTGGAATTGCGGCCGACTTTGTAGACAAGAATTTTACGAACCATGAATCTTAACCTGGGCTGGTCGTCAAAATTGGAGAGATAGAGAGTGGTTTTAGGCGTAGGAAGGCATGGGCGCACCATCTCTGCTTCCCCACACTTCACCCGCAACTCCATTGCGTTGTGCACCTTCACTTGCAACTCCATTGTGTTGTGCACCTTCACTTCACTTCCCATCCCATCCCATCCCATGCCTTTTATAGGGTTGGAAATTTCTCTGCATCATAGCTGGCCACGAGTGAGCCGGCCCAGTTTCCGGCTTTAGTACGGAAATCGGGTCGATTCAAGCGTTTGTATCTGACAAATTTATTTGTATTTTAGAGCGTCATGGCCAGTACACCTCCCACTCAATGACTTTTGACCGACCTTGTCGAAGATAAGGCCAAAATCTCCATTGGCAGCCGGCCGTAGATTCGAATCTCTTTGGAAATAATCTTATAAGACCTCATCACTTGGAGGCAATTATAGCCCCATGATTGATACATTTTGTAATTGATTTTTTTTTGTGGTCATTATTGTTGTATTATAATTAATAAAATTAATCTTATAAGATCTCATCTATGAGGTGGCAATTATAATATCATGATAATCGATATATATTTTTATTTAATTTAATCTTATAAGATCTTGTCTTACAAGTGGCAATTCCTTCTTAGCTCTCTCTCTTCTTCCCTCTTTCCCTCTCCTGTGGTCTTGTCTTCTTCTTTGGTCTTCTATAGCTTTGGCCTTTGCCTCCTTCCCCTCTTCTCCCCGTTTTTTGCTTCCATCTGCTCCCTTCCTCTCAGTCTCTTCTTGTTATCCCTTGTCCTTGTTTTTGTCCCCCTGCCTCTTTTGTTGCCTTTCTATTATTTTCTATTTCTTGGTTGCTAGTGTTCCTTATTGCTACTATTGTCCTATAAGAACAATAAGAACAACAATCAACCGTTTTTCTTTTATCTTCTCTGTTTGAGGGTTTCATTGGAATTTTTTTAATCCTCTGGTTAAGTACTTTCATGTTCTAACAATGCATTTAAAATTTAATTAGTTGTAATCCTCTTTGTTGTTTTCCTTAAAATATTTTAATCCAAATTTTATTTGAAGTAATCAATGTGCTATCTTTATTCTAATAATTCAACTTTATTAGTTTTAATTGCATTTTAAGTATTTCATGATTAATCTAAAAGAACAAAAGAATGCAATGAAAATGAATAAAGCTTAACTATTAGACTAATATGCTAAAGAATAATTCTTCTTTTAAGAATAAATATTCTTAACATTCCTTTCTCTTTTATTAGTCGATAGGCTTATTTTGTGGACTTTGGCCGGATTTTTCGTTAGCCTTCTCAATTTTTAATCCTTCCGACGTTTGGCTCTTGGTCAAAAAAAAGGTGGCAGACTTTTTATTTTTTATATTAAAAGCATTTGGCGCGCCGATGGAGAAGGCTAGAAAAATTAAATGCAGGTTGGAATCAACATTAATTATTGTCTTGTTTCCGTGTAGTAGCGATGGTTGTAATAACACCTACCATTTAAAACCTCAGAAAACATAGCGAAAGTCCGCACAATTTTGATAAGGCATTGTTGGGTGTCGTTTTGTGGCTTTACCTGCTATCAGAGCTGTGAGCTGGAAGGGCGAGCTTCTCTGAAGGTGCAAGTTCGATCATCCATTGTCGAGCTTCTGTGAAGGTGGTTGGAGGTTATTTTGTGTTTTTTGCATGGGGTGATGGTTACAAAAGCAATACAAAAGTCTTGGCTATCATAATTTTTCTCCATTTTTGCAGTCGTTTGAGAAAGAAGGGAGTTGAGAGAAAGCAATTGGAAAGAGGTGCATTTAAAGCAAGCGAGAAGAGGTGCATATTGAAAAACCCCTTTGTAGATTATTTTGAAAACGCTATGTTATTTTCCATAGGGCATTGTTGATTGTTGTTTTGTGGCTTTACCAATATTGTTTCATTTATGGTTTATGTGTTGTCACGATGGTTGCAAGGCAATAGCTATATTGTTTCATTTGTGGTTTCCATAGAGTGGGAACGGTTGGAAGGCAATAAAACAGTTTATGCTATTTTCGACAAGGCACTATTTGGAAATAAATTTGTCCGTGTGCAGGGTTATTTTGTTTTTTTTTGCATGGGATTGTTATTGTGAATTCTTCTGTTTTGTGGGTTTTTTCATCTGGGTCACTATTGAAACCAATATTGTTTCATTTATGGCTTCCATTTCGTGGCGATGGTTGCAACACAATAAAATAGTTAATGTTATACAATTTATGTTGGTTTCCATAAGGCATTGTTGATTGTTGTTCTCTACCTTTGGCTATATTGTCTCATTTTCAATAAGGTACTGTTGAAAAAAGTTTTTTTCCGCGTTCGGGGTTATTTTGTATGGGTTTGTTACTGCAAATTCTTCTATTTTGTGGGTTTTTTCATTTAGGTCCATGTTGAAACCAATATTATTTCATTTATGGTTCACGTTTTGTGGTGATAAAATAGTTTATGTTATTTTCCACAAGGCATTGTTGATTGTTGTTTTGTAGCTTTACCAATATTTTTTCACTTATAGTTTTCGTGTAGTCGCGATGGTTGCAAGGCAATATGCTATATTGTTTCATTTGTGGTTTCCATATAGTGGCGATGGTTGGAAGGCAATAAAATAGTTTATGCTATTTTCGACAAGGCACTGTTTGGAAATAAATTTGTCCATGTGCGGGGTTTTTTTTTTTTTGTATGGGTTTGTTACTGTGAATTCTTCTATTTTGTGGGTTTTTTCATCTTGGTCATTGTTGAAACCAATATTGTTTCATTTATGGATTTCATTTTGTGGCGATGGTTGCAACATAATAAAATAGTTAATGTTATATAGTTTATGTTGTTTTCCATTAGGAATTGTTGATTGTTGTTCTTTAGCTTTGGCTATATTGTTTCATTTTTGATTTCAGGTATTGTTGAAAAAATAATTTGTCTGTGTGTGGGGTTATTTTGTTTTTTTTTGCATGGGTTTGTTACTGTGAATTCTTCTATTTTGTGGGTTTTTTCATCTGGGTCATTGTTGAAACCAATATTGTTTCATTTATGGTTCACATTTTGTGGCGATGGTTGCAACACAATAAAATACTAAATGTTATATAACTTATGTCCGGCTCTTGGTCAAAAAAAGGTGGCAGATTTTTTATTTTTTATATTAAAAGCATTTGGTGCGTCGATAGAGAAGGCCAAAAAAATTAAATGAGGTTGCAATCAACATTAATTATTGTATTGTTTTCATGTAGTAGCGATGGTTGTAATAACACTTGCCATTTAAAACCTCAGAAAACATAGCAAAAGTCCGCACAATTTCGATAAGGCATTGTTGGGTGTCATTTTGTGGCTTTACCTGCTATTAGAGTTGTGAGCCGAAAGGGCGAGCTTCTTTGAAGGTGCAAGTTCGATCATCCGTTGTCGAGCTTCTGTGGTTTTCCTAGCCTTGAGAGGTTTTTCAGACCTTGCATTTAAAACTTATCGAATTAATAAAAAAGTTTATGCTATTTTCCATAAGGCATTGTTGATTGTTGTTCCGTGGCCTCGAATAAATTATTTGATTTATGGTTTCTGTGTAGTGGTGATGGTTGCAAAGTAATAAAATAGTTCACGTTCTTCTCGATAAGGTATTGTTGGCTATTTTCGTGTGGCCTACGGAAATAGTTTACATTATTTTCCATAAGGCATTGGTGATTATTGACCTGTGGCTCTAGCAATATTATTTCATTTGTGGTTTCTGTATAGTGATGATGGTTGGAAAGGAATTAAATAGGTCCTATGTTTATACTTTTTGAAGGATAGTTTTTATCTGTGTAGGACTCAATAAGGATTTCTTAGAATGAGAATTTGTATATTAAGTGTGAGATGAAACATTGGTCTCACAATTGATTATAGTAGTAGAACAATGTACATTGTCCACCAGCGTAATCAATTGTGATATCAATGTTTTTTTTATACTTAATATATAGGCTTTCGTACGTATGAATGTTGTCTGCATCTAATTTCACAAACATACATATCTGTTGTTTTTTATTACACTTAATATATAGGCTATCATACATATGAATGTTGTCTGCATCTAATTTCACAAACATACATATTTGCACCCCTGAGCAAGAACATACGTTGTCCACCACTGTGATCAATGGTGAAACCAATGTTTCTTATTGCACTTAATATTGAGCCTATCATTCTAAGTTATGCAACCATAGCAATATGAAAGACATATGCAACATAACTTTATGAACTCACATGAAGTAGCAATATACTCTACACTCAACCAACACAAGAAGATTAAAACCACAAAAATCAAATGAGAAAATTATGAAACCTCTTGTTTTGTGGTTTTCCATTATTCTATGCACTTTGGCCAAAATTTTTCATCATCCTTCCCAGTTTTTAACCCTTTCGGCATCCGGATCTCACTCGAAAAAAAGTGGCAATTTTCTTTATTTTTTATATTAAAATCGTTTGGCACGTCGAAAGAGAAGGCCAACGAAATTGAACATCGGTTGACATAAACATTAATTGTTGTATGGTTTTAGTGTAGTGGAAATGGTTGCAAAGTAATCGAATAGTTCATGTTCTTCTCGATAAGGTTTGGTTGGCTATTTTTTTGTGGCCTACGATAATAGTTTGCACTATTTTCCATAAGGCATTGGTGATTGTTGATCTGTGGTTTTAGCAATACTATTTCATTTATGGTTCCATATTAAGTGTGAGATGAAACATCAGTTTCACCATTGATTATAGTCACAGACTAACATACATTGTCCACCAACGTAATCCATGGTGATATCAATGTTTTTTATTACTGACTTAATATAATACATGTGGAAAATACATATACACACATAAAAACTCACACATACATATAAAAATTCAAATCTACATGCATATACACATACAAATGCATTATAGACACATATATCTACACACATCTATATCAAGATGTTGTATGCACTTAGAAAATTTAATTGCATTAGTTTCCCTAGCTCATAGCTGTGATAGCAGGTAAAGCCACAAAAGGACACCCAATGATGCCTTATTGAAAATTGCACAAACTTTCACTATGTTTTCCAAGGTTTTAAATGATAGGGGTTATTACAACCATCACCACTAGATAGAAACCATATAAAAATTAATGTTGATGCCAAGACAACGAGCTTCTATGAAGGTGCAAGTTCAATCATCCATTTTCAAGCTTCTATGAAGGTAGTTGGAGTTTATTTTGTGATTTTTTCTTGGAGTGATAGTTTCAAAAGCAATACAAAAGTCTTAGCTTTGATAAATTTTTCCCCAAAAAATAAAACACAACAAAAGAAGGCCTCCTCTCCACCCTACCATATTGGGTCATGAGCCTCATAGGCTCTCACCAAAACCCTGAGCAAGAAAATACATTCTCCACCACTATGATCATTGGTGAAACCCTAGTTTCTTATTGCACTTAATATAGAAATAATTGACACGACGCGAAAACCATAAATGAAACAATTTTGGTTTCAACAATGTCGTAGATGAAAAAAAAATTCATAGTGAATCGCCACAAAACGTGAACCATAAATGAAACAATATTGGTTTCAACAGTGACCCAAATGAAAAAGATCACAAAATAGAAGAATTCATTGTAACAAACCCATGCAAAAAAAAGCCCTGCACGTGGATAAATTATTTTTTCAACAACACATTATCAAAAATGAAACAATATATAGCCAAATCTACAAAACAACAATCAACAATTCCTTATGGAAAACAACATAAACTGTATAACATTAACTATTTTATTATGTTGCAACCATCGCCACAAAAGAATGGATACATATGTTTCAATTGATAATTGCAGTTTTCCTATTCGAGAGCATCATTGTCCATTTGTTCTATGTATGTGTGCTTGAAAATAAGTTATCCAACCATAGAAATATTAAAGATAGACATATGCAACATAACTTTATGAACTCACATGTAGCAGCAATATGCTCTACACTCAGCGAACACAATAATATTAAAACCACATAAATGAAATGATATGTTTATGTAAAGTATGTTGTACACAACATACATATATGTCTACATTTAAACCTTTTGCAGCATATCTATTGCTTGGATATACACATAGATGAAAAAAAAATCTACAAATATATGTTTATCTAAAGTAAGCTGCACACAACATACATAAGTTTAAATGTAATTACATGTATCAACAAATATAAATCTAGATATATATGTGTGTTATGTGCATCTTCGTTTACATACATATATGTGTGCACATTTTCTTTTTGTTGTATCTATATTTCAATACAATAGACCATTTTCTCTTTTGGTGAGAGCCTATGGCACTCCATAATTCAATATGGTTGTGTGTATAACATGCCTTGTTTTGTTGTGTTTCATTTTATTTCCCCTATGTGCAGATATGTATCTATAACATAGTAGATGCAAACAACATTGATACATACTGATCCCTATGTTTATTCTTTTGGGACATTCTTGGAATGAAAAGCTATATTTTAAGTGTTATATGGAACATTGATGTCACCATTGATCGTAGTGATGGACAATGCCTTGTTTTGTTGTGTTTCATTTTATTTCCCCTGTGTGTAGATATGTATGTATGTCATAGTAGATGACAACAAAATTGATACATATTGATCCCTATGTTTATTCTTTTGGGACATTCTTGGAATGATAAACTGTATTTTGTGTTATATGGAACATTGATGTCACCATTGACCACAGTGATGGACAATGCTTTGTTTAGTTGTGTTTTATTTTATTTCCCCTATGTGCAGATATGTATGTATGTCATAGTAGATTTAAACAACATTGATACATATTGATCCCTATGTTTATTCTTTTGGGACATTCTTGGAATGATAAGTTATATTTTAAGTGTTATATGGAACATTGATGTCACCATTGATCATAGTGATGGACAATGTATGTTCTTGGTTAGTTTTTTGTAAGAACATAGACTATTTTCAAAATTCTCTACAAAGGGTTTTCCAAATGTTCCTCTTCCTTCTTGCTTCCTTTCAGTTGCCTTCTTTGTTCACCCATTGTAAAAAGCCAAAAAAATGTTTTAGAGGAAAAAAACCAGAAAATAGAAGAATTCACAGTAACAAACCCATGATGCAAAAAAATAAATAAAATGGGTTGCATGGTTGATATGAATATATTTTGTATATAATAATGTTTTCTACATATAATTTCACATACGTAGATATTTTCATGTAGGGAAAATAAAATGAGTGAGAAGAAAAGACAAATTTCTCTCCATCCTGCCATAGTTTGGTGAGAGCCTATGATGCTCCATGACTCAATATGGTTGGGTGGATAAAATGCCTTGTTTTGTTGTGTTTCATTTTATTTTTCTATGTGTAGATATGTATGTATGTCGAAGTAGATATAAACAACATTCATACATAATTTTCCCTATGTTTATTCTTTTGGGAAAATAGTTGTTATTTGTTTGAGCCTCAATAGGGCATTCTTGGAATGATAAACTGTATATTAAGTGTTATATGAAACATTAAAGCCTTTTTTTAATTATTTCTTTTCCCTCATATTGTTAATGTCTCTACAAAATAATTGAGAGATCATGTTGTGTTTTGGACATCTTGATGGTTGTCATTTTATTGGTGTTCTATATTTCTTGTTTGTGTTTTCACTAGGGTTCTCGTCAGTCTTTGTTGCTTTAATTGAAAATTCAACCCTCATGTTTTTTTTGCATAGAGCTTGCAGTCAGCCACCATCATTGTAACTCTCAACATTTTAAAGAGAATCCCCAGCAATTTTGGTGGACTTTGGTTCTACCTAGGCTACTAAATAACTCTCAGACACCAATCTCGTAAGTCTATTCCTTGTTTCCTTTTTGCTACTAAAAATTGTACTCGCTCTTTGCCATGTGCATCCAGGGAACTGTGGATATACTTCATTTGAATTAACAATCCTTGTAATATATAGTCTAACTAATTTATTTTTGATCTCTTTATGTTTCCTTTTCCTTTTGGTTTGTTGGCCATTTGGGAGTGGCCTATGTGTTAGAAAAAAAGGGTTGTAGTTTTGAGATGTGTCAACATTGCTATGTTCTTCCTTGTTTATATTAAGTGAAAAATATTGTCTTATTTGCTTCTTGCTTGAACTTTCTCTCTTTTCATATTCATCTATTATATGCAATTTTGAAGTCGTCGTGATCCTGTAACAATGTATAATTATCTATGTGTATGCATATTGAATACCAATAATTAATTTGTTATGTGCTACCTCTTTCCCCCGATTTTTCTTCTAGAGTCGTGTCGCAGCCTTGAACACCTCATTGCTTTAGCTTAGCTAAGAGAAACTTCTTTGTAGGATTCAAGTGTATGACTAGGCTTGATAGGGCATGCAATCCGATCTATTGATGCTAGAGATATCGTCCCATCTCCAATTCTTCAGTTGACGTCTTTTCAAAAAATAGGTGGTGATCAAAGGCCAGTTGACCACTACAAATTTTTCCTCTCTGATGGAACCCACATCCAGATAGGAACTTTGCAAGCAATATACAATGACCTTTTGTTTGTAGGGGCATTGAATATAGGTTCCATCTTGTGCTTGAAAAACTATGTGTGTAGGAAGCTGCAGGAATCAAGGTTGGCTATTGTTTTGCACTACTTACAGTGCTTCTTGTTTTATGCTTTCCTATTTTTGGGGACCACCTTTTTTAATATTTGATCTTGGTCTGGTTCCAGGGTGATTTTTATATTGTCCTTAGATGTCAAAATGTTAGATTGTCAGTTAATTGGAACACCTAGATATTTGTTTAAAGATCAAGAACAAATGGTGGGGTCAGAGTCACCTTGCCCATCCAAATGAGCCTCAAAATTTGGGATTCATACATCCCCAACACAACATAGTGCTCCTTTAAATATCAATCCTGTTAAAGGCTTGAATATATTTACCAAACTAGATGGACAATAAAAGGTCGGGTGATAACTAAAAGGGATATGTACCATTACAATAAACAAGGATGTGAGGGCCAAGTATTCAACTTTGACATTATTGAAAGTGAGGGAACAAAAATACAAATCACTTGCTTTAATGAAATAGCAGAATTGCATTATGATAGGGTTTAGATGGGCCACACTTACTGTGTGTCAAAAGGCTTGGTCAAAAAAGTGGATAAGAAATTTAATAAGTTAAACAACCACATGGAAATTATTTTGCATCAAAAATCGATATTGAAGTGTTGTGATGATGAGACATTTGTGTCAGACAAAGTATATAAATTCATCCCAATAAATGAAATTGCAAGCTATAGTAATAACAGTGATTGATATTATTGGGGTTGTGGTGCATGTAGGAAAGGTATCAACTATTCACTGAAAAGATCAATCTTGAACAATTCGAAGAACTGTGAAACTAAATGATTTGTCATCCTATTGCATTGACATTAATTTGTGGGGCCCAAATTGGGAAGCAAAGGGTGATGAGTTGGATAGGTTGTGCATTCCTAGTTCAATTGTCATATTTGCTATTAGAAATGGTCGTGTTGGATATTTTAATGGATCTATTATGAATACATCTGCAAGGATTGTTCTATACATAAATCCTAACATCCCGTCCAAGCATAGGCCTTGATGCAATGAGGACATGTTGAGCCACCTACCATTGAGCCCTCCTGGATAGTGCCTCAAAAGGTTGCTTTAGCCAATGGCAGAGTCACTATTGGATATATCTTGGACCATTGTCTTGCCTTGCCAGAAACTTTGTAGGCTACTATCAAGGCAACAATGAAATATATTAAAACTAATGCATTTTGTTATGCTGCATGTCCCTTGCAGGCCAATGGTAGACAATGCAAGAAAAAATGTGAAGAGTCTACCAATAATATGTGGTACTGGGCCCTAAATGCTAGACAACCATGCTTGATTGTGACTTCCAATATTTATTGTAGCTAAAGATGGAAGACCACACAAGCAAGATTTGGCCTACTGCTTTTGATGAGTCTGCAACAAGCTTATTACAGATGTCAGTAGAAGAGATTTATATGTTATAATATGAGTCTTCTGTTGCAATGAATACTTAGTCTTTCATCAATGGCATCATAGACACTTCTTTTGTTTTCATTATTTTTATTAAAACTCAGACCTATAAATCAAAAACAAGGCTTAAAACAACAATAGTCAAAGTTGCAAGAATTAAATTTGAAGCCGAGTGCAAGCTGTTGCTCTAAGATTTTTCTGCAATACCCTCTATCGGGAAAGACTCTCTAGAGATAATAGTGGTACTACCCTAAATTCCAGACAACTGTGTCTGATTGTGAATTCCAAGTTTTTTTGCAGTTTGGGTTGACTGGACATGTGTTTCCTTTTCCTTTTTATGTATATCCGCCACATCAAAACACCTTTTCTTTTTGATCTTGTTGCTTTGTTGCTTGTAGAACTGGTTATATATTAAGACAATTCATTGTAACTTATAGTGTTTAACAAAAAATATACACTTGTTTTGTTTTGTATTGTTTATGTCGCTTATAGTTTTGCTTCGCTTTCAGTGTATGTCCCTCACTTTATTTTATGTTATTTAATTTGGTTATAAACTTATGTCAGCCTATTCAACACATGTATAATTATTTGCAGCTATTCTTATATATACTTGTGGACATGGTTGTATGCATGTATACATATACATATGCATCTACATAAACATATATGCATGCAATTGAATTTTCTGAGTGAATACAACATCTTGATACAAATATGTGTAGATATATGTGTTTGTAATGCATTTGTATGCTTATATGTATGTGTGAGTGTGTATGTGTGTATATGCATTTTCCACATGTATGTATGAGGTCATGTGTTTATCTATATATAGATATGTCTAGTTTTTAATATCAATATAGTTATTTTCTTTTTGTCTGTTTCGATTGCCACATACTTTTATCTCTCCACAATTCTTGTTTGCTATAATGTTCCATCTATTGAATCTATAGCTATTCCACATTCAATTGTTGAACATGATTAAAATGCAAAATGTAATAATTTTTTTTTCATCTCATTTCTCTGGTTTTAATCTTCTTGTGTTGACTGCGTGTAGAATATTCTCATATACGTGCTTTATAATCTTCTCATATTGCTTAAATGTTTTCTCTGTTGCTTTGCAATTTCCATTCATAAAGTCATGTTGTATATGGATATCATATGGTTCTCAACTATAATGTTTGTTCCCTTGAACCCATAATTATTTCAATCTCATTCCTTTGCTTTTAATCTTCTAATGCTGGTTGAATGTTGAATATATTGGTCTTGCCTCTGCATTCATAAAGCCATGTCACATATGGTTATCTTTGATTTTATTAGAGTTGCATAAAACTTCATTTTTTTTAATAATATTTCCTATGTAGTGTTCAATTATGATTGTCCTCTACTGACTGCACCATACTTTTGTGATTTTGCTTGAGTCCAGGTTATTAAAATCCATCATTGCACATGATTAAAATGCAAAATGTAATCAATTTTTTTCATTTGATTTCTATGGTTTTAATCTTCTTCTGTTGGCTTGGTGTAGAATATTCTCATATATGTGCTTTATAATTTTCTAATGTTGATTAAATGTTATCTCTACTACTTTGGCATGTCCATTCATAAATTCATGTTGCATATGGATAACATATGGTTCTCAGCTATAATGTTTATTCCCTTGAACCCATACTTATTTCAATCTCATGACTGTGATTTTAATATTTTAATGATGGCTGAATGTTGAATATATTGGTCTTGGCTCTCCATTCATAAATCCATGTCTAATATGGTTATCTTTTATTTTATTAGAGTTAAATAAATTCATTTTTGTTATCATATTTCCTATGTAATGTTCAATGATGACTGTCCTCTACTAACTATGCAATACTTTTGTGATTTTTCTTGAGCCCAAGTTATTAAAATCCAACCTAGCAAAATGTATTGTTTCTTGTATCATTATGAGCATTTATAATTTGTATATTTTATAGTAATCTTGTGAAGTAACATTGTTCATTTAAGGCATATGTACCATGCATAGCTATTATTGCAACCATCACCAATATATGGAACCCATACATGAAACAATGTTGTTGTGACAAGCTATGCCAAGTGATGTTTATTTCCTCTGCTCAGGAAACACACATATATATCTACATTTAAACTTATCTATATTTGATCTCACATGTATTGATAAGTTTATGTGTGGATATCTATGTATGTTTTTTTGTAAAAACACTTGTCATAGTGGTGGCTCATAGTCTTGATAGTAGCTGAAGCTACAAAACAATAGTCAACAATGCCTTAATGAAAATAACATAAACTGTTCAATTGCTTTGGTAACTTTAGAATGCTAAATATTATTTTGGCTATTAGAACTATATGGAAACCATACATGAAACAATTTTTCCATGCCAGCCTATGCAAAGTGATGTTTATTTCCTTTGCTCTCGTGGTGATTTCTCTATTGAGAAGTCCACCTATGGATATATATGTGTTTTGTCTACATATAAATTTAGATGCATATACATCTATATACATTTTGATTTATAATCGTATATGTGGATTGTTTTATTGCTTTGCAATGATCACCACTACATGGAAATCATAAATGAAATAATATTTTTGAAGCTATTGAACAACAATCAACAATGTGTGGGTATCAAATCATTCCTATGTTTATTCTTTTCGAAGGATAGTTGTTATTTTTCCAAGCCTCAATAAGGATTTCTTAGAATCACAGGTTGTATATTAAGTGTAAGATGAAACATTGGTCTCACCATTGATCAAATAAATAATAACTAAAAAAGGTGTGTCTAACTTCAGATCTACATATATATCAGTATAGATTTTGTTTTGCAACTGCATATATGTATTGCATGCGTTGGATGGATATGTAGGAATCTATTGCTTGGAAATATATATGCACCAAAAGTATGTGTTTCTTTTGTTGTGTTCCATTTTTCTTTTCCTATGTGTAGATATGTATGTGAAATTAGATGTAGACAACATTCATATATACTCCTCCCCATGTTTATTGTTTTGGAAAGATAATTGTTATTTGTTTTGTCCTCAAATAGGGGTTCTTAGAATAATAGGATTTATATTAAGCATAATAAGAAAAATTGGTTTCACCATTGATCACAGTGGTGGAAAATGTATGTTCTTGC
The DNA here is from genome assembly GCA_007115665.2 of Sequoiadendron giganteum. Lineage (NCBI taxonomy): Eukaryota > Viridiplantae > Streptophyta > Pinopsida > Cupressales > Cupressaceae > Sequoiadendron > Sequoiadendron giganteum. The sequence continues at coordinate 111,003,762 of CM021107.1, read as the reverse complement.
TCGGGGGTTTGGTGAGAGCCTATGAGGCTCCATGACCCAATATTGTAGGGTGGAGAGCAAGCCTTCTTTTGTTGTGTTTCATTTTACTTTCCCTATGTGCAAATATGTATGTGTTAGTGTAATTAATATTTAATTGCACTTGCATAACTTTACTTAGGTTTTGCTTAGGTAATAATTAGTTTACTTAATTAATAAGTAAGCTTTATTTAGTTGAGCTATTTTTAGGTCAAAATTAGGGTTGCTTACTTTGCTTTTATAAAGCAAATCATCTCATTGTAATATTGATTTCTTGAATAATATCAATTTGCACACTGACATGCAAAGCTCTGCTTTTTTGATGTTTTCTCTTATGTGGAAGGTGTTTAGGTTTGCATGTTTGATCTAGGGTTTCTAACATGGTATCATAGCCTTGACATGCAACCCCTTCTCAAATTCTTGAGAAGTTAATTGCAGATTTTGTTCAGGGTTCCTCGAGGGTATCATGCCTTGAGTTTATTTATGCAGCATCTTGGATCAGATTGGGCTTCATCATTGGATTTAGAGCGCTCGAAAAAGTCAAGAATTACTTTTATTTTTTTGATTTTGGTCATCGTTGAAGAAATCTGTGAGGGTTTCAAGCTCAGTGATTTTTTGCAAGCTCTGGAGGTAGCTGATTTTTTGGAGCATTTTGAGCATGAACGGAGGTCACCATCGCGTTCACAGCGGCCAAAAACCCTAAGGAAGCCTTTCGTTTGGTCGATTTCTGAGCACTTGATCCGGAAGGCAAAAATATTTTGCTAGGGAAGCCATATGACCTCCCCAACACGCACTCCGAGGCACAATTTAAAAAAAAAATGCAAAAAAAAATCAAAATTATACATTTTTTGGGAAGCCCGCCGACGCCTCCAGTTATAAGAGAACTCGTGGCCCAGTGGCAACTGGGCGGCCGTCGGTCCTTCACCGCCACTCATGCACCGCCGACCTCCAGTTCCAACCGACCGCCAACCCTTCCGGTCCCCATGGGCCCATTCTGTGTATCCCCATAGTCATATGGGTGACCAACCCTGTTGTGCCTAGCCCTTGACCAAACACAACCCTGCCTATGGTCATATGGCGACCAGGGGCTCTGCCAAAAATTTTCTGCAGGGCGCATTTTTTTTTGCGGCGACGGCCTCCAGGCCGTCAATTTTAGGCTCTTGAACCACTAACGTCAACATGACGTCAGCGTCTGGGCACTCTTTGTCCCCTCCTAACCATAGTTTGTTCTAAAGGAGCAATTTTTTTCATTTTGGCATAACTTGGGCGTATGGTATCGAAATTGGGTAAACGAGATATTGTCGAAAAGCTAGTTCTGAGTAATTTCATTTGGTGTAATTTATTTCTCATTATTTTTCTATTTAGCTGCATTTATTTTTGTTTGAAGTTAGATGTTCATTTTATGCTTCTGAGCTCATAACGTTTTGCCACGATTTCCGATTTTCACTATCTTTGTGGTGTTGGAAAGGTATTGAGGAGCTCTATGTTGGTGTTTATTCACTTTTTCTGTATTTTTCCCAGGTTGATCACTTAGTCCAGATTTGGCCCGATGGGTTGTTTGGAGATTACTTGGATATTTTGGCAGTTGGGAGGGTGCAACTTGCATATTTGCACTTCATTTCATTATCACATTCATTCATATCATCTACTGTTGCTTCATGGATTCCAAGGTTGTTCTAGTTTGGAGTTTTCGAGTGTTTCATGGCATTGGGTCTGTTGTTGCATTATTATGATTCTGATAAGGTTTCTTGTAAAAGAAAGTATCTTTCCTTGCTTGTCAGATTGCGGTTCTAGTGTTACTCTACAGTGTTCTTCCAGTGCTTCTTTGCAACAATTATCTCATTGTAGGGGGGTTGTCCCACTAGGTTTTCCTTCTCTACCTCATTATTGCATTTGTACATGGGTACTTGATCAGGCCTAGTTGTCGGGACCCATTCACGCTTTCTTGCATTCATCTTAGTTTTAGGTGCATGCTTATTTACTCTCCCTAAGTTGCACTTATGGGGGGTGTTAGTGTAATTAATATTTAATTGCACTTGCATAACTTTACTTAGGTTTTGCTTAGGTAATAATTAGTTTACTTAATTAATAAGTAAGCTTTATTTAGTTGAGCTTTTTTTAGGTCAACATTAGGGTTGCATACTTTTCTTTTATAAAGAAAATCATCTCATTGTAATATTGATTTCCTGAATAATATCAATTTGCACATTGACATGCAAAGCTCTGCTTTTTTGATGTTTTCTCTTATGTGGAAGGTGTTTAGGTTTGCATGTTTGATCTAGGGTTTCTAAGAGTATGTTAGTGAAATTAGACATGGACAACATTCATCCCTATGTGCAGATATGCATATATGTGAAATCAGATGCAAACAACATTCATATATATTGCTTCCTATGTTTATTATTTTCATAAGATATTTGTTATTTTTTTGTAGGTCTATACTTAAACTTCTTCACAAAAAAATATTTCTACTTGGCATGGCTTGACCCTGTGTCCATTCATCCAAAATTTTTTGGAACATTTGACAAAAGAACAAGTACATATGTTTTAATTGACAGTTGCTGTTTTCCCGTTGGAGAGAAACATTGTGCATTTATTCAAATTACTCTTGTTAATTGAAATATGTGGTACCTATTCTTATGTGAAGTAATTGTCTCAAAATTAGTGTTTTCAAGTTGTTTTTGTAAAAAAAAAGGAAAAGCATCATCCCAAACATATTTGAAATTAGATGTAGCCAAATTTCATATATAGTAGTACTACCTATTATGCATGCAAGGAATGCAACACATATATACATACTTACAAAACAAAATCTATGTAAAGCCCCGCCAAGTAACCCTAAAGGAGGTTGTAATTAACGACTTAAGCGAACCAATTTTTTTTTTTATAAAGTTTAATTAACATACACATTCACTTACTAATTAACAAAAACCTCTAAGGCTACAAGGTTGGGATTACTTAACCCCACACATACATCTTACATATAACCATAACATTTAATAACTTTATGAAATAAGCATCACGCGACATAAGGATACAACATAACAAAATAAGATAAACATCCAAGATACAATTTCGTAATCCTTAACATAATAAATAGTTACATCACTCATTCCCAGAATGACGCAATAGTACAAATGTGTTACAATTACAAAATTTCACCTCATAAACATAGAAGAGATAAAATAACTTATATAAATTGAAATAACTAATAAATGAATTAAACAAAAGAACCATGACCTGTCCATCTGGATGTCTCGCTACCAAGTACTGAAGAAAAATGGGGACCCAATAGTGTATGGTGCATGTTCCACCCAACCAAGTGGTACCCGAAGGCCCACCCCCCATGCTAGGAGATAGTAACAACGTAACATGGACAAAGATCTACAACCTCTAACCAAAGGTAGACTCATACTGACACAAACTGACTCAACCAAACACAAATACAACACAAGTACAATTCTCACATCACTGACATAGGTCACATTGCTTCCAAACATAAAATAGATCAAGTATGTTCAGAGAACCATACACATAAAGTAAATACCAATCATTGTCCTAGACAGAGTGTCATCACACAACTCATAATAAGTTACCCTCAACGGATCTTCATAGGCTCCGGTGTTCCTGGTGGCCTCTACCGACCCTCAGCCCTCATACTTACTAATGCGGAATCAACTACCTCTCGTACTGACAAGATATATGACCTTTCCATTTCAGGCCTTCCTACTCACTCCAAACATCTTGGAGGCAACAAAACACATAGTCCACTCCTTTCACAGGAGGTACAAAACATCCCCGTTCATGGAAACTGGGTAAATACTGAAAAGACACCACGCACTACCCAAGGGAAAAAAAATGGTTGACATAATGAAATGACAACCCTCATCCTCTAAAATCCTCTCGAAGACTTACAATTTTGGACTAACGCTTAATCCCATATCCCACAATGCAACTAGACGACATAGCTACAAAAAAATATTCAAGTCATAATTCAAATCTAATATTTGGATTTCTTAAATCCATCCTCAATCAATAGGTACATTGACAAAGTCAAAGACACAATAATTGGGTTAACTCAAATTATCATATAACCCTTTTCCATTTCCGTAATAGGAAATCTTAAACAATTTAAACTCACATCCCTTTGCGAAATAGAAGGAAAATAAATCTAAAAGGCAATCACGAGGATATTACTATTTTTGGATATTCTAAATCCATATCTCTTTTATATTCCATTAAAAATATAATAAAACTATTGCCCTTTCAAAATAGTTGAAATAATTAAATAAGTGCCTTTAATTTAAAAATAAAAGATAGACTAATTCAAATAATTTAAATCAAATTCATTGTTAACTTTTAAAAGCAACATAAGTCCTCTACAAGTAAATATTTTCAATCTCCCAACCAAATCCTATATTTCTTCTAGTTTTCCAACTACACACAATGTCCATTTCATCTAATAGTTTACCCTTTCAAACTTTTATTGCATGCATCCAATTACTCAACCCATTGAATATACATTCTAATATATATATTGCATGTAATATATACATCTCAAAAAATTTCTTCAATTATTCTTTCTTATATATTTCATTGCATGCAAACAATTATTTAATAAGACACATTAAATTTACAAATTTATCTATAAATTTAATTGTACATGTAATCCATAACAACATTAATTAACTATTTATATAATCTATTTCACCAAATTAATCATATTGAAATTAATATGCAATGTCAATATACTACATATATACAGTATATATATATTACACCGTACACACATCATAATAAAATCCAAATTCCAAACTATTATTAAATTTCCATTAAAATGGAAATCGCATTTAATCACAAAAGAGGCGGGCGAAATTTAAGTTTATGCCATAACTATCAAACCCCAAAATCCCAAAGTGTTTGGGGAGGGATGAAAACATTGCTCGCTGTTTCCAAATGCATCAAATAATTTAAGTGTGGGGAGGGGCGACTGTCACAACCGACCCTATCCACATGTATTGTGGAGAGGGGCAGCTGTAACCGCCGATCCTCTCCCAACAAGCCGCACCAACAAGGGATAGGGGAGTGGCTGCGGAGGTCGGGGGCAATTGTGGAGGCAACGCCTCTCCAAGCCTCCTCCCATAATATATAAACCCTAAGTAAAAAGAAATGAGCGGCGATAATATTAAACTTCAAAATTTCTTACGATTCACCATAGAAAAAGAACGCCGTACGGACGGCGACATAGGGATTTAAAATAAATTTACACAACAATAATAATATATATATCATATGTGTATACATATGTATATATATATTTAACAAAATATATATATCATATGTGTATACATATGTATATATATATTTAACAAAATATATATATACATATGTAAGTATATAATATATATATATTTAACTAGAATTTCAACTACAAGACAAATTGAAGAAATTTTCTCAAACATTCACCTTATAGGCGAAATATGGAAATTTTTCCAAAAAAATCCAAAATACACAGAGGTTATAAAATCTAATTCTTTTAATCCATTTTCTTGAATTCTTAAACAATAAAAGAACAATAAAACTAAAAGGATCTAAATTAAAACCAAAAGTTTTTAAATCCTCTAAGTTTCTCCACCGTAATTTCTACAGAGGTTTTTCGAAATAAATTTGTTTTCTCGATATATTAAATTTTCTAAAACAATCTAAAAGTGTTGCTCAACCTCTAGGTCTGATTCAAATAACAAAACAATCCATTTCCTCAAATAAATTAAATTCTACAGACGTTTTCACAATTTCCCTCAAGAAATTTCACAGGAATAACAAAAGCTTTAAATTTATTTATTTATTTGATTTCTTCTAATAAACAAATCTTTTTCTAAAACAGATTTAACAACCAATTCTTTAATCACTACCAATTTAATTTAAACAATTCAAGAACAATAAACCACAAAATAAAACCTGGTGTTGAAGCTAGAGGAAAAGAAGATTTTTGATGCAGAGCCTCCTACAAAGATCTCACAATTTCTCTTCAACTGTGTAGTAAATCCAAGCAAGCAAACAATCCAGAAGCACAACCAACATCAACAAAATTTTCCTATTTCAATTCCACAGCCAAAAATTTCTTCCAACCATTCTCTGTGCAATTTTTCCAAAAATATCCTCTCAAACCTGAAGAAGCTTTTCCTTCTCCAAAATTCTCTCCGTGAAATGAATTTTCAACAACTCTTCTCATTAATTAAACATACACTTGCTGGCATAAATCAAAATATCCTCAACCACCAAATCTAATTTGCATGCAATAAAATAATTTAAAATATTAAAATATTAAATTAACTCCAACATTTTGAAACTAATTCCTCAAATAAACATTTAATTACAAATTCTATTTTAATTCCCACAAATTGAAATTAAATTCCAAAATTAATTTTAATTCTTTTCTTTCTTTTAATTTCCTTTCATCCCATTTAATTAATTAATTAGATTATTTAATAATTAAATTTATCCCCATGGTTTAAATTTAATTAATTAAATAAATTAAATCTAATTAATTAATTTAAATAATAACTTCTATCAACAAAGCATAATTTTATTTAAATAACCATCAACATAATTTAATGCAATAATTCTAAATAATTAATTTCAAATCACGAATCCTTTCAAAATTAAATAACACTAAAGCAAGACAATAAATGATTCGACACACACGACTGATGACACACTATGACCCGGGTGTAGACTTGACACAAGTTACCTAGCTACTATATCCCATTCAACTTCATCGTTGGATCGACATGCTCAAACCTGTGAAACCAAGTAGAGTCGATGTCATGTACCTGCAAACCTGAAAACATAGTAACCCACATCATATAATATAAACAACATAAAATACTCACCGTGAAGAGGAAATCACGGAATCGTAGGGCGCTCACAAGCGAGTGATGCGAACCCGTCCCCTTCACTAATACACTCAACAAAACTGACACTTCCATCATAATCCAATAATCTCATAAGCAATCACATGTTATATCCTCTAACATCATTACACCAATTAAAGCATGTAAACTTAAGCATCAGATAAACCAAATCACAACACATAATATAGTTCGTCGCTCTATAAATAGCGATAAAAAACACACAAAAGACAAAGTATCTAAATATCAAGAAACATAAATCAAAACAAAACAAGGACACACTGTCCAGTCCAAAAAGAAAAATGGAGGGGTATTACATTCTCCCCCCAAGGGTTAGGCTTACTCTTGGAAGCCTGCAACTACCCCTAGTGCAAACTCCATACAATCACACATAGCCAAGGGTTCTAAACTGAACCACTCCATACCTCATCATAAACACAACAACCCGTGTCATACACAACTGAACCAAGTACACTGTCAATCCAACCAAGACAACATGGTGAAGTAACCACCAACCAAGTCTCCAAAACACTTAACCATGGAATAACATACATAATACACATATGCACCAATACACATCACCGAGAATCATCACAAGGCTACACAAGGGTCCATCTGGACACTGGAAAGCAGCATACCATCCATGATAGAAGAATCCATGAATCAAGAAAATATAACCATCCCAAATATATCAACATCACAATCAATGGCTTGATGGTGTTAGGTCATACATAAAGTGAAACCATCCAAACAAGACTACCATGACCTGTCTCTTGTTGTGTAAGGTGATTATCCTCCAAGAGATAGTCATCGCACCTAGGTGAGTAGTGGGTCATAGCTGCATAACAACCACACATACCCCCATCCTCAATGTTTCCTGCGTCTACTTCCTCGTACACTCTCACTAAGTCCGCCTCATACATCCTTGGAGAGGAATCACAATACGACACATAGCCAACATGAAAACCACAAAGATAATTAGCTTAGCCACCAAGTTCATAAAGAATAGCAAATTAAAGTTCAATTTCAACAATAAGGCAATAAATGTGCACCATTTCAACACTGAATTAAATATATAACCACCAAGGTTATAAGAAAATAATATCACAAGTTGTGGCTAAAACTTCACAATCAAGTATAAACAAAGTGTTGACCCTCACAATCAACTGAAAAATTCATCAATAACCAAAAGAAAGTTCACAATCTTTAAAATTGCACTGTACATCACTATGTGACTAGATACTAGCCACCAACGAGGAAAGAGGAAACAACGTCCGACTAGAATGATAATAGCCCTCATGTGGTGTGGAATGAGCGCGCCCTCTACATGATCCAGAGTGTATGCATGAATAATAATACGTCGTCACTCTATCTTGTCATACGCCAGATGGGGAAGGCATGAACTGGTCATATACCACGTGGTAGTGTGTCTGAGGGTCTGCAGAATAGGAACACGTAGAACACACTCCACCCGCGATACCTCATGGAGAAGACACACGTAGGATCTCACTGTAGCCAAAGGTATGCATGGCTAGGATCTTCTCATATGCTACTCAACCAACATGGTCAAGGCAACCATGAGGATCCCTCTACAAGTGTTTGAGGCCCCATAACACTCATCGCACAAGTAGGCTAACAAAGACAAACTCAAAATGTGCCTTCACGTGTCTAAGCACATGGCATCGTGTAACACGACATCATCACCATCACTATGTTGGAACATGAGTGGGGTGTGGCATTGTATCTCTTACATCATGTATGAACACTTGCAGATAGGGTACATATACATAATGCAATACGATAGTATCACTATGGGGCTATCGAGCCTCACCTCTCATACGGATGAGGTTAACTCAATAATGCCAGATCATCGCCTCAATAGATGTTTAGGCATAACTAACAACCATGCTGCTATACTCAAATATGTGAGGATTAGGCTAACACATATGGATCAAGTATCTTGATCCATCATAAGGGAAAGCAATGGGTACGTTTCCTTGGGATTGGTTGAGCTAAGACGCTCTATTCCGCAATATGCGTACGCTACACACTCCTCCCAAGGAACTTGTGGCTGCTACTATCCCTTCACGGATTGAGGATCTAGAGAACCAAAATAAAAAGAGCTACTTTTGGTTACTCCTATATATAGGTTTCAAGGACACCTGGTTTGGTCCTCAATAAGGTAACAAACATGCAAACACACATAATGGTATGGTAAAACCCACACCAAAATGCAACTTTTCCCCATGGATGGGTGCCAAGTATCTCCATCACATGGACACACAAAACAAGTACGGGTTTCCACAACATTAAAAAAAGATACAGTTACTGGTTTCTTACATTTACAAGGGGGTACAAATACATACATAATCCCACAGGAATATCCCATTCCATATCTCATAGGGTACGTATCAAAATTTTTGAACCCTAACCTTTTATCAGGTTCTTTCACGCTACTCTTTTCCACAGAGTATATAATGCTAAAGTAAAAGCCATGAACATGTGATCACTTAACAATCTACTAGCAAATTCACAGGAACAACACAGTGGGAACAAATGTACCCAGAGGATCCAGTGTATGAACTTGGGGCTCTAATACCATGTGTAAAGGCCCGCCAAGTAACCCTAAAGGAAGTTGTGATTAACGACTTAATCGAACCAATTTTTTTTTTTATAAAGTGTAATTAACATAGACATTCACTTACTAATTAACAAAAACCTCTAAGGCTACAAGGTTGGGATTACTTAACCCCACACATACATCTTACATATAACCATAACATTTAATAACTTTATGAAATAAGCATCAGGCGACATAAGGATACCACATAACAAAAAAAGATAAACATCTAAGATACAATTTCATAATCATTAACATAATCAATAGTTACATCACTCATTCCCAGAATGAGGCAATAGTACAAATGTGTTACAATTACAAAATTTCACCTCATAAAGATAGGAGGGATAAAATAACTTATACAAATTGAAATATAACAATGCATGAATTAAAAACAAGAACCACAAGCTGTCCATCTAGATGTCTTGCCACCAAGTACTGAAGAAAAATGGGGACCTAATGGTGTATGGTACATGTTCCACCCAACCAAGTGGTACCTAAAGGCCCACCCACCATGCTAGGAGATAGTAACAACACAACATGGACAAAGATCTACAACCTCTAACCAAAGGCAGACTCATACTGACACAAATTGACTCAACCAAACACAAGTACAACACAAGTACAACTCTCATATCACTGACATAGGTCACATTGCTTCCAGACATAAAATAGATCAAGTATGTTCAGAGAACCATACACATAAAATAAATACCAATTGTTGTCCTAGACAGAGTATCATCGCACAACTTGTAATAAGTTACCCTCAGCGGATCTTCATAAGCTCCGGTGTTCCTGGTGGCCTCTACCGACCCTCGACCCTCATACTTACTAATGCAGAATCAACTACCTCTCGTACTGACAAGATAGATGACCTTGCGATTTTAGGCCTTCCTACTCACTCCAAACATCTTGGAGGGAACAAACACATAGTCCACTCTTTTCACAGGAGGTACAAAACATCCCCGTTCATAGAAACTAGGTAAATACTGAAAAGACACCACGCACTACCCAAGGGAAAAATAATTGGTTGACATAATGAAATGACAACCCTCATCCTCTAAAATCCTCTCGAAGACTTACAATTTTGGACTAATGCTTAATCCCATATACCACAATGCAACTAGATGACATAGCGACAAAAAAACATTCAAGTCATAATTCAAATCTAATATTTGGATTTCTTAAATCCATCCTCAATCAATAGGTACATTGACAAAGTCAAAGACACAATAATTGGGTTAACTCAAATTATCATATAACCGTTTTCCATTTCCATAATAGGAAATCTTAAACAATTTAAACTCACATCCCTTTGCGAAATACGAGGAAAATAAATCTAAAAAGCAATCACGAGGATATTACTATTTTTAGATATTCTAAATCCATATCTCTTTCATATTCCATTAACAATATAATAAAACTATTGCCCTTTCAAAATAGTTGAAATAATTAAATAAGTGCCTTTGATTTACAAATAAAAGATAGAAGTTAATTCAAATAATTTAAATCAAATTCATTGTTTACTTTTAAAACCAACATAAGTCCTCTACAAGTAAATATTTTCAATCTCCCAACCAAATCCTATATTTCTTCTAGTTATCCAACTACACACAATGTCCATTTCATCTAATAGTTTACCCTTTCAAACTTTTATTGCATGCATCCAATTACTCGAACCATTAAATATACATTCTAATGTATATATTGCATGTAATTTTTTTCTTCAATTATTCTTTCTTATATCTTTCATTGCATGAAAACAATTATTTATTAAGACACATTAAATTTACAACTTTATCTATAAATTTAATTGTACATGTAATCCATAACAACATTAATTAACTATTTATATAATCTATTTTACCAAATTAATCATGTTGAAATTAATATGCAATGTCAATATACTACATATATACAGTAGCCTATATATACATGATATATATATATATATATTACACCGTAGACACATCATAATAAAATCCGAATTTCAAACTATTATTAAATTTCCATTAAAATGGAAATCACATTTAATCACAAAAGAGGCAGGCGAAATTTAAGTTTACACCATAACCATCAAACCCCGAAAGCCCAAAGTGTTTGGGGAGGGATGAAAACATTGCTCACTATTTCCAAATGCATCAAATAATTTAAGTGTGGGGAGGGGTGACTGTCACAACCGACCCTATCCACATGTATTGTGGAGAGGGGCAGCTGTAACTGCCGATCCTCTCCCAACAAGCCACGACAACAAGGGATAGGGGAGTGGCTGTGGAGGTCGGGGGCGACTATGGAGGCAACACCTCTCCAAGCCTCCTCCCATAATATATAAACCCTCAGTAAAAAGAAATGAGCGGCGATAATATTAAACTTCAAAATTTTTTATGATTCACCATAGAAAAAGAACGCCGTACGAACGACGACATAGGGATTTAAAATAAATTTACACAACAATAATAAATATATATATCATATGTGTATACATATGTATATATATATTTAACAAAATATATATATACATATGTAAGTATATAATATATATATATTTAACTAGAATTTCAACTACAAGACAAATTGAAGAAATTTTCTCAAACATTCACCTTACAGGTGAAATATGGAAATTTTTCCAGAAAAATCCAAAATACACAGAGGTTATAAAATCTAATTCTTTTAATCCATTTTCTTGAATTCTTAAACAATAAAAGAACAATAAAACTAAAAGGATCTAAATTAAAACCAAAAGTTTTTAAATCCTAAGTTTCTCCAATCGAATTTCTACGGGAGGTTTTTCAAAAGAATTTGTTTTCTGAGATACATTAAATTCCTCTAAACAATCTAAGTGTCGCCTCAAATCTCTAGTTCTGATTCCAAATAGCAAACAATCCATAGATTTCCCAAGTAAATTAAATTCTACAGAGGTTTCATAATTTCCTTGAAGAAATTTCATGAGAATAACAAAAGCTTTAAATTTATTAATTTATTTTCTTTCTTCTAATGACAAATTCCTTTCTAAAACAAATTTAACAACCAATTCTTTAATCAACAATTAATTTAAACAATTCAAGAAACAATAACCACAAAATAAAACCCTCGGTAAGAAGAGGAAAGAGAAGATTTTTGATGAAATTTCTACAAAGATCTCACAATTTCGATCAAGAATCCAAGCAAACAAATAAATCTTGTAGTTACAACCAAATATCAACAAAATTTTCCTCATTTCAATTCCATACGCTCAAAATTTCTTCCAAATCATTCTCGTAATTTTTCCAAAATATCCTTCAAACCGGTAGTTTTTCCTTCTCCAAAATTCTTCAGAGTCAGAATTTTCAACAACTTCTATTACTCATTAAAATATACACTTGGCTGCATAAATCAAAATATTCCTCAACCACCAAATCTAATTTGCATGCAATAAAGAACCACCAAATCTAATTTGCATGCAATAAAAGAATTTAAAATATTAAATTAACTCCAGCATTTTGAAACTAATTCCTCAAATAAACATTTAATTACAAATTCTATTTTAATTCCCACAAATTGAAATTAAATTCAAAAATTAATTTTAATTCTTTTCTTTCTTTTAATTTCCTTTCATCCCATTTAATTATTTAATAACTAAATTTATCCCCATGGTTTAAATTTAATTAATTAAATAAATTAAATCTAATTAATTAATTTAAATAATAACTTCTATCAACAAAGCATAATTTTAATTAAATAACCATCAACATAATTTAATGCAATAATTCTAAATAATTAATTTCAAATTATGAATCCTTTCAAAATTAAATAACATTAAAGCAAGACAATAAATGACTTGACACACACGACTGATGACACACTATGACTAGGGTGTAGACTTGACACAAGTTACCTAGCTACTATATCCCATTCCACTTCACCGTTGGATCGACACGCTCAAACCTGTGAAACCAAGTAGAGTCGATGTCATGTACCTGCAAACTTGAAAACATAGTAACCCACATCATATAATATAAACAACATAAAATACACACCGTGAAGAGGATATCATGGAATCGCAGGGCACTCACAAGCGAGTGATGCGAACCCATCCCCTTCACTAATACACTCAACAAAACTGACACTTCCATCATAATCCAATAATCTCATAAGCAATCACATGTTATATCCTCTAACATCATTACACCAATTAAAGCATGTAAACTTAAGCATCAGATAAACCAAATCACAACACATAATATAGTTCGTCGCTCTATAAATAGCGATCAAAAACACACACAAGAAAAAGTATCTAAATATCCAGAAACATAAATCAAAACAAAACAAGGACACACTGTCCAGTCCAGAAAGAAAAATGGAGGGGTATTACATTCTCCCCCCAAGGGTTAGGCTTACTCCTGGAAACCTGCAACTACCCCTAGTGCAAACTCCATACAATCACACATAGCCAAGGGTTTTAAACTAAACCACTCCATACCTCATCATAAACACAATAACAACCTGTGTCATACACAACTGAACCAAGTACACTGTCAATCCAACCAAGACAACATGGTGAAGTAACCACCAACCAAGTCTCCAAAACACATAACCATGGAATAACATATATAATACACATATGCACCAATACACATCACCGAGAATCATCACAAGGCTACACAAGCGTCCATCTGGACACTGGAAAGTAGCATACCATCCATGATAGAAGAATCCATGAATCAAGAACATATAACCATCCCAAATATATCAACATCACAATCAGTGGCTTGATGGTGTTAGGTCATACATAAAGTGAAACCATCCAAACAAGACCACCATGACCCGTCTCTTGTTGTGTAAGGTGATTATCCTCCAAGAGATAGTCATCACACCTAGGTGAGTAGTGGGTCATAGCTGCATAACAACCTCACATACCTCCATCCTCAACGTTTCTTGCATCTACTTCCTCGTACACTCTCACTAAGTCCACCTCATACGTCCTTGGAGAGGAATCACAATACGACACATAGCCAACATGAAAACCACAAAGATAATTAGCTTAGCCACCAAATTCATAAAGAATAGAAAATTAAAGTTCAATTTCAACAATAAGGCAATAAATGTGCACCATTTCAACACTAAATCAAATATATAACCAATAAGGTTATAAGAAAATAATATCACAAGTTGTGGCTAAAACTTCACAATCAAGTATAAACAAAGTGTCAACCCTCACAATCAACTGAAAAAATCATCAATAATCGAAAGAAAGTTCACAATCTTTAAAATTGCACTGTACATCTCTATGTGACTAGATACTAGCCACCAACGAGGAAAGAGGAAACAACGTCCGACTAGAATGATAATAGCCCTCATATGGTGTGGAATGAGCACACCTTCCACATGATCCAGAGTGTATGCACGACTAATAAAATGTTTTCACTCTATTTGGTCATACGCCAGCTGGGGAAGGCACAAACTGGTCATATACCACATGGCAGTGTGTCTGAGGGTCCACGGAATAGGCACACACAGAACACACTCCACCCGTGATACCTCATGGAGAAGACACACGTAGGAATTCACTGTAGCTAGAGGTATACATGGCTAGGATCTTGTCATATGCTACTCGACCAACATGGTCAAGGCAACCATGAGGATCCCTCTACAAGTGTTTGAGGCCCCATAACACTCATCGCACAAGTAGGCTAACAAAGACAAACTCAAAATGTGCCTTCACGTGTCTAAGCACATGGCATCGTGTAACACGACATCATCACCGTCAATATGTCAGAACATGAGTGGGGTGTGGCATCGTATCTCTTGCATCATGTTGGAACAGATATGCAGATAGGGTACATATACATAATGCAATATGATAGTATCACTATGGGGCTATCAAGCCTCACCTCTCATACAGACAAGGTTAACTCAATAATGCCAGATCATCGCCTCAACAGACGTCTAGGCATAACTAACAACCATGCTGCTATACTCAAATCTGTGGGGATTAGGCTAACACATATGGATCAAGTATCTTGATCCATCATAAGGGAAAGTAGTGGGTACGTTTCCTCAGGATTGGTTGAGCTAAGACGCTCTATGCTGCAATATGCATACGCTACACACTCCACCCAAGGAACTTGTGGCTACTACTATCCCTTCACGGATTGAGGATCTAGAGAATCAAAATAAAAAGAGCTACTTTTGGTTACTCCTATATATAGGTTTCAACGACACCTGGTTTGGTCCTCAATCAGGTAACAAACATGCAAACACACATAATGGTATGGTAAAACCCACACCAAAATGCGACTTTTCCCCATGGATGGGTACCAAGTATCTCCATCACATGGACACACAAAACAAGTACGGGTTTCCACAACATTAAAAAAAGATACAATTACTGGTTTCTTACATTTACAAGGGGGTACAAATACATACATAATCCCACAGGAATATCCCATTCCATATCTCATAGGGTACGTATCAAAATTTTTGAACCCTAACCTTTTATCAGGTTCTTTCACGCTACTCTTTTCCACAAAGTATATCATGCTAAAGTAAAATCCATTAACACGTGATCACGTAACAATCTACTAACAAATTCACAGGAACAACACAGTGGTCACAAATGTACCCAGAGAATCTAGTGTATGAACTTGGGGCTCTAATACCATGTGTAAAGGCCCGCCAAGTAACCCTAAAGGAAGTTGTGATTAACGACTTAATCGAACCAATTTTTTTTTTTATAAAGTGTAATTAACATACACATTCACTTACTAATTAACAAAAACCTCTAAGGCTACAAGGTTGGGATTACTTAACCCCACACATACATCTTACATATAACCATAACATTTAATAACTTTATGAAATAAGCATCATGCGACATAAGGATACCACATAACAAAATAAGATTAACATCCAAGATACAATTTCATAATCATTAACATAATCAATAGTTACATCACTCATTCCCAGAATGAGGCAATAGTACAAATGTGTTACAATTACAAAATTTCACCTCATAAAGATAGGAGGGATATAATAACTTATACAAATTGAAATATAACAATGCATGAATTAAAAACAAGAACCGCGAGTTGTCCATCTAGATGTCTCGCCACCAAGTACTGAAGAAAAATGGGGACCCAATGGTGTATGGTACATGTTCCACCCAACCAAGTGGTACCCAAAGGCCCACCCCCATGCTAGGAGATAGTAACAACGCAACATGGACAAAGATCTACAACCTCTAACCAAAGGCAGACTCATACTGACACAAACTAACTCAACCAAACACAAGTACAACACAAGTAAACTCTCATATCACTGACACAGGCCACATTGCTTCCAGACATAAAATAGATCAATTATGTTTAGAGAACCATACACATAAAATAAATACCAATTGTTGTCCTAGATAGAGTGTCATTGCACAACTTGTAATAAGTTACCCTCAGCGGATCTTCATAGTCTCCGGTGTTCCTGGTGGCCTCTACTGACCCTCGACCCTCATACTTACTAATGCAAAATCAACTACGTCTCGTACTGACAAGATAGATGACCTTTCCATTTCAGGCCTTCCTACTCACTCCAAACATCTTGGAGGCAACAAGACACATAGTCCACTCCTTTCACAAGAGGTACAAAACATCCCCGTTCATGGAAACCGGGTAAATACTGAAAAGACACCACACACTACCCAAGGGAAAAACAATTGGTTGACATAATGAAATGACAACCCTCATCCTCTAAAATCCTCTCGAAGACTTACAATTTTGGACTAACGCTTAATCCCATATCCCACAATGCAACTAGACGACATAGCTACAAAAAAATATTCAAGTCATAATTCAAATCTAATATTTGGATTTCTTAAATCCATCCTCAATCAATAGGTACATTGACAAAGTCAAAGACACAATAATTGGGTTAACTCAAATTATCATATAACTGTTTTCCATTTCCATAATAGGAAATCTTAAACAATTTAAACTCACATCCCTTTGCGAAATACGAGGAAAATAAATCTAAAAGGCAATCACGAGGATATTACTATTTTTGGATATTCTAAATCCATATCTCTTTCATATTCCATTAACAATATAATAAAACTATTGCCCTTTCAAAATAGTTGAAATAATTAAATAAGTGCCTTTGATTTACAAATAAAAGATAGAAGTTAATTCAAATAATTTAAATCAAATTCATTGTTTACTTTTAAAACCAACATAAGTCCTCTACAAGTAAATATTTTCAATCTCCCAACCAAATCCTATATTTCTTCTAGTTATCCAACTACACACAATGTCCATTTCATCTAATAGTTTACCCTTTCAAACTTTTATTGCATGCATCCAATTACTCGAACCATTAAATATACATTCTAATGTATATATTGCATGTAATTTTTTTCTTCAATTATTCTTTCTTATATCTTTCATTGCATGAAAACAATTATTTATTAAGACACATTAAATTTACAACTTTATCTATAAATTTAATTGTACATGTAATCCATAACAACATTAATTAACTATTTATATAATCTATTTTACCAAATTAATCATGTTGAAATTAATATGCAATGTCAATATACTACATATATACAGTAGCCTATATATACATGATATATATATATATATATTACACCGTAGACACATCATAATAAAATCCGAATTTCAAACTATTATTAAATTTCCATTAAAATGGAAATCACATTTAATCACAAAAGAGGCAGGCGAAATTTAAGTTTACACCATAACCATCAAACCCCGAAAGCCCAAAGTGTTTGGGGAGGGATGAAAACATTGCTCACTATTTCCAAATGCATCAAATAATTTAAGTGTGGGGAGGGGTGACTGTCACAACCGACCCTATCCACATGTATTGTGGAGAGGGGCAGCTGTAACTGCCGATCCTCTCCCAACAAGCCACGACAACAAGGGATAGGGGAGTGGCTGTGGAGGTCGGGGGCGACTATGGAGGCAACACCTCTCCAAGCCTCCTCCCATAATATATAAACCCTCAGTAAAAAGAAATGAGCGGCGATAATATTAAACTTCAAAATTTTTTATGATTCACCATAGAAAAAGAACGCCGTACGAACGACGACATAGGGATTTAAAATAAATTTACACAACAATAATAAATATATATATCATATGTGTATACATATGTATATATATATTTAACAAAATATATATATACATATGTAAGTATATAATATATATATATTTAACTAGAATTTCAACTACAAGACAAATTGAAGAAATTTTCTCAAACATTCACCTTACAGGTGAAATATGGAAATTTTTCCAGAAAAATCCAAAATACACAGAGGTTATAAAATCTAATTCTTTTAATCCATTTTCTTGAATTCTTAAACAATAAAAGAACAATAAAACTAAAAGGATCTAAATTAAAACCAAAAGTTTTTAAATCCTCTAAGTTTCTCCACCGTAATTTCTACAGAGGTTTTTCGAAATAAATTTGTTTTCTCGATATATTAAATTTTCTAAAACAATCTAAAAGTGTTGCTCAACCTCTAGGTCTGATTCAAATAACAAAACAATCCATTTCCTCAAATAAATTAAATTCTACAGACGTTTTCACAATTTCCCTCAAGAAATTTCACAGGAATAACAAAAGCTTTAAATTTATTTATTTATTTGATTTCTTCTAATAAACAAATCTTTTTCTAAAACAGATTTAACAACCAATTCTTTAATCACTACCAATTTAATTTAAACAATTCAAGAACAATAAACCACAAAATAAAACCTGGTGTTGAAGCTAGAGGAAAAGAAGATTTTTGATGCAGAGCCTCCTACAAAGATCTCACAATTTCTCTTCAACTGTGTAGTAAATCCAAGCAAGCAAACAATCCAGAAGCACAACCAACATCAACAAAATTTTCCTATTTCAATTCCACAGCCAAAAATTTCTTCCAACCATTCTCTGTGCAATTTTTCCAAAAATATCCTCTCAAACCTGAAGAAGCTTTTCCTTCTCCAAAATTCTCTCCGTGAAATGAATTTTCAACAACTCTTCTCATTAATTAAACATACACTTGCTGGCATAAATCAAAATATCCTCAACCACCAAATCTAATTTGCATGCAATAAAATAATTTAAAATATTAAAATATTAAATTAACTCCAACATTTTGAAACTAATTCCTCAAATAAACATTTAATTACAAATTCTATTTTAATTCCCACAAATTGAAATTAAATTCCAAAATTAATTTTAATTCTTTTCTTTCTTTTAATTTCCTTTCATCCCATTTAATTATTTAATAACTAAATTTATCCCCATGGTTTAAATTTAATTAATTAAATAAATTAAATCTAATTAATTAAATAAATTAAATCTAATTAATTAATTTTAATAATAACTTCTATCAACAAAGCATAATTTTAATTAAATAACCATCAACATAATTTAATGCAATAATTCTAAATAATTAATTTCAAATCATGAATCTTTTTAGAATTAAATAACATTAAAGCAAGACAATAAATGACTGACGACACACTATGGCTAGGGTGTAGAATTGACACAAGTTACCTAGCTACTATCTCCCATTCAACTTCACCGTTGGATCGACACGCTCAAACCTATGAAACCAGGTGGAGTCGATGTCATGTACCTGCAAACTTGAAAACATAGTAACCCACATCATATAATATAAACAACATAAAATACACACTGTGAAGAGGAAATCATGGAATCGCAGGGCGCTCGCAAGCGAGTGATGCGAACTCGTCCCCTTCACCAATACACTCAACAAAACTGACACTTTCATCATAATCCAATAATCTCATAAGCAATCGCATGTTATATCGTCTAACATCATTACACCAATTAAAGCATGTAAACTTAAGCATCAGATAAACCAAATCACAACACATAATATAGTTCGTCGCTCTATAAATAGTGATAAAAAACACACACAAGACAAAGTATCTGAATATCCAGAAACATAAATCAAAACAAAACAAGGACACATTGTCCAGTCCAGAAAGAAAAACGAAGGGGTATTACAATCTACACTAATATATATATATATATATATATATATATATATATATATATATATATATATATATATTACAACCATCACCACTACACAGTAACCATACAACAATTAATTTTGATGCCAACTGAAATTTAATTTCATTGGCGTTCTCTATCGATGCGCCTAATGCTTTTAATAGAAAAAAATAAAAAAAATCACCACCTTTTTCCCTACCAGGAGCTAGACGCCAGAAGGGTTAAAAACTAAGAAAGCTGACAAATTTTTTGGCTAAAGTGCACAAAAGTGAAAATATGTACATATATATATAAGTTTGCATCTATCTATACATGTATATTGTCTACATATAATCCCACATACATACATTTCTCCACATAATTTTTACGTGTTTATATATCCAAGCAATAGATATTTACAAATGCATCCAAAGCATGCAATACGGATACATGCAATGACAAAACAAAATTTATAGTGATATATATATGTACCTGAAGTTAAATGTAACTTTTTTAATTATTATTTCTTTGAGCGTCAAAAAGGAATTCTTAGAATGATAGGCTATATATTTACTGTAATATGTAACATTGATCTAACCATTGAACATAGTGGTAGATAATGCATGTTCTTGCTCAAGGGTTTGGTGAGAACCTATGAGGCTCCATGACCCAATATGGTAGGGTGGAGAGTAGGCCTTCTTTTCTTTTACTTCATTTCATTTTCCCTATGTGCACATACATACATATATAAGTTTCCATCCATCTATATATGTATATTTTCTACATCTAATGCCACATACATACATTTCTACACATACTCTTTGTGTGTATATATTTCCAAGAAAAAAATTCCTACATATGCATCCAACACATGATGCTGGTTGGTATTCATTTAATGGAAATGGTTGTAATAAAACCTGCCATTTAAAACTTGAGAAAACATATTCCTTTCCCACAATTTTTTTTTCAATTGATGATTTGCCCTTTTATAACCATTGCAGATTGTGGTTTATGTGATTATGGAGGACAACCACACACCTTTGTCATGTGCTTGTGAGAGGACAAACAATTTTTGGGTTGCATCACATTGTTTATTCGTGAAAGCACATGATAATGGTGTATGTTGCTCCATTCAACATAATCATTTTCTGTGTCATGGTTGGCTTGGTTTTCATGCTGCACATATCTAAATGTTTTGCTTTCTAATTATTGCTTGTTATATGTGCCCATGTTTGGTGAACATATACCTACATATGCATCCAGTTCATGCAATTCCTATATATGTACTTGCAAAACAAATCTATACTGATATATAGATGTCTGAAGTTAGATGCACCTTTTTAGTTATTATTTCTTTGAGCCTCAAAAAAGGAATTGTTAGAAGGATAGACTCTATATTAGGTGTAATAAGAAACATTGGTTTCACAATTGATCACAATGGTGGAAACTGTATGCTCTTTCTTGGGGGTTTGGTGAGATCCCATGAGGCTCCATGACCCAATATGGTAGGGTGGAGAGCAAGCCTTCTTTTGGTGTGTTTCATATTATTTTCCCTATACACAATTATGTATGTCTATGAGATTAGATGCAGATACAATTCATATGTATAATAGGCTATATATTAAGTGTAATATTAAAAATTAATCTCTGTATTTATTACAATGTTAGACAATATACCTATTTTCTACATATAATTCCACATACATACATTTCCACACATTCTTTTTGTGTGTATATATATCCAAGCAACAGATCGCTACAAATGCATCCAAGGTATGCAATACCTATATATGTGATTGGAAAATAAAGTATACACCGATATATAGGTATCTCAAGTTAGATGCACCTTTTTAGTTATTATTTCGTTCAACCTCAAAAAGGATTTGTTAGAATGATAAGCTGTATATTAAGTGTAATAAGAAACATTGGTTTCAGCATTGATCAAAGTGGTGGACAATGTTTGTTCTTGCTCAAGGGTTTGGTGAGAGCCCATGAGGCTCCATGCCCCAATATGGTAGGGTGGAGAGTAGGCCTTCTTTTGTTGTGTTTCATTTTATATTTCCTATGTGCAGATGTGTGTGTTTGTGAGTCAAATGCATACAACATTCATATGTATGATAGGTTGTATATTAAGTGTAATATTATACATTGATCTTAGCATTGATTATAGTGCTATAAAATTTATGTTCTTTCTTGGGGGTTTGTTGAGATCCCTCAACGCTCCATGACATAATATTGTAGGGTGGAGAGCAAGCCTTCTTTTAGTGTGTTTGATTTTATTTTCCCTATGTGTAGATATCTATTTATGTGAAATTAGATGTAGTCAACGTTTATATATAGTCTTTCCTATTATGCATGCAAGGCATGCAATGCATATATATACTTACAAAAAAAAATCTATATCAAAATATATGTTTCTCAAGTTAGATGCACTTTTTTGTAGTTTTTGTTGGCTAGATATCTATTTTCTTTTCCCTTTTTCCCAATGTCCATCCCATCAAACAACTTTTTTTCTTGCTCTTGTTGCTTTTCTGCTTATAGAAGTCGTTATACATTGAGACACCATGCTCTATTTTTTAATCTTTGACCAATTTTTTTTTATATATGGACATGTATGTATGTGAAATTAGTTACAAACATCATTCATATACATCTACATTTAAACTTGCTGATACATATATATACATATATATATATATATATATATATATATATATATATATATATATATATATATATATATATATATATATACATCTTTGTAACTTTTGCTTTCTTGCTTCCTGTCCATCAAACCCATATGCACCTGTGTTTATAAATTCTCCTCTTGGTTCTTGTTGTCCATCATGCTACTAAAAAATTGTGATGTTTTGAGTTGGATTAATCTCTTTAGCTATACCATTGTTCTTTAATTTGGTGTTTGCAAGCACTTTATTATTTTCCTTATATTATGGTTGTAGGCTCCTCAACCTTGTTCAAGTTCTAGTCATACATCAAGTGTGAACCAAAAAAAGGTAGCAAAACACCAAAAAAAACCAACTCTATTATGTGCAACATAGAGACCATATCTGTGCAAGTCGTCAAGCCAAATACTTGCAATAAAGAGCCGCCATATTTCATCATTTCTTGGCCCCGCCTGATCAAGAGGCTGCACTACAATTGCTTTTGAGATTTTTTGAAACACATGTTGGCTTCTATAGTCCCGCACCCTCCATCCCTTGGTAGCTTGCACATAATCTTCCTAGTGAAGGTCCCTCGACAATGGGTGGTTGTGGATCTCAATACAACCTTGCTGGGCATGGCTTGCCATCCGTGTTGTCATCCCATCACCATCTTATCAGTATGTTTGGAGATCCTTTTTGTGTTGCAATGCAGTCCTTCCATTGGCACATTGATAGTTTGTCTAATTTGAAAGTTTTTATTATTTGAAAGGAAAGCTACATCAAATGAAAGTGTGAGTATCCAACCTAGACGTCGTTTTTCTGCGTTTTGCTTCTGAAAAAGGCATCCACTAATTTAGTTCAATGAACAAGATGGACCTAGGACTGCAACCTCCTGTCCTTGCAAAGCTGACTTAGGATGAAGAAATGCTTATAGCTAGAGTTGCTCCAGTTGCAAGTGACCCATGCTAGAGGAGGCCAATACAAATATAGTAGCCATACTATAAGCTTCCCTCAAGACATCATGACCATTGCAACTTTGTTGCCATGTCGCCTACATGATATTGAAGTGGTGATTGTTTGAAGAAATAACATTTAGGGAACGAACTACGATTGCTATGTTGACAAACACAGTGTCATGGCTGCATTGATATACAAAAGTGAAAATCATCCATACTATAGTGCTGTTGCAATTGATTGTGATGCTTTAAATTTTTTGCATGCTACAAGTATCAACATCTCCAATATTTTGCACATAATAAAAGAACCAGTACAAAACATAGTTGAACCGGTAGTAACTTGGAAAATTGATGTTGATGAGGAAGCTGAGCTTGAGGACTCAACATCATTTATTCCATTATTGCCCAACCCTTCTCGGGAATTGCAAGAAATCAAAGATTCTTTGCAGATTAAAGACATTAGTCAAGATACCTTTGCCTTGGCCTGAGATAAATTCTAACCCTATCAATGAATACAATACAAAAGGATTATTAAGCATGGCTTTTCCAACATTGTTCCCCACTAGAACAATGATGCCCCTATAGTTGAGAAGCATACATATCCACTTACATTAATATGCATTACACTTGATGAGACACTATGAAAATAGATTTGGGAGGCATTTCAGATTTAGATATTACCTGTATAATTTAATAATGAGACATCAAAGCCAACAATCACCTTCTATTTTCATGAAAACAAACTTGGAAGAAAGGACCCCAAAGTCTGTGGTTGCATTGTGACAACTACTTCAGGATGCACCAGACACTTAGATAGAAAACTAACTCATTCACTTTGGTGTATCTTTGTGAGGAACACACTCATATTGGGGCAAGTGCTGACAAGAGCTCATTGCAATGATCCACCAACTTGGGACACCGATTGTGTTTTTCACTCTGAGCTTTGTAGACACAAAATAGCCTAATTTGCACAAGGTACTTGATCCTAGTGCTTAGCCACATATTCCATACTCCTGAAGATGCTTCATGAGCAATTTTATCTAGAATCAACATATAGAAACCTTGTACACACACTTGCGGTTCACCATTTTCCATGACGAGGTTCTTGAGAGGATTTTCCATGGAAAGGATTACTAGTATAGGTATGAGTGGAAACACCATGCATCAACACATGTCCATGGTTTCTTGTGGCTTCCAGGTGCCCTGAATATGGACATTCTTGACTGGTCCAACCCACATGAAGTTCAGCAGGTAAAAAGCTTCTTTGATCACTATGTTTTTAGTATGGAATCCTTGTTGCCCAGAATAACTAATATCAAGAGTCCACCACTCTTCTCAAGAGGACCTGTGTTTGCTTGACACTTTGAAAATTACTTGCATGGACATAATGGTGGATTAAAAACATCTGGTGAGCATGGTATATAGGCATACCAAATGTACTTAGTACACATGCCTTAAGGAAAAAAGGCCAACAATTACAATGTCGCTACAAAGCTCCATGGAATGCACAACCATCATCGACATTGGAAATTGACAATGAATCAAAAAAACCCTATAAACTAGCAAGAAATGATGAGAACCTTAATATCCACAACCTTGAGATGCTTGCGATCTGGCAAGAAAATATTGATTGCCAGCCAATCTTGTCAAGAAAAATTGTGCTAAACTACATTTCCAAATATGCATCAAAGTCTGAAAGCTATGTTGATATCTTGCAGATGCTTGCAAATACAAATTCATTTGGGGATAAAGTGTTGCTTGCCTATCAAAATTTTATGATGAACTTGGTTACAGATCGTGACATTGGTGCATAAAGAACATGCCATATGCTACAAAGGTTGCCCCTTGTCATGTCAAGCTGACATTTCCTATCTTTGAATGTGAGTAGGAAAACCTTCCACTGTTTGAAAAGAATTGACAATGGTGAAGAGCTTGCAAGGAGTTATATTCATTGTTACATGCAAAGACCTATTGAGATGGACACTATATCCCTTATTCAATCTACATAATTGTATACACATCAGAACAATCACAAAGGTGGGGGTTGGCATTTGCGACCACACCCTATTGTGATAATTGTTAACCTGCTTTTCAAGTTTTCCCCTCCTAAGAATTGTGTTACCTTTGAAACATTTTGTTGGTCAGAATTGCTGCTATACAACCCTTACCAAAATGTCGAAGTAGATATAGGCCTCACTAGAGATAGTATAGCACAGAACTGAAGGAAATTTCATGTTGTTGGCTATCACCCTTGGCATGTCAATAGAGTTTTTTCTCCCCCTACCAGTCAAGAAGAAGGTGATAGTGATATCGAAAACATCCAATCTCTACCTCCCACAGATGAATACAAATGGGAATTGCTTTCTCACCTTGGTCCTACAAATAGTGTCTGCTTCGACCAGTTACAACTATTAGGTAGATGAGACTTGGATTTAAATCACATGTGGGACACACACAATGTTCTTGAGAATCTACATAATGTTGTTGTAGGCTTCATCTCAACAAGTAAATTACATAAAACTAAAGATAGTCTTTTCCCACCTACTGCAACTACACCTTGTCATCAACTATCTCCTAATTAAAAGATTTCTCTAAATATCGTTAAAAAACACCATCTTGGCCCATCTTCATCATCACCATTGAGTATTATTATTCAAGGTACTATAGGTATAGGTAAATCATTTCTTATAGACAACATCCAAAGAACACTAAATCCATCACCGAATCGGAGAATGAATCCTTTACTTGCTTTGGTGCCAATGGGGGTCGCTGGTTACAATATACGTGCCTCTACAGTGCATGAAGCTCTTTGAATGCCAATTAGAGATATGAATCCATTGAAGGGACAACCATTGACCGTATTTCAAGAGGACTTCAAACATATTAAGTACATCTTAATTGATAAAATGAGCTTCTTGGGACCCAAGTTGTTACTCAAAATAGATAGTCGATTGTGGCAAGCGTTTCTTGCTAGACATACGAAATCATTTGGTGGTGCCTCTATTATAGTTGTGGGTGACCTCACACAGTTGCCATCTATTTTGGACTAGCCTATCTATGCTTCTTGCTGCATAGCCTTGGCTAGATTTGGCACACTTTTAATGTTGTTTTCATGCTCGACATAGTCTTCTATCAACATGGATAGTCTGATGCACAACAAGAGTTTTGTATACTCCTTTTGAATATTAGAAATTATCAGGATTCTCAAGTTGATTGGAAAAATCTTATGAATCAAACAAATACCATGCTTTCAGCTCAACAAAACCAATAGTTTGATGCAACTATTCACTTATTCCCAACAAATAGCCTGGTCACCTTACACAATAGAAAAATGCTTCAACAGTTAAATGTTCCCATTGTAATCAGTATTTTTGAAACTACTTAGCAAAACACACTTGATTATGGAAATGATGAGAAACTTCAAGTAGAGCTCTTACTTTCAATTGGAAAATAAGTAATGTTAACAACACATCTTTGGGTGGTAGCTGGCCTGGTCAATGGATCATTGGGTTTTTTCAAGTCTATCGTATATGCTAGGGGTGCTAAACCACCTCAACTGCCTCAATATGTTGTTATGCACTTCTCAAACTACATTATCCCAACATGGGATAAAGACAAGCCAAAATCCATCCCCATTCCCTCGATCACATGAGGCAGTCAAACACAACTTCCCTTGATAATGGCTTGGGAAATAATAATACATAAATCTCAAGGCTTGACACTGGAGAAAGCTACAACAAATATTGTAACGAAAGAAAGACAAGGACTAACGTTCACAACTCTTTCCCATGTAAAATAAATTGAAGGAATATGCATAGATACGCCTTTCTCTTTTGATAGATACTCCAAATTATGTGCCAACAAATACAGTGCACTCCAAATCAAAGAAGAAGATCACCTCCAACAACTATGTGCATTGCCAACATGATGGAATGCATTATTTTCGGTAACTATATCGCTTCTCTGTTCCCTCTTCATTTCAATGCATATAGAATTTCTACCATTTCTAATTTATCTTCATTGTCATTCCCTCCATAGTGCAATTGCAACCACTCCTACCAAGCTAGCCAAAATTTTGCTTCTATGGTGATTACTAAGAGAAGTTGTTCAATTCTTGCATTAGCCTTCTCCTCTCCAATGAAAAACCTGAATTCCTTCCTCTTCTTTGGTTGACCATATTACATTTATATTTGATTTTCCTCTGAATTCATTCCTCTTCTTTGGTCAATGATCCCACTTCTAGTGCTCTCGCCTTCGAACCATCTATCTGTAACTATATATGATTGAAACCATTTTAGATTGCAAACGTTCTTAGCTGTAACTAAAGATCTTAACAATGCTAAATATCTTCACAATCTCATGTTTGGCATGGTGTACGAGCTACAACTACATTCCATTTATATACAAGGTAAGGCTATATATCCTTTATTCCATCTCTTATTTAACAACTGCATTCAAAATTCTTTGTCATAAATGATACAACTATATATACTTTTAAAAATGTATAACATTTATTTCAACTCAAAAAATTCTCAGGTACCAATTTTTTTTTATATGAGATTTATAATTGTAAACAAATTGCATCTTGTTGCATGCACAAGATATGCCTACATCTTATTTATTTGATCTCTTCTATTGTAGATGCATTACATATTATTTGTTATAAATTATAGAACTGTTTATATTTCCTAATTTAGATATTGTCTAACAATGACACATGTTCATCGCACTAAAATTCACATTTTCCTTTCATTTTTGTAGAACATAATCAAGACAAACAAATTCAACAATAAGAAGAATACTACAATGGACATAATGATAATGAGATCATATCATCAAAAAAGCAGCCTACAACTAGTGATTGCCAATATGTGTTGTTTATATTCATTTATAGCATTTACTATGGTTGTTCTTGGTTGGGTATGTGCAGGATCATCATGGAAAAAACATGTCCTTAAGTGGCGATAAAATTCAAAAAAATCAGAGTTAGGCAACATGACATAAAAATTTGAATAATTTATCTGTATTATTTAAAAAATATGTAAGCATAGAATATGTAGCAAATTGAATGTATCTTCTAAACTACTAGGTTTATTTTAAAAAAAATATTTTTGGTGAAAATTTAAAATTTCAATGCAGTAGTACTTAAATTTCAGGAAAAAAATAAGAAGTAGGTGTTTGTATGACCACCCTAACCACAATAAAATGATAATTTTTTTAATAATATTTTAGATATAAGTAGAGGACTCATGTCCCGATGTGATGCATATTTTTTTGTAATTTTTTTCTGAGTAAATAATTAATTATGAATTTTTTATTACAACTTTTAAAAAATATAAAAACTTGTATGTCTGACCACCTTAATTGGGTCAAAACTTCATGAAATTCTTTTTTTTTAATCCTATAGTATGCGAAGCATAGAATGTGATGCATGTTTCAGATTCAAAAAATGTGATAAAGTTTGAAAGCTATAGATGTTTTTCAGTCAACCTATCAATCATGACTTTAGTCATAATTCATATAGAAAATGAATAATAATTATTTGTTAAATTCAAAGTAAAGCATAATTTATATTGGTGGAAATCTGAGAATCTCCTTTAAAAACCCTTTTGATTTCATCAGTTTTGGGTAAAAAAATGTTGTTAGTCACATGGGCCATCATATCACTTACATATTGCCACTTTTTGGCCCATCATGATCCTGCACATACTCGATTATCATGGAATATTTTTGGGATTTCAAATAGCTTCAAAATATTCTCCTGTGCATAGTTGTATTGAAAAACTCAATTCAAATTTATCTTCCCTCAATGGCTATTGTTTGCTTTAATTTTATCTATTGCTTGTCAATAAATTGCTCCCAAATTCTTTAAATTTCCCTTTTATGCACTCACATATTCCTTATTTATTTGATCTCTTCTATTGTAGGTGTATTACATATTATTTGTTATAAATTATACAGCTGTTTATATTTCCTAATTTAGATATTGTGTAAAAATGACACATGTTCATCGCAATAAACTTCACATTTTCCTTTCATTTTTGCAGAACATCCTCAAGACAAACAAATTCAACGATAAGAATACTATAATGGGCATAATGTTAATGATCATATCATCAAAAAAATAGCCTACAACCAGTTATTGCCAATATGGGTTGTTTATATTCATTTATAACATTGACTATGGTTGTTCTCGATTATCATGGCATATTTTTTGGATTTCAAATAGCTTCAAAATATTATCATGTGTGCAATTGTATTGGAAAATTAAATTCAAATTTATCTTCCCTCAATTGCTATTGTTTGCATTAATTTTGTCTATTGGATGTCAATAAACTGCTTTGAAATTCTTTAAGTTTCCCGTTTATGCACTAACGTATTCTTTTAAAGCACTGTTTTCTTGCCTGCATCTTGTTCTATATGGTGATGATAGAAATTTTACATTCATCTTCAACTCCTATGCTCCCTCCCAGATTGTTCTTACCATTCCCCTCTTTAATTCCCTCTATGCATGTACAAATTCCTACCATTTGGCCTTCCCCTCTGCCTATCGGCTCATTGTTGCATTACACTACACACAAGTGCTAGTTTTAATCTAAATTTCATATTATGATTTAAAAAAATTAAAATTATTCTAGTTTAAATTTTATTCTAACAATTTAACTTTATTAATTTTAATTGCATTTTAAAGTATTTTCATGAATAATCTAAACTAACAAAATGCAATTAAAATGAATACAGTTTAATTATTAGACCAATATGATAATAAACAATTTTTCTTAGCAATCCCATCCCCTCCTTTCCTTTGGTAAGTGATTTCATGTTTTAATAATGCTTTTAAAATTAATTAGATGTAATATTCTTTGTTGTTTCCTTAAAATATTTTAATTTTAATTTAATATGAAATAATCAATTTTCTATCATTATTCTAATAATTAAAGTATATTAATTTTAATTTCATTTTCAAGTGTTTTCATGAACAATCTAAAAGAATAAACAAAAATACAATTAAAATGAATAAAGTATAATTATTAGATCAATATGATAAAGAATAAATTTTCTTTCAATTCCTTTCTTTTTATTAGATGATAGGCTTATTGTGTGGACTTTGGCTGGAATTTTCGTCAGCCTTCCCGATTTTTAACCCTTCCGACGTCTGGATTCCTTTCGGAAAACAGGTGGCGGATTTTTTTAGTGGATTTGTTTTATTTTCTATATTAAAAACATTTGGTGCATCGATGGAGAAGGCCAGTGAAATTAAATGTTGGTTGGCATCAACATTAATTTTTGTATGATTTTCGTGTAGTGGCGATGGTTGTAATAACACCTTCCATTTACAACCTTGAAAAACATAGTGAAAGTCTGCACAATTTTTGATAAGGCATTGTTGGGTGTCGTTCTGTGGCTTTACTTGCTATCAGAGCTATGAGCCAGGAGGGCGAGCTTCTCTAAAGGTGCAAGTTCGATCATCCATTGTGAAGCTTGTGTGAAGGTGGTTGAAGGCTATTTTGAGTTTTTTGCATGGGGCAGATGGTTGCAAAAGCAATACAAGAATATTGAATCTCATAATTTTTTCTCCATTTTGGCAGTCGTTGTTGAAAGAAGGGAGTTGAGTGAAAGCAAGTGGGAAGAGGTGCATTTGAAGCAAGCAGGAAGAGGTGCATTTGGGAAACCCCTAAATGCAAGCGAGAAGAGGTTCATATTGAAAAAACCCTTAGTAGATTATTTCAAAAATAGTTATGTTATTTTCCATAGGGCATTGTTGATTGTTGTTTTGTGGCTTTACCAATATTTTTTCATTTATGGTTTTCGTGTTGTCATGATGGTTGCAAGGCAATAGCTATATTGTTTTATTTATGGTTTCCATATAGTGATGATTGTTGGAAGGCAATAAAATAGTTTATGATATTTTTGACAAGGAACTGTTTGGAAATAAATTTGTCCGTGTTTGGGGTTTTTTTTTTTGCATAGGTTTGTTACTGTGAATTCTTCTATTTTGTAGGTTTTTTCATCTGGGTCACTTTTGAAACCAATATTGTTTCATTTATGGCTTTCATTTTGTGGCAATAGTTGCAAAGTAATAAAATAGTTGACGTTATATAGTTTATGTTGTTTTTCATAAGGCATTGTTGATTGTTGTTCTCTAGCTTTGGCTATATTGTTTCATTTTTGATAAGGTACTGTTGAAAAAAGAATTTGTCCACATGCGGGGTTATTTTGTTTTTTTTGCATGGGTTTGTTACTGTGAATTCTTCTGTTTTGTGGGTTTTTTCATCTGGGTCAAGTTTGAAACCAATATTGTTTCATTTATGGTTCGCGTTTTGTGGTGATAAAATAGTTTATGTTATTTTCCATAGGGCATTGTTAATTGTTGTTCTATGTTTTTGCCAATATTTTTTTATTTATGGTTTCTGTGTAGCCGTGATGGTTACAAGGCAATAGCTATATTGTTTCATTTGTGGTTTCCATATAGTGGTGATGGTTGGAAGGCAAAAAAATAGTTTATGCTATTTTCGACAAGGCACTATTTGGAAATAAATTTGTCCGCGTGCGAGGTTTTTTTTTTTTTTTGTTTGCATGGGTTTGTTACTGTGAATTCTTTTGTTTTGTGGGTTTTTCATCTTGGTCACTGTTGAAACCAATATTGTTTCATTTATGGCTTCCATTTTGTGGTGATGGTTGCAATGCCATAAAATAGTTAATGTTATATAGTTTATATTATTTTCCATTAGGCATTGTTGATTGTTGTTCTCTAGCTTTGGCTATATTGTTTCATTTTTGATAAGGTACTGTTGAAAAAAGATTTTTTTTGCGTGTGAGGTTATTTTGTTTTTTTACATGGGTTTCTTACTATGAATTTTTCTATTTTATGTGTTTTTTCATCTGGGTCACTGTTGAAACCAATATTGTTTCATTTATGGTTCACGTTTTGTGGTGATGGTCGCAACACGGTAAAATATTAAATGTTATAAAATTTATGTTGTTATCCTTAAGGCATTGTTGACTATTGTTCTCTAGCTTTGGCTATATTGTTTCATTTTCGATAAGGTACTGTTGAAAAAATAATTTGTTCGGGTGTGGGGTTTTTTTTGCATGGGTTTGTTACTATGAATTTTGCTGTCATCTATGACACTGCTGAAACCAATATTGTTTCATTTATGGTTTCCATGTGATTTCGATGGTTGCAATGAAATTAAATAGTTTATGTTATTTTCGCTATGGAATTGTTTACAAATATTTTTCTATATTGTTAACTGTTGTTCTCTAGCTTTGGCTATATTGTTTCATCTTCGATAAGGTGCTATTGAAAAAATAATTTGTTTGGGTGCGGGTTATTTTATTTATTTTTGCATGGATTTTCATTTTCGATAAGGTGACAAAAGAAGTGTATATTTTTTTGTTAAACATTATAAGTTACAGTGTATTGTCTTAATATATAACCAGTTCTACAAGAAACAAAGCAACAAGATCAAAAAGCAAAGGTGTTTTGATGTGACGGGCATACCAAAAAAGGAAATTATTTCATCTATGGTTTTCGTGTGGTGTCCATGGTTGTAAGGCAATTAAACAATTTATGTTGTTTTCGGTGAGGAATTTTTTACAATAAAATATTTGCATGCAAGGTTGTTTCTATTCCCCCTTGCATGTGTTGTGAATTCTTTTGTTTTTGTGTTTTTTCTCGTGTAATCCACTATTTAAAAAAACTTGTTGGGATGTGGGGTTGTTCTATTTTTTGGGCATGGCATTGTTACTATGAAACCTCCTATTTTGTGTTTTTCCCCACCTTGAGGTTTTTCAGACCTTGCATTTAAAACTTGTTGAAGTAATAAAACAATTTATGCTATTTTCCATTTAAGGCATTGTTGATTGTTGTTCCGTGGCCTCAAATAAATTATTTGATTTATGGTTTTTGTGTAGTGGCAATGGTTGCAAAGTAATAAAATACTTCATGTTCTTCTTGATAAGGAATTGTTTGCTATTTTTGTTTGGCCTACGAAAATAGTTTTCACTAGTTTCAATAAGGCATTGGTGATTGTTGACCTATGGCTTTAGCAATACTATTTCATTTGTGGTTTCTGTATACTGGCGATGGTTGGAAAGGAATTAAATAGGTCCTATGTTTATACTTTTTGAAGGATAGTTGTTATTTGTATAGGCCTCAATAAGGATTTCTTAGAATGATAGGTTGTATATTAAGTGTGAGATGAAACATTGGTCTCACCATTGGTTATAGTGGTAGACCAACATACATTTTCCACCAATGTAATCAATTGTGATATCAATGTTTTTTATTACACTTAATATACAGGCTATCATACATATGAATGTTGTCTGCATCTAATTTCACAAACATACATATATGATGTTTTTTATTACACTTAATATAGAGGCTGTCATACATAGGAATGTTGTCTACATCTAATTTCACAAACATACATATCTGTACATAGGGAAAATAAAATGAAACACAAAAAAAGAAGGCCTGCTCTCCACCCTACCATATTGGGTCATGGAGCCTCATAGGCTCTCACCAAACCCCTGAGCAAGAACATACTTTATCCACCACTGTGATCAATGGTGAAACCAATGTTTCTTATTGCACTTAATATAGAGCCTATCATTCCAAGTTATACAACCAATATGAAAGATAGACATATGCAACATAACTTTATGAACTCACATGTAGCAGCAATATACTCTACACCCAACCAAAACAAGAAGATTAAAACCACATAAATCAAATGAAAAAAATTATGAAACCTCCTGTTTTGTGGTTTTCCCTTATTCTGTGCACTTTGGCCAGAATTTTTTTTAGCTTTCCTAGTTTTTAACCCTTTCGGCGTTTGGCTCCAGATAAAAAAAAAAGGTGGTGGATTTTTTTATTTTTTATATTAAAAGTGTTTGGCACATCGAAAGAGAAGGCCAACAGAATTGAACACTAGTTGGCATCAAAATTAATTGATGTATGGTTTGTGTGTAGTGGCGATGGTTGCAAAGTAATAAAATAGTTCATGTTCATCTCGATAAGGCATTGTTGGCTATTTTTGCATGGCTTGCAGTAATAGTTTGCACTATTTTCCATAAGCCACTGGTGATTTTTGATATGTGGCTTTAGCAATACTATTTCATTTTTGGTTCCATATTAAGTGTGAAATGAAACATTGGTTTCACTATTGATTATAGTCGCAGACTAACATGCATTGTCCACTACCATAATCAATGGTGATATCAATATTTTTTATTACACTTAATATAATACAAATGGAAAATGCATATACACACATACACACTCACACATACATATAAACATTCAAATTTTCCTGCATATACACATACAAATATATCTACACCTATCTGTATCAAGATGTTGTATGCACTTAGAAATTTCAATTGCATTCGTTGTCTTGGCTCACAACTCTGATAGTAGGAAAAACCACATAATGACACCTAATGATGCCTTATCAAAAATTGCAGACTTTCACTATGTTTTTTGAGGTTTTAAATGGCACGTGTTATTACAACCATCACCACTACATGGAAACCATACAAAAATTGATGTTGATGTCAAGACGATGAGCTTCTGTGAAGGTGCTAGTTTGATCATCCATTTTCAAGCTTTCGTGAAGGTGGTTGGAGGTTAATTTGTGTTTTTTGCATGGGGTGATGGTTGCAAAAGCAATACAAAAGTCTCGACTCTAATAAAATTTTCCCCAAAAATGAAACACAACAAAAGAAGGCCTGCTCTCCACCCTACCATATTGGGTCATGGAGCCTCATAGGCTCTCACCAAACCCCTAAGAAAGAACATACATTCTCCACCACTGTGATCATTGGTGAAACCTATGTTTCTGATTTCACTTAATATATAAATAATCGACACCACACGAAAACCATAAATGGAAGAATATTGGTTTCAACAGTGTCATAGACGACATCAGAATTCACTATGAATCACCATAAAATGCTAACCATAAATGAAACAATATTGGAAAAAACTCACAAAATAGAAGAATTCATAGTAACAAACCCAAGCAAAAAAAAAAAAAATAGCCCCGCATGTGGAAAAAATCTTTTTTCAACAACAACTTATCGAAAATGAAACAATATAGCCACAACTAGAGAAAAAAATTCAACAATGCCTTATGGAAAACAACATAATATGTACAACATTAACTATTTTATTGCATTGCAACCATCAGCCCAAAAGAACGGATACATTTTTTTCAATTAACAGTTGCAGTTTTCCTGTTCGAGAGTAGCATTATGCATTTATTCTATTTATGTATGTGTGCTTTAAAATATGTTATGCAACCGTAGCAATATCAAAGATAGACATATGCAACATAAATTTATAAACTCACATGTAGTAGAAATATACTCTACACTCATCCACCACAAGAAGATTAAAACCATAGAAATCAAATGATATGTGTATCTAAAGTAAGCTGCACACAACATACATATATGTCTACATTTAAACTTGTTGCTGCATATCTATTGCTTGGATATACAGATACAGGAAAAAAAAATCTGCAAATATATGTTTATCTAAAGTAAGCTGTACACAACATACATAAGTTTAAATGTAATTACATGTATCACCAAGTATAAATGTAGATATATATGTGTGTTGTGTACATCTCTGTTTACATACATATATATGTGCACATTTTCTTTTTGTTGTATGTGTATTTTGATGCAATAGACCATTTTATCTTTTGGTGAGAGCCTATGACGCTCCATGACTCAATATGGTTGTGTAGATAACATGCCTTGTTTTGTTGTGTTTCATTTTATTTCCCCTATGTGTAGATATGTATGTATGTCATAGTAGATGCAAACAACATTGATACATACTAATCCCTATGTTTATTCTTTTGGGACATTCTTGGAATGATAAGCTGTATTTTAAGTGTTGTATGGAACATTGATGCCACCATTGATCATAGTGATGGACAATGCCTTGTTTTGTTGTGTTTCATTTTATTTCACATATGTGCAGATATGTATGTATGTCATAGTAGATGCAAACAACATTGATACATATTGATCCCTATGATTATTCTTTTGGGAAATTCTTGGAATGATAAACTGTATTTTAAGTGTTATATGGAACATTGATGTCACCATTGATCACAATGATGGAAAATGCCTTGTTTAGTTGTGTTTCATTTTATTTCCCCTATGTGCAAATATGTATGTATGTCATAGTAGATGAAAAAAACATTGATACATACTGATCCCTATGTTTATTCTTTTGGGACATTCTTGGAATGACAAGCTTTATTTTAAGTGTTATATGGAACATTGATGTCTCCATTGATCATAGTGATGGACAATGTATGTTCTTGGTTGGTTGTTTTGCAAGAAAATAGACTATTTTCAAAATTATCTACAAAGGGTTTTCCAAATGTTCCTCTTCCTGCTTGCTTCCTTTCAACTTCCTTCTTTGTCCACCCACTGTAAAAAGACAAAAAAATAATTTTAGAGGAAAAAAACCATAAAACAGAAGAATTCACAGTAACAAACCCATGCAAAACAAAAAAAATGGGTTGCAAGCTAGATATGAGTATTGTCTGCATATAATAATTTTTTCTGCATCTAATTTCACATACACACATATCTGCATGTAGGGAAAATAAAATGAATGACAAGAAAATATGACTTTCTCTCCATCCTGCCATAGTTTGGTGAGAGCCTATGACGCTCCATGACCCAATATGGTTGGGTGGATAGCATGCCTTGTTTTCTTGTGTTTCATTTTATTTTTCTATGTGTAGATATGTATGTATGTCAAAGTAGATGCATACAACATTCATACATACTTTTCCCTATGTTTATTCTTTTTGGAAAATAGTTGTTATTTGTTTGAGCCTCAATAGGGCATTCTTGGAATGATAAATTGTATATTAAGTGTTATATGATACATTTTCAACATTTTTTTATTATTTCCTTTCCCTCATATTATTAATGTCTCAACAAAAAAATTGACAGATCATGTTGTTGTTTGAACATCTTGATGGTTGTCATTTTATTGGTGTTCTATATTTCCTGTATGTGTTTTCATCGAGGTTCTTGTCAGCTTTTGTTGCTTTAATTAAACATTCATCCCTCATGTTTTTGTGGCATAGAGATTTTATTCAACCACTAATGTTGTAACTCTCGGTATTTTAAAGAGTAGCCCCAACAATGTCAATGGACTCTGGTTCCCCAAGATACAGAACAACCCTTGAACTCCAATCCCATAAGTTTGTTCCTTGTTTCCTTTTTGCTCATGAAAATTGTACTGGCTCTTTGCCATGTGCATCCAACAAATTGTGGATATGCTTCATTTGAATTAACAATCCTTGTAATATATAGTATAACTAATTTATATTTGAGCTCTTTGTGTTTCCTTTTCCTTTTGGTTTGTTGGCCATTTGGGAGTGGCCTATGTGTTAGAAAAAAGGGTTGTAGTTTTGAGATGTGTCAACATTGCTATGTTATTTTTTATATTCAATGAAAAATATAGTCTTGTTTGCTTCTTGCTCGACCTTTCCCTCCTTTCATATTCATCTATTATATGATATTTTGAAGTTGTGATCTTATAACCATGTATAATTATCTATGTGTCTGCATACTGGATACCAATAATTGATTCGTTATGTGCTACCTCTTTCCCCCGCTTTTGCTTCTAGAGTCATGTCGCAACCTTGAACACTTAATTTCTTTGGGTTAGCTGAGAAAAAATGCCTTTTAGGATTCAAGTGTATGCCCAACCTTGGCAGGGCATGTGATCCAATCTATTGACGTTGGAGATGCCATCCCATCTCCGGTTCTTCAGCTAATATCTTTTTCAGAAAATAGGTGGTGATCAAAGTCCACTTGACCATTACAAAGTTGTCCTCTCTGATGGAACCCACATGCAGATAGGCACTTTTCCTGTAAGATACAATTAACTTTTGTTTGCAAAGACGTTGAAAATAGGTTCCATCTTATGGATGAAAAACTATGTGTGTAGGAAGCTATGAGAATCAAGGTTGGCTATTGTTTTGCACTACTTGCGCTTCTTTTTGTATGATTTCTTATTTGTGGGGACCACCTTTTTTAATATTTGATCTTGGTCTAGTTACAAGTCGATTGTTATATTGTCCTTAGATGTCAAAATGTCAGGTTTTTCAGTTAATTGGAACACCTAGATATCTATTTAAGGATCAAGAAGAAAAAATGGTGGGCTCGGAGTCACCTTCCCCATCCAAATGAGCCTCAAAATTTGGGATTCATACATCCCCAACACAACATAGTGCTCCTTCAAATATCAGTCCTATTAAAGGCCTGCAACCAAACCAAATGGACAATAAAAGGTTAGGTGACAACTAAAAGGGATATGTACCATTACAATAAAGAAGGATGTGAGGGCCAAGTATTCAACTTTCAAATTATTGATAGTGAGGGAACAAAAATGGGAATCACTTACTTTAATGACATAAAAAAATTGCATTATGATAGGGTTCAAGTGGGCCACACTTATTGTGTGTGAAAAGGCTCGTTCAAACAAGCATATAAGAAATTTAATAAGTTGAAAAACCACATGGAAACTATTTTGGATCAAAACTCGATATTGAAGTGAACATGTGATGATGAGACCTTTGTGCTGGAAAAAGTATTTAAATTCATCCCAATAAATGAAATTGTAAGCTATATAAATAATAGTTTGATTGATATTATTAGGGTTGTGGTGCATGTAGGAAAGGTATCAACTATTCACAAAAAAGATCAATTTGAAACAATTCAAATAACTATGAAACTTAGTGATTTATCATTTTGTTGCATTGACGTTAATTTTTAGGGCCCAAATTTGGAAGCAAAGGGTGACAAGTTGGAAAGGTTGTGCATTCCTGGTTCGGTTGTCATACTTGCTGTTAGAAATGGTCGTGTTGGATATTTCAATGGATTGGTTGTGAATACATCCATAGGGACTATTCTATACATAAATCCTGACTTCCTAGAAGCATAGGCCTTGATGCAATGAGGACATGTTGAGCCATGTACCATTGATCCCTACCAGATAGTGCCTCGAAAGGTTGCTTTGGCCAATGGCAGAGTCGCTATTGGATATATCTTGGACCATTGTCTTGTCTTGCCAGAAACTTTGCAGGCTACTGTCAAGGCAACATTGAAATATATTAAAACTAATGCATTTTGTTATGTTGCATGTCCTTTGTAGGCCAATAGTAGACAATGCAAAAAAAGTTGTGAAGAGTCTACCAACAATATGTGGTACTTCCATAAATGGCAGACAACCGTGCCTGATTGCGACTTTTGATATTTGTTGTAGCTAAAGATGGAAGACCACATGAGTGAGATTTGGGCTATTGATTTTGATAAGGCTGCAACAAACTTATTACAAATGTAAGAAAAATAGCTTTATATGATGCAATATGAGTCTTCTATTGCAATGACTGCTTAGCCTATCATCAATGTTGTCATCTACACTTCTTTTGTTTTCACTATTTTTATTAAAACTCAGACCTATAATTCAGAAATAAGGCTTAAAACAACATTAGTCGAAGTTGCAAGAATTTATTTTGAAGGCAAGTGCAAGATGTTGATGCTAGAAAACCGTGTCTGATTGTGACTTCCAATATTTGTTGTAGTTTGGGTTGACTGGACATATGTTTCCTTTTCCTCTTTTGGTATACCCTTCAAATCAAAACACCTTTTCTTTCTGGTCATGTTGCTTTATTGCTTGTAGAACTGGTTATATATTAAGAAAATGCACTATAACTTAGAACAAAAAAAGTTACACTTCTTTTGTTTTTAATTGTTTATGTCACTTATAGTTTTGTTTCACTTTTTGTGTATGTCCCTCATTTTATTTTTTTGTTGTTTGGTTTTAAACTAATGTCGCCCTATTTAACACATGTATCAATATTTGCAGTTGTTCTTATATATACTTGTGGACATGGTTATATGTATGTATACATCTACATATGGATATACATAAACATATATGCATGCGATTGAATTTTCTAAGTGAATACAACATCTTGATACATATGTGTGTAGATATATGTGTCTGTAATGCATTTGTATGCATATATACATGCAGATTTGAATGTTTATATGTATGTGTGAGTGTGTATGTGTGTATATGCATTTTCCACATGTATCTATGAGGTCATGTGTTTATCTATATATAGAAATGTCTAGTTTTTAATATCAATATATTTATTTTCTTTTTGTCTATTTCAATTGCAAATCTCAAAAAATAAATCTCAAAATTTTTTGACTAAAGTTAACATTAGGGAGGTATTTCCTTGATTCTCTTGATTTCCACATAATAGAATTTGTGGGATGAAAAGAAAATAAGACATTATATATTTAGTTTGAAACCTAATCAAGAATGTGTTTGTGGTAAAAAGAACCAAATCTAAGCAAGATAAAAGACAAATAAACCTCACATGTGCTTGATCTCATGTTTTCCCAAAAAGTCAAAATCCCCAAATCAAGTCGTCATAAGCACCTCAGTCCAAAATATCATGAGAAGCATCTTGCAAGACTTCACGAATTCAGAGAAAGGTTGGTCTATAATTTTTACAAAAGAGATTCAAAGAACAATCCCAATTTGTACGAATTTTATTACAATTAAAATCCAAGTCTCTTTCAAAGGTTTGAGTTTCTCACATAGGAAGTACAAGCATGTTCTTCAATACCAAGGTCTTGTAGAAAGGAAGTCTATCTAGTTCTAATCTAGGATCAAAATCAACATTTTCATCCATCCCTCAAACATCAATCAAATCTCATCCCACCAACAACTCTTAGAATCTTGGAAAAATCCCTCATGCTAGACTTTTGGAAAATCCTTTTGTTTGACTAAGAATGTATAGATGAATCCTTCTTCATAGGATTAGTTAAATTATCACTTTGTGAACAAATTCATTCTAAGATAACATCCAAAATATTGAGGTTTATGAGTTCATTATCCAAATCCAAATCTAAATCCAAATCCAATCAAATCAAACATAAAAAATAAAAACATCCCAAAGTCTATTGTCCCTTCAAGATTCTTAAGAGTTAAATCATTCACATCACCCATCTTTCATTTATCTCATCCTCCATCCTTTTTGATCCTTAAAGAAAACTTAGATTTTCTTCTTTGAGCCTAAAGTTTAGAAAAATATAAGGTGTAAGAGGTTCATCTCTTACATTCCTGAAAATTGATCCCTATTTTATGGTTCAAAATCAATCTCAATACAAGGAAAAACATGGAAGCCAAAAAAGAAACATCCACTTCAAGTGACTTGAGTCAAACCGCACCCGAAATGAATTCCATTGGATCTAGCAATCCCCCACTCAATCTTTTTCTATTACCACAAGATCCTCAAGAGGAAGGTCAAGTGGAAGAAATCACTCATAATTTCTTGGGGATGACTTAAGATAAAATCATAAAATGGCCCAAAATCCCAAGAATAAAAAAATTATCAATGCCATGATGAGACTTAATCCTTCACAATATATGCTAGAATTGGAAAAAGAAGGGGCTAAACTCCCCTCTGATTTTGACGTAAACACTATTGTGGAGACACCTCTTGGGATTATGCCACCAGTCTCATTCACACCATCTTTTCAAAGCATTATTCAACCCATCCCCCAACCCCCATCATCTCTTGCTCCAACTCAACCAATTGTCAACAAGGGGAGTTCATTACTTCAGGCTCTTCAGACCCATCCCCTTGTGAACAACCAAGACTTGGATGCAAAAACCATCTTGGGTCAATCCATCCCTCAAGATCCAAAACACCCATATGTTCCACTCATCTTTCATGACACCAATAATCCATTCACTTTCGCTGTAATATCAACATATCTTCTTAACACACAAGTCTCTCTGCCCATGACCTCACAAGGAGAAGGTGGATTATTTGGACAAGGGGAAATATTTTATCCCCCATCA
The DNA here is from genome assembly GCA_007115665.2 of Sequoiadendron giganteum. NCBI lineage: Eukaryota > Viridiplantae > Streptophyta > Pinopsida > Cupressales > Cupressaceae > Sequoiadendron > Sequoiadendron giganteum. Next base: position 110,960,656 of record CM021107.1, on the reverse strand, counting down.
TCATCATTTTATGAAGTGAAAATACCACCTAACCCCCCACCATTTCCTCCACCAACATCAATGTCTACACAAATCATTGGTTTAGGGAAACCCCCTTTACTTATACAAAATCAGCTGAATCAAATCAACACATCAAGCGTACCGAATATTTCAAGCATGCCATTGATATCACAACACTAGGTGGCACCAATCCAAACATCTTACTCAACCATCACACCATCTATGACACCTCAATTTCAAATGCCTCAAAATGTGGTCCCCCAAGGACCTAGCTCATCAACCATACCTTCAACCTCACAACCCATTATCGTCACTCAAACACCTCAACAACCACCCCAACAAAGTCTCATTAGGCCACCTCATACCATTCCAAATCCTCCACCTTTACCACCAAATCCAAGCATGAACAACCAATTCAGTATCACATTCCAAGTGTTTCAAGAAGCCTACCAAAAGGCACTCTAGTAATTCCAAACCCAACAAGCCACACAAGCTGCACAACAAGCACAAACACAACCAGCTACACAACAAACCCAATAGGCTACCTAAGCGCAAGCACAAGCATTGCTACAATAGTAACATGCCTAAGTGCAAGCACAAGATTTAGTGCAACCACAACAAGCCTCAAAAGCCTTACAATTCACTCAAATTGCTAAATCTACCCAAGCACAAGTGCAAGCACAAGTGCAAGCACAAGCCCAACATCAAGCCTAACAACAAGCGTTGTTGGTGCAACATCAACAACAAGACCAACAACAAGCTATGTTTGTACAACAAAAACTCCCAACATTACAGTAAGCGTTAGCTATGCAAAAAATTCTCGTGAATGTACCACCAAGCCCACAAGTCACTCCACCTATCATCCAAATCACTACACCAAATCAAAATACACTCATTCCACCACTCAACCCACAAAGCGATTTATCTGCCCAAGAAAAAAAGACTCACAATAGGTTTTGGACATACAATCTGGGAAGAACCCTAAATCACAAGGGAATCTATGCCCTTATCCGTTCGATCGAAGCATCGTGATGAAGCCATTCCCACAAGGCTTTGAGATACCAAAATTTGATAAGTACCGTGGGACTAGGAACCCTGAAGATCACATTAGGGAATTCCATGTGCATCACATGGAAGTAGCCTATGATGAATCCTATCTAATGAGGCTCTTCCCCAAAATTTTGGCTGGCCCAACCATGGAATGGTTCTCCTGACTTCCTCCAGGAGTTAAGAAATTCTAAGAAATCATAGATGCGTTCATACAAAATTACTCATTCAACATTGGCATGGACATATGTCTAGAGGAATTGTCCAAACTTAAGAAAAATAAGGGAGAATCATTCATGCTCATCTTGAAATGATGGCGATCCAAGGCCAACAAGAGAAAGTGGACCATGCTAGAAGAACAACAAGTGGGAACCATTATCACTAATCTTGAAGGGCTTCTAGCCTTCCATCTAAAAGTCCAATGCATCACCACTTATGATCAACTCATCCCCAAGGATCTCAACATTGAAAGAGACCTCGTCGCACAAGAAGGGACACCCACTTATCAAGATAATCGCCCATCGACAAGCTATAATGACAAACCAAAGACATGGGTGAAAAAAAAGAATGTTACCGATGACGGTGTTAATGCTAAGGTTGTAATCAATGCTCCAAAGCCAAACACACAACAAAAACGTATCAACAACCTCAGAATAATACCCAAAGCACCCCCGATCTAACACGTCTCATCAACAAAACAACACATAGATAGTCAATAATGTCAATGATCAAAGGGGACAATCCATAAGAAGCCGATATCCCCCAAAGCGAAAGTACACACCACTTGGAGAATCGGTCGAATCTATCATGAAGTGAATCATTGATGCAAAAATCATCACACTCCCAGTCATAAAAAATTACCAGAAGCCTCAAGTCAAGCCATCTTGGTATAAGGAGAACCACCTGTGTGATTTTCATAAAATAAAGGGACACACAACAACTAGTTGCATGAGGCTCAAGAACTTGATTCAAGATATCATCATAAACAAGACTATATTCATTGAACAACTGGTTGGAAATCAAGACATTAAGATATACATGAATCCAATGCCAAATCATAATAAGTCAAAGAACAATGGAAAAGGCAAGAAGTATGGCAACATCAACCATGTCGATGATCATATTGTTGCATCCTTAGATGAGTGGGTAGGTTTCGTCCATATCCTAGGGTCCAAAGATGACTGTGGAGTCACCACACGAGGGGGAAAAATCACTATCCCCAAACCATATGTACAAGCTAGAGCACCTCCCAAAAATTCAATGTCATTCGCCAGTGGCTACAATGTCTTGGAATAGCTGAAGAAGACCCCCGCTCAGATCTCCATCATGGAGTTGCTGAAAATTTTGCCTCAATATAGGAAGATTTTAGAAAAGGCCCTTGCTAAGTCTTTTGTAGTCCTGAACCTTGATGTGGATTAGTTTCAAGATATGGTTGGAAGCATCACCATGCCACACCTCCTCTCATTCTTTGAACAAGATCTCCTAGCCCAATCATCATATAATCGTGCACTTCATCTTGAGGTCTTTGTCCATAAGAATAAAGTCAAATAGGTCTGGTGGATGGAGGTGCAAGTTTGAATATTTTTTCTCTCAAGCTAATAAAGAATCTGGGATTCTCTGAAGATATTATTGAAAAGGGAAAAGGAATCACCATCTGGGCTTATGATGATCAAGAAAGAGTGTCTCAAGGCACCATTTCAGTTCATATCGAAGTAGGACCAGCCATCATGGATACTACTTGCCAGGTCCTCAACTTTGACCTCCCTTATAATATTCTCCTAGGGTGCCCATGGATTCATGGGATGAAAGCAGTTGCATCCACATTTTACCAATGTGTGAAATTCCAATTTTAGAACCAAGGGGTTACCATCCATGGTGATCCCGAGCCCTTTGCTTACTGTAGGAACCTTGAGCCCAAATATTACAAAGTCCAGCAAGTTCCTAAAAATGAAGGCCCTTCAACTCCATATGTGGATACATCATCCTTACCATCCACATTCACTTTTGAGACAAAAACACCTTCCATTCCTGCCATATTTGATATCAAAGTCATTATCCAAGACAATGGATGCAGAGATTACAAGATGAAAAGGGGTGCCTTTGTGATAGGAGAGTTACCTCAATTTCCTAGGTTCCATGGAAAACCACAACCAACCGATCCAACATCTCAAACCTTCAAAGCAGACCCTTCTCGATTCAGAAGTTGGTGGGATCTATGTTGAGAAGTAGTGGACAAAAAAGATATGTCCAGTCTTCTATATCAAGATGAAAGACCTGTACTGACCCTTCCTATGGATGATGCTAACAGAGGACTACAATTAATGCTGGGAATGGGCTATAATAAGAATTAAAGCCTTGGAAACAACAATGAAAACCGATTAGAACCTATCATTGATGATAAGTGTATAAAAAGTATTGGCCTTGGATGTACCCCTCCAAGAATAACCGTACTTGGAAAAGGTACCCCCGCTAAAATGATCGAAGCTCCTCTTCATTTACCAGTATCCATAGGTCAACCTATAGGTAATTTTACCTTTGATATAACTGATGTATGTGGGAGTGACAGTGATGAGGATACCCTTACTGACCTACCTATGTTATTTGAAGACTCTTCCTTGTTCATGATTTCCACTATATCTTTTGAATTGAACAAGCAAACCCATGAGTTAAAACTAGTGTATCCCCAACTAATAGACTACAACCAACGAGGGTCGCCAATTTTAGACAAATTCGAAAACAATGAGGCACTCTCAAAATTCATGGGATTTCGGGATAATGTACCTTGTGGAGACGATAAGGTAGGTTTCAAAATTGAACTAGACACACATGCTTATTATGGGGAGATGATTGAATCCCTCAGTCACAAAAGTGAAAATTTGAGAATAATATTTAGGTCTTTAAGTGGAAACCACACTGTGGCACTTTCATACCCGAAAATAGTAAAAAAAAAGGACACATCCAATGGTGAAAACCTCTCTGAGGTACCAAAAGATGGGGGATTCAATCTTCCTCTTAGTGCTATTCATCAGGAGAAGTCAACAGTCTTAGAAAAAAAGTGCAATCCTGTCAAATTAGGGATTGAGACAACACCACATATAACCTTCTATGTAGAGTCACTTCTGACTAAAGAACAAGAACTCCTAGCTGCATTTTTGAGAGAAATAAAGGTAAAATTTTCATGGACCTATGCTGACATTCCGGGTCTTGATCCGGAAGTTTTGGTTTATCATCTTGCCATGTATCCAAAGGCAAAGCTAATGAAGCAAAAACTAAGGAAAATGCATCCTCAAATCACACTGTTAGTCAAGCTTGAGTTGTAGAAACTCTTGGATGTTGGTTTCCTAAGGCCCATTGATTATCTTGAGTGGGTCTCAAACTTGGTACCAGTCACTAAGCCCACATGGGGCATCCACATCTGCACTAATTTCAGAGATCTAAACAAGGCATGTCCCAAGGATGATTTCCCTCTCCCAAACATAGACATGATCGTGGATATGACATCGAGACATGAAACACTATCACTAATGTATGGATTCTCAGGGTACAACTAGATCATGATAGCCAAAGAAGATCAACATATGATGGATTTTACTTGTCCATGGGAGACATATTGTTGGAACATGATTATATTTGGATTAAAGAACATTAGATCCACTTATCAAAGGGCCATGAATCTCATCTTTCAGGAAATTATTCACAAGTATATAAAGGACTATGTGGATGACATATTAGGCAAGTCAAGAAAGTAACAAGATCACATAGCAGCACTGAACTCAATCTTTGATAGCCTAGATGAATATAATGTTAGAATCAATCCAAAGAAGTGTGTCTTCGGGGTACAATCAAGAAAGCTCCTAGGGTACATTATGTCAATGAGAGGGATCGAGATAGACCCCACCAAGGTTAAATCAATCCTTGATATGGAGGCACCAAGGACAATAAAGTAGCTAAGAAGCTAACAAGGAAGACTCCAATCCATCCGTTGATTCATAGCACAATTAGCAGATAAGGTAATCCCATATTCTCATCTACTCCACAAGGGGTAGTATACAAATGGGATGAGAAATGTGATCAACCATTCAATAAGATCAAGAAGTACTTGCTCACACGACCAGTTCTTATGCCACCAATTCTAGGAAAACCCTTAATACTCTATATATCAACAATAGAAACAACCCTTGGCTCTCTCTTAGCACAACATGATGAAAATTAGAAGGAGAGATCTATTTTATACATTAGTAGAACCATGGTGGGACACGATCTGAGTTACACATCCATTGAGAAGGATTCATTAGTAGTCATGTTTGTAGCACAAAAATTAATACACTATATGTTGGCACACCAAATAAACTCATTGACAAGATAGACCCTCTCAAGTATTTTATTTATAAAGAAATGCTCACAGGGTGAACAACTAAATGGGTTATGATCCTGAGAGAACACGACATTGAGTATGTGGAATAAAAGGCCATTAAAGGATAAGTTATTGCGGATCAGCTGGCAAAAGAACCAATATACTTAGAGAATTCACTTGTATCAGAATTCCTTGAGGAGTCCATTTTTAATGTAAGCATAGCAGGTCACTGGAAAATGTACTTTGATGGATCCTACACACAACATGGGTCAGGAGTTGGAATCTTTGTCATTACACCACAAGGAGATTCCATACCAAAATCATATAAGCTATCCTTTTCTTGCACAAACAATATTGCGGGATATGAGGCTCTTGTCATAGGGTTGAGAATTTTTGTACAGTGGCAGATCATGGCACTCAAGGTCTATGGAGATTCATAACTTATCATCAACCAAGTTGATGATGAATATCAAATGAAGGGTGAAAAGTTGAATCCATACAAGAAACTGGTGGAAAGCCTCAAAGAGTTCTTCATTGATATCACATTTGAACAGATACCAAGAATAAGTAGCGGAGTAGTAGATGCTATGGTAACAATTTGATCACTATTGGATATCCCACACAATGTTCTCAAACATGAATTCCTGGTATAGCAGCTTATCATGCCAACTTTTGAGGTACCAAAGTCTAAATTTGTGTGTGAAATGGTTGGTCCTGGTAACCCATGGTATCATGAAATATACAGTTACCTCATAATAGGAGTCCTCCCTGCCGATATAACTCCAAACCTTAAGAAAACCTTTGTGAAGAAGTCATGCCGCTTTTTCATATAAGGTGACACCTTATACCGTAGGAGTATTGAGGGAACCCTGTTACAATGCTCGAGGAAGCTTTGAATACTTTAATGGAGGTACATAATGGCATCTACAATTCACATTTGAGCAGTATGACCTTGGCCAATAAGCTACTAAGAATGGGGTACTATTGGTTGATGATGGAAAGGGAAGCTCACAAATATGTCAAGAAGTGCTTGCAATGTCAACAGCATGGGGATCTCATCCATGCACCAGCACAAGAGCTCCACTTGATTTTTACACCTTGGCCCTTTTCATAGTGGGGGCTCGATCTCATTGGAAAAATCACCCCCACCTCATCTAATAGACATAAGTTCATTATCACTGCTGCAAAATACTTTATGAAGTGGGTAGAGGCCATCCCAATGACCTATATTATAGGAAAATAGATTGAAAATTTCATCCTGAATTATCTCATTTGCAGCTATGGTGTCCCCCAAGCCATTATCTCAGATAATGGGACACTTTTCAAGAATCAGGATGTCTGGGACCTATGCTAGAAATTTAACATCCAAAATCACTTTTCTACTCCATACTACCCCTAGGGTAACAACCAAGCTGAGGCTACAAATAAAAATATCCTAAGAATGCTCAACATGACAGTTAATGAAGCTGGTCATGACTGGAATCTGTAGTTGAATCCCACCTTATAGGCCTACCAAACAAGTATCTGCACACCCACAGGTGCAACCCCATTCTCCCTGGTCTATGGATCAGGATCCATTCTACCTATTAAGATTGAGCTCCCATCCCTAAGAACATCATTACAAATGAAGAATATCAGGTATCACGATTGAATGAGCTAGAAATACTGGATGAGTGGCGCATGGATGCCTTAAACCATTTGCAAGTCTAGTCAACTCAGAATATCAATAGCTCATCATCCAGTCAATCTCATCATCATCTGATAACATCATGTCCTAGGATGCATCCTTCCTAAAATGGACATCAACATCAAGCATCACTATAGTTTAGTCTTGGATAGTGGTATGAATATTAGCTTGTTTGTTTACTTGATCTTTGTCTTTTGATTTATCTTATTGTGCTCATTTCGATGACCTCTTGATGATGTCCAAACAAAGGGATTTAGAGAGAAAGGAATTGGGCATTGATCTTTATCTTTTGTCCGTTGTGCTTGTTGGATATTCTTGTAATATAAACTTGGTGAATACTTCCTTTATTAGGTGTGTATGGAAGGTGTTTTGAACAACTTGTTGACTATTACATTGTTAGGTTTTACCTTTCTATTTTTTAGTCTGAGATGTTTGAAATATTTGAAGTACATCCTAGTAAGGTTTCCATATGTCAGGTGTGAACAAGAGTACTCTTATCTGATTTTCAAGTCAAAGTCCATCACACTAGGTGCAACACCATCCTGGTTCTTTATACCCCGATGCATCGTACCTATGTGTGTTATCAAACATAAGGTAAGTAAGCCCTTTTAAAATCCTAATTCTTGATAAGAAAATCATCATAATTTATCATCATCTCTAATGAAGTCTTGTAGATCATGGAATTGTTGGATCCTCTTGTCATCATTCTTTTCTTCTTTCTTCTCTCCAAGCTAACATGGTACCATGAAATTTAACCAAAAAACATCACTAATGCACCCATCCTACATCCACAAATCATCAACGTACATACACCTCATATTCTAAAAGCATGCATATCATAATCAGTTGCATATCATTACATGTCCATTTCACATCATTGCATGGCATATCATAATCATTGAACATCATAAATCATTATGCATCAATAGGTATTCATATCATAGGCATATCGCATCATTAAAATATCGATACATATCCTAATCATTTACATTTCACGTCATTACATATCATTGCATAAATCATGTTATAGTCATTTCATGCCATTTTCATATCATATCATTACAAATCGTTACATATCATGTTACATCATTTCATATTACATAATTTCATTCAAAAATCATTGCAAAACATGAATCATCCCCTAAGCATATCATGTCACATCATAAATACCGCATATCATGAATACTGCATATCACATCATGTCCTTTTATGTTATCATTTTAAAGTTATAAAGGATAATAGAGATTTTTATTCTAGGTGTCTTAGAAATCATTGCATTCATATCATTACATTCATACCATTACATTCATACCATTACATTCATATCATTACATTCATATCATTGCACTTATACCAATATGTTCACAAATCATAAATCACAATGCATATCACAATCATTTCAAATCATAAATCATGAAACATAATCATCACATGTCATAATAATTGCTCATCATAGGTCATCTCACATTGTTACATTCATATTTGTACACATCATTGATCATTACATATCATGATTACATTTCTTTTCCATCACATAATCATATCATCCATATATCATCATCATAAATGCATAAGGAAAAGATACAAAAACATTGCATTTACATATCATTGCATACATCTCATAATCATGGTGTATCACATAATCCATTAGGACATAATATAGATTTGTTATTCTAAGCATCTTAGAAGTCCTTTGCATAACATAAACATTTTTCATCCATACTGCATACATCATAGTAAGAATACATAAAAAATATACAAAAATAAATGCATCCATAACCATGTGCATCCATAAAAATCCGCATATCATTAATCATACATAAAGAAGCATCCATCCATAATGCATAAAATAGGACACATCCCATGATGAATCGATCATATATATATAAAAATGTAACTGTCATGGTACAAATCAGGAACAAATGTATGTGTATCAATCAAGTATACAATACCCACGGGGCTATAAAAAATAGAGCCCATGGATCTCAAAAAAGAATGGTGCCAATAAAAACTGTTGTAGCTAGCCCCAGTGGATGCTCCCCTCACCTTCCAGCCTCTCTGACTGCTCCTCGACTTGTCTCACCCTAGTCTACTGGGAGTAATCTGGTACCTGAGCTACTGCTGGTACAACTTGTCAATAATGCAATCGATAATACTCGGCCTCTCGCACAACCTCATGGTACATCCATCTCAAGATTGTCCTTCCTTGGGATGTAGCAGCCATGCTCTCTAGCTGCTACCAGTGGCCAACCTCCTGGGCAAATTGTATATCAGAGGCCTTGCTCTACTGCCTCTCCTGATCCCTCTTTACCTTGGCTTGATCCATCTCTATTATTAGAGCATGTACCTATGCTTGTAGCCCCTGTATCTACCCCTATAACTACTATATATAGGCATCCCGTAGGTCTAGCTGTGGTGGTGGTGGTGGCTAGTGGTCTCATGGCGGTGGCTACTGATCTCTTTGCTGATCTCTAAGAGGTGGTTGTTGGTCTCTTGGTTGTCTTTGCTGGTCCCTCTGCTCTAGGTGACATGGAGGTGGCCCTCCTCCTCTGCCTCCCCCTCCAGGTGCCTTGGGATCTTGTCCTCTCCATCCTCACCCTACTATCCTTCCTTGAGGCCTCCGCCATGGAGGTACTACCCTAGAATTGTCAAATGAATGGAGGCCTAAACCAATCATCGTAGGTACGTGTGGTGCTTGGATTTATTGGTCCTTGTGCATATGCCCATTGCTTGGCCGTTAGCTATCTAAAATTGTCCACTGCCTCTGTTGTGGGGATCCTCTGACCCCATGTGGTCTCTTTGGTGGACTAGGAAAAAATGGCCACATACTGATCATCTGGCCTATCCTGGACATCTCCAAACTATCGGGCTACCATGTCTAGTAGGTAGCGCTCTATCATAGTGTGCTCATGTCCCTGCATGAATTTGATCTTCTTGGTGTAAAAAATATTTTGTACATCATTGTACCAGGCCAACATCTGCAACCAAGGCCTCTAAGTAAAAACTCTCATCTCATCTAGGACCCTCTGCCAATGAGGGAGACCAACCCACCCTGTATGTCTCAAGGTAATCCTTCCTCGGTACCTCCAAATTGCTGGATCATCAGTCTCCACATCAAGAACTATAACAATCGGTCGGAGCATGAAAATGTGCTCCCAGGCCCAAATATGTAATAATGTGACCCCAGTGCCAATCACCCGATTGTCACAATAGGTGAACTCATGCAAATCATGATAAAGTGAGGCCAACATCACTGATCCCCACACGTATAGAGTCCTAAAGAGCATCTTCTCCCAAGCCAGACCCCATCCCAGACTGAAATATCGGCCTTGCCAATCTGGAGCTACTAAACTTGAAATAATAGTGACCACAATCAATTAGAAGATGGAAACTTGACCACTATAGTACTCGAATTTGATTTGAACCTCAGTAAAAATGAGTTCATCTAGCTCCATGATCTCATAGAACACGCCTATGTTGGAATTTTTGTCACAAATAACCTTATCACCATGAATTGGCAACTGAAAGATCTGCCACACATCCTCTAGTGTGATTTTGGCCTCATCGGTGGGAAGATGGAACGATGAAGTCTTGCTATGCCACCTCTTTGTCAATATAGTCATCATGGCTAAGTGGGTCCTCACGGTGGGCGCATAGGCAATATACCAGAGGTTGATCGTGCCAAGGTGCTCCTGAAGAAGCTCATGTAACCTAGTCAATCTGCTCAGCATCGAGGGTCGATGCTCACGTGAATGAATAGGCTCTCTATCCTCCTACACCCATGAAATCACAATGTCAAGTTTCAAAAAAATATGGGATCTTGTTTGGAGTTTTTGACACTGAAACAACATATGTGTCATTTTTTGCAAAGGCGTTACTCTTTGGAAACTCCAAACAATGATGCTAAGATCCCTAAATTGCAAAGCAAGTCGCGACACCGCTATTTGATGCACGTTCTTGTTTGACCAAAAATCCCTAAAAACCTAACCAGACCACAACGTTGCCATTTGCAAGGGCATCGCCCCTTGACCTTTAAAAACCTAATTCTAAATTGCAACGCGACATCGCAACAGTCAGTATCAGTGCTATTTGAGCCCTACCGTATCTGATTTAGCCCTTTTAACATCGCTATATAGCGATGCTGAGGGTTTTGACCTTTCAAAATGTAATAAATGTGCCCAAAAGATGAAATAAAAAGTTGGGTTAGGATCACATACCATTGGTCTTGCGTATGGAGGTCTCTGGTGGACTCGAAGTTGCTAAAAAATGTGTCGGGGAAGCACTCTTTGTGCCATTGTGCAAAAGGGTCAAAGCTCAAAATGTTGCAAATCTCAAGGTGTGAAAGTGAAAATGAATGGAAAGTGACCCCTCCAAGGCTATTTAGGCATGAAAGTTAGGGTTGTTTGCCCTATCTTGGCCATCCAACTAGGGTTTTGCACCCCCATTCCTATTTTTTTCCAATCGAAGCTCATTTCAGGTCTTTTTCTCGTGTTTTGGCATGTTTTCAACATCCTAGAGCCTTTGTGGACCCTTCGGGCAGCTTGTCACCTTTTTTTTTGAGATCTCTCCCAAAAATCAAAATTTTCATCTAATCTCTTGAGGGGGCAGTATACCAACTTAATTCTTCTGTTGGGGCATCCAAAAAAATTAGATTTTTTTTGAATTTTGATCTCGGCAAATGTATTTTTTGAACCAACACAGTAGGTAGATTGCCTCAAAGAGTGGCAAAATGTAGACACTAAAATTATCCTGATTAATATTGTGCACTTGATCCTAATCCACTAACACCATTTCTTCCTAAATCACTTCTTTACTAACCAGTTAATTAAATAATCCTTATTTAATTAATTCATCATAATTCCTCTGTTAATTAAATAAATCATTTTATTTGATTAAATCATATTTCTCCTTTCAATTAAATAAATCATTTTATTTAATTAATCCTAATATTTCCGCTTTGATTAAATAAATCAATTTTATTTAATCCTAATGTTCCTCTTTTAATTAAATAAACCATTTTATTTAGTTAAATCATATTCCCTCTTTTGATTAAATAAATCATCCTTATTTAATTAAATCTAATAAATCATCCTTATTTAATTAAATCTAATAAATCAAACTTTATTTAATTAAATTATAATCTCTCAAATTCCACTAATTTTGATTTAAATAAATCTAAAAATCTAAGTCAAAATGTCAAATCAACTAATTTTCACCTAAGTTAATTAAATCCTAATTAAATCTAACTCTAATCCATCAAATCCTCTAGATTTTACAACTTGCACAGGTAAATAAATTTAATTGATTTATAAATTCATCTATTTTCATTCAAAAAGGCATCTTGTTGGAATATTCTTCCAATTTGAAATCTCCCTCCTAAAAGAACTTGTCCTCCAAACAGGGCATTTAAGCCTCTTACATGTGCTTTTCTTGAACCAAGTGGCATTAACTCTTCTTCCACATCCTCTTCCACAAGCAAACTTTCAAATTTCAAATTTCCATCTAATTGCATTTATTTGCACATTCACCAACATTTGCTCATTCCTCCTCCACTAGCATGTTGACAAGTGACATATTGCCATTGGCTCATGTTTAGTCCCATATTCATCCCATTTTCTCATTTTTCCACATTCTCTCTTATAAATAGAGGGCTTCTCTATTTATTTGGGATCCACAATTTTGTGAAAATTCATTGTCTTCAAATTTTAGGCAAGTTCATCAAATCTTCATAGCATTTCATCCATCTTAGCTAGGTTATAGTAAAATTTCATGAAGGAGCACACAATCATCAACAAATCTTCATCGAAGCTTTGCAAGGAATTGGGAAAGGGCTATTTTCCACATCAAAATAGCACCAATTCCCCCATGGGATGTTGGTTTGAGCATTTGAATAAGATTCATTAGGTTTCATTTAATCATTTTAATTCGTTTCTTGTTCATTGTGTTTGAATTAATTTCATGGGGAATGATTGTTATGGACTTGTTTAATGAATAATATAGTGTTGTTTAATGATGTTTGAGTAGGTCTAAAGTAACTATTCAAATTTCTTGTGTGAAGTAATTGTCTCAAGCTTAGGATTTTAAAGTTGTTTTTGAAAAAAAAGGGAATTTTTTTTTCCAAACATATATGAAATTAGATGTAGCCAACATTCATATATAGTACTACCTATTATGTATGTAAGGAATACAACACATATACACATACTTACAAAATAAAATCTATACTGATATACATACATACATATATATATATATATATATATTACAACCATCACCACTACACATAAACCATACAACAATTAATGTTGATGCCAACCGAAATTTAATTTTGTTGGCCTTCTCTATTGACATGCCTAATGCTTTTAAGAGAAAAAATAAATAAAACGCCACCTTTTCTCGACTGGGAGTCAAACACCGAAAGGGTTAAAAATTAGGAAGGCTAACGAAAATTCCGGCCAAAGTGAACACAAGTGCAGATATGTACATATATATAAGTTTGTATATATCTATATATGTATATTTTCTACATCTAATCCCACATACATACATTTCTACACATAGTTTTCGTGTGTTTATATATCCAAGCAATAGATATCTACATATGCATCCAAAGCATGTAATGCAGATATATGCAATCACAAAACAAAATCTATAGCAATATATATGTACCTGAAATTTGATGTAGATTTTTAGTAATTATTTATTTGAGCATCAAAAAGAAATTCTTGGAATGATAGGCTGTATATTAACTATAATATGAAACATTGATCTAACCATTGAACACAATGGTAGATAATGCGTGTTCTTGCTCAGGGGTTTGGTGAGAGCCTATGAGGCTCCATGACCCAATATGGTAGGGTGGAGAGCAAGCCTTCTTTTGTTGTTCTTCATTTCATTTTCCCTATGTGAACATACATACATATATTAGTTTCCATCCATCTATATATGTATATTGTCTACATCTAATGCCATATACATACATTTCTACACATACTTTTTGTGTGTCTATATTTCTAGGCAATAGATTCCTACAAATGCATCCAATGCATGGTGCAGGTTGGCAGGGCTTGGAGCTTCAACATTAATTGTTATATGGTTTTTGTATAGTGGAAATGGTTTTAATAACACCTTCCATTGAAAACTTGAGAAAACATATTCCTTTCCCACAAAAAAAAATTGCCATTTATGATTTGCCCTTTTATAACCATTGCAGATTGTGGTTTATGTGATTATGGAAGAAAACCACACACTGTTGTCATGATCTTGTGAGAGTAAAAACAATTTTTTGGTTGCATCACATTGTTTATCCCTGCAAGCACATGATAATGGTGTATTTTGCTCCATTCAACATAACCATTTTTAATGTTATGGTGGGCTTGATTTTCATGATGTACATATCTATTTTTTTTTTCTTTCTGGTTATTGCTTCTTATACATGCCCATGTTTGGTGAACAGATACCTATGTATGCATCCAATTCCTATATATGTACTTGCAAAACAAAATCTATACTGATATATAGGTGTCTAAAGTTAGATGCACCTTTTTTAGTTATTATTTCTTTGAGCCTCAAAAATGAATTGTTAGAATGATAGGATCTATATTAGGTGTAATAAGGAATATTAGTTTCACCATTGATCACAATGGTGGAAAATGTATGTTCTTGCTCAAGGGTTTTGTGAGAGTGCATGAGGCTCCATGACTCAATATGGTAGGGTGGAGAGCATACCTTCTTTTGGTGTGTTTCATATTATTTTCCCTATGTGTAGTTATGTATGTCTATGAGATTAGATGAAAATAAAATTCATATGTATGATAGGCTATATATTAAAAATTTATGTCTATTTATTACAGTGGTAGACAATAAACCTATTGTCTACATGGAATTCCACATACATACATTTCCACAGATTATTTTTGTGTGTATATATATTCGAGCAACATATCCCTACAAATGCATCCAAGGTATGAAATGCCTATATATGTGCTTGCAAAACAAAATCTACACTGATATATAGGTATCTCAAGTTAGATGCACCTTTTTAGTTATTATTTCTTTCAGGCTCAAAAAGGAGTTGTTAGTATGATAGGTTGTATATTAAGTGTAATAAGAAACATTGGTTTCACCATTGATAAAAGTGGTGGAAAATGTATTTTCTTGCTTGAGGGTTTGGTGATAGTCCATGAGGCTCCATGAAACAATATGGTAGGGTGGAGAGCAGACCTTCTTTTGTTGTGTTTCATTTTATATTTTCTATGTGAAGATGTGTATGTTTGTGAGATTAGATGCAAACAACATTCATATGTATGATAGGCTATATATTAAGTGTAATATTAAATATTGATCTCAGCATTTATTATAGTTCTAGAAAATTTATGTTCTTGCTTGGGGGTTTGTTGAGAGCCCTCAAGGCTCTATGATGCAATATGGTAGGGTGGAGAGAAATCCTTCTTTTAGTGTGTTTGGTTTTATTTTCCCTATGTGCAGATATATATGTATGTGAAACTAGATGCAGTCAAAATTTATATATAGTCTTTCTTATTATGCATGCAAGGCATGCAATGCATATATATACTTACGAAACAAAATCTATGCATAAATATATGTTTCTCAAGTTAGATGCACTTTTTTGCAGTTTTTGTTGGTTGGACATCTGTTTTCTTTTCCCTTTTTCCCAATGTCTGTCCCATCAAAACACATTTTGTTCCTGCTCTTGTTGCTTTGCTACTTATAGAAGTGGTTATACATTGAGACACCATGCTCTATTTTTTAATCTTTGAGAAAAAAGGTTTATATGTTGAAATGTATGTATGTGAAACTAGTTACAAACAAAATTCATATACGTTTACATTGAAACTTGTTGATACATATATTTATATATCTTTGCAACTTTTTCTTTCCTTTCTTCCTGTCCATCACACCCATATGCACCTATGTTTAGAAATCCTCTTGGTTCTTGTTGTACATCATACAACTAAACAACTATGATGTTTTGAGTTGGCTTAATCTCTTTAGCTATACCATTGTTCTTTAATTTGGTGTTTGCTAGAACTTTATTATTTTCCTCATATTATGGTTGCAGGCTCCTCAACCTTGTTGAAGTTCTAGTCATACATCAAGTGTGGACCAAAAAAAGGTAGAAAAATGCCAAAGAAACCAACTCTATTATGTGTAGTATAGAGATTATATCTATGCAAGTCATCAAGACAAATACTTGCAACAAAGAGCCATTGTAGTTCATTGTTTCTTGGCCCCATCTAATCAAGAGGCTACACTGTATTTTCTACCAAGCTTGTTGGAAACACATGCTAGCTTCTATAGTCATGCACCCTCCATCCCTTGGAATCTTGCACATTACCTTTCTAGTGAAGCTCCCTTGATAATGGGTGGATGTGGATCTCAACACAACCTTAACAGGCATGGTTTTCGATATGTGTCATTAGCCCATCACCGTTTTAACAGTATTTTTGGAGATAATTTTTGCATTACAATGCAGTCCTTCTATCGACACATTGATGCTTTGTCCAATTTGAATTTTTTTAGTATTTACAAGGAAAGATAGGTCGCATGAAAGAGCGATTATCCAACCCAAACGCCATTTTTTTGTGTTTTGGTTCTGAAAAGGGCATCCACCAATTTAGTTCAATGAATAAGATGGACCTAGGACCACAACCTCTTGTCCTTGCAAAGATGACTTAGGTTGGAGAAATACTTAAAGCTAGAGTTTCTCTAGTTTTGCAAGTGACACATGCTAGAGGAGGCCAATACAAATATAGTGGACATACTATAAGCTTGCCTCAAGACATCATGGCCATTGCAACTTTGTTGCCACATCACCTACATGATATTAAAGTGGTGATTATTTGAAGAACTGACATTCAGGGAATGAACTATGATTGCTATCTTGACAAACATAATGTCACATGGCTGCATTCATATAAAAAATTGAAAATGATCCATACTATAGTGATGTTGCAATTGATTGTGATGCTTTAAATTTGTTGCCTGATACAAGTATCGACATCTCCAATATTTTGCACACAATGAAAGAACCAGAATAGAACATAGGTGAACCAGTAGCAACTTTAAAAATTATTGCTGATGAGGAAGCTGAGCTTGAGGAATCATCATCATTTATTCCATTATTTCCCAACCCTCCTTGAGAATTGTAGGAAACTAGAGACACTTTACAGATTAAAGACATTAGTCAAGATAATTTTCCTTGTCCTGAGATGAATTCTAACCATATCAATGAATACAATATAGAAGGGTTATTAAGCATGGCTTTTCCAAAAATGTTCTCCATCGGAACAACGATGCCCCTAAAGTTGACAAGCATAGAAATCCACTTAAATGAATATGCATCACACTTGATGCGACACTATGATAATAGATTTGGGAGGCATGTCAGATTCAGATATTACCTTTATAATTTAATAATGAGACATCAAAGCCAACAATGAACTTCCATTTTCTTGAAAAAAAACTTGGAAGAAAGGATCCCAAAGTCTGTGGTTGCATTGAGACAACTACTTAAAGATGCACCAGACACCTAGATAGAAAACCAACTTGCTCGCTATGGTGCATCTTTGAGAGGAACACGCTCATATTGTGGCAAGTGCTGACAAGAGCTCACTGTAATGATCCACCAGCTTGGGACACCGACTCTTTTTTTCACTCTGAGCTCCACATACATAAAATGGCTTGATTTTCACAAGGTACTTGATCCTGGTGCTCATTCACATATGCGATACTCTCAAAGATGATTCATAGATAATGTTGTCTAGAACCTGCATATAACAACCTTGTACATGCACTTTCGGTTCACCATTTTTCGTGACGAGGTTCTTGAGAGGATTTTCCATGCAAAGTATTATTGGTATAAGTATGAGTGGAAACACCGTGGATCAACACATGTTTATGGTTCTTGTGGCTTCTAGGTGCCTTGAATATGGAAATGCTTGACTGGTCCGACCCACATTAAGTTCAATAGGAAAAACTCTTCTTTGATCGCTATGTTTCAGCATGGAATCCTCGTTCCCCAGAACAACTAATATCAAGAGTCCACCACTCTTCTCTAGAGGACACATGTTTTCTTGACACTTCACAAATTACTTGCATGGACCGAATGTTGGATTATGAACAACTGGTGAACATGGTGTAGAGGCATACAAAATTTAATTAGTACATATGCCTCAGGAAAAAAGGCCAACAATTAGAATGTTGCTACAAATCTCCATGGAATGCACAACCATCATCGACATTGGAAATTGATAATGAATCAAACAAATCCTATAAACCAGCAAGAAATGATGAGTGCCTTAATATCCACAACCCTAAGATGCTTGTGATCTCGTGAGAAAATGTTTATTGCCAACCAGTCTTGTCAAGATAAATTGTGCTAAACTACATTTCCAAATATGCATCAAAGTCTGAAAAAAAGTATGAAATCTATATTGATATCTTGTAGAGGCTTGCAAATAAAATTCCATTTGGGGATAAATCATTGCTTGCCTATCAAAATTTCATGATGAACTTGGTTGGATATCGTGACATTGGTGCACAAGAAACATGCCATATGCTGCAAAATTTGCCCCTTGTCATGTCAAGTTGGCATTTCCTATCTTTAAATGTGAGTAGGTAGACCTTCCACTATTTGAAAATAGCTAAAAATGGTGAAGATCTCACAAGTAGTTATATTCATTGTTACATGCAAAGACCTGCTGAGAGGGAAACTATATCCCTTATTCAATCTGCACAATTGTATACACATCAAAACAATCACAAAGGTGGGGGTTGGCATTTGCGACCACACCCTACTATGATATTTGTTTACCCGCTATTCAAGTATGCCCCTCCTAAGAATTGTGATACCTTTGAAACATTTTTTTGTTCAATAAATTTTCTATACAAGCCTTTCTGAAATGTCAAAGCAGATATAGGCCTCACCAAATATAGTATAACACAAAACTGGAGGAAATTTCATATTGTTGGCTATCACCCTTGGCATGTAAATAGAGTTATTGCTCCCCTCTCCAGTCAAGAAGAAGGTGGTAGTGATACTGAAAACACCTAGTCTCTACCTCCCATAGATGAATACAAATGGAAATTTCTTTCTCACTTTGGTTCTACAAATAGTGTCTACTTTGACTGGCTACAACTATTAGGTAGATGAGACTTCTATTTAAATCACATGTGGGACACATACCATGTTCATACTGAGAATCTACATAATTTTGCTATAGACTTCATCTCAACAAGTAAATTGCTTACAATTGAAGATAGTCTTTGCCCACCTGCTGCAACTACACTTTGTCATCAACTATCTCCTAAGAAAAAGCTTGCTCTAAATATCATTAAACAACACCACTTTGGTCCTTCTTCATCATCACCATTGTGTATGATTAATCAAGGCACTATAGGTACAGGTAAGTAATTTCTTATAGACAACATCCGAAGAACACTAGATACATCACCAAATTAGAGAATGAATCCATTGCTTGCTTTGGCACCAATGGGGGTGGTCGCTTACAATATACATGCCTCTACAGTGCATGCATCTCTTTAGATACCAATTAGAGATATGAATCCATTGAAAGGACAACAATTGATCATGTTTCAAGAGAACTTCAAACATATTAAGTACATCTTAATTGATGAAATGAGCTTCTTGGGACCCAATTTGTTACTCAAAATAGATAGTCAGTTATGGCAAGCATTTCTTGCTAGACAGATGGAACCATTTGGTGGTTCCTCTATTATACTTATGGGTGACCTTGCATAGTTACCGCCTATTTTGGATAGGACTATCTACTCTTCTCGCTCCATTTCCTTGGCTCTTTGGCACACTTTTAATGTTGTTTTCATGCTCAACACAGTCTTTCACCAACATGGATAGTTCGATGCACAAAAAGAGATTCATAGACTCCTTTTGAATATTAGAAATTCTCAAGCATCTCAAGATGATTGGAAAACTCTTATGAATTGAACAAACACCATGCTTTCAGATCAACAAAACCAAATTTTTGATGTAGCTATTCACTTATTCCAACAAATAGCTTGGTCCCCTTGCATAATAGAAAAATTCTTCAATAGTTAAATGTTCCCATTGAAATTAGTATTGTTGAAACTACTCAACAAAACACACCTAATTATGGCAATGATGGTCAGCTTCAAGTGGAGCTCTTACTTGTAATTGGTGAAAAAATATTGTTAACAACAAATCTTTAGGTTGTAGTTGGCATGGTCAATGGATCATTGGGTTCTGTCAAGTCTATCATATATGTTAGGGGTGATAAACCCTTTGAATCACCTCAATATGTTGTTGTGCACTTCCCAAAATACATTGGCCCAACATAGAATCAAGATAATGCAAAAGCCATCCCTGTTCCATCGATCACATGGGGCAGCCAAATACAACTCCCCTTGACAATGGCTTGGGCAATAGCAATACATAAATCTCAAGGCTTGACACTGGATAAAGCTACAATAGACATTGGAACTAAAGAAAGATAAGGAATAACATTCACAACTCTTTCCCATGTAATGTCAATTGAAGGAATACACATAGATATGCCTTTCTCTTTTGATAGATACTCCAGATTACGTGCCAACAAATATAATCTACTCTAAATCAAAGAAGAGGATTGCCTCAAACAACTGTGTGCATTTCCAAAATGATGGAATGTTTTTATTTTTTCTGGTAACTATATATCTTCTCCCTTCCCTCTTCATTTCAATGCATATAGAATTTCTACCATTTCTAATTTTGCTTCCTTATCGTTCCCTCCATAGTGCAGTTGCAACCACTCTCGCCAAGCTAGCCAGAGTTTTTCTTCTATGGTGATTACTAAGAGAATTTGTTGTTCAATTCTTTCATTATGCTTCTCCTCTCCTCAATGACAAACCTGAATTCCTTCCTCTTCTTTGGTTAACCATATAACATTTATATTTATTTTTTCTCTGAATTCATTCCTCTTCTTTGGTCAATGATCCCACTGCCAGTGCTCTTTCCTTCGAACCATCTACTGGTAGCTATATCTGATTGAAACCATTTTAGATTGCAAACATTCTCAGCTATAACTACAAATCTCCATAATACTAAATAGCTTCACAATCACATGTTTGGTATGGTGTACGAGCTATAACTACATTCCATTTATATACAAGTTAAGGCTATATGTCCTTTATTCCATCTCTTATTTCACAACTGCATTTCAAATTCTTTGTCATAAATGATACAACTGTATATACATTTAAAAATGTATAACATTGATTTCAACTCAACAAAATTCATAGGTACCAAAACAAAATTATATGGGAGTTATAATCATAAACAAATGGCATCCCACTATATGCACAAGGTATGCCTACATCTTATTTATATGATCTCTTCTATTACAGGTGCATTACATATTCTTTTTTTATAAATTTTAGAACTATTTATATTTCCTAATTTAGATATTGTCGAACAATGACACATGTTCATTGTACTAAGCTTCACATTGTCCTTTCATTTTTGCAAAACATACTCAAGATAAACAAATTCAGAAATAAGAAGAATACTATAATGGACATAATGATAATGATCATATCATCAAAAAAGTAGCCTACAACCAATGATTTCCAATATGTGTTGTTTATATTCATTTATAACATTGACTATGGTTGTTCTTGATTATCATAAAATATTTTTGGGATTTCAAATAGCTTGAAAATATTCTCTTGTGCGTAGTTGTATTGAAAAAATAAATTCAAATTTATCTTCCTTCAATGGCTATTGTTTTCATTAATTTTATCTATTGGTTGTCAATAAATTGCTCCCAAATTCTTTAAATTTCCCTTTTATGCACTAACGTATTCTCTTATTTATTTGATCTCTTCTATTGCAAGTGAATTACATATTATTTGTTATAAATTATACAACTGTTTATATTTCATAATTTAGATATTGTCTAAAAATGACACATGTTCATCGCTCTAAGCTTCATATTTTCCTTTCATTTTTGCAAAACATACTATTTTTTGGTGTTTCTGCATGGCAACAACTGAGACAAAATAAAAGTTATCCTATCTCTCTTAAAAGGTTGATCTCGATGAACAGAGAGATAACCCCAAGGTATTTCAGGTGTTAAGTCATGATAATGCAGTAGAACAAACTCAGTGATAAAATGTGAATATGCTGGTAATCACAAGGGGTCTTACGTACAAGTACTGGAAGCTCTAAACTCATCAAATTTAAGATATGGTGATGCTTTAACTTCAAGTTCTAACCATTTAATAAAATAAATAGAAAAAGATGAGGGTTTCAAAAGTTCTAATTGCTAATACTACTTCTAAGACTAATCATGCAAATGATGAAATATTTGGAATGGACAAATCCCTTAAACTAGTTTCTGGTCAACCCAGGCTATATCTACAATTTTGTAGAGAACAGTGCAATCTTCTAGGGTGTTAAAGATTTTTAGGCTGTAGCCACTCATTCAAGAAGGTTGAATGAACACATATAGTTGAACTAAGCACATGAATATGAGGTGCAGGTTGACCTTACACAAAATTCCCACAATCAAGAAGCTGCTAAGATATAAATAGAGATTGCTACAACACTCCATTTATTAAATCATCAACATTACAAACAAAATCTAAATTACATCCAAACATTCTCAAGTGATTTTAAAGATAAAAAAGGAAACATGCAAGATTATCCAATGCAAAGGAGGCACTAGCCATGACACAATGTCTGCACTTTGTATTAAATTGTCATATTCACATCATCTCTGGTCTGTTGCAACATTTGCTTGAAATGTAAAAACTAACTCCTAATCTGCTAACATGTTACCCTGTTGCTAACTCTAATGATTACAAGTCTTCTGAATTCATTAGTTAATAGAAGAACTCTAACTTAACCTACTGATCTCAAAGCCTCATTGAACCAACGAACGAATGAACCCCCATGACAGAGGCAAAGTTCCATACTTATAGAAACACCAGGCCTGCGGGAGGCAAAGCTAGGGTTACAAGAAACCACGACCACCAACTAGATCGGCCCCGACAGTTTGCAATAACCCGACACTCAACAATGAATGCAACAAGGACCCCATCAGATCAACCTCGGATCACATGTGACCAGGGGAGGGATCCTCAAGCCATGCCCAACAATAAATGAACACCTGCGTGAATGGAAACATGCGCACGAACACCAAGAGGAAAACAAACGGACCAGATCAAACAAAACCAGACCAAATGCACCAACCAAATCTGCCCGCCATTAATGAACATCAAATGCACTGACCTTGCATGCAGGAAAGGGTCTCGTGACAATAGCTACAAAGTGTACTTGACTACACTCACAAATCACACCCAAATCTTGAAAGTACATCCTACAAATTCTGGTTCGATCCAACCTGCATTCAAACACAACACCGTTAATGCCAAATACATCATCAAAATCCAAGCAGGCCCATAGAATTCCCAAAGTTAGAGAACCAAGTGAAAAAACCCAGGTGGGGGCAGAGCGGGAACAAAAACCCGCCCCGACGGAAGCGGAGGTAGAATGGGAACCAAAAGGGAATGCAAAGGGAAACTGGGCGGAACGAGAACCAAAATCCACCCTGATGGAAGCAGAGGTGGAACGAGAACCAAAAGGGAATGAAAAGGGAAACTAGGTGGAATGGGAACCAAAACCTACCCTGGCGGAAGCAGAGGTGGAATATAATGGAAAGGAGATGCAAACTTTGCGAAGTTCAAAGTTTAGATCCATCCCGGTCCCAGTCCCAACAAAACAACCAAAGAGGAAACCGAAGAAAAATCATGGGCAGAGAACCAAACCGGAGGCCAAAGATGAACGAAACAACGAAGAAAATGAGAATGCAGGAGGCGGAGCCGAAACGGGAAGGAAATGGATCCAAACTTTGAAAAAGTTCAGAGTTTGATTCCATCTCATTCCCACCTCCGACAAAAGAAAGGGAAAGTGAAGGGAAGAAAACCTAAGGGAGGAGAGCAACCCTTAGGATAGAACAAACAAAATGATGGAGAAAAGTGAGGAAGTGGGACGTAGGAAGTGGAGGTGGAACGAGAACGAGAACCAAACCTAGAACTTAGCAAAAGTTCAAAGTTAGGTCCCATCCCGGTTTTGCCTCTAGAAGAACAAAGGAAACAAGGAAAACAAGGGAAAAAGAAGAGAGAAAACCAACCCTTGGGCCCCAAACAAAACAACAAGGAAGAAAATAGAAGGCAAAAGAAGAACACCCCAAGAGGACATCCGCAAGATCCCAAAACCACTAGGAACTCAACACAAAGGGACTCCCAGACGAAGACAAGCTCCAAGGATCAAAATCTCAAGATTTTCAAAGATAAGCACAAAGAGGGGGCAAGCCATTGAAACATGCCAAAAGACCAAGCCAACAAAGGGTCCCCATTTTCAGAGGGGCGTGGGTGCAAAACTGCACAACACATACTCAAGAAAAAAAAAATTAGCGATAAGAATAATACTATAATGGACATAATGATAATGATCATATCAACAAAAAAGTAACTGGTGCAGGAGCACCTCGGGCATTCTATGCCTTAAATAGGAAATTATGTAAAATTTGAAGTTTCATCATGAAAATCATGTAAAAAGGTCATGTGTGGACCCATTTAAATATAATTAAGTCACCATTATGTCTCTATGAGCTTAAGGAAGTTAATTTGCAATTTTTCTTTTTGTTGCAAAAGATGTAAAATGCAAAATTGTAAAATATGCAAGATTAGGAAGGAAGTTGAAGAGTCACTTGATAGGAAAGGTTGATGGTCAGGAAGAAGTTGAAAGGGATGTTAGTTTAACTATTGGAAACATCTTTAAAATCATTGTAAAGGTGAGGAAAAGCACTGAACTTTGTATTTTGGAATAACTTTGGTGAATAAAAGTGCTATGTCTGTAAATAAGGTGTTGATTTCCTGTTGTTTATTAGTTTGTACAACCTGTACATAAACATATAGCCCTAAATTTTTTTGTTTTAGATAGACCCTTGAATTATCTCTCAATCGATCCTATTTTGGAGGAATTTGATTGAGTTTAACATTTGTTGGAGTCTACTTTTTGTATACCGTTTTATAAACCCCAATTTAAGGGTTTGAGAGTCTAGAGTGAGGTTTGATAACCATTCCACCATTGGAGGCTAGTTAGATAGGTGGTATGGGTTTATTTAGTTAGCTTTTCAATTTGATTGTGTGTGTAGGTGCAGGGGAAGGCAAGAATACATAGTTTTGTTGTTGCTCCAAGGGAATTTCAATGATTTCCATGCATTAGTTGATGCCTACAGACTAGGGTTTGGTGAAATTATAGTGGTAAAGGTTGGAGAGTGGTTTCTAGAGCTTGTACAAAAATATTTAAGCATGTTGGAATTTGTGGCAAGGTATTACGAGGTTTGGAATGCATTGAACCAATAAACCCCTATTAGACCAAGACAAAACTGACCTAGACCGAGGGTTTGTATTTTACAACATTTATGAGTCTTTCAAACTCCAAGAGTTGGTTATTTTGAAGTTTTATCACCCGTTAAAGGATTTTTTTCAGTTATTTGGTGTTGTGAAGTTGATTAGGTGTTACTTATTTTGATAAAAAGGCCTAATTGAGCCTATTTTGATGTGGGACAGTCATGTTTTTTCATATACTTTCCAAAACAACATACCGTAAGTCTGAAGTATGTTTAAGAAGATTGAAATGGGTCCTAGAATCTATATTTATATTTGTGTAATTGCATCTCTTTGAACAATTGTGATTGGTTTTGCCTATGAGGACTATTACAAGCATTTGGGGTCTAGGTTGTGAATATTGGAAGAATTGATGAATCAGAGTTTTCTGAAAGTTTTTTTAATTTAATTTATTTAAAATAATGATGGTTAAGGTGTACTTGGGTTGGGTAAGATTTTAGAAGCATGATTTGATGATTTGGTGACTTTTAGGAATATAGAATCAAGTTGCAAGATAGTGAAATATTGGTGAATATATTATTGACTTTTCAAGTTTGAGTTTTGGGTTTTAAGAACCCTCGAAGTCGGTAGATGCACTGCATCAATTGCTATCAGAGCTGGTTGATCTGGTGGTTTTTAAAGTTGTTGGTTGTAGGTGCTTGATCCATCTTAAAGCTGCAAGAGAGGAAGAGATGTGTGAAGGTGTATTGGTTACAGACAAGGTAGAGGTCTTTGTTCACTGTCCTCCAATAGAGATTAACCTGGGGAGAAGGTGCAAAGAGAGTGACACCACTAAGAGGAAGAGTGGTAGGTGCATCTTCTAGGATCTACTATTGGGT
This sequence comes from Sequoiadendron giganteum, assembly GCA_007115665.2. Lineage (NCBI taxonomy): Eukaryota > Viridiplantae > Streptophyta > Pinopsida > Cupressales > Cupressaceae > Sequoiadendron > Sequoiadendron giganteum. The sequence goes on along the minus strand of CM021107.1, from coordinate 110,934,276 downwards.
AAGATGGATGGTATGTTGAGTTTGTGTGATGAAGCAGTGAGGGAGGTGGATATCTGTTTGAAAATCACTTGAAGATTTTGTAGCCATTACAAAGTTGAAAGTTAGTTTGAAGAAAAGATGAGTGGAAAATATGAAGAGATGATGAGTAGGTCAAGAGAAGGTCAAGGATGAGTTGATTGAAGAGAGGAAAGATTGCTTAGAAAAGCATGGTGGAAGCATAATAAGGACAATCCTATGTCCTTTTATTGAGAAAAGGTTAGAGGAGAGTTAAGTACTGTGAAAGGACTGTCATGTGTCCTTTGATTCATAACAGTGATTGGTGAATCTGATGGGAAGAGAAAGAAAAGGAAAAAGACAAAGACAAGTGAAGAAGAGATCAAGGAAAAAGTTGGAATCAAGACAAAGGCAAGAGAAATTTTCAAGAACAAGGCAAGAAGTAGTCCAAGACAAAGGTATGTGTTGTGCATGTTTTTCACACATGCCTTGTTAAGGCAGGGACCCTCTTTTCTTTCTTTCCTTTTGTTGTTTGTTTGTCGTAGGGTCTTGAATTTGTCCCCTTAAGGGATGGGTCTTTTGGTATTGGTCTCGCTTCACCCACATGCTTGACGTTCAATTTGCATTTGTGATGCTCTTTGCAACATTTGACTTATGGCTTTGCTCTTGAAGAATCAATCTACACTTGGAATTGTCAAAATTGAGGCAAAATTGACTAAGTTGTGGGGAAGTTTGGTTAATCTGAGGTACCCCAAATTATCCAAACCTTAGTCTAGCTAGATAATTTGAGATCCCTCGGATTACCCAAAATCCGACCTCCTATCATTTTATCGAACCTTTTGAATGTACTAATAGGTATTTATTATGCATTTCAATGAGTTTCTTTGGGAATAATGCTGATTAATTGGTCATTTTTCCACTTTGTATGTTGTCGGTGCCTAATTGAGAAATTTTTTCATCGATCATGCCCTCCAATCAAGCTATTGTTGTGGATTTTCTTCCTCCTCAAAATAATTTTAGGTTTTCTGAGGGTTTATTATGAGCTTGCCATTGCATTCTTTCCTTGAGCATCTGCTCAAAGGTATGTCTCTGGTTATTTTCGAATGGATTTGTTTCCTTTTGGGATTTATTGGTGTTTTGATTGCAATTGATCATTCATTGAAGTTTGGGATTTTTATCTAAACCAATTATCTCTTCATCGTTTTGAGTCCTCGGGTTTGTTTCCATGAGTTTAGAAAATGGTTTTAATTTGTATACATTTGATGAATGGAGGTCATTGAAAACCATTTGGTTTGTTATTGCATGCCTTCTCCTATGATTTGTATTGAGATTTTGGAAGTACTGCTCAGTTCCAAAGCCATGATTCAAAAACCCTAAGTCTTGTATGCCCTAGTCATGCATGAGATTCAAATGGTAAAATGATATCAATAATCTTTGAAGTAAATTGTGAGAAGTGTTAAATGAACATTGATTTCAAGGGTGGGTTTTCTTTCATTCCTTTTGTGTTCGATGAAATGAAATCCAACACTTAGAGAGTTTTCAGTCACAAGATGATTTCGGTTAATCTGAGGTATCTCGGATTAACCGAGCCCTAATCCACTCGGATAATCTGAGCCCTCTTGGATTAATCGAACCTACCTTCTATTCAGTTTCACTTCAAATGAGGTCAACACTTAGGCAAATTTTCACTCATCTTTTCATCTATTGAATCCAAGTAAGCTAGGATTAATAGAGTGAAGGCTCATTCAGGTAATACAAGGTTCGGTGAAATACCCGAACTTCACAGAATTCGATACATAATTTTATTTGAATTTCAAATAAAGATGATTTGTCTCCCAAATTTGAAATGATGAACATTCAAATGATAAAAATGGTAAGGGACTCATGAATGAAGAATTGTTGATCACTGAAAGTCAAATTCAGGTTAATCTTGGTAAATCTAAGATAGCTTGGATTACCTGAGCTCTAATCTAGCCAGGTAATTCGAGCTAGCTCGGATTACCCGAATTCACTCTATTTTGCTCCAAAGCATAAAGAAATGCTTGCATATTGGGTTGTTTATTGATTTTGATCAATTTGAATAAGATTTGTATGCATAAGATCTCTTGAATTAAGTGACTTACTTTTATTGCCATTAGAGTTTAAATGACTATAAGTTTGTGAATGACTTATCTTTCATTTATATTGTTACATGGGATGGATTTTTCATTTACATACACCACTTGTTCACTTGTTCATTCACATTTATTTTAGTATGGTAGGGAAGTGGGTTGTCCCTCTCATTTTATCATTTGGGGTTCATAACAATATCCTTGATTTGCATTTAGCAAAGTCATTTAGCATGTAATTACTAATCTTATGATGCTATATTGTTACTTGCATTTGGGTAATGATGGTTTATTCTATAGATGCAAGGTGAATTGAGCCTTGATAATGTCACTAAGACAAAAGCTACTCTAGTACAAGAAGAGGTCCAGAGAAGACAAGAAAGGATGAAGTATGATTTAAAAGGTATCTAGCCAGTGTCAAAGATTTATTTTTCTTGGGACAAGATTGGAGACACAAATATGGGACATGTGGACTATAATGATTCTAATCAAAGAATGTATGGCAATGCACCTACTTGGCTAGCTCAAATCCTCACTCACATTGGCTTGGAACAAGTAGTAGGTTTCCCTCCAACACAACTTTGTCCAAAGCTTGTCTTAGAGTGTGCAAAGCACTATGACTCCAGGACAAGGATCATAATTGGGCCACAAGGAAGGGTTATGAAAAACCTCACCGAGGAGTCCATTTTAAAGATTTTTAACATTGCTTCACATCACCACTTTATTGAGGAGATTAACATTGGAGAAGTGATCAAGTTCTATGATGAAGACCTCGACAGAGCTTTGGAGATCATGAACAATTCTTGGATACTGAAGCTGAATTCTCAGTATTCTAAGTTTCCCAAGCAATTGCACAAGAGTGAATTTAAGATGGAATACCATGACATTATAACCCACTTAGGTAGGGTACTGAGAGTAGAAGAAGCCCACATCTTTCAGCCTTGGATGTTCTTCCCCATCCAATAAATTGTAGCAAATGAACATTATCATTGGGCTAGAATCATAAGCAATAACCTGGATGCCCAATTGAGAAGTGTGCAGGAAATAGATAAATTCACCATGAAATTATATTTGGTAGACATGTTAGCAAGAAAAACCAACTACAAGGGATTGAGTTGCAGGGGAACATTGGGAAAGGATAGAATTTGGGATGTATACCCTCAATTACAGTACAATATATCCAACTACAGAAGGGAAAATGACGCGTTCTTCATGTTTATTCCCAGGTTGCTACAAAACACCCTTTATGTTAGAATAACTATTGAGGCCATGGATTTAATTAGATGATATGGGCAAAGGTTCATCCAATTTCCAAAATTCACATACATCTGAGTACAGGGATCTCCCATTGTCCCACTCAAATTACCATGGTATCCAAAAAAAAAAACTTCTAATGTTGGAATTGACAACGCAGATGATGGCCTTTGAGGAGATCCTATAATAGATTATGAAGAGGAAAGGACTGGGAGAAAAGTTTCCATTGATCATTGGGACTCTAGAGTCTTGCCCTTCCATTCAAAGTGCTCAACACTCTAAGAAGGAGATGGCACAATTTGAGTTGTATTCTCATACCAACATGAATATGTTTGACCCCTATGGAAAGACCATGAAGTAGGACAATAGAAAATTCTAGCATAAGGAATACATAGAAGACTATTGGGAAAATTATAGAGATGACTTTGAAGTTCTCAGAAGAAGGTTCTCCTGGATTCCCCTCAAAATGATAAGGTTGTACAAGATAATAGAAGTGCCCGATCAAGTGCAGGATGATGAGGGGGACTTGGTGCAACGATAGGATTATGAACCATATAGGAGAAAGCCATTACCATAGATAAATTGGTCAGAAGGAGAACTAATAGATCTTGACCAGATAACTGAGCTAGTCAAGAGGTATTCAAGGAAATGGGTAAAGAAAAAGATGTAGGAACTAGAGTTCGATGGCACTAAGTTCATGTATGACTTGATGGGAGACATGGAACCTCACTCTAAAGAAGGAGTAGAAGAAGCAAAAGATAATGTCTTAGAGCTTTAGGTAAATGAAGAGCAGTAAGGTGATAAATCTATTATAGTCAAAAGAAGAACCAGGAGCCAAGCACAAGCAAAGAAAGAGGAGAAACCATCTCCCAAATCCAAGAAAACTCCTCAAGTTAGCACTATTGTTGTAGAAGGTGAGACATGTCAACCGGTGAGGAAAAGGAAATTGGTTACAAGAATAAAAAAGGTAGAAAGGGACATGTAGATACTGATGCTCCTTCCTCGGCTAAAGTCATGGAGATAGAGATTTCTAGGGGAAAACCCCAAGTATATGTAAGGAAGAGTCCTCCCAAGTGTAAGGTGTCTTTAACAAAGGAAGTAAAAAAGGTAGAAGAGAAGAGGCAAGATGTACCTCCCATTGACTATTAGGAAGAAGAGGTGAATACAACGAATAATTCTCCTCCTCAAAATATGCAAACATCAGAAGAGGCTATACAAGAAGAAGGTAATATATCCAGTAACCCCAAACAACATGAATTAGAGGATGAAAAAATATCTACTCCTACCAATGAGGAATGGAGGTAGATGATGTAGGAATTGGAACAGTCTAACTTGGATGCATAGGACAAAAATGTAAGATCCCAAGTAATTTAAGAAAAGAAATCCAAGTCTTAGGAGAAAGAAGTAATTAATGAGGAAGAGAATCAACCTGAAATTGAAAATAACGTGGAAGAGATAGTAGAAAATCCACAAAAATATAGGGGCAAGCAAGTAGCTCCTTCTCTGGAGGTGAATGCAGAGCAACTCACTTGGCTAGAGAAGAGAGTAAGCAAAAAACCAATTTTTGTTCAGGAAGAGACTCCCAATTGGGACAAGTTATTAGAATAGTGGGGGGAGCCAAAGAAAAGGAAGAGGGCAAGAACATTTTCAAGTATCTCTCAGGATGAGTTCATCAACCGAATTATGCACGTAGCAATACCAACAAATGAAAAATTCAAGGATGAGGTTAGGCCATCTGATTACAAAGTGCAAACTATCAATTTGGGACCAACCACCAAGGAGAAAGAGAAGGAGGAATTATGAGACTCTTCTCAGGAAATTTTGAGAAGATTGGATAAGGAAACATAGGAAAAGGAGAAGCAGTTGAATGATGTTTATACATATGTTTCACATTTAATGAAACCATTGCAGGTTGTTGGAAGCGAAAGTATAACTCATGAAGGATTGTTGCCTAAGGAGGTAATTTATGAAATTGAGAGGTTGAATTCCTCTATTCACAATACTCAAGGGTGGCTCCAGGGTGTTAGTAAAAGAGGAGATGAAGCAATTGAGAAAATTCTCAGAATTCACACCAATGCTTCTGATTTTCTTGAGCATACTTCACAATTTACTGCAGATTGCAAGAAGGCTGACGATTCTACTATTGAAGAGTTAAAGAAATTTTTGGAAATATCAAGGGAACAATTGGCCAAGTTAAATGCCTTCTCTTGAGATGAAATTGGAAAGGTGAAGGAGTGGAATGAAGTTTGGAATTAAAAGAAAGAACTCCTCACTAAAGTTTTGAAAAAGATAATGAAATTACAAGGAAAGATGAAAGAGATATACAATAGTTGTGTTAGCTTCCTGGAGATAGTGACTGGGAGGAAGGAGTTTCTTTAGAAAAAACATGAATGTTGACCAATTACAGGCTTGGTGGCATGAAATTTATGCCCCTTATAATATTACTCCAATAGAAAAGGACCACCTAGAAGATGCAACCATCTACATTTCCAAGCTGGATAAATATCACGAGTTTCAAATAGAGAGGAATAAAGTGATACCATTGTGTTGGGAAGAATATAGAAGTAATCAAATAAGAATTAAATTTATTCCAGTTCTTGATCCGACAGATGTTGACGAATTACTAGAAAAGGCCAAGGAACTGACTTAGAAATTGGAAGCCAGTAAGATAGGAGAAGACAACCAACAAGATGCCACCTAGGAATCCATGTCAGATCGGCAGGCACTGGCGAATTTTTTAGTTTTATTCCAAAAATAGAATACGTCAAAAGTTCTTAGATCACCTAGAGACCCCACTTACAAATTTGTGGAATGTAATTTTGTCTTATTCAAGGGAATCTTTTAGCAGCCATGCATGGTTTGGCTAAACTTAATAAATTTAGATGCATGGTTGACCTAGCTCTATGAGCCCTAATTTTAGGTCACCCTGGGGGTTTTTTTCCTATAAATTGAGGCTTTGGCTTCATTCTCGAGGGTTAGAAATTATTGTAATAGTTGTAGTTGAGATAGGAGTTGAAATTTTTATAGGGGAAAGTGTTGAAAACATTGAGAATAATGAATTGTTGCAAATATTGGGTGATTCAATATAAGAAAATACATTGTTATTTGGTGCTTTTCTTGGTGTTGTTTCACTGTGCATGGTTCTGGTTATTCCATATCTTTAAAGTTGCTTTGAATTTATCAGTTGCATGTTAGATCTTAGAGTTAGATATGATGCGATGGTGTTCCTGGTTTAATATTTGTAGTGTTAGAGCAATCTTTGGTCCATACTTCTAGCAGCTTGTTGATTGTAAGTTGTGTAAAGTTAGCTCGAGCCTTGATTCTACGTGTTAAAGTCCAGTTGTGGGTGTTTATTCATTTCAGTCTTTGGATAAGTTTGATATGTGTGAATGCTTATTATTTGAAAATATTTTCATTCCTTGGAAGATTGCACTACTTTTGTGATACTGCAGGTTTAATCTGGGTTTAGCAGAATTTAGTATTGAGGGATTAGTCCACTTCAAGTGTTGAATCATTTTCATTGTTGGTCTTAGTCTTAGTTTACCTTTTCAGAAAGTCTCTCTCTTGGACCCTGATCTATTTTATCATTTCTTTAAATCTGGGTTAGTTTTAGGATTGGAAGTATCAAAATACAAAAAAAAGATCTGATGAGTTTGGAACTTCTAGTTGTTGTTTTGTAAGGCCCCTTGTGATTACCAAGATTTTCACATTTATCACTAAGTTGTTTTATTGCATTGTCAAGACCTGACGTTAGAGACCTTGGGGTTATCTCTTGAGGCTTGTTGAAAGAGATTTACCTTTCAAGAGATATAGGATTTCAACATTCTATCTGAGTTGTTTTCATGTAGAAAACACCATCAACAGTATGCAGGTGTGAAGAATCAAGGGTTATGCAATACATTTCCAAAGGGACTTGGAAACTTTTTAGGCCGACTGTTTGGTGCAGGAGCACCTTGGGCATTCTATGCTTGAGATAGGCAATTATGTAAAATTTGAAGTTACATCATGAAAATCATGTAAAAAGGTCATGTGTGGACCCATTTAAATATAATTAAGTCACCATTAGGTCTCTAGGAGGTTAATTTTTACATTTTTTTATCTTGTCTCTTCTTGTTACATTGTCTATTTATTAGAAAATTATTCTTCAATTGCTTTAATGTTTTCTTTTTCTCTTAATATGACTTCTCATTTTGCTGACCTTGTTTTACTTTTTAATATATATTTTTAGCCCTTTTTCTCTTTTCTAGTTGTAGACACAAAAAATATACAGATATATCCTATACACTTGATCCTAATTTTACTAACACCAATTCATCTTGAATCATCTCCTTTGCTAGTCATTTAATTAAATAATCTTTATTTAATTAAATTCATCATATTTCATCTCTTAATTAAATAAATCAAATTTTTCTGTTTAATAAATCATTTTCTATTTGTTAAATAAATCATTTTGTTTAGTTAATCCTATAGTTCGTCTTTTAATTAAATAATTCATTTTATTTAATTAATCTCTAAAGTCATCTCATTTAAATTAAATAAATTTATCTTTATTTGATTTAAAACTAACACCATTCTCTTTAATTAAATAAATTAAACTTTATTTAATTAAGTCTAAATTCATCTTCCTCTCAACTTTGATATAAATCAATCCAAAAATCTAAATCAAATTGTCACATCAACTAATGTCCTTTTAAATTAATCAAATCCTGATTAATCTTAATCTTAATCCCCTCAAATCCTCTAGCTTTTACATCTTGCACAAGTAAATTATTTTATTTGATTTATTAAATCTCCTATTTTCTCTCAACATGACATCAAAGAGGGAATATTCTTCAAAATTTCAAAAATCCCTCCAAAAGGGTGTGTACATGCAACAAGGAATTAAAAGCCTCTTACATGTCCTTTGCCTTGAGCCAAGTGGCATTAACTCCATTCATTTCTCCCTCCAACTTGTCATTTCATCAATTTCAAATATCCACGTAATAGCATTTATGTGCACATTCATCAAAATGTGCTCCACCTTTGTCTACTCCCATGTTGACAAGTGGCCTTTTTCTATTGGTTGGTCTTTTTTCCCACATTCATCGCTTTTGCCTCTTTCTCCATCATTCTCTTCTAGAAATAGAAGGCTCTCATTATGATTTTAGATCCACAACTTCATGCAACATTACTATCTTGAATTTTTGAGCAATCTCCATCCATCTTTAGCCATTTTCATATTGTCATAGCTAGGTTATGGAGAAATTTTTCCAAGGAGTATCAAATCTTCACCATTGATAATCAAGCTTGCAAGGAATTGGGAAAGGGCCATTTTCCACATCAAAATGGCACTAATTCCCCCATGGGATTGAGAGTTTGATCATTTAAATAGGATTTAATATATTTTTTAATTGTGTTCTTCATATTATTTCTTGTTTTCATGTTTCAAATGGATTTCATGGGGACTGTTGTTTCTAACTTGCATATTGGAATAATTGTGTGTTTTTTCTTTGTGTTTGTGTAGGTCTAGGATCACCTTTCATATTTTGGCACTAGAAGGAGGGTGAATTTGAAGAATCTAACATGTTTTTTTTGAGAAATTCTATTTTTTTTTTTGAAGTTTTTATGTCTATAGGAAAACTGCACCGCTGATAGTAAAACTCCACCGCTAGCAGTCCAATGACACCATATAGCGATGCTGAAAAACTCCAAACCATGACACTGAGTCAATCCCACCAAAAAATTTGAATTCCAAACTGCGACGCTCTGCCATTTTCTTGTCGACTACCCATCCAAACTCCAAACTCCACTGCTGGTCAAAACAACTCCGCATTTGCGCTCACTAGTGTTTGCACAGTTCATCGCTATCAATCCTAGTAGCATTCTATAGCGACACTAAATTCTTTAAACTGTGTTGTCTTCGTAGACTACACAGCTGGAGTTGGGTAGAAGGTAGTTTTCAAATTAATTTCAACATGTGTTTCTTCATTTTGATTTCTTTTGATTCCTAACTAGTTTTTGGCCTCTATTTTTTTAGTATTAACCAGTTTTTGTAGATTGGCTTGATCAAAAGAAAAGGGATTAAACAAAGACAAGGACTTCTCTATGGCATCATCATTTCATTGTATCAAGTGTTTTTAAACACTTTGGGGAGAAATTATAATCCCTTTTCTAAGGAATTTGTCATGACCATGCTTTTTAGGACTCAATAATTTTTGTTTAGGCTTAAAAAGAACAAAGCAAAGGGATTAAAAAGAACGATAGGCAATTTACTAGATTTTTATTTTTGACTTAACAATTGAACAAACAAATCTCACACTTGAAATTTGTTTCTTAAAAGGAACTTGTATTCTTGATTTTGAAGGATTAAAATGAAGATGTGAATTTTATGTTTTGTAATCCCTTATCCAAAGTAATATCATTTAAAAAGACGTATGCGCTTCTCTCGCGCCTCATGATGATCTTAAGAATCAAAAGGATTTTTTGTGATATTAAGTTGTATAATTGATTACCTCCACACTTCAATTTGGATTCTTAAAATTGAACAAAATATTGCTAGTGTGAGTGGAGTATATCGTGAGTGTTCTCTCTTTGTTTCTCAATGAAGATTGATTAAACTACAGATGTGATTTCTTGATTTTATTTATCCTTAGAGGGCCTTCCTGGTGAGAAAAAGTAATCAGCCCAGGGAACGACCCAACCGAGAACACGTTGAAGCCAAGCGACTTCCAACCAGTATATAAGTATGGGTACTTAAGGAAAGTTCAAGTATCACAAGGATTGTTCCAACAAGAAGGGAAGAAATGGTCTCTTGCCGTATGAATGATCCCCCATGAATGAAATCCTATACTAGAACCTTTTGTTTAGAAGGCCCAAATCCTTAAATATATTTGTTGGTGCAAGAATGGTCATTCTGAAGCCGTCTCACATTTTTATGGCTCTTAGTAGAGATGAGAAGTATGCCATGGGAGTTTCATGGGTACTGATGCTTGGCTGACTCAAGAAGTGTGTGTCGTGGAGGGGAGAAAGTGTGGTCAAGCATGTAATCATCTGCTAAGAGTAGGCATAGATGGATTTATCCAAGTGGGAACTCAACAAATATTCACTCATTTTATCCTAGGATTTTGCATCACTTTGCAATCAAAGCACTTTGCTTGGATCTAAAAAACTTGAAAAAAAACATTCACCAAATCCTCAAAATTTCAAACCCTTTAGGAGGAACAAATACCTTTGAAAAATCCAAGTGCTCTTTCTTGCGCTAGGGATTTCATCCTTAGAGGCTTCTAAGTATTTGGATTTATATCACAATTTTCTCTTACTAAAGTCAACATTAGGAAACTATTGCCTTGATTTCCTTGATTCCCACATAATGGACCTTATGGGATGAAAAGAAATTAGGACACTAGACATTTAGTTTGAAACATAATCAATAAAGTGTTTGTGGTAAAAAGAATCAATCCAAGCAAGATAACAAATAATTGAACCTCACATGTTCTTGATCCCATCATTTCCCGCAAGGTCAAAGTTCCCAAGCCAAATCATGACAAGTTCCTTAGTCCAAAAGCCCATGAGGAACGCCTTTCAAGAATTCATGAAGTTAGGGAAAGGTTCGTCTATAATTTTTACAAGAAATCTTCAAAGAAGAATCCCATTTTGTATGAATTTTATTACAATCAAGATCCAAGTCTCTTTCAAATATTTGCATTTCTCACATAGGAAGTACAAAAATGTTCTTCAATACTGAGGTCTTGTAGAAAGGAAGTCTTTCTAAGTCCAATCTAGGATCAAAATAAAAAAATTCATGCATCCCTCAAACAACAATCAAATCTCATCCCACCAACAATTGTTAGAATCTTGGAAAAATCCCTCATGCTAGGCTTTTGGAAAATCCTTTAAATCAAATAAAAAATCATCTTGTTTGACTATGTATGTGTAGATGAATCCTTCTTCATATTCTTAGTTAAATTATCAATCCTTGTGAACAAATTTATCCCTTGATAACATCCAACATCTTGGGGTTTACAAATTCATTATCCAAATCCAAATCCAAATCCATACCAAATAAAATAAAAAAACCAAAAATCCAAAAGTAACAAAGTCTAGTATCCCTTCAAGATTCTTATGAGTTCAATCATTCACACCACCCATCCTCCATTTATCTCATCCCCATCCTTTGATCGTTAAAGAAAACTTGGATTTTATTCTTTGAGCCTAAAGTTTAGACCAACCTATGGTGTCAGAGGTTCATCTCTTACATTCTTGAAAATTGATCCCTATTTTATGGTTCAAACTCGATCTCAATAAAATAAAAACATGGAAGCTAACAAAGAAACATCTACTTCAAGTGACTTGAGTCAAACCACACCCAAAATCAATCCCATTGGATCTAGCAATACTCCACCCAATCTTCCTCTAGTATCAAAAGATTCACAAGAGGAAGGTCAAGTGGAAGACATCACCCATAATATCTTGGGGATGACTCAAGATGAAATCATAGAAATGGTCCAAAATCCCGAGAATCACAAAAAATTCAATGCCATGATGAGACTCAATCCTTCACAATATATGCTAGAATTGGAAAAGGAAGGGGCTAAACTCCATTCTGATTTAGACATAAAAACTATTGTGGAGACACCTCTCAAGATTATTCCACCGGATCTCATTCACACCATATTTTCAAAGCATTATTCAACCCATCCCCCAACCCCCATCATCTCTTTCTCCAACTCAACCAATTGTCAAGAAGGGGAGTTCGTTACTTCATGCTCTTCAAACTCATCCCCTTGTGAACAACCAAGACTTTGATGCAAACACCATCTTGGTTCAATCCATCCCTCAAGATCCAAAACACCCACATGTTCCACTCATCTTTCATGACACCAATAATCCATCCACTTTCATGGCAGTATCGACATATCCTCTTAACACACTAATCTCTCTACCCATGACCTTACAAGGAGATGGTGGATTATTTGGACAAGGGGGAATGTTTGATCCCTCATCATCATCATTTTCTCAAATGAACATACCACATGTCCCCCCACCACTTCCTCCACTTACATCAACACCCGCACCAATCCTCAGTTTAGGGCAACCCCCTTTACCTATCCAAAATTAGTCAAATCAAATCAATCTACCAAGCGTACCAAATACTACTGGCCTACCACCAACATCACAAAAATAAGTGGTGCCAATCTAAACATCTCAAATATCTCAAAATTTGGTCTCCCAAGGACCTAGTTCATTCACCATACCCACCATCATGCAACCCATCATCATCACTCAAACACCCCAACAAAGTCTCATCACACCATCTCATACCATCCCGAATCCTCTACCTTTTCCACCAAATCCCAACATGGCCAACAATTCCAAACCTAGCAAGCCACACAAGCTGCACAAAAAGCACAAATGCAACAAGTTGCACATCAGGCTCAACAAGCTGCTCGAGCACAAGCACAAGCATTGCTACAACAACAACAAGCCCAAGCACAAGCATAGGATTTATTACAACATGTTGCACAGTATTCCCAAGCTTTCCAAGTGGCCCAAGCTGCACAAGCACAAGCACAAGCCCAACATCAAGCACAAAAAACCTTGTTACAACAATAGGCTTACCAACAAGCCTTACATCAATACCAAGTGCAACAACAAGCAACACAACAACAAGCAGCTCAACAACAAGCCCAAAAACAAGCATTGTTGGGGCAACAACAACAACAAGCCCAAAAAAAAGCGTTGTTGGCACAACAATAGCAATAAGACCAAAAAAAAGATTTGTTGGTACAACAACAATTACAAGCATATCAACAAGCGTTGGTTGTGCAAAAAAAACCCACTAATGCACCAGCCAGTCCAAAAGTTACCACACCCGTCATCACTACTCCAACCCAAAACAAATTCATCCCACCACCTCACCCTCAAGAATACTTTTCCACCCAAATGAAAAAACTCTCACAACAGTTGTGGACATCCAATTTGGGAAGACCCATAAATCACAAGGATATCTATGATCTTATCCATTCGATAGGAGCATTATGATGAAACCATTTCCACAAGGCTTCGAGATCCTAAAATTTGACAAGTACTATGGACTTGGAAATCTTGAAGATCACATCAGGGAGTTGCACATGCACTGCATGGAAGTAGCCTATGATGACTCCTATCTAATGAGGCTCTTCCCATGAAGTTTGGCTGGCCTAGCCATGGAATGGTTCTCTCGACTTCCTCTAGGGATCAAGAAATTTCAAGAAATTGTGGATGCCTTTATGCAAAATTATTCATTCAACATGGGCATGGATGTAAGCTTGGAGGAACTATCCAAATTCAAGGTAAACAAGGGAGAATAATTTGCGTCTTTCTTACAACAATGGTGATCCAAAGATAATAGAAGCAAGTGGTCTATACCAAAAGAATAACAAGTCGAGACTATCATCAGAAATCTTGAAGGAACTCTGGCCTTCCATCTGAAAGTCCAATGCATCATCTCCTATGATCAACTCATCCCTAAAGCTCTCAACATCGAAAGAGATCTCATCGCACAAGGGGGAACAACTGATTATCAAGATAATTGCCCATCGACAAGCTATAATGACAAACCATGAGCATGGGTGAAAAATAAGAATATTACCAATGATAGTGTTATTGATGCTAAGGTTGTGATCAATTCTCCAAATGCAAACATGCAAAAAAAATGTATCAACAACCTTAGAATAATACCCAGAACAACCCCCGGTCTAACACGTCTCATCAAAAAATGAACACATAGACAATCGATAATGTCAATGATCAAAGTGGACCATCCACAAGAAGTCGATATCCTCCAAAGAGAAAGTACACACCACTTGGAGAATCGATGAAATCTGTCATGAAGTGACTCATTGATGCCAAAATCACCACACTCCTAGTCATCAAAAATTACCAGGAGGCTCAAGTCAAGGTACCTTGGTATAACAAGAACTATCTATGTGATTTTCATAAAATCAAGGGACACACAACACCCGATTGCATGAGATGCAAGAACCTGATCCAAGACCTCATTGATGACAAGACTATCAAAGTTGAGCAACCAGATGGAAATCAAGACCCAAAGATATACATGAATCCATTGCTAGATCATAACAAGTCAAATAACAATGGCAAAGGAAAGAAGTATGGTAATGTCAACCATGTCTATGACCTTGTTGTCACATCCTTAGATGAATGGGTAGGTGTTTTCCATATCCTAGGATCTAAAGCCGAGCATGGAGTCACCACACGAGGTGGAAAAATCACCATCCCCAAACCGTCCACACAAGCCAGAGCACCCCCCACAAATTCAAAGTTAGTCGCTAGTGGCTATAATTTATTGGAACAACTCAAGAAGACCCCCGCTCAGATCTCCATCATGGAGTTGCTGAAAATTTCACCTGCTCATAGGGAAATTTTAAAAAAGGCCCTTGTTGATTCTTCTATACCCACAAAAATTGATGCATATCAATTTCAAGCTATGGTCAAAAACATCACCAAGTCACATCTCCTCTCATTCTCTGAAGATCTCCCTGCCCAACCATCTCACAATCATGCACTTCATCTAGAAGTCTTTGTCCATAAGAATAAAGTCAAACGGGTCTTGGTGGGTGGAGGTGCAGGGTTGAATATCTATTTCCTCAAGCTAATAAAGAATCTAAGATTCTCTGAAGACATGATTGAAAAGGGAAAAGGAATTACCATCCGAGCTTATGATGATCAAGAAAGAGTGTCTCAAGGCATCATTTCACTTCCTATCCAAGTAGGACTAGCCACCATGGATACTACCTGCCAGGTCCTCAATCTTGACCTCCCTTACAACATTCTCCTAGGGTGCCCATGGATTCATGGGATGAAGGAAGTTGCATCCACATTTCACTAATCTGTTAAATTCCCCTTTGAAAACAAAGAGGTCACCATCCATGGTGATCTTGAGCCCTTTTCTTACTTCAGAAACCTTGAGGCCAAATATTACAGTCCCCCAAGTGCCCAAAAAGGATGAAGGTCCTTCAAATCCATACGTGGACCCATCCACCTTACCATCCAAATCCACTTCTAAGATAAAGACACCTTCTATTCTTATCATTTTTGATATCAAGGTCATTATCCAAGACAACGGGTGTGGAGTTTACAAAATGAAAAAAGGGTGTCTTTGTAGTAGGAGAGTTACCTCAATCTCCTAGGACCCATGGACAATCACAACTAGCCAATACAACATCTCAAACCTTCAGAGCAGATCCCTCCCAATTTAGAAGTAGGGGAGATCTAGGCCGAGAAGTGGTGGATGAAAGAGATATATCATTATCATCTATCAAGATGAAAGACCTATACGAACCCTTCCTATGGATGATTCCAACAAAGGACTCCAATTTATGTTGGGCATGGACTATAATAAGATTGAAAGCCTTGGGAAAAACAACAATGATCAACTAGAACCTATCATTGTTGAGAAGCACATGAAAAATATTGGCCTTGGATGTACCCCTCTGAGTATAACCATACATGGAAAAAGCTCCCATGTTAAAGAAGTTGAAGATCCACTTCATTTACTAGTATCCATAGGTTGAGTCATAGATAATTTTACCGTTGACATAACTGACATATATGGGAGTGACAGTGATGAGGGTACCCTTATTGAATTACCTATGTTGTTTGAAGACTCCTCCTTATTCATGATTTCCACTCTATCTTTTGAGTCGAACAACCAAACCCGTGAGTTAAAACTATTGTAACCTCAACTAATAAACTACGACCAACGAGGACTGCTGATTTTAGACACATTCAAAAATGATGAGGCACTCTTGAAATTCATGGGATTGTAGGATAATGTACCTTATGGAGATCACAAAGCTAGATTTGACATTTAACTAGACACACATGCTTATTATGGGGAAACGATTGAATCCCTCAGTCGCAAAAGTGAAAATTTGAGAATAATCTCTAGGTCTTTAAGTGAAAACCACACTGTGGCACTTTCAGACCCAAAAATAGTAAAAACAAAGGACACATCCAATGGTGAAAACCTCTCTGAGGCATCAGAGGATGAGGGATTCAATATTCCTCTCAGTGATATTCATCAGGAGAAGTCAACAGTCTTAGCAGAAAAGTGTAATCCCATCAACTTAGGGACTGAGGCGACACCACATATAACATTTTATGTATAGTCACTTCTAACTGAAGAACAAGAGCTCCTAGCTACCTTCCTGAGGGAAAGAAAGGTGAAATTTGCATGGACCTACACTGATATGCTAGGTCTCGATCTAGAAGTTGTGGTTCACCATCTTGCAGTATACTGAGAGGCAAAGCCAGTGAAACAAAAGCTAAGGAAAATGCACCCACATATCGCACTATTAGTCAAGCTTGAGTTGAAAAATATCCTATATGCTGGCTTCATATGACCAATTGACTATCTAGAGTGGGTTTCAAATCTTGTACCTATCTCAAAGCCTACTGGGGGAATACGGATCCACACTGACTTCAGAGATCTAAACAAAGCATGTCCTAAGGACGATTTCCCTCTCCCAAACATGGACATGATTATGGATATGACAAAGGGACATGAAATGCTATCACTAATGGATGGATTCTCAAGGTACAACTAGATCATGATAGCTAAAGAAGATCAACACAAGACAACTTTCACCTATCCATGAGGAACATATTGTTGGAACATGATGCCATTTGGATTGAAGAACGTTGAAGCCACCTATGAAAGGGCCACGACTCTCATCTTTCATGAAATGATTCAAAAGTTTATAGAGGACTATGTGGATTACATACTGGCCATGTCAAGAAAGTTACAAGATAACATAGTATCATTGAGCTCAATATTTGATAGGTTAAAGGGAATATAAGGTTAGGCTCAATCCAAAGAAGTGTGTCTTCGGGGTGCAATCGGGAAAGCTCCTAGGGTATATTGTGTCCATGAGAGGAATCAAGATAGATCCCACCATAGTTAAAAAAATACTTGAGATAGAAGCACCAAGGACATTAAAACAACTAAGAATCTTGCAAGGAAGACTCCAGTCCATCTGGAAATTAATAGCGTAATTAGTAGATAAGGCAATCCCATATTCTCATCTACTCCACAAGCGGGTAGCATACAGATGGGATGATAAATGTGATTAGGAATTCAAAAAGATCAAGGAGTACTTGATCACACCACCAGTTCTTATGCCACAAATTCCAAGAAAACCCTTGATCTTGTATATATTAGCAATAACAACAACCCTTAGTGCTCTCTTAGCACAACATGATGAAAATGAGGAGAGAGAAATTTATTACATTAGTAGAACCATGGTGGGACACGAGATGAATTACACATCCATTGAGAAAGATTTCTAAGTAGTCATGTTCGCAACACAAAAATTTAGACACTATATGTTGGCACACCAGATAAAACTCATTGCCAAGATAGACACTCTCAAGTATCTTCTTTCTAAAGCAACACTCATAGGGAGAACAACTAAATGGGTTATGATCCTAATAGAACAAAATATTGAGTATGTGGAATGGAAGGCCATTAAAGGAAAAGTGATTGTAGATCAGTTGGCAAAGGCACCAATGTACTCAGAAAATATTCTTGTATCAAAATTCCTTGATGAGTCCATTTTTTAATATAAGCATAGCAGATCACTGTAAAATGTACTTTGATGGATCCTACACACAACATGGGTCATGGGCTAGAATCTTCTTAATTACACCACAAGGAGATTGCATACCCAAATCATATAATTTATCCTTTGCTTGCACAAATAATATTGTGGAATATGAGGCTCTTGTCATAGGGTTGAGAATTGTCACATAGTGGTAGATCATGGCACTCAAGGTCTATGGAGATTCACAACTTATCATCAACCAGGTCAATGACGAATATGAAATGAGGGATGACAAGTTGAATCCATATAAGAAAATAATAGAAAGCCTCAAATATTCCTTCATTGAAATCACATTCGAGCAGATACCAGGAGAAAATAATAGAGTAGTGGATGCTATGGAAACAATTGGATTGCTACTTGATTTCCCATGCAATGTCCCAAAGAAAGAATTCCTTGTAGAGTAGCTTCTCATACTAGATTTCAAGGTACCAGAGTCTGAATTTGTGTGTGAAATTGTTGGTCCTGGTAACCCATGGTATCATGACATATACACTTACCATAGAATAGGAGTCCTCCCTGCCGATATCACTCCCAACCTTAAGAAACCCTTTGTAGAAAAGTTGACTCTCTTTGTTATCTTAGGTGACACCCTATATCATAGGAGTATTGAGGGTAACTTGTTACGATGCTTAAACATAGAGGAAGCTTCGAATGCTTTAACAAAGGTACATAATGGAATCTATGGTTCACATTTGAGTGGTATGACCCTAGCCAAGAAGCTGTTGAGAACGGGGTACTATTGGCCGATGATGGAAAGAGAAGTCCACAAATATCTCATTCATGCACGAGCTCAGGAGCTCCACCCAATTGTTACACCTTGGTGCTTCTCACAGTGGGGGCTCACTTTCATTAGAAAAATCACCCCCACCTCATCAAATGGACATAAGTTCATCATTACCACCACAAAATACTTCACAAAGTGGGTAGAGCCCATACCAATGACCTATTTTATAGGAAATCAGATTTCCAAGTTCATCTTGAATTACCTCATTTGCCGCTATGATGTCCCCCAAGCTATTATCTTAGATAATGGGACACCTTTTAAAAATTAGGATGTTCGAGAGCTATGCCATAAATTCAACATCCAACATTGCTTCTCCATCCCATACTACCCACAGGGTAACAACCAAGCTAAGGCTACAAATAAGACCATCCTCAAAATCCTCAAGAAAACAATCAATGATGCTGGTCATGATTGGCATCTGCAACTAAACCCCACCCTTTGGGCCTACCGAATGAGTATCTGCATGCCAAAAAGTGCCACCCCATTCTCCCTAGTCTATGGATTAGAAGCCATCCTCCCCATTGAGATGGAGGTACCATCCCTACAAATATCATCACAAAATCTCATTACAAATGAAGAATATTGGTTATCCTGACTGAATGAGCTAGAAATACTGGAACAAGGTACTATTGTCCAATGATGGAAAGAGAAGACCACAAATATCTCATTCATGCACGAGCTCAGGAGCTCCACCCGATTGTTACACCTTGGCTCTTCTCATAGTGGGGGATCAATCTCATTAGAAAAATCACCCCCACCTCATCGAATGAACATAATTTCATCATTACCACCACAAAATACTTCACAAAGTGGGTAGAGCCCATACTAATGACCTATTTTATAGGAAATCAGATTTCCAAGTTCATCCTAAATTACCTCATTTACCGCTATGATGTCCCCCAAGCTATTATCTCAGATAATGGGACACCTTTTAAAAATTAGGATGTTCGAGACCTATGCCATAAATTCAACATCCAAAATTGCTTCTCCATCCCATACTACCCCCAAGGTAACAACCAATCTAAGGCTACAAATAAGACCATCCTCAAAATCCTCAAGAAAACAATCAATGACGCTTGTCGTGACTGGTATCTGCAACTAAACCCCAACCTTTGGGCCTACCGAATGAGTATTTGCACGCCAAAAAATGGCACCCCATTCTCCCTAGTCTATGGATCGCATACCATCCTCCCCATTGAGATGGAGGTACCATCCCTACAAATATCATTGCAAAATATCATTACAAATGAAGAATATTAGGTATCTTGACTAAATGAGCAATAAATACTTGATGAGCAGTGCATCGATGCCTTAAACCATTTGCAAGTCTACCAAAATCATCTCAGGTGAAGTCACAACAAGAAGATCAGGATTCAAACCTTCCAAGTAGGAGAGTTGGTATTAAAGGAGAATCAGAAAAATGTACAAAATCTAGACAACAAGGGCAAGTTTGAACCCAATTGGTTGGGACCATTCATCATCGCAACAAGCTACAAGTCAGGGGCATATCAACTATGAACACCCGAAGGGGAGCCTCTATAGGAGCCCATGAATAGCTCTCATCTCAAAAAGTTTTATGCTTGATCTTTTAAGGGTAAAACCAAAAATGCAAAAAAAATAAAAATATATATATAAAAATCCAAAAAAATTAGAAAAATGATTGAAAACAGTAAAGATAAAAATTGTCCTTTAGTGAAAACCACTTCAATGGTGCTTTGGGAAAGTACCTTAGTGAAAACTTGGAAAAAAAATGTCTTGTGTAAATAAAGCACTCTCCATCCACCATGATCTCTACGACTTGCTCTGCATCACCTACCATTTCCTTCTGCATCACCCATCACATTCCATTGATCCTTTTGTTCACCCATCTACGTTTACATCCTAGCTTGATTCTCTATTTGTATCATGATCCCTCCTAGTACTACTTGGCATATTCCCAAGGTCAGTTTGTCTTGCCTATATCAAAGTAGCCTATTGCATCATGTTGGGGGCATGTTCCTGTACCTTCATCAGATTGGATTTGTGTGTATTCTTGTAGTCTCAAAAAATAAAATCCAAAAATATCAAAAAAAAAACCAAAAACATTCATAAAATCCTTCAAAAAATCAAAAACATTCAAAACATATCAAAAATCCAAAAAAATAGGTCAAAATAAAAAATAAAACAAAAAAGTCAATAATCGAAGTATGTCATCTTTGAGCTTGAATGTAGGAAAGGTGGATATTTGATCGGCCCCTAAGACACATTAGGTCAGTCCTTTATAAGTCTGTCATAATAAGTTGGCAATCCATTTGTTCATATCTCATCAATAATCGAGTTTGTGTTAGTTGAACTATGTGGTCTCTACATGTATAACGTAGGCAAGGCTAATCTTTGATCAACCCCTGAGATCCCTAGGATAGGTCTTTAGGTTAGGTTCTTGGTGAAAATCTCATAAAATCCAAAAACATTGGAAAATTTGAAAATCAAAACATTTGAAAAACATCTCAAAAGATATAAAAAAATAGCCTCAAAATAATGCAAAATACCAAAAAAATTCAAAAAACAAAAAAGAATAAAAAAAAATCCATCCATCTCATCTCCCTTTCACTCGAAATAAACATCTCTCATAATAAATCATCATCAACCTCAACCTTGGGTGAAATAGTTAGAAACAAGTCTAGCAGGTTCAAAAGTGAAAACCCAATCATCGAAGTCTCAAGTCTAGGTTAGTAAGTAAACAAGTTGGTCAAATCTTGGTATTAATAGCTCATCATCCAATTAAATTCCGAAATCATTTGATAACATAATGTCCTAGGATGCATCCTTCCTAAAATGGTCTGCTATTGATGGTCCCTTAGGGCATCTCTTTATGGGCCTCCATCTCTTTGTTGCCCATCCCCATCTCTAGGCTGCCTATCCCCATCTCTCTATTGGTCTCCAGGCACCTGGTCTCTCTATCCCCTTTGATCCGGAGGTGGTCCACCTCCTCCTCTTACTCTGCTACCACCTATGTCCCTATCTCCTTTGCCTCCTCGCCCTCACCCCCATCCTGTTGACCGGCCTCTAGCTCTCCGTTGTGGTAAGGCTACCCTGGGCACTATCAATCTGTTCGGTGACCTGAACCAATCAATGTATGCTTATGTAGCACCCATATTTGCCTACCCCTGGTCATATAGCCATGGCCTAGCCATAAGCTATCTGAATGAAGAAAATGCATCCTCGACTGGAATCGATCGACCCCATGTGGTCTCCCTCGTAGTACATGAAAATATGGCCATGTATTGGTCATCGGGTTTGTCCTCTGTCTCTTTGAACTATCTAGCCACCCGATCTGGTAGATAACACTCTATAATTGTATGCTCCTTGCCTTGCATAAGTTTGTCCTGTCTAGGCAAAGTGAGGGATTTCAACCAAGTTGTGCTTGTTGTACACACGCCCCGTTTGGAATGGGGATCCTCTCTTCCCTTTTTGGCTTCACCCCATTTTGTGTGTCCTTTTTTGTGCCCTAATAGGTCAACTCACCTTTCCAAAGGACACGTCTTAAGTTTGACCAAACTTGACCCCTTCAAAAATGCTAAGTCTAAAGGCAGTTCGGGTTTCCCTTGTCAGAATGCTTTTCTGACGTCTAGGGCCCCTTCCGGGTCTGGACCCTCGGGTTTCCCTCTTCGGATTCCCATTATGTGTTTGCTACTACTGGTGTCCAATGCCCGGCGTCTTTTCGGACCTCAGACCCCGGACTTTGGATTTTCGCGTCCGGGATTTTGCCTGAACTTCACTGTTCCTCGCGGCCGTGGCTAGACATCTTTTTGGCCATAGGACTCCGGGTCGCCCGCTGCCGCCTATGAGATTTGAACTCACCAACCTTTCAGACTGCCATATGAAGTATTAATGATAGTTTTGGCTATAAAATCAGATTTTTTGGGTGTCATTTTCACGTGACTGAGTGATAGAGAAATTTGTAAAGCTCCCCGCATCTGGCATTCTCCACCCTCGCGCTCGAGTTCTCTTCGGACCATTTTTCCTATGCGTTCAACACCATCCTCTTTGGGATTTTGAGGTATGTCCGCCGTCCGTTCGCCTCATCTTCATTTTTGTCAAATTTCGGGTTAAAATGAAGTAAAAATGTAAGATAGGGTTAAAATATGGTAGATGAGTACCCTCCCATAAAAAACCATCTTTTAAAATCCCAAGAAATCACATGAAATCCTCAAAATTCAGCATCGGAGCTTAACCCTGCCACTATTGTTGTTCAGAACATTCATTGGAGTTTTCGGGCCTGGACCTTCCCACGGCCGTCCGCGCAAAACTAGAACTTAAACTTCAAAATTTATTTTGCCAAACTCGTCCCGGGCCCCGACCTCTGGATTTCCCTTCGCGGGTTTCCGTTGCCCCCCTGCCATTTCAGATGACCTGTCTTGAGCATCTTTCCGACCCTCAGACCCCAACCACATGAAATCTGTGTCAAACTTACAAAAAATCATAAAATCGACCGAGAAACAAACTATCCTCGGGATCCGACCCTCGGGGTTCCGTTCACGGAATTCTATGCTAATTTCATCATTTTGACGGCCTGTCTTGAGCGTCTTTCCGACCTCGGACCCCAACCACATAAAGTCCATTCAAATTTCCAAGGGAGAAACCAAAATCCAAGCACACTTCTCACCCCGACCTCCAGAATTCTACCCCTGGAATTCTGTGTCGCTTTCACCATTTTACATGGCCGTCTCGGGATGTCTTTCCGAGTCCCGGATCCTGGTCCCCGTTTCACCTTGCGAAAAATCCAAATGAAGAACCAACACCCAAAGTATATTTGGACGCCGCCCCTCAGAGTTTCGCTCTCGGGATTCCGTTCCACTGGCGCCATTTTACACGGCGAATTCCAAATGACTTTCCGACCTCTGGTCCCGACCCATTTTTCGTCGCTTGATTTTACCAACTCCTGAAGTCCACCTTTGGGAATTACCCTCAGGAATTCTACTTTTAGATTGATGCCTACTTTTCACTGTTGTGAATGGCTAACCCATGACTGCTCCCTGATGACGGTGGTCCGAGCTCTGGATTTTGGCGCTTGGAGTTCCGTCTTCCCTACGCTGTTCCAAATGACCTTCCTGCAACTGATATCCGAATGCTTATTTAAGGACTCAAATGACCTCCAAATCTGAAATGAACTTCGACCCACTTGCTAAAATTAGGTCTTCTTTCACGCCAACCCTCATTTGAGAAAATCTAACAATGAGAAACACCTTTGGGAGTTCCATACCTAATTTTCCCTTCCAAATGACATTCTGCCAAAGGAACTCCGGCCCTGGGAACCCGGGTCACCTGCCTTGCTTTCTAATGATGTTTTATCAAATGTTATGCGATTATGAAATATGAATAATGATTGCGGAGCTAACCTTGATGTGCAGGGACTTGTCCGAGGCCGTTTTTTCATATTTAAAGTTACTGATTCATGTCTTTTGTGGAAGATTTATTGAATATGACGCAAAAGCTTCTGGTGCCTCCATAGAAAAGGGGAAAGGAATAGCCAATGCACCTTGAGGCAAGGAGGATAAGGACTTGATGAAGTAAAAGTTTCAAGGGGTCCCCTTACAATCCAGAATCACCACTCTTTGGAGGGATGTCACGGATACCAATATCGGTTAGGTTGATGTTAATGAGTTTACATAGAGAGTCAAGATGAACCCCAAGATAGAAAATGCAAGGTTGATAAGGAGCAGTAGAATTTCCAAAGCTGTGGGCTTCACATTAGCCTTGGTGGCCGCGGAATTGGTAATGGCATGTGTAGAGGCATATCAACCTGAGACCCAACCTATAGTGGACCGGGATGGGAATATCCTTGCAGATACGTCTCCATCGGGTATAATGAAAACCTTCCACATTCTTGCCTTTAAGAGCATGGAAAACCCCTACCATAGAAGAATGCAAGGAATTATGGGAGGAAGATCCATTGAAATGTAAGAAACCAATCAATCAGTATTGGTTGAAGGACAAGTGGGGTAGTGCTGGTAATCTCCCTCAGGAGCTTTTTCGTAGTGATTTCTTTGAGGATTACCATGACCTTGTGACCTTGCTAAGCTGAGTGATGGGTCTTCCTATGGCAGCCTTCTTCCAGGAATGGATGTTTTACTTTGTGGAGTAGATTCTTCATGGTGACGATGTTGTCTTTTATTGGGGAGAGATAATCTGTGATTGCTTCCATGAATAGTTTACAAGTGTGAAGATGACCTCCAAGTTCTTCATGACCTCCTACTTGGTGTATTCCCTCTTCAATCAGCGACATTATCAAGGATTGACTGCGGTACCCAGTGAGGCATCAGGGGTAGAAATCAAGCCTTATGATAAATACCCTCAACTGTAGTACCAAAACTTCAAGAAGGATTATTGTAGGGTGAATGATGCATTCATCACCCACATCATTCGATCTCTAGGAGGCGACTTTCACAGAAGAGTTTCCAATAGTGCCAAAGCTATCCTTGGGCAATACGCCTTCCTATACATACAATTTCCAAGGCTAACTTACATCCATGCCTAGGGATTCACAGAAAGACCAAACAAGCTGCCTCGGTACCCCAACAACCGGATTATACTATTAGAATTGACTTGGCAACTATGACACATCCATAATATCTTGAGCAACAAGAATCTAGTAGGTACACCTTACCCCATTGGGATTGGCCAAGGGATGTACAAGATTCATACCTCCCAGTGTGTGGGGTACTCAAAAAGGGAGTTGGCCGAATACCACTTCCGGGAATATAAAACTCGACCTCGAATGGACCCATACAGACATATCAAAAAGGCATTGGGATGTGAGTATGCCCACCTCCACAACATTGAAGATTTTTGGGCTAATTGTAAAGATGATCTTGAAGTGTGGCTACACAACTACATGCACATGATTGCCCTTTACGTGCGGAGAACAAATTTGTGCGAGATTTCTGGCCAGCTTGAAGAGGATGAGGACACGGTGATCGATCCAAGATATGATGTCATCACCAATTTTTGACTCCATGCGATTGATTGGAATGAGCGAGAGCTTGACGACATCAATATACTCACCAAAATCGTTGAGGTCCGAACAAAGGTGTGGATCGACCAACAGGTGGCCCGACTGAAGCAACAAGGAGTGGCCTTGAAATTTAAGGGAATGGAAGGTGAACCAAGTGGCTCCGATGGTGGGGTAGCTACCGCTATGACTAGGGAAACATCAAAAACCCTACCATCAGTTAAAACCAAAAAGAGAAAAGAGGTTGGTGAGCAGTTTCCCAAACCGAAGGTTTATGCCCGCAAGGCATCAGAGGGCAAACCTTCCAAGAAGAAAAGGAAAACCATCAGAGGCACGGAGATTTCTGTGGCACCCAAAGGTCTGCCTCATGGGATAAGGGGAGAAGGATCTAACATGCCAAGGTCCCCGTCTACTACTGCTACTGCTGCCACCACCCCGCATACTTTGCTTGTAGTTTTCGCTTCCTCCCCGCCTGTGGTGAACATCTCTGTCCACCTTGCTTCCACCTCTCCAATCATGCAGATTATTCCCATGGATTCATCCCTTGCCACGAATTCACCGGTCTCTTCTTCCTCTATGTCTCCTTCCCTTCCATCTGTTTCCGCTACTACAATGCTTGCCCTCAGCCTCCCTGAATCCTTTGTGAAGTACATGCAGAACGTGCCATCTAAGCTTTCAGGGATGCTTGCCAATCCAGTGGTGCAAGCTGCGATAGCTCAGGCTATGGCCCACACTCCAGCTCCCCCTCCCCCTATCGAACCATCGAGAATGAAGGCAACAATGCTGATATCAGATGAGCTTGAGCGACACCAGCTAGAGGCTGCAAAGAGGCTATAAGATGAAGAATTTGAATACCACGAGCATCCACTATTCGAATGCTGGGAGATAGATGATCTAGCCTAAGAATCCTCTAGTGAGAGCAGCGAGGAGTTGGACGTTGAACTAATCAGGGAAACAAATGACCCCGAAATCAATGCAGAGTGGGGCAAACAACTTAAGGAGATTGAGGATATGGAAGCTGAGGATCGACTTGCATGTGAAGAGGAAATGGCTGCTCCAGAGACTGAAGGCAGCAAGTCTCTAACTGAGGGGCATGGAAAAACCATAGAACATGATGAGGAAGCATCCCTCCATGAAGATGAGCAAGAGGAGAAGCCTGATAAACATGAACATAGTGAAGATGAAGAAGAAAAGGGTGCTGAAAGGGAGGGTCCCTCCAACGAGAAACTACACGTCAAGTCTTCCACTAATTGTGTAACACTCGAACAAGACTCTGATGAGGAGAAAGAAGATGGGGGAACTGAGAAGAAGGCTCTTGTTGTCAGAGCCATTGAGCTTGAGAAGGAGGACAATAGGAATCAAAGTGAACCACCTAGGGAAGAGTCCCAAATACCCGATTGGCTGGAGAGGCAGTTGAAGCAAAAGACTCCCACCCCAAAAGATCCTAAGGCAAGGCTAGAAGCCATACTGGCCAGAGTGCAGATAAGCACCAAGAAAGAGGAAAATCTAAAGATCAGATCAAAGGTGACCATGGATGCCTCCAGATCTAGGGCGGTACAAATAGTGACGCCAGTGGTTGGAGAACAAGGAATAACTTATAACGTCTCCACCATCAACTTGGGAGTGGCCATAAGGGAGCAAAAGGTCCACCACCTCCAGGAATCGGTCGCCATGGTGGTGCATCTTATCCAATAGGATAAGATTTCTAAGGAGGAACTCATAGCACAAGTGGCTGATCTAACGACCTATATTCAGCAGTGGTCATCCCCATATGAGTAGGCCACTACGTCATCAACCTTGCCTCAGTTGTTATCCCAAGAGCAGATCAATAAATTGGAGAAGAGAAGGAACTTGGATAAGACTAAGAAAAACTGGTTCCGACAGGTCTTAGACATGAGGAACACAGGTATCAACTTGGCTGTCCGGATAGCAAATAAGTTTTTAGAAGTGCAGAGAAATCTTGAGGGTACGACGCAGGTCTGTGAGGAGTTCCCGGGGAAATATAGAGAAGCCTACCTAAAAATTGAGGCCATACTCGCATTGCCAAGCGAGGTTTGGGAGAAGGACCTCGCCCTCAAAGATGATGACCACTGGTTAGTGGATGTATGGAAGTGAGATTTTGATCATCGAAGGAAAAGGCTAGAGAAGATCTTGGAACATATAGCGTCGAATATCGAATGGGCCAGAGAGACTAGAGAAGAGTGCACTCGGCACCTCAAGCTAGTGATGGGGTACGAGCTCCCCGTTGTCGAAATTAGTCCTGAGAGCATAAAGCTCAAATTCTTAAGGAACATGGAAGATGGGATGTCGACTGAAATCACCATGGACTTCATGAGTTTTTCTGCTCGAGCCTTCGCATAGTTAGAACTCTTCAGAGATAATTCTACCAAATACGATGATGACTGGAAAAAGCTCGTCAACAATTCTCAGGAATGGAGCTACCAGGTGCTGCAATTAGATATCATGGAAGTAGATAAGATCCAACCAATGATCTTGAACTTTGTGGAATATGCAACATTACAGAAACGTGAAGGTAACCCTATCATCGATGAAGAATTCTTTGAAGGAGTAGCTGCAGCAAAGGGCAAACAACAAAGGGTTGAAATTGCTACAGTGCTGCCACTAGATGAAAAAATAGGGAAAAGAAAATATTTTTTTTATAAATGTAATATATTTGGGGGTAGGTGAAACCCTAGTGTAAAGTGAATCTGTGCCACACAATATAATCAAATCTTGGGAACTAATTTTTCTTTTTGAAAACTATAAATAGGGCTCTTCTCCTCTCATTTTAGGAGAGTTGAGTTATTCTAAAGGCATGCTGCAAAAATTATAATAGAAAATACAGTCTTTCCTTTGTGTATTTCTTGGTTTCTCCACATGTTTCATGATTCTTCTCCCCTTAGTTAAGACTTTACTTCAAGTTACTTTTTTGTTTTGGTATTCTTTAGTTAGCTTTAGTGGATTTAGTATGTTGTCTTTGGTTATGAAGCTTTCTATTGTGTGTATGCTTTCCTTGTCCATACTTTTGGTCACTTGCTGTTGGTAGGTGATTGTGAAAAGTTATTCTAGACTATAATTTCATAGCTTCTCATTAAAATTTGTCTTTGTTAACATTTACATGGCGAATGAATGATGAATATCTGCACTCCTTAGAAGATAGCATAGATTTCATGACATTGTGAGAATTTAGATTAAGTGAAATACTATATAAGAAAATTGTCCATAGCAAGAACCTCCATGATCACTGTTCATCGGTAGTTGCAGGTCCAAGAACCATCCTTCTTCCTCACCCTTTTTTTTTTTTTTGAAACAACCTGTGCTAAGGTTCCTTGCACATTGTAAAGCCAAATCTGATGAAACAATGGAGTCTAAGATTGCTGGCTTAACCTACAACTAAAGTGTGGTAGCTTCATATCCGAAGAACTCCATTAGTTGACCCAATTCTCTTGGAGCTTTAAATCACATAAGACCGCCTTATGATTCTAGAAAAATCACATCAAACAACTGAAATATTCCAAGCACTATCAAGACCTGACATCTAAGAGACCTTTGGATAGTGTTCTGCAATTTGTTTGTGGAAAATTGTCTTTCAAGAGAGGTAATGCACCTCCATATTATCTGTGTTGTGAAGTGCATAAGACACCATCAATAAAACTGGAATTAGAAGGAGGGAAAAGAAGGTAAAGCTGGATCGAATTGGGTCATTCTCCCCTAAGAGATTCCACCGAGTCTTGAGGTCTACACCAAACAAGGGGGAGTTTCAAGAATTACAACCCCCTGTCCGAGCTAAAAGAGCGAAAAGTGGGGAACCATCTATCACCAATTCACCAGAGTAGCTCGCTTCTCTTTCACCTCCGTCTTCTCCATCTTCACTTGAAGCACCACCCTTCGCTTATCTAATCCATATAGCCTTCTAGGTTTCCCTTCCATCGGGGTTGAACACTGTCTTTCAGCCAAACACAGTCACTAGCCCTACTGCTGCCTCATCAATTGCAGCCGCCCCGTCATAGTTACAGACCAATCTAGCGGAACCACCTCCACTGCCCTTCCCAATGGCATGGCTGGGTAATAACCCATCACCTCTTGCCTTCAACCTTTACCATGATATGCCAAAGAATTCTGAGAATTTCTGCATGAAGTTCAACTCTCGGGACCCACAGAGGATAGCCAAGGAGCACGTCAAGAATTTTGAAATTGCTCTAAAGACTATGTAGATCATATATGAAGATGTGGCTTGCAGGCTCTTTCCCTACTCCTTAGGGGAGAAGGCCTTCTACTGGTACGTCAATTTTCTGGCTGAAACCATCAACACTTGAGATCTTCTGAAGAATGCATTTCTATAGAAGTTCAAGACCCTGATCAGCCCCGCAAATTTGTATCGACACTTCATGTTGGTTCAAAGGTAAATCAATGAACTGATCAAATCATTCAATGATCACTTCCATAGAGTGTACACTTGGTTGTAGGCCCTGTACGTTTTCAACGATGTTATTGTCCTGCTTGTTTACTACGCAACCTTGGACAATCTCACTTCAGCCCTGGTGAAAAGAATGAGATCACCACCAGCTAGGTTGGTTGATGCATACGCTGAAGCCATTATCACCAGTATAAATTTGGGGTAGAACATATCTGGTCCATTGCCTTCGCTTGGGCGAACTGCACATCAGATGTAGATTCAGGGACTCACGTAAGCCTTGCAGCATTAGACGCCCTTGCTAAATCCAGTACCGCAGCTGCCTTTGGTTCTGCATCCTGGGCAACCAATGAACCAGGTATATCCATTACCTCACTACTTGCTGCCCCAGCAACAACAGTTGCACCCTCAACAATCCCAGGTGCCTGCATACCTTCAAGCGACAGAATTTCCACCCACTCATCAGAATCAGCTAGTGGCACAACCCGTGTTCCTTCAGAACACCGCACCACAACCAAACAACACCGAAAATGATAGAATCGACGAGCTCACAAAAATGATCAAGAAAATGTCAACCAAAATGACACACTTAAGGAATTAGAAGAACTAGCTGTAGGCGTCAAAAAAGAGAATCCAGATGAACCTTAATGGGGAAAATCAAGATCAACATGAAAATTGAGACAATCAAGATGCTAGCATGTCATCGAGGCAGAATTATGATAGAAATCAGAACTTGGGCCAAAACTTCGATAGAAGGCCCTTCCAAAGGCAAAATTGGACATGGAAAACACACCCCAACAACGATGGCATTCCCATGCCTCTTGATCAGCCCAACAACAAAAAAAATGAAAACCCTGCAAGAGGAGTTTACTTGGCAGAGGCTGCTTTATCTAGTTGGTGTCGCATTCACAAAACAAGCCAGCATTCCTAATTGTATTGTTCAGAATTCCAAATTGCCCTCAAGATTTTCCAGGTAGAAGTTCAGAATGCAGTTGACAATTCAGGATGTAGGGACATTGTCCCATCCAATCCGTAAGATTCCTCAGTGTTGGTGCTAAACTAGACTCCTTTCCCAAGGGTGGAATGTAACACACCTGAACTTGAGGGTGTTGATTTAGACAACAACGATACGGTGAAAGAGGGAAGTTCCGAAAGTCCTTTAGCTCAGCTTTTCGATTCAGTAAATAATGGTCCCAAGGATGATGAAGAAAATCCTAGGGAGGATGAAGTCCAAATGTTTCACTAGTGGACCACCCCTTACAACCTAAAAAATAGGCAAGCTGGTGGTCATGCTAGAGGTCCTTTTACGACCTCCACCTCGCTGAATAATTTTAGCACCCTCCAGATCCGAATGCAAATAATAACCCGAGTTTTCCCTATACACCCACGTGGTACCTTAGCAGAAATAAACAACAAAACAATAGCCAAAGCTAAGCCACTACCTCCTCCCAAAATGTGTCTTATGATCAAGAAGTCGAGCAAATGGGGGAATATATTGCTGAAGAATTCAGAAAGGTGAAACTAAGTGTATCCGTATTTGAACTTCTAAAGGTGCCTACCATCAAGAATGCCTTTTTCAGAATGATAAATGAGACTCCACCACAGGGGTCAACTCAGGAGGCTCCAGTAAAGAAGGTCTCCTTTAATGTTCAACCAAGTGAGCTGATTGTTAGGAAAATCTTTAAGAACAAGGCTGATCCACCAGTAGGTCAGCAAGCAAACAAGCAACCCGATAGGGCCGCTAATTAGGTACAAACCCAGGGCAAGGGCAATGAGAAAGATAAAGGCCAAGTTGCTCAGGTGGACATTTCCGGAGGATTGTTTCAAGGGAAATTTGAAACTCCTCCCTTTTTGACCACCATCCGCGTGTTCAGGAAGAACCTCCACAACTAGTTGCTTGATTCAGGAGCCTCGATTGATGTTATGACCCTGAGCATGTGCAAAGCACTCAGAATAACACCAACCCCTTCCTCGTGGAAGGTGACACAACTTGACAAGACCGAAATCATTATAGTGGGGGAAATTAACAGAATACCCATGCAAGTTGCTGTTGATCCCTGGATGCAACAGATCATTGACATTCAAGTGGCTGATATCCCAAATACATACGGTATAAATGTAGGAAGGGATTTCATGAGGGCATTGAATGGATATGCCACCACTGATTACTCGCATATGTGACTTCCATGGAAAGGAATTCCGAATCAGATCACGATCGATCGGGAGCCACGAATGAGATTTATGATTATTGAGTACAACAACACAAACGAGGTGCTGTATGCTAAAACAAATCTAGGGAATTATTCCCTAATTTTGTATCGGAATGAACAGGAATACCCTGAAGACCAAGAGATGAGCGAGGTTTTTCTCGTAATATACAACCCGCCTGCTAACTTGGCCAATGTTCCTTAGAGCATTGAAGTGCTCATTGAATCTGATGATGAAGAGCTAGGAGAAAATGACACTCAGGGATTGCTCGATGGTTTCCAAGATTTCATGGAGAAATGTGTTCAGGACCAGCTTAGCCTGGGAACTCAAATGAACTTCCAAGAACTCTTGCTCCCTAACTAGTGCAAGGTACACAATACTACTCACTTAGAATTTGACTGCTGCCTGTTTCAAGCAGTAATTGAACATGTTAAAAAATAGGCTACTTTAATGGAGAAAATAGGATTAGCACTACACGAACAAACCTATTCCATCCTTGTACCTCCTAAAGTAGTTACTAAAATGAAGGCTCCATCGAAGGTGGAAGTCAAAGTTGTTAGTGCTACGTTCACGAATTCCCCTAGATTATGGACGTTGTGCTTTGACGGGTCTAAATCCAAGCATGGAGCTGGGGAAGGTTTCAAATTGATCAGTCCCAAAGGTAAGTCATACTTTGCTACTCATAGGCTTTAGTTTTATTGTACCAATAATGTAGCAAAGTATGAAGCCTTGGTCTTAGGCCTTTTAATGGAATTAAGGAAGGGTGTCAAGATGCTCCAAGTATATGGAGATTTGGAGTTGGTTGTAAAATAAGTCAAGAAGTTGTATTCCTACTATGATCGAAGGCTCACTAACTACCGACACCGCGTATGGGATCTGCTAGAAGGGATAGATGCATTCAACATTCAATTGATTCCACACACTCAGAATCATAAAACCAATGCCCTGGCATAGGCAGAAAACACGTTACAGCCATTGTCCCTATCAAGCCTCCAAAGATTCACGGTGGAGCTCACCTTTGTCCCATCAGTGTCGGATAATGTGGCTAATTTCTAGGTATTCAACGATGACAAACATATCCTAGATTTCATCACCAGTTCGGATGTGTTTGCTACAAAGATAATCGATGAGGTCGAACCCTAAGAGGCAGACCTAGATTAAAAGGGATTATCAACCTGAAGACCAACACCATCCCCAGGCGAATGGTTCAATTGGAGTGAATCTTTGACCTTGATCAGATCAGAGATCAGGATGAACAAACTAAGAAGGATACCATCAGTGGCCAATGTGACACTTACAATCTAGGGATCCCTGGAAATGCCAAGAACGTGTTCATAGGTAAGTTGTGCACCCATGAAAAAAGAAAGGGGATTATTGAAGTACTATGGAAGTATCATGACGTCATCACCTAGAGCTATGATTATCTCAGGACATATGAAACGTCGATTATCATGCACTCTATCCCTCTTAGACTAGATGCAAGGTCGTTCCGACAGCGGCAACACCCTTTCAATGCATTATTGGAACCAATAATATATAAGGAAGTACAAAAGTTATTGTTAGCCTAGATCATCTTTCCGGTTAGACACTCCACATGGGTAGCAAATTTGGTTCCTGTCAAAAATGAAAATGGAGAAATCAGATTGTGCATGGACTTCTGCAATCTTAACCGAGCCTTAGAGAAAGAGAACTATCCTGTACCCTCATTGGACGAGGTGTTACAAGTAGTGAACAACTCCCAGATGATGTCCTTCTTGTACAGATATTTGGGATATAACTAGGTTATGGTGCAGTACGAAGATCGACACAAGACAACATTCACCACCAAGTGGGGAACTTTCGCATACAGACGAATGTCGTTCAAATTGATCAACGTTGGTGCCTCTTTCCAGCTCACCATGGAGATTGCTTTCAAGGACTTGATCGACAAGTGCATCATCATCTACATGGATGATTTAACAGTATTTTCAAAACAACAAGGTAATCACTTCGCTGACTTATGCAAGGTCTTTGAAAGGTGCCGCGCATTCGAGGTTTCCCTTAACCCGAGGAAGTGCATCTTTGGGGTCACTAAGGGGAAGCTCCTTAGACATGTCCTGTCAGAGAGGGGAATCTCTATTGACCCTGAATGTATCTAATTCATTATGAAAATCCAGCTACCAAGAAATAAGAAGGAATTAAAATCTTTTTTTGGAAAGATTAACTTTGTCCACAAATTTATCATTGGCTTCACAGAAATAGTCAAACCGCTCAATGCCATGCTAAAACAGGATGCTAAGGTTGAGTGGACTCCCGAAGTGAAATAGGTCTTCAGGGAAATCAAGAAAGAAATCGCTGACACCCCTATGCTGGTTAGCCCCAACTACCTGAAGCCCTTCTACATATACTCCTTTGCTTCGGATCATTCGTGTGCCAGTATCTTGACACAAAAGGATGATGAGGGGAGTGAACATCCGGTCGCCTTCATGAGCACCCCCCTGAAGGATGCTGAACTACGCTATCATAACATTGAAAAATAGACTTATGCCCTTGTTAAGGGAGTCAAGAAGTTCTGGCATTATATCTTAAGCAACAAGGTGTTCGCTATAGTTCTTGACCCTGTGGTGAAGACATTGCTTATGCAGAATGAATTAGGGGAGTGAAGGGAAAAGTGGATTGCATTGCTATAGAAATATGATATAGAAATCTAGCCGATGAAGTTGGTAAGAGGGCAGGCACTTGCTAGAATGATGGCAGAGGTAGTTATTGACGCTGGACTTGAACAAACGGTACAACAATACCAGTAGGAGGATGTCTCCCTAGGGGAATGGTACAAGGACATAGTGTACCACCTGTTGAATCATAAATGTCCACCTCATCTGCAAGGAGTCCAAAGGCGAGCCCTTAGACTGAAAAGCAGCAACTATATGTTACAGGGCTCCATATTGTACAAGAGGAATCATGAAGGTATCTATTTGAGATGCCTAGGTAAGGAGGAAGTTGATCGTGTTCTTAAGGAATTCCATGACAAGTTCAGGACCGGTCATGGTTTGGGTCTATCAACTGCACAACAAATATTAAGAGCTGGGTATTATTGGCCCACCGTATTCAAGGATGCCCATGACCATATCCGCACCTACCACGTGTGCCAAACTACAGCCGCACGAGAAGGGAATGCTGTTGTCCCATTGCAACCTTTTTTGGAGGTAAGACTTTGCGTGCAATGGGGTCTCGACTTCATTGGTCCGGTAAGCCCTCCATCATTTGCGGGACATAGGTACATTCTAACCGCTTCTGATTATTGCATTAGATGGACATAAGCAATAACTTGTAGGCAACGTACAAGTGAAGTAGTAACTAATTTCTTAGAATTTTTTTATCTTAAATCGCTTCAGCTGCCCATATGCTCTAGTATGCGGATAACAGCCCTACGTTTGCTTCATTAAAATTTACGAGTTGGGCCTTTGACTATGGTATCACCCTCAAATTTTCATTTAATTATTACCCTCAAGGCAATGGCCTTGCTGAGTCCACCAAAAAGAACTTGATCATGGTGATCAAGAAGCTGCTAGATAGGAATCCCAAGGATTGGCATACCCAACTTTGTTTCGCCCTGTGGGCGGATTACACCCGTCACAAGGCTGCCTTTAGAAATTTCCCGTACCACCTAGTCTATGGCTTAGAGCCTATCTTTCCAATACATTTGAAAATCCCTACCCTCTAGTTTGTCAATGATTTTTATGAAGGGGGAGACCATAGAGAAGCTCGCCTCGCTGAGCTGTTGCACCTTGAAGAAGTGTGAGATCGTGCATTAGAAATTTTTTCCAAACATCAGGGCATTGTCAAAAGATGGTTTGACCACTGAGCCAAGGTTAAGGCCTTCCGTATTCTTGATCTGGTCCTCTATTGGGACAAGGCCCATTAAAATAAAGGGGGAAACAATAAATTCGACAAGCTTTGGCTTGGCCCCTTTCAGATTGCTGAAATCTTTGGAGATAATGCCTTTTGCCTAAAGACTCTCACTGGTGAAGACATCCTGTTGCTTGTGAATGGGTAGCATCCTAAGGATTACTTCCAAACCTAAGCTCTTTTAGAGTTGTCTATGTAAATACCTATACATAGGTTAGAATAGGTTCCCACGTTGTCCTTCAGTTTTGTTCGCTGTCTCGACTATTTTGGTCTTGATCTTGGAAGAGCCTTCCTGTTCTGTTGCGGTGGTCGCGCTTGGCTTGATGAGTGATTCTCCCTACTGCCCACTCTTGTGCTATTCTTTAGATAAGCCCTCATTCCCTACTACTAACCTCTGAAAGCTCCTAAACATCGATTTTCAACTTTCAAACTCTGAACTAACCTAGGATGGCTATCCGCTTGAATTCCCTGCATTTCTCATGGAACACACATAAACACATTTTAATGTTTCCAAAGAATGGTATGGTGACTACTAGGAAGAAGGGATAAGTGAAAAATCTAAAGTCTGCTCGAGTGACCACTGTGATTCCTAAGCCCATTGTGAGCTTCATTGCTTATGTGGTTGAATAGAAAGAAAAGAGAAAGTGCTAAAAAAAAAAATCAAATAAAAGGAATAAATAAAGTGAAAATAACAACCATATGGGTGTGCGAATATCTCTACCGAGGCTATGGATGCCTGGTTGACAGTAGAGCTATGTTCGTGGGGTACCAGCAACAACTCCGTTGGGGCTATGGACACCTGACTAGCAGTGGAGCAATGTCCAGGTTACTTTTGGGGTTAGGCGAACTATGTAGCTTATCTCTCCTGATCAATGGTTGCTCGTGGTATCTCCAAGGAAGGTAAATGGACTCACCATGCACACACCTCCATGATGATGTTGCAGTTTGATTCAATCCCGCCTTCCTTAAACTATTTTTAGTACAGCTTTGGTTTGCGAAACAAGAGGTCATGGGTTCAGAATGAATATTTCTCTCAAATGTCAGGAGCATTCTCCCAATGGAGTTGCCATTTGTTCTACCTATTGCACACATGCCCCATTCGGAATGGGGACCCTCTCTTCCCTCTTTGGCAAGCTGGGTCCTTTTTGGCTTCGCCCCATTTTGCGTGTCCTTTTTTTTCCTTAATAGGTCAATTCACCTTCCCAAAGGACACGTCTTAAGTTTGACCAAACTTGACCCCTTCCAAAATGCTAAGTCTGAAGTCCAGGGCCCCCTTCCGGGTCTGGACCCTCAGGTTTCCTTCTTTGGATTCCTGTTCTGTGTTTTTTGCTGCTTGCATCTAGCGCCTGGCATCTCCCTAGACCTTAGAGTTCAGATTTCCACATCTGGGATTCCACCTGAACTTCGTCATTCCTCGCGGCCGCGGTTGGACGTCTTTTCAGCCACCGAACTTTGGGTCGTCCACCGCCACCTGTGAGATTTGAACTCACCAACCTTTCGGACCGCCGTACGAAGTATTAATTCACTGTATTAATGACAATTTTGGCTATAAAATCAAAATTTTTGGCTGTCATTTTCATGCAACCGAGTGATAGAGAAATTTGCAGAGCTCCCTGAATCTGACATTCTCCGCCCTCATGCCTGAGTTCTCTTCCGACCGTTTTTCCTACACGTTCAACACCATCCTCTTCAAGATTTGGAGGTACGTCCGCCGTCTACATGCCTCATCTTCATTTTCATCAAATTCTGGTTTAAAATGAAGTAAAAATGTAAGATAGGGTTAAAATATGGTAGATGAGTACCCTCCCATAAAAACCCATCTTTTAAAATCCTGAGAAATCACATGAAATCCTCAAAATTCAACATTGGAGCTTAACCATACCGCTGCTATTCTTCGAAATAGTCGCTAGCATCTCTTGGGGCTGGACCTTCCTGCAGCCGTCTGTGCAAAACTTAAACTTAAACTTCAAAATTTATGCAGCCAAACTCATCCTAGGCCCTGGCCTTCGGATTTCCCTTCGCTGGTTTCCATTGTGCCCCTGTCATTTCAAACGACCTGTCTTGAGTGTCTTTCCGACCCTCAGACCCTGGCCACATGAAATCTGTGTCTAACTTGCAAAAAATCATAAAATCGACTGAGGAACAAACTGTCCTTAGGATTCGACCCTAGGGGTTCCGTTTGCGGAATTCTGTGCTAATTTCACCGTTCTGACAACCTGTCTTGAGCGTCTTTCCGACCCCCAGACCCTCACCGAATAAAGTCTGTTCAAATTTCCAAGGGACAAACCAAAATCCAAGCACACTTCAGATGCCGACCTCTGGAATTCCACCCTCGAAATTCCGTGTTGCATTCGCCATTTTACACGGCTGTCCTAGGACGTCTTTCCGAGTCTTGGATCTCGGTCCTTGTTTCACCTTTTGAAAAATCCAAACAAAGAACCAACACCCAAAGTATATTCAAACCCCGACCCCCAAAATTTCGCTCCTGGGATTTCGTTCCACTGGCGTCGTTTTACATGGTGAATTTGAAATGACTTTTTGACATCCGGGTCCCGACCCATTGTTTTCTGCCTAATTTTCCCAACACTTGAAATCCGCCTCCAGGAATTACCCTCCGAAATTCTACTCCCGGATTGCCTTCTAATTTTTTCCATTATGAATGGCTAACCTGTGACTGCTCCCCGATGACAACGGTTCGAGCTCTGGATTCTGGCGCCCGAAGTTCCGTCTTCCCTGTGCTGTTCCAAACGACCTTCTTGCAAGTGATACCCAAATGCTTAATTAAGGACTCAAATGACCTCCAAATCCAAAATGAACTTCGACCCACTTTCTAAAATTAGGTCTTCTTTCACGCCAACCTTCATTTGAGCAAATCCAACAATGAGAAACACCTTTGGGACTTCCATACCTAATTTTCCCTTCCAAATGACATTTTTCCAAGGGAACTCCGGCCCTGGGAACCCGGGTCACCTGCCTTGCTTTCTAATGATGTTTTATCAAATGTTATGCCATTATGAAATATGAATAATGACTGCAGAGCTAACCTTGATGTGCTGGGACTTGTCCGGGGCTGTTTTTTCATATTTAAAGTTATTGAATCATATTTTTTGTGCAAGATTTATGGAATCTGACGTCGAAGCTTTTGGTGCCTCCAAGGAAAAGGGGAAAGGAATAGCCAAGGCACCCCAAGGCAAGGAGGATAAGGATTTGATGAAGTACAAGTTTGAAGGGGTCCTCTTACAATCCAAAATCACCACTCTTTGGAGGGATGTCACAGATACCAATATCGGTCAGGTAGATATTGATGAGTTTACACAGAGTGTCAGGATGAACCCCAAGACAAAAAATGCAAGGTTGATAAGGAGCAGCGAAATTTCCAAAGCTGCGGGCTTCCCGCCGACCTTGGTGGCCCCAGAATTGGTAATGGCATGCGTAGAGGCATATCAACCTAAGACTTGGACTATAGTGGACCGAGATGGGAATATCCTTGCAGATATGTCCCCATTAGGTATGATGAAAACCTTCCACATTCCTGCCTTTAAGAGCATGAAAACCCCCACCATAGAAGAATGCAAGGAATTATGGGAGCAAGGTCCAGTGAAATGTAAGAAATGAATGAATCAATATTGGTTGAAGGACAAGCAGGGTAGTGCCGGTAAGCTCCCTCAGGAGATTTTTTCGTAGTGATTTCTTTGAGGATTACCATGAACTTGTGACCTTGCTAAGCCGAGTGATGAGTCTTCCTATGACAGCCTTCTTCCAGGAATGAATGTTTTACTTTGTGGAGTGGATTCTCCACGGTGATGACACTGTCTTTTATTGGGGAGAGATAATTAGTGATTGCTTCCACGAATAGTTTACAAGTGTGAAGAAGACCTCCAAGTTCTTCATGACCTCCTACTTGGTGTATTCCCTCACCAATCAGCCACATTATCAAGGATTGACTGTGGTACCCAATGAGGCATCGGGGGAAAAAATCAAGCCTTATGATAAATACCCTCAACTGCAGTATCGAAACTTCAAGAAGGATTATTGTAGGGTGAATGATGCATTCATCATCCACATCATTCGATCTCTAGGAGAAAATTTTCAGAGAAGAGTTTCCCATAGTCCCAGAGCCCTCCTCAGGAAATATGCCTTCTTATACATACAATTTCCAAGGTTAACTTACATCCGTGCTCAGGGATTTACAGAAAGAGCAAACAAGCTGCCCCGGTACCCCAACGACTGGATTATACTGTTAGAACTGACTTGGTAGCTATGACACATCCATAATATCTTGAGCAGAAAGCATCTAGCAGGTACACCTTACCCCATTGGGCTTGGCCAAGGGATGTACAAGATTCATACCTCCCAGTGTACAGGGTACTCAGAAAGGGAGTTGGCCAAATACCACTTTTCGGAATATACAACTCAACCTCAAATGGACCCATACAGACATATCAGAAAGGAACTGAGACATGAGTATGGCCACCTCCACAACATTGAAGATTTCTAGGCTAATTGTAAAGATGATCTTGAAGTGCGGCTATGCCACTACATGCGCATGAATGCCCTTTATGTGCGGAGAATAAATTTGTTCCCGATTCCTGACCAACTTGAAGAGGATGAGGACATGGTGATCGATAAAGGATATGATACCATCACCAATTTTCCACTTCCTGTGATTGACTGGAATGAGCGAGAGCTTGACGACATCAACATACTCACCAAACCCATTGAGGTCCGAACAAAGGCGTGGATCGACCAAAAGGTGGCCCGACTGAAGCAACAAGGAGTGGCCTTGACATTTAAGGGGCTAGAAGGTGAACCAAGTGGCTCCGATGGTGGGGTATGTACTACTACGACTGGGGAAACATCCAAAACCCCACCATTAGTTAAAACCAAAAAGAGAAAAGAGGCTGGCGAGCAGTTGCCCAAACTGAAGGTTTATGCTCGCAAGGCATCGGCGGGCAAACCTTCCAAGAAGAAAAGGTAAACAACCGAAGGCATGAAGATGTCTGTGGCACCAAAAGATACACCCCATGGGATCAAAGGAGAAGGATCTAACTTTCCAAGGTCCCCATCTACTACTACTGCTACTGTTGCTGCTGTTGCTGCTGCCACCACCCCGCATACTTCGCTTGCAGTTTCTGCTTCCTCCCCGCCTGTGGTGGACATCTCTATCCACCTTGCTTCCACCTCTCCAATTATGTAGATTATTCACGTGGATTCATCCTCCACCATGACTTCGTCGATCTCTTCTTCCTCTATGTCTCCTTCCCTTCCATCTATTGTTGTTGCTACAATGCTTGCCCTCAGCCTCTCGTAATCCTTTGTGAAGTACACACAGAACGTGCCATCTGAGCTTTCAGGGATGCTTACCAATCTAGTGGTGCAACCTGTGATAGCTCAAGCTATGGCCCATGCTCCAGCTCCCCCTCTCCCTACCAAACCACTGAAAATGGAGGTGATAATGCAGATATTAGATGAGCTTGAGCAATGATAGCTAGAGGCTGCGAAGAGGCCAGAAGATGAAGAATTTGAATACCATGATTATCCACTATTCGAACGTCGGGAGATAGATGAGGTAGCCTACAAATCCTCTAGTGAGAGCAGCGAGGAGTTGGGCACTGAACTAATCAAGGAAAAGAATGACCCTGAACTCAATGCAGAGTGGGGCAAGTAGCTTAAGGAGATTAAGGATAAGGAAGCCGAGGATCGGCTTGCACCTGAAGAGGAAATGGCTACTCTAGAGACTGAAGGCAGCAGGTCTCCAATTGAGGGGCATGGCCAAACCCTAGAACACAATGAGGACACATTCCTCCATAAAGATGAGCAAGAGGAGAAGTCCAAGAAACATGAACACAATGAAGATGAAGAAGAAAAGGGTGCTGAAAGGGAGGGTCCCTCCAATGAGCAACTGCATGCCAAGTATCCCACAAAGTGTGTAACACTTCAACAGGACTCCGATGAGGAGAAAGGAGATGTGGGAATTGAGAAGAAGGCTCTTATTCTCAGAGCCATTGAGCTTGAGAAGGAAGACAACAGGAATCAAAGTGAACCACCCAGGGAATAGTCCCAAATACCCGATTGGCTGGAGAGGCAGTTGAAGCAAAAGACTCCCAACCCAAAAGATCCAAAGGCAAGGCTAGAAGCCATACTGGCGAGAGCGCAAATAAGTACCAAGAAAGAGAAAAAGCCAAAGATCAGATCGAAGGTGACCATGGATGCCTTCGGATCTAGGGCAATACAAATAGCGATGCCAGTGGTTGGAGAAAAAGGAATAACTTATAATGTCTCCACCATCAACTTGGGAGTGGCCACAAGGGAGCAACAGGTCCACCACCTCCAAGAATCATTCGCCACGGTGGTGCATCTTATCCAACAGGATAAGATTTCTAAGGAGGAGCTCAAAGCACAAGTGGCTGATCTAACGACCTATATTCAGCAGTGGTCGTCCCCTTACGAGCAGCCCACTACGTCATCAGGCCCGCCTTAATTGTTATATCGAGAGCAGATCAATAAATTGGAGAAGAGAAGGAACTTGGATAAGACTACAAAAAACTGGTTTTGACAGGTCTTAGACATGGGGAACACAGGTATCAACTTGGCTATCTAGACAACAAATAAGTTCTTAGAAGTGCAGAGAGCTCTTGAGGGTACGAGGCAGGTCTGCGAGGAGTTCCCGAGGAAATACAGAGTAGCCTACCCAAAAATTGAGGCCATACTCGCATTGCCAAGTGAGGTCTAGGAGAAGGACCTCTCCCTCAAAGATGATGACCACTGGTTAGTGGATGTATGTAAGCAAGATTTTGATCACCGAAGGAAAAGGCTAGTGAAGATCCTGGAACGTATAGCGCTGAATATCGAATGGGTCAGAGAGACCAGAGAAGAGTGTGCTTGGTACCTCAAGCTAGTGATGGGGTATGAGCTACCCACTATCAAAATTAATACCGAGAGCATAAAGCCCCACTTCTTAAGGAACATGGAAGATGGGATGTTGGCTGAAATCACCACAGATTTCATGAGTTTTTCTGCTCGAGCTTTCACACAG
Organism: Sequoiadendron giganteum; assembly: GCA_007115665.2. Classification (NCBI taxonomy): domain Eukaryota; kingdom Viridiplantae; phylum Streptophyta; class Pinopsida; order Cupressales; family Cupressaceae; genus Sequoiadendron; species Sequoiadendron giganteum. The sequence continues at coordinate 110,890,954 of CM021107.1, read as the reverse complement.
TCATAACTCTTCAGAGATAATGCTACCAAATATGATGATGACTAGAAAAATCTCATCAACAATTCTCAGGAATGGAGTTACTAGGTGTTGTGATCATATATCATGGAGGTAGATAAGCTCCAGCCAATGATCTTGAACTTTGTGGAATATGCAGCGTTAAAGAAATGCGAAGGAAACCCTATCATTGATGAAGAATTCTTCAAGGAGTAGGTGCAACAAAGGGCAAACAACAAAGGGATGAAATTGCTACAGTGCTGCCACTAGATGAAAAAATAGCGAAAAGACAAGAAATGTTTTATAAATGTAATATATTTTGGGGTAGGTGAAACCCTAGTGTAAAGTGAATCTTGGCCACACAATAGAATGAAATCTTGGCCACTCATTTTTCTTTTTGAAAACTATAAATAGGGCTCTCCTCCTCTCATTTTAGGAGAGTTGAGTTGTAAAGGCATGCTGTAGAAATCATAATAGAAAATACAGTCATTCCTTGGTCTATTTTTTGGTTTCTCCACATGTTTCATGATTCTTCTCCCCTTAGTTAAAACTTTACTTCAAGTTACTTTTTTGTTCTGGTATTCTTTAGTTGGCTTTAGTGGATTTAGTATATTGTCTTTTGTTATGAAGCTTTCTGTTGTGTGTATGCTTTCCTTGTCCATACTTTTGGTCACTTCCTGCTGGTAGATGACAGTGCAAAGTTAGCCTGGACTATAATTTCATAGCTGCTGATTATACTTTGTCTTTTTTCACATTTACATGGTGAATGAATGATGAATATCTATAGTCCTTAGAAGATAGCATAGATTTCATGACATTGTGAGAATTTAGATTAAGTGAATTACTATTTAAGGAAACTATTCATAGCAGGAACCTCCATTATCACTATTCATTGGTAGTTGCAGGTCCAGGAACCATCCTTCTTCCTCACCCTTTTTCTTTTTTTTTTCAAAACAACTTGTGCTAAGGTTCATTGCATATTGTAAAGCCAAATGTGACGAAACAATGGAGTCTAAGACTGTTGTCTGAACCTACAACAAAAGTGCGGTAACTTCATATCCAAAGAACTCCATTCATTGACCCAATTCTCCTGCAGCTTTAAATAACATAAGACCGCCTTATGATTCCAACAAAATCACATCAAACAACTAAAATATTCCAAGCACTATCAAGACTTGACATCTGAGAGACCTTGGGATAGTGTTCTGCAATTTGATTGTGGAAAATTGTCTTTCAAGAGAGGTAATGCACCTATGTATTACCTGTGTTGTGAAGTGCATAAGACACCATCAACAAACTACTCTTGTCTGTGTAAATGTCAAGGCCCCTCTGTACCACCACACCTTAGGATCATCTTACTCCATGTCAACTAGTGTAACTCATGGGTGAAGCACTACAATGTGCTCCCAAGCCCAGATGTGCAAAAGTGTCACTCTGGCCCTGATGGATCTACTATCCAATTAGGAAAACTCATGTAGATCATGATAAAGTGAGGTTAGCATCACTGGACCCCATGAAAAATACTATCTCTAGTGGAGCATCTACTCCCAGGAAAGAGCCCATCCTGGACTGAAGTATCGATCACGTTGATCTAGTGCCACAAGGCCTAAGATGATCATAGTGACAATGAATCAGAAGCTGGGCACCAAGCTCCTGTACCAAACCAGCTCGATCTATCCCTCAGAAAATATGATCTCATCAAGGCCCATAACATTGAAGCAGTCCTCTCTCCTAGTGTCCACATCTTTGATGACTCGCTCTCCATGGATAAACAATCGAAGAATGTGCCAGACATCCTCTAGAGTCACTATCGCCTTTCCTGTAAGAAAGTGAAACAATGACGTCTCCCTGTGCCATCACTCTATCAGTGCTATCATCATACCCAGGTATGATCAAACAGGAGGTGCGTAGGTGATGTACAATAGACCTATCATCCAAAGGTGCTCCTGGAGAAGCTCATGTAATCTATTAAGTACTCAGGACCTATGCTCTCATGAATGTAAAATCTTTGTGTCCTCCTGTGCCAGTAAAGTCACAATGTCAAGTTTCGTAAAAAATCGGGATCCTGTTTGGAATTTTCGCGACCAAAACAACAAATGCATCATTGTTTGAAAGTTCCAAATTGCACCACTTGAACCCTCTAAAGTCCAAACTATGCTGCCGCATTGCAGTTTGACTGTAGACTATTTTGACCCCTAAACCTAAATTCCTAATTGCACATTCGTGGTGCAATTTTCATATGCGGCGGACTTTGAAGCCCAAACCCTTATCTCTAAAATAGACCACCACAACACAAGAATCAATAGCGGTTCACTTTAAGACCGCATGATGCTGATTTAACACTTTTAGCAGTTCCAAAAAATGTCACTTGACTTCGTTTGGCTTTGGACCCTAATTAATGTTCATAAAAAAATGAAACGAAGAGTCAGGTAAGGGTCACATACCAGTGGTTCTGCACCTGGTAGCTGATTTGGGAAAAATATGCCATTCTTTTACCTCTTATTTGTGTTAAACCTTGTCATCTTTCCTAGTGTCTCCTGTCATTCTTGTCACTTTTCATTAATGAATTGAAGGTATTTTATGAAACAAAAGGAAAGGTTAAAAATAGTGAAAATACCGATTTCACTGACTGTTGCTAATTATCTTTTGTGATTTTGGTAATAGGCAGTGTTTAATGGTTGACAACACACATCAAGGATAGTGGTGGAGGGATGACTAAAATGCTGAAATCATATCGTCATTTTGGCTCTATTCGTCAAAGATTAGCAATTTTGTTCTAGGTTGTTATGTTGTTCTCACAATACTTTCAAAATACTTTTAAAATATTTTTGTTTATCTTTTAATGGTTGTTGGCTGAAAGCCACTGACAACCAAAAAATTTATTTGATTACATTTGAAAGATTATTAGATGTATAGGTAGCTACAATATGTATATATATGTGTGTACGCTAAAATTGGACATAGATATACATAATTGAAATCAAAACTTTGATGATTTTTATCTATACTCTATTTATGTGATTTGGATGAATGAAAGCTATAGTGGAGTAAGTCTCTGTGCTTGAGTTTCATTAGTCAATAACCGGTGAAGGCAAGGCCCACTTCCTTGGTTGTTGATGATTGTTGCATTAGGATTGTGTGTGCGCTAATGTATGTTATGATTTTATAAGTTATTCGATTATTTCATTACTGTATTGTTTGTTCAATCCTTTTTCTACATAATCCATTTCTGTGAAATTATTAATCGGTATTGATTTGTTAATTCTTGTCAGTACAATCTGTATTGGTTTATTCGATATTTGTCTATTTGTATGTGTAATTAATAAATCATTTGTTAGATAATAGTTTGATATCAATTAATGAAATCATTATGAGCTAAGAATTTGAGTAATCAATTGGTGTCGAAAGTTTGTTTATATTCAGTAGTTCAACTTTGATTTATTCACGTTATTTTCGGATAGATTTCCATTCTGTTATAGATAACTTTATTACTGTTCTGATGTGTCCTAGTAACTTGTTTCTATGCAAAACTATTTCTTCAGGTTCCTGTCACACTTGTGAGTGTGACAGGAAGTCTGCCAATCAAATTTTTTTCCATAAGTAGATTACATTAGTTTACATCCATCAACCCTTGGTTTATTAATTGTAGCTCTTTGACATATTACCACAACATGGTTCAAAAGCCTATGTTCCCAAATTGACACATTAGGATGAACTGAGGAAGCCATTTCTAAAGATTACATCAAACCCATTTTAAGAATAATTTAAAACCATAGTTTTATCCTATCATTTTGGCACCATTTCTGAGGAATAGTGTTAAAGTCCTACATTTCTAGTAAACTGAGTTAGGAGTATTGCGCTAAGGATAAAGTACACGTGATAGTCGACCTCGTTTGGATAATTACCCTTGGGTTGCTTGGTCATAGACCATTTAGGTGTATGAATCGTAATAGGGATAGTAGAGGAAGATTCATTAGAAAATAAAAGGGAAGTAGTTCACAACCCAAAAAATCCAAAAATAAATTAGCACCATCCATTGAGAGCCCGCAACCCGAAGAATTGCAAGATAAGTCAAAATCACCCATTGAGAGAAGTAGCTTAAATTAAGAGAAATTAAAAAGTAAATTTCCATCACTAGAATTACCTGAGCCTAATCTTGAGAAGTGTACTATTGAGACCACTATTATTCACACCTGAAAATACCCAACCAAGCTCTTCCAAGATATTACACAAAAAGGTTGAACAATTTTTCCAAGAGTCTTACGGGGATCTAGTTGGTCCATTTTCCAAAGAAAGACACAAGCCATTTGAAACTTATTTTACTCCTTGGGCATTAGAAGTCATGGATCCCAACAACAATAATGAAAACACCAACAATAAAAATAATCAAAATAGGGCATTGGCCAACAATAATCCGGTTACTTTTGAGTTTCCAATCGCAAATCCTAGAAGACATGCCCCCATGAAGAATATTCCTCATTCTGCTTTGCCCATTTTTCGTGGTCTTTCAATGGAGGATCCTGACATGTTTTTGTTTGAATTTGATGTGTTGTGTCGCATTTATGACTACCAAAATGACACACAAAAACTAAAACTGTTTCCAGCTACATTAAAGGATACCGCCCTATGATGGTTTATGAACCTTCGAAATATCAGAACGTGGGAGGCCATGAAGGAGATATTCTTGAACAAGTACCAAGGATATTGAAAAATGAAGGAGGTTTGGGATGATATTTTCCTCATGACTCAAAAGGAAGATGAGTTTGTAGAAAACTACCTTGAACATTTTATGTTTAGTCTTCAACATTCTCGTTAGGAGGGACTAAATGATGATACTATTAAAATGTTATTTCTTAGAGGGATAAGAGATGGTGTTATGGAAGCATTAAATTTAATAAGAAAAGGGAATATCTCTAAAATGGAATTTGATGATAGCTATGATATTTGTAGGAACTATTCAAGGTCGCAATGTTCGGGAAGGAGCTATCCAAGTAAGCCTTATACTGCAAGCAATGCGAAAAGTATCACAAAAAGGGAAATAGGCAATTTACTTGAGGATCTTAAAACAGATTTGTTGAGTCATATGGGGAAATAGATAGACATTCTTTACACCCATAGGAAGCAAGAGGAAGTCGAGCAAGCCTTAGCTATGTTTTTTCTAATGTGTTGTAAGAGACATGATAGTGAGGATTTCTCATACAATAGGACAAACATCTCATCCTTAGAAGAACTCAGTAAAATCTCTACCTTGAGGCCTCTTCCTGTTGGTGTGCCCGAAATGGAATATTCTGAGGAACCCGTCTATTATATGGCCCCTAGGCGACCCTTTCCACTCCGAGCAATGCACCCTAACATGATAAATTATTATCTTTCCCCAGGAACTACCCAACCCAACTCTTATCAACCAAGATAGTATGGGGGTTGGAAACAACCCCCATAGCCTCAATGGATGCTGCAATATCAATATTCTTCATAGCCATGGCAATAGGCATGGAGGCCACAATTGCCACAAACTTCACCATACCAATAACAACCATTTCTGTTATAACCACAATTTCCACCTCCTATGATTAACCCATACCAACAATCACAACAACTCTTTCTAGCCTTGCCATCATCGATCGCCCCACCCATCAATCCAACAAACTATCCACCACAACCACCAAGACCTACATCAATGCCAACCTAGCCTAATCCCAACCCCAACAATAAGGCATCCCAACCAGTGTATAATAATGACGCAACAATATACTCCACCTATCCCATAAACACATTAGAAATAGATGGAGTTCAGTTGAGGTCATGGAAGGCTCTTCAAGGGCCCACCATTACAGAAATCAATGAAGAGTCAGAAATCAAGCTAGCCAAAGAACCTCCCTTTCTCAAATGATTTCAATCCAAACCAATACAAAGGGAGGATTTTCCTCCTGAATTTGATTTTGGTAATGAGTTGCATAATTTTAACAGTAAGATTCCTTTGTTGCAGGCCATTAAGGACATTCTTGTCTATACAAAAACAATTCACGATCTATGTACCTGGAAGTAGAAAAAGAAGAAAGACCCAAAGACCATTCAAGTTATCAGATAGTTGGCAGATCTTATGCTCGAGAACATAACCATTCCAATATACTCTGATCCAGGGAGTCTTGTCATTAAGGTAACTATTGGTAAAGTAAGTATTCCTAATACCCTTGTAGATCTGGGTGCTGCAATTAATGTGATGACAAATGAAATGAAGGAAAGACTATCATTAGACGGACTTAGGCCTACTCCTATAGTTCTTCAAATGGAAGATAGATCTTTGGTCAAGTCCGAAGGTGTGATTGAAGATGTAATACTCTCTATTGATTCATGGGAATACCCAACTAACTTTGTGATTTTGTAGCCAAAAATTAAGCTGGGGGGATACCCCTTGATTTTGGGATGACCTTGGTTGGCAGTTGTAGATGCATTTATTAATTGTTGATCAGTGAACATGGTCATTTTAAATGGTGAGCACAAGAAACAACTAACTCTATATCCACCAGCACAACCTATGTTGGAAACAAAGGACCCGGTTTGGATTGATAGTGACCTGGATGAGTCGTTACCAATTCTGACAATTGATTAAGCCTTAGATATGAAAGAACCTACTGAGGATAATGTTTTTGTTAATTTCCTTCAGAATAGGTGTATGCTTAATGAAAGTTTTGAAAGTATGGTCCCCCATTCCGGTATAAATACTCATTTTCCTTTTGGGAACTTTCCATTGGTGGGTAGTTCACGTTTTGTTCAATATTTTATGATATTGCATTAGGGGTAAAAGCACAAAGTTGTGTCACACTTTCAGCCAACATATCAACACAACTGAATTTAAGTATTTCTAACTAAAAATCAATTTTGGTAAAACATATGACCTAGTAAGATTCATTCTAGCTAATTTAGATACTTTCACAATTTATTCAACTAAAATTGTTGGTTAAAAATATATGGAGCCCCAGTTTGAGTCCAATTTACCAAAAAAAAAATTTATTTTAAAAACTTGAAGTTTTAATAACTCCTCATATAAATAGCATTTTTTTAAAAATGTAAAAATACCCTTTTGTAGATCCATAAATGTAGTTTTCAAATATATATTTATTTTAATAGTTTAATTATTATTATTATTTATATTTTTGTTTATACTAAAAGTAGGTTATCAACAAAAAATATTAGGTTGATTACCATGCCAAGGAAACATACTAAAACTTATTAAAAAAATTTGAAAAAAAATATGATGCACTAGATTAAAGAATCTATTTCAAGATGGTACAATTTTTTTTCCATTTTAGATAAATATTTAATATGAATGTTGACATCCCATGGAAACAATTGTTTTTTATTCATGCACATTTTAATACTTATATACAAATATATATTTATCAAAATTGGAAAAAAATATATCCATGCACTAAAGTTTCAAGTTATAAATACACACAAAAAAATTGAAAGAAAAAAACTTAAAATTTACTATAAAAAGTTTGATGTCTCGTGCAACTTCATTTTTCAGCATTTTATCAGCAACTAAATTATAGTGTTAATTTATGAAAAACTAGTTTAACATAATTTTTTAATTTCTTATAAAAATACAAACATAAAATATACTAAAAAATACATATTTTACTAGTTTACATCATTTAAAAATTCAAAACATATATGCTACTTTTTAGTGATTCAAGTTTAAAAGTTGGAGCAGCATTGGTCGTTTCCTTTATAAAGTGCGACACAACTTTGTGCTTTTACCCTTAGTTTTTGCCCCTTAATTGCTTATATGGTTCATTCTTATCTTCTGAAAATTTGAATGATATGTCATCCACCTCCCAAGTATTAGCCATTGACTCACCTACACAATAAGAAGCTATGGAAATTTTTAACCCCTAAACAAATCCAAGATCTTTTCGCCATGCTTAGAGAAAACAAAGATGCATTCACCTAGGAATACCAAGACATGCATGTCATTCATCCTAATACCTTCACCCACTGTATCTACATTGAAGAAGGTATTCGTCGAATTAGGCAACCACAACGTCAAATCAACCTTACTTTGTGTGAAATAGTTAAAGAGGAGTTACAAAAACTATTAAATGTCGGGTTTATATATCCTATTTCTGATAGTCAATGGGTTTCTCCTTTAGTTGTGGTTCCTAAGAAAAATGGTAAATGGAGAATTTATGTTGATTATAGAGCATTAAATAAATCTACTAAGAAAGATCATTTTCCATTACCATTTATTGATCAAGTATTGGACACTCTTGAGGGTAAAAAGTTCTTCCCTTCTCTGGATTGTTTCAGCAGTTACAACCATATTCGCATAGCACCAAAAGATTAGGACAAGACCATTTTCACTTGCCCTTGGGGAACCTTTGCTTATAATATCTTTCAATTTGGTTTATGTAACGCCCTTGCCACTTTTCAAAGGGTGGTTTTGAGAATTTTTGCGGATCTTGTCAATGATTGTGTTGAGGTATACATGGATTATTTTACTGTCCATGGTAACACTTATGAAGAGGTTAAAACAAACTTAGAAAAGGTACGTAGGCATTGTATAGATACCAACTTGTCATTGAGGCATGAAAAGTGCCACATACTTATGACCGAAGGGATAGTGCTTGGTCATTACATCTCCTCTAAAGGTATTCAAGTGGATCCTAAAAAGGTCCAAATTATCCAAGACTTGCCTACACCCTCTAGTCAAAAAGATGTTCGAAGTTTTCTTAGCCATGCAGGATATTACCAGAGATTTATCCAAAATTTCAGTAAGATTACATCCCCCTTGTTTTCCTTGCTAGCCAGAGACATTGCTTTCTCTTCAACTCATGAGTGTCAAGAAGCCTTTGAGTCCATCAAGACAAAAATTGTAACCACACCCGTCATTAAAGGACCAAACTGGGAACTACCATTTTATATCCACACGGATGCCTCTGATTGTTCAATGCGAGTTGTGCTTGGACAAAAAGAGGATAATATTTTCTATTTTATCTATTGCATCAGCAATAACTTCATAGGGGCCAAGGTAAATTACACAATAACTAAAAAATATTTTTTAGCTATTGTGTATGCCATTAATAAGTTTCATCATTATATTATTGGCTATAAAGTGTTTGTCCACACAGATCATTCAAAAATTCAATTTTTAATGAATAAAATTGTGATAACTGGTAGAGTCATTAGATTATTGCTTTTACTCCAAGAATTTGATATAACTATACTTGATAAGCCTGGTTGAAAAAATGTGGTTGTAGACTTTATGTCCAGATTACAACAACTAGATAATGAACCCACTCCAGTTGATGATGCCTTCCCAAATGAGAACCTCTTTTCTATTTCAGCAAAGAGCCCATGGTTCACCGATATTGCAAACTACCTGGTTACATGCAAGTTCCCACCTCATTTCTCTCCGAGGGAATGATGGAAGCTGGTTGGACTAAGTGGAAAGTACACATGGGTTAATGGATTGCTCTTTTACACCGACATTGACAATATCATGTGGCATTGTGTACCAAAAGATTATGTCTTTGATATACTTTGTGTATGCCATATAAAACCATGTAGAGGACACTTTGATACTTAGAGGACTGCTCAAAATATTCTCACTATAGGTTACTACTAGCCTACAATCCACAAGGATTGTAAACACTATGTTCATCATTTCAACAAGTATCAGTGCATGGGCCGACCCAGACACTCAGACGAGATGCCCTTACATCCATAGTTTTCCATAGAGCCGTTTGAGAAGTGGGGCCTTGATTTTGTTGGCCCAATCAACCCGCCATCAAGGAACAAGGAATGCATCCTTGTATGCACTGATTATGTCACCAAGTGGGTAGAAGTGGTTGCATTGAAGCATGCTAGAGATACAAAAGTAGCCAATTTCTTATACTTTGAGATTTTCATAAGATTTGGTGTGCCACGAGAGATAACCAAAGATCAAGGGCCATAATTCACATCTAAGCTCATTTTTGCCTTGGTTTGTGTGTATTAAATTTGCCATCGCAAGTCCACACCCTATCACCTTCAAGCCAGTGGGTAGGTAGAAGTCACCAATAGAGAAATTGAGAATATTCTTACTAAGAAAATTGCTCTTCATAAGCACAACTGGGATACACGACTTCCTGAAGCTATGTGGGCCTATCAAACAATGTGGAAGACCACCACTAGTTTGACCCCTTATTAGCTCGTCTATAGTAAGAAGGAAATCCTTCCCATTGAGTTAGAGATAAAAACTCTTCGCACTGCACTACAATTAGGTATGAGTCTTTCTGATGCACAAAAGTTGCACATTGATCAACTACATTCCTTAGATGAATTGTGCCAGGAAGAAATCTTCCACATCGAGGTTGTTCAGAAACAATGTGCTCTATGGCATGACCACCACATCTGCCAATGATCATTCCAAGTTGGAGATTGGGCACTCTTATATGACTCTCACTTCCAAGAATTCAAAGGAAATTTTCACAGATTATAGCTAGGGCCCTATGAGATCCAAACCATATAAGCTAATGGCATTTTTCATCTATGTATAGTGGACTCTTAAAGACGATCTCTTCTTGTCAATGGTCACTGCCTCAAACTATACAAGAAGCCTCTTTCCAAAAAAGATTTCTTTTTAGAGGTGGTGCAGGAAATTATTGTTGTTCCTTTTGGCCTCCTTTGTGGTTAATCAATAATAGAACACAAAAAAAAAGCAATAAAAGATCCAACAGTGAAAACCCTTTTTGGGCATTGTTGGTCGGTTAATGTTCGAAAACTAGTTTTCGACGAGCATTACCCGTTCAATAAAACTTAGTGGTGAAAACTGATTTATCGGAGCCACTAGGTGGTGATAGATTGAAAACCGGGCAATTGGTGGTCTATTGTTGACATCTATATCAAAAAAAAAAAAAGAAAAAAAAAACAAATAGAACACAAACAAGCGATATCTTCTACATTGGCACCTCGCCTTCCTATCATTTTTTTGCTAGGACCTGTTTTGCACAACCGGTGTTCGGGTCCCTCATTCCATTCATTTGGGGTCCTCCTTCGACTTTCGCTTAGAACCCTGGCCTATTCTTTCTTGTCATCCAACAATTTTATTTTGACATTGTTCCTGTCATCTACTTGTCAGGAACACTTATTTTTAGTATCCCCGCTGGTTGGTGCTATCACTTACTTCTAGACGGGTTCTACGACCCTTCACTCCTGTTGCTTCCATCCATGTGATAATGGTTGTTAGTGGATTTCAGACAACAACCATTCCTCTGATTGATTTTATGTTCCTGTCTCTCTTGTGACAAGAATCAATGTGGTTATCTCCTAGCCAGATTTCTAGTCTCTTCTTTGATAGGAGCTATTTGCTTGCTCGATGGTACTCCTTTCCTCCATGGTTAACTTAGGCCTTCTTCATTATTTCCAATGCTTTTCCCGGTTGAACTCTACCTTGTTAGTCATCGTACTCTTCACCTGACACTGTTCTCGTGCTTTCTTTTCCACATGACATTCACTAGCTAGCTTCTTTCATTCATTTTTGGCTTTCTCACGACTGTACCTCATATGCTGCACTCTTACCAACCTATCATTACTATGAGTTGGCATATGCATCAGCATCAAAATTTCCATGTGTGTCGCCACGTCACCGCTCCTATCCATCAATGATCATCGGTATTGGTATTTCACATTTTTTTCCTTTTCTTTTAATTTTATTTAAATATCGGCCATTCATTTAATGATGGTGACGACACTTGCAAATGAGTAACTTGCTAAGTTGGGGGGGAAGTGTCACATCTTCCATTGTGTCTCATATTTTCCATAAAAACTCTGTCCCATCGTATCTACATCCTTTAATTTTTGGCATGATTTGTCGTAAATAGTAACTCCCTCTTAATACTGCCAGTAATCATTATTGTTCACCTGTAATAATAAATTAAAAACCACCTTTTTTAACCACTTACCATAAACCATTTCTTACTGCCTAAAAATCACTGCTAGTTAAGTTTTCCTATTCCTAGTGATAGTTGTTTTTGAAAAAATATTTTTTTTACACTTTACTGGGCTCGAACTGTGAACTGCTCAGATTGCACCTTCCTGGTAAGGAAATGGTAGGAGAACATAGACACTCCTATGAGCCAATGAGTATGGATTATTTAAGGGCTCCTATAATTTTTGAATCTTACAAGATATTCAAGCAAGCAAGATGATATGCATATTTTAAGAGACTATGGTGGTATGATGAGAAATTGGCTCATGAGTTCATGACAACTTGCAACACCAAGCGGGCGAAAGTCCTTGGGCTGGCGATTCTTTTCTTGGTCAAAAATATAGCGGATGTCACAAGGCTACCATTGACAGGAGAAAACAATTTTCTTGAAAATTTTGGATGAGAAAGAGACCTCAAATCCCTCCGTAAGAAGTTCCTGAAACGTGGGGAGTCGGTCAAAGTAGTTTCAGGTCAGGGTACAAAGTTATCTTCACTTGCAACACCCTGAAATGATGTGGCATTTTTTTTTATTCAATATTTGACCTGCGAAGGAAGGAATGTATATGTTTATGCCAAACAATTTTGGCTAATGATACATTTGAGATGGGGTGCATTGGTCAATATTCCTTTCTTGCTATATTCTTCCTTAATGCACATGTGCAAAGCAGTTCAAAAGGGTAGTGAGAATTCATTTGCACATCATGGGCTTATTAAATTATTAACTGTAAGGGAATTAAAGAGAATTTCACCTCCTAGGGAATGAGACTCATTTATTGTAGATGAAACCCCTGAGGATTCTATTGAAAGTTCCCTCCCTGATACTTCAAAGAACTCTCTCTCGAAGATTCCCACAATATAGGAAAGTCTACTAATAACTTAGAAGAGGAAGAGTCTGGTCATGGAAATTCAAAAAAGAATAATGAATGCACCAAGGGTTCTGCGTCTGAAGCTCCTCCTGATAGTTCTAAGAAATGAAAAGCACAAACCCTAGGGTCAAGTAGCAAAAATTTTAAGGGTTCCAGTGCTAAATGACTTAAACTTAAAGATACTAAAATCTCTACACCTAGCTCTAGGGTTGAAAAGAAGCGGCGTAGTGGGTCTACCTCGGCTACTGTTTTAGAGGATTTTTTTTTTTTTTGCCTGATTTCAAAGATAAGCTAGCAAATTTGGCTAATGTAGCCAGTGGCTTAAGTCCTTAAGAAACTAAGGGCACTAGAGAATTGGCAATAGTGGCAACAATATCCCAAAAGACTAAAAGAAAAAAAGCTAGTGCTAGAGAGTTGAGAAGGAGTAAGAGGAAGAAGCAACAAATGATGGACCCTAAGGATTCCCCACAAAACCAAGAGGAACCTGAGAAAAACCTTGAAGTACCACCCCATAATTATCCTATCTTAGAAAAGATATCGAGCAGTCAAGAAGAAATTCTTGACAAGCATATTGTTCAGACTGAAGCTACACTAGCCAAAAGTGACAATGACCTTGACAATCCTAAAGACCAAAGCCCACATGACACTACCCAGGAAGAAGAGCATTAATTATATGAGAGGGTAGGGAATGAAGTGAATGTGGAGATTCAGGAACATGGAGATGTTGAAAACCTTCATCAGGAACAAAAGGACAAAAGGGAGTCAAAGGCAAAAGAAGAGTATGAAGAAGAACTTCCCCTACTCACTAATGATGACATTCACAAATTGTAGAATTTGGTGACCAAGCTAACTGAGGAAAATGAAACTTTACAGAAACAACTTCAAATAGTAGAGTCACTCAATTCATTTCAAGCAAATGAAATCAACCAGTTGAAGGAAGCACTTGAGCAAGCATAGGTCATTGAGACATCGATGGTAAAAATTTAGGAGAATGAAAAATAGATGCAGGAACTCCATCGATTGTGTGTCACAAAGGTCACTAGTACTCTACAAAAACTTGCCCCTTCTCTCTATGGTTTGTATTCTATACTCTCTTTGCATGAGGACATGCAAAGTCTTAAGCTGGGAGGAAATGATGGGGGAAAAATATGCCATTCTTTTACCTCTTATTTGTGTTAAACCTTGTCATCTTTCCTAGTGTCTCTTGTCATTCCTATCACTTTTCGTTAATGAAATGAAGGTATTTTATGAAATAGAAGGAAAGGTTAAAATTAGTGAAAATACCGATTTCGCTGACTGTTGCTAACTACCTTTTGTGATTTTGGTAACATGCAGTATTTAATGGTTGATAGGGCACATGAAGGACAATGGTGGAGGTATGACTAAACTGCTAAAGTCATATCATCATTTTGGCTCTATTCATCAAAGATTAGCAATTTTGTTCTAGGTTGTTATGTTGTTCTCAAAATACTTTCAAAAGACTTTAAAACTATTTTTGATTATCTTTTAATGGTTGTTGGCTAAAATCCACTAACAACCAAAATATTTATTTGATTACATCCGAAAGACTATTAGATGTATAGGTAGCTACAACATGTATATATATGTGTGTACGCTGAAACTGGACATAGATATACATAATTGAAATAAAAAATTTGGTGATTTTTATCTATACTCTGTTTATGTGATTTGGATGAATGAAAGTGATAGTGGAGTAATTTTGTGTGTGTGAGCTTCATCATTCAATAACCGACGACGGTGGGGCCCACTTCCTCAGTTGTTTATGATTGTTGCATTAGGATTGTGTGTGTGGTAATGTATGTTCTGATTTTATAAGTTATTCAATTATTTCGTTACTATATTGTTTGTTCAATCCTTTGTCTGCATTATCCATTTCCATGAAAGTATTAATCGGTATTTATTTGTTAATTCTTGTCAGTACAATTTGTATTGGTTTATTTGATATCTATCTATTTGTATGTGCAATTCATTAATCATTTGTTACAGAATAGTTTTAACTGAATTAATGAAATCGTTATGAGATAAGAAGTTGAGTAATCAATTGGTATCAAAATTTTGTTTATATTTAGTAGTTCAAATTTGATTCTATTCATGTTATTTCCAGATAGATTTCCATTATGTTATAGATAACTTTACTACTGTTCTGTTGTGTGCCAGTAACCTATTTGCTGTGCAAAACTATTTCTTCACAGGTTCTTGTCACACTTGTGACAGGAAGTTTTCCAATTAGAATTCTATCCATAAGCAGATTACATTAGTTTGCATCCATAAACCCTTGGTTTATTAATTGTACCTCTTCGACATATTTCCACAACATGGTTCAAAATCCTATGTTTTGATGGTGAAAATGACACAAACAACATTAAAACAAAATATTTCTACTCTATTTCTCCTGAAAAAGAAAGATAACATATAGTAATCTAACTCCCAAGGTCCTGGTAGTTGGTTCTCAACTATCTGGTGTCACTCAATTGGTTCATGCAACTATAATATTCAAGGGGCCTGTGTTGGTAATAAAAAGATTCAAGCTATGACTCATTTTTTACCAACCTGTTTCAGTAAATCAATGGGGTTTCAAATAAAAGAAAAAGATAGGTCAAAGTGCAATCTAGTAAATATGAACAAAACTTATGTAGCATCCGGACATATATCTTCAATGATGAATGTTTTCTAATCAGATCAAGAAAACTGTAAGATGACACAATCTATAGAATAATCTATACCATTGCATACATTTTAGGTGCTTAATTAACTTCACAATTACACGTCACAAATACTTCAAGAATTTCAAAACCACACACACATTCATTCATCATCAAGATTTATAGATCAACCGACTTCAATAAATTTAATTCAATGATAATCTAATAAGATAATCCTTAAATTTGATTCCTTCAAATGACTTTCATCACTCAAGAAACTTTTATGTTCAGCACAATCACTGCATACAAATAGATTATAACTTATCAGCCTTATCCAATAAAACAACTCAATTCTAACTCCATAATTGCAAAAAAAAAACTTGTAATTCTATTAACTGTAAAAAGATCAAGTACAATGTATCTCTGTAAATCACTACCAAAATTCTGTCTCCTAATCTCAGGTAAGCCAACCCTATTCTCAATTAGCCGACCCCCTTTTACAATATGATACCCATTAGGTATTTATAAGTACACAAAATCTCAAACTCTTCTTCTATCTTAGGTTATCCACCTTTTTAGGAACTAGAATCTCTTGGAAATTTAGATCAATTTGATCTTGAGTTCTTACATTTAAACATTTAGTCTTAACTAAAAATAGAAGATAGAAGAGAAGAAGAAGCCATGTGCTCAAAAAGCTGTCAGTGTTGTATGCAGCATGCAAAGAAGCAGAAAATTATGCATGCAAGGATTCATGCATGTGAAGCTGGATCCGTAGTAAACTCATCATAGCTGGTGAAGACTTGTTGTAATGTATCCATCTCTGGCCCATCAATCCAGCTGTCTTCAAATTTGATCCGATTCATTTCTGCTGTAGCAAACTCCCTCATACTTCCTATTTTTATCAACTCTCTCCCAGTAGCTTTTATCTCTTCTTTGACCTCTACTAGTCGATCTATTATCAACTCTTCTCCATCATCCTTTTCCTGCATGAGTCCTTTGAACCTTTCATCCCACTTCTCTTTAATTTGACTTAAAGGCATGCCATATTTTGTCAGCACATTTACATCTACAATTATAGCAATGACTTCTTCTAACTCTTCCAATTGCTCAATCAAGTTATTAACTGCCTCTTGAATTTCATTCCTATGCTTACACAAAAAGTTAGTTCTAAACCAGAGTATGCGAGAATTTTTCTCCACAAAATCCTTGTTGTCTTCCTCAAGTATGGATTGTTCCAGAAGAGTTGTTAGAGGCAATGCACTTACTCTTTCCAACTTTTGAATGTATTCTTCTTCTTGCTTTTCCGATGCCTTAATGTATTGATGCATCTCTTTTATCAACCCTTTTGTATCCTTGTAGGCTTCAAAACCCTTAACCAAAACTTCGCCTACCTCTCGGTTCAATTTGTCTACCCACCGGTCTACCATCTCTGCCTTGCCTCTAACCTGCACCAAATCATCTACCTCCTTTTTACTTAACAAAATAGGAGTCTCAATGGCTGTTACTTGTTGTGATCTCGGAGAGGAGAAACTCTTCAAGAATAAATGTAGTTGATCTAATTGAGCTTTAAGCTCATCCTTCCTTTTCTTATCCTCGATCATTCTTGATTTAGTCGTTGAAGCCACTACATCAATCAAATTCATTTTCTGATTCGTAGTGGGCCTTCCCAAATTGACCGTACTCAACTGATAATTTGTTAGCTGCTTGTCCCCTACCTCCTTTTCTGTCATTGGCATGGCACATTCAGCAACAATTTCTCCTTTATCTATGAGTCGGGTAGAATGTAGAATCTTAGCCTTCTTTTTAGGCCTCTCCTGCTCAATGCCCTTCATCATATCCTCCCAATTGAGAGGTTGTGGAGGTGTTATTGTTCTCTTCTGCAGGTCCAGTTTTAACCATGTAGGAACACTTGGAGCAGTAGTCATCATATAAGAGGAAGCAACAATAGTAGAAGGTGGCTGAACATTTACCTGAGGTTGAGAATCAACCCTTGCTTTTTCTTGTTGTTCCTGCAGTATATGCACCTGCACCAATTTCTTAGCCTCTTCTCTATCTCTTTGTTCTTTCTTTTCTTTCTCTTCTTTCCTCAATCTTTCTTCTTCTAACTGATCCTTCTCCACTTTTTCCTTTTCTATTCTTTCTCTTTCTAGAGCTTCCCTTTCCAATTTCTGTTTTTCCAAAGCCTCTAGCCTTTCTTTTTCCAGTCTTTCCTCTTCTAATTTCTATTTCTTTTGAGCCTCTTGTCTTTCCTTCTCTAATTTCTTTGCCTCTAAAGCTTTAAGTTTTTCCACCTTTGCAGCTTCTTCTTCCCTTTTCCTAACCAGCTCTGTAGTATCTTTCTCTTTTTGTAATTGTGCTGCTTCTTCTGCAAGTTTTAGTTTAGCTACTAAGATTTCATTTTCCCTTTGGTTCCTTGCTTTCTCTTCCTCAAGGTCATGAATTTTCTGTATCAACTCTAACTTGTCATTATCTGCTTTAACTTTGAGCTCATGTTCTTGCTGCCTTCTTTGTTTCTCTACTTCATCAACTGCTGCCTTTTCCTTAACTAGTTTCACTTCCAATTGTTACTGGTGAAGTAGAGCATCAACTTGCACCTTGGCTTCCATTTCCTTTTGTTTCTCCACTACAACCCTTGCATTAGAATCTCTTGTCGCATCCTCAAATAGCTTCCACTGATCTTCTTGCATTAAGGTCTGTGCAATGTCCTCCTCTAGAAGCATGTTCTCTTGTATATCTTTCTCTGATAGAGTTTCATCTGAATTTGTCTCAATTTCTAGAACTTCCTCCTCCACCTCTTTTCCCTTGGCAGTTTTAGCCATGCTATGAAGTGCCCCTTCCTGAATTTATTTACTCTTTTTCCTTGTAAGTGGGACTTGGGCGGATGATTCACCTAATGTAGGTGCTGAAACAACAGATACTACTAGAACATCTCCCTCTGGTGCTTCTTCTTCATCATCTACCACCTCAAGTTCTATTTCTTTAATGTCCGGAGGAAGGAATTCTAATGGCTCTTTGGGAGGTGTCTTTCTCTTAAGTCTCTTGTATCCTTTACCCTTTTTAAGAACTAGTCCTTGAGGAGCTTGAGTTCTCAACATTAACCATTGTACACTCCTATCAAATACTCTCCTTCCTATCTTCTTGATATCAATCATTTCCTCAGCATCCCAGTCAATTGGATCCAAGCAATTGGTGCCAATTTTCAAAGCTTCATAGGACGGGTCCAACACAATTCCATCATCCACCAACGTGTTAGGAATGTTTTCTTTAACACCTAATTCTGCCATGAGTGCAACTGACAATATTTCATAGTTCTTCTTTCTCAAATCATATTCATCCTGCCGATCACTCTAAAAGTCTTCTAACAAATTGAAATGTCTAGCGAATACTGAAGGTAATAAGGCATACATCTTACCCTTTGGATCAAAATACTTATGAGCTATATACAATCCCAATTTCAACTATATCAACTCATTACAAACCACCTTTGCTCCCTTCAAGTGTTGACAACTATATTCACCCAACTTCATGGGAAATTTATGACATCCAATTTTATGCTTAATCCCAAACCGAGCATTGACTCCAATAGCTTGATATACAAACTCCATCAATACTATCCTGTTACTGCAACATCTTGGAAGTAAATGTGGGTGACCTTCAAAACCAAATAACCTGAAGTATGTAAATTTGGGGTATTGGATGTACCAACATCCCCATTCAAAAATGAACGCCATGGCCTGTTGACTCAATTGATAGCCTGCATCTCCATTTAACTGATTGATGATCACATATAAAAATGCATCATTGACTCTCCTAAAATGAGTCTCAGCAACTTGAAGAGTCAACTGATCATAGTGCTCCCATACTTTATTCTGTCCATCCAAGGCTCCCATTATGCCACCTTTATCCAACCCTGGGAAAATCCCCAACCTTGTTGCTGCATATACAATGTAAGATGTCATGAAGAAACATTTGGTCTGCCTGATCCTTGTTAACTGATCATGTATGGTGTCAGAAACAATCATTGGCCAGTCAAACTGTTGTTCACCGTTCAAGATGGTATGGATGAAAGGAAACATCCACTCCTTAAATTGAAAGGCATCCCTCTTCCCGAAGACTCTTGATAGCATCATGATTAATTCCAATACCTCATTATAGAAATCTGCCCTCTTTGGCTGATCTGCAAGTTTTCTTAGAGGTTTCTTTTCCATCTTCAACCACCTTTTATTCAAATGAGATTTATTGGAGTCCTTATGCTTGCTATACTTCTCTAAGGCCTCTGCCTCAGTTAGCTGCACCAACTTCTTGGGATTCGGAACACTAAATATATTTTGAAACATTGGAGGGGTAAGATCAATGATCACATTATTTTATGAATCCATGCATAATATTGTAGCAGGATTATAAGTAATGGCTACTGTCAAGATCAACTCTGGGCACTGGATTGACAATGGAAATATGGTAATATGTGCCAAGCCTGAATCAACAATCCTTTGCGTCCCTCCTGTTAGATTCTCTCATTCTGCAAAGGTGTCTACATGTAACTCCTCAAAGTTGTACTAGCCTAAATTCATATCCGTGATGTCTAACCAATCCGATTCTACCTTTCTCACTTTCACAACCGGGCTCGTATGATTATACCTCAAAGTATAAGGCAATTGTTCTGGCTTCAACTTCTTTGGTTTCAGTGTTGTCCTTGATGTTCCTGTGGGCTAGTTTCTCTGAGCAACTGCCCCTGATGTTCCTGACATCTTTTTCAACTTTCTTGCAAGAAAAACTCTAATTAGATCTTTAAACATCATCATGAAACATGCCTTAAAAATCATACCTTTCATATATGCAATCGGAGTCAGAACTAGGCAGAAATGTAACCTAAATAGTCCCCTTTTAAAACACTGCCGGGCTTGGGATTGAAACTTGAACAGTAACTCTACTAACCTGAAGTGGGATCGGAATCGAAAGTGAAATAGTTATCGGAACTAGAGTCGGAATGGAAACAAACTTTATTTCCTTCAGATTTTCTCATTTTCATATTCAGGTTCGGTTTCGCTTCCGCTTCCGATTGGTAATCATCTTCATAAAATAAAGCTCCTAACTATATGCAGATTCAGAGACAAGATGGAAACATAATCCATACCTTTTGTAAAATAGAATTCTCAAGTTCAAGATTTATTCCGATCCCGCCTCCGCCTAAGTTGACCATGACGTCATCAATGATTTTAATCAATTTTTTTAATAGAGAACTTCATGGTTTCAAAACTAGACGCCTTACAAATATGACATGGGGCTAACTTGCAGCTCGATAAAACCATCCCCATATGACCAAGGGCGACTGTATTTTAGGGCATCATACTTTAAACCCTAAACCGCGACCACAGAACACACAAAACCCTAATCTAGAAAACATGATAAAACTAGGCCATCAAAATTTTTAACCTAACAAATGCGTAAATGAAAACCCTAAGAAACAAAACGAAATTCAATTAACTCTAACTCACTATAAAAACATTAATCTACCTCACTGTAAAAACATTAATTTAATTTAAACACCATTTAAAACCTAATTTAATCTAACTCACTGTAAATCAAAAAATAGCATGTCGCGATCATGATTAAAACATGAAAGCAACTATGCCCTAAAACGCAAAGAACCAAAAACCAAAGTAAAAGAACTAACAAAAATGACCAGACAAACAATATAAAGTAAGAACGTACCCCAACAAACATACCCAAAACACGAATTCATGTAAAACAAACCAATTCAAAGCACAAGCAATACAAAAACAACAACAGTAAATAAATGAAAAACACAACGACAAGAAACCCTACCTTGAACGCAACAGAACCCTGCTAACCTTTTGAACTAATCCACACACAATATCCTCTTCTCCTTTGATCAATCGATTCACTCAAACGAACTTCGCCACTGCTCTTTCGTGCTCTTCAATCTTTTATTAATGATAATAATGAGTCGTTTAACCCTTAATTAAGGTAAAAATGTTGATTTCTACCTATACCAGGAGCTGTCATTAATGCATTAAAACGCAGTTAAGGCAGAGTCGAAACTGAAAGAGAACTGACACTTCACAATAGTGCAACTTCAGTCAAAAAGTCAACGATCCAAAAGTGGCGGAGGCGGAACCAAAATAGAAACTGATTCACAAAAATAGAAATTTCCAAACTTCATTCGAATTTCGGTTCTGGGTCTGCCGACTAGACACAAAACAAAACTAAACACAAAAATTAAAACAAACGACCGACATAATAAAACTAAAGAAAAGGACCAAGACTAAACAAAAAGTCAAAATAGCGGAGGCGGGCGCAGAGTTGATTATGATTTTGCAATTTTCGATAAGGACCAATTTAACACCTTCTCCGGGTCCAGGTCCATTGAAGACAAAACAAAAAGACCAAAACAAAAGACTATCGGGATAGGAACCAAAATAAGTTTGAAAAGAACTTTCAGAACCCGATTCATCTCCAGTTCCGGTTCCAACAGAGAAACCAAAAGAAAAACAAAGTATTAGCAAAACAAGACTCCAAACTTTGTTTCAAAAACAACCAAGCATAAAAAATAACAAAGGGGGACTCATTTTGACTAAGGCAAAAGATGGGGTGGTTATGCAAGGCATAGCACTACGTTCTTGGATTGAGACTTTAGGATGAACTGAGGAAGCCATTTCTAAAGATTACGTCAAACCCATTTTAAGAATAATTTAAAACCATAGTTTTATTCAATCAGTAGCTACTGGTACACTCACACTCACTCCGAAACGTGACATGGAAACACTCATTATGCCATCTCAAACAGTGGTCAGAGCTCAAAAATGCTAAATCTCTAAAGTGTTGAATGTGCAAATGAATTGGAAGTGGCCCCTCGAGGCCCATTTAAGATTGAAAGTTAAGGTTTCTTTGACCCTGTTTAGTTGTCCAACTAGGGTTTTGTGCCCCCAATCCTATTCT
This sequence comes from Sequoiadendron giganteum, assembly GCA_007115665.2. Lineage (NCBI taxonomy): Eukaryota > Viridiplantae > Streptophyta > Pinopsida > Cupressales > Cupressaceae > Sequoiadendron > Sequoiadendron giganteum. Next base: position 110,868,500 of record CM021107.1, on the reverse strand, counting down.
TATCCAACCAAGGTTTGTTTCAGGTCTTTTTCTCATGTTTTGGCTTGTTTTCGACATCCTGGAACCTTTTTGAACCATTCAGATAGTTTATCATCTTTTTTTTTTAAGATCCCCCCCAAAATCCCAATTTTTCATCTGATCTCTCGAGGGGGTAGTATACTAGCATAGTTCTTCCATTGGGGCATCCAAAAAAATCATAAAATTTTGAATTTTGATCTTAGCAAGGTTATTCTTTGAACCAATGCAAGATGCACATTGCTTCAAAGATGAGAACAATATAGACACAACAAATATACAAATTAATCCTATACACTTGATCCTGATTTTACTAACACTAGTTCATCCTGAATCATCTCATCTTCTAGTCATTTAATTAAATAATCTTTATTTAATTAAATTCATCATATTTCATCTCTTAATTAAATAATCTTTATTTAATTAAATTCATCACATTTCATCTCTTAATTAAATAAATCAAATTTATCTGATTAAGTCATCATCTTCTCTTAATTAAATAAATTATTTTGTTTAGTTAATCCTATAGTCTTTCTTTTAATTAAATAATTCATTTTATTTAATTAATCTCTAAAGACATCTCATTTAAACTAATTTTTTTATCTTTATTTTATTTAAAACTAACACCATTCCCTTTAATTAAATAAATTAAACTTTATTTAATTAAGTCTAAATTCATATTCCTCTCAACTTTGATTTAAATCAATCCAAAAATCTAAATCAAATTGTCAAATTAGCTATTCTCCTTTTAAATTAATCAAATCTTGATCAATCTTAATCTTAATCCCTCAAATCCTCTAGCTTTTGCAACTTGCAGAAGTAAATCATTTTATTTGATTTATTAAATCTCCTATTTTCTCTCAACATGGCATAAAAGAGGGAATATTCTTCAAATTCAAAAATCCCTCCAAAAGAGTGTGTACATCTGACAAGGCATTGAAAGCCTCTTACACGTCCTTTGCCTTGATCCAAGTGGCAATAACTCCATTTCTTTCTCCCTTCAACTTGTCATTTCACCAATTTCAAATGTCCACCTAATAGCATTTATGTGCACATTCATCAAAATGTGCATCACCTTTGTCCACTCACATGTTGAAAAGTGGCCTTTTGCTATTTGTTGGTCTTTTGTCCCACATTCATCCCTTTTTCCAATTTCTCCATCATTCTCTTCTATAAATAAAAGGCTCTCATTTGGATTTTGGATCCACAACTTCATGCAACATTACTATCTTCAAGTTTTGAGCGATCTCCATCCATCTTTATCCATTTTCATATTGTCATAGCTAAGTTATGGAGAAATTTCACCAAGGAGCATCAAATCTTCATCATTGATCATCAAGCTTGCAAGGAATTGGGAAAGGGCCATTTTCCACATCAAAATGACACCAATTACCCCATGAGATTGAGAGTTTGATCATTTAAATAGGATTTAATGGCTTTTTTATTTTGTTCTTCATATTATTTCTTGTTTTCATGTTTCAAATGGATTTCATGGGGAATGTTGTTTCTAATTTGCATATTGGACTAATTGTGTGTTTGTTCTTTATATTTGTGCAGATCTAGGATCACCATTCACACTAGCATTATTATAACTATCAGTGTTGTATTTGCTTCTTGAGTTATAATTTTATATTTTTTAATCTTTTTTTTTTCCTATCTATTACCTTTTATTTATTATCTAATTAATTTAGTCATTTATATGCTCTCTCATTGAAACCCATGCATCTTCCCTTCCCCTCATCCTTCTTCCTTTTTGAGCTTTCTTATGTCTGCAAATTATCACTCATTTTTCTCCAGCTCTCTTCTATTATGATGATGGATCATGAAGTGTGATCCAAAGTGTTGATGCAAAAAATCTCTAACACAATCAAATCCAAAAGAAATATGTCAAAAAAAATGGATTGTGGAAACATGATGCCATTAACACCATGATAATCAATATATATTTTAATTGAAATTAATCTTATAAGACATCATGTCACTTAGTTGAAAATTATAGTATGTTTTTCTTTTTAAATTAAAGTTATGATTGTTACATAAAAATAACTAATACATTTTAATTTTCTATAAAAAATATAAGTGATACATTTTGGAGGATTCACTTAATAAACCAAAAAAATTACACATGTATTTGTAAGGTATCAATGAACACTCTTAATTTCATGTCTAAACCTCAAATCTATATTTGTAAGATCTCTATTACATACAACAACTAGTATAATTAAAATACATCATTATTTTCATCAAATATCTTAAGTGCCCTTTTTTGTTACATTTTTATATTGTCTTATTATTTCTATAATATTAACCAAACACACCACCCACATCTACAATTTGGTTCAAAACTAGTTTTTGTTTTCATTCCATACATTGAAGTCTGTTTTGATATTTTAATTTGCATTGATAATTACTCTTGCATACAGACCAATAAAAACACTGAGAAATCCTACAAGCATGAGATTTGACTCACAAGATAATGTTTGAGATTTAGAAGTTGGCTCTTCATGAAATCTTCAAAGAATACTAATTTTATTTTAATGGAAAAAAGAGGAAGTGAAAACTTATAAAAGAATCTATATTAAGGAAGTGCACTGAATAATGAATCTTATGACACTTAATTAGCACACTGTTTTTTGTTTAGCTCATAATATCAAGTTATGGTAACAAAGAGCATATAGATGCATGATTTCAGACCATTCACAAATATCATTCATCAAAATCAATAAACATAGACACAATATCAATAAATATATAATAGGAAGGAAACTTAATAGACATATATTTTAGCACAATATAAACCTTCTCTTCATTGGTGAACCACAAACACATTAAAAAAGTAAAATACATAGTCTTAGATATTCAATTGGTGTTAAGAAGCACCCACACAAGATACATGTCTATATTCTTTCCTACCTTGTTTATGGCTCAATTTTTTTTTTTATCAATGTCCTATAGCCTACATGGTTTTACTAAAGTCACAAAATAGATGAATTAGATACATGCTTAGGAAAACATTAATTAATAAATTTTGATCCTTTCAAACACATGATGACTAATATCCTCTTTATGTTGCATGAGCTAGATTACAATGTGTCGGTTGAGGATGTAACCTAGAAACTGTGACTTTACTAGAGTATTATGGAGTTAGTTCTTCTTTATCACAAGGCCCACCCACTTGCTAGCTAATTTATTTGGATGAATGGTGCAACATGGAAAAAATGTTAGAATTACAAGATTAAGATGATGTGCAAGTTGTTTGATGATTTTTCTATGATCAATGATTTAGAATTTTGACCTCCCACTGAAAAAGGGACCCATTGTAATTCTCCAAGCCGACACACTTAGAAGAAAACTTGATGAAATAATTTCTTTTGAAATAATGACAACACTGACAATACAAAAATTACATTCCATACTTACACAACAATATGCACACAAGCATTGAATGAACATGAAAAAGAGAACAAGATAACCTCATCATTGCACAAGCAAGGTGGAAATAATGGAAGACTAATGCTCATGGGATAATCCACCACAATGAACATACAAAGAGTGTGGATGAAACCTACATCATGATCAATTACAAGCCAACGATCGTGTTCTTTCACAACCCACACCATAGGATGAGGGAATAATCAACCTCCTATCCACATCTAAAAATCCTTAAAAATTTAAAAACCAAGGGAAAAAAATTACAAGGGGTTTCCTAACTAGGAGGCACAAACTCACTACTATCTGAAATGATAAAAAGTCACTTCCGAACAACCACACGCTTCCCAAGATGTCCTGTCACAACACAAAATCACAAGAGAAAAATAATATTACTAAAATACATACCTTGACCTACAAGAAGTGTTTAGGACACAAAAAAGTCCAACAATAAAGGACTACAACATTCCTAAGTTTTCACAAGACTAGGTGTAGAATCTCCCTAAACCTAGGTTTGCCAGTCGAGCAACTTTAGAAGAAGACATACAAAATGATGCAATAAATACCACAAGACCTCAACAAAAACACATAAGAACATTCTCAAAATACCACTAGATCCATGGCACCATGAGGAAAAACTTCCATTTACATGGTAAATTCCCATACTCAAGGCCCTAAAATTTATAGGAATGATCAAGTTCTAAGATAAAAATGTTTTGACTAGGTTTTGAAGGTTAATATGATTAAAATATAATCATAATGGGAAAGAAATGAGTAGGAAAAATAATTCATCAATGTCATTGTGATAGAAACACTACTCGCTAGCTATGATAGAAAGGGTTTACATTCTATTTTTTATGGGGAACGAGGCCACCCAAGCACAAGACAAGGCCACCCCAACAAAGATGTCTAAATTTTAGAATTTTTAGCCTACAGATAAAGTTTCCCCACTAATGAGTAGGGTGCCCCATTATGTTACTAGGTCCCCCAGTGGGAACGAGGTTGTCCTGGTAGACTTAAACAATTTTTGAGATCTCTAGGTTACTTTTGGGTGAAACAAGGCTACCTAGGTATAGTATCAGATCACCCAATTAGGAAAGTAAAGCATCTGAGTTCATTTTAAACCCAAATGAAAGATTCCTAATTTTATTTTAACATTTACATAGTACAATTATGAAATTCATAATCATGCTTAGTTCCAACACCAAAAAAACATAACTAATCTAATGCTCTTTTCCATTATCACATATTACATTCCTTCTCAAGGAGAGGTCCAATAATAATTTAATATTACATTTCGAATAAAAGAAAGTAACTAATTTCATAGAGTAAATTTAGTTGAGCATGATACCATAATCAATCTCGATCCTTGAACCTCTAATCTCCAATGGTGTTTACCATGCCACCTGACCTCATAAAATCAAAAGATCAAATCCCACCATGTTAGGAGATAAGCACATGGTCCACAAACACAACACTCATGCCAAGCACATTGGGAGATGACTAACACACACTGTATGCAAAGTATACACTCAACATACACATCATATATAAAATAATCATCTAAGATCACAAATGGATCAAATATAAGAACTCATTTGGTATAACCAAAAATGACCTATCACAAATCCATATTGGTAAAAATCACCAATGTCACATCACAAATCCGTATTAAGAAAATTCATCAATGCCAGGGTGAGTACAAGATCATGGGGGTTCAAAAAGTGGTGATATGAAAAAAGGGTGGTTGATGGCCTTTTTTTTATCTGAATTTGATGAAATGAAAAGGGTATATTAAGAAAATTATAATCTTTTAAAAAATATAAGATACGCCTTATTTGGAATTAATAGATAATTATTACTAATTTTCTACATACATTCTGACTAAAGTCCTGATTGATAGGGTGATTGAAAAACATCTATAATTCTTAAAAGATTTCACATTTTTTGAATCCGAAAGATGCGTCACATTCTATGCTTCTTATACTATAGGATACAAAAAAATAAAAATAGAATTTCATAAATTTTTGACCAATTTATGGTGGTCAAACACACATGTTTTAATATTTAAAAAAATTTAATAAAAAAATCATAACTAATTATTTACTTGCATTGAATTACAAAAAACAATGTGACACATTCGGGCATGTGTCTTCTACTTATATTGAAAGTTTAAAATATATCTGTATATTTTTTCTTTTACTTAGGTTGGTCAGACATACACTTACTTTTTATTTTTTCTTGAAAATTTAATAGTACTACATTGAAATTTCAAATTTTCACCAAATAAATTTACTTTTTTCCAAAAAAGGAATATTATCTTAAAAATTACATTCATTTTTCTATAAATTTTATTCTTACATATTTTCAAATTATGTCAATAACTTATTCAAATATTTATGTCATGTTTCCTAACTCTATTTTCTTGAATTTTTCATTGCCACTTAAGGGCCTAGTTTGGACCCCCATGATCTTGTATTGACCTGCCACATCATATAAATATCATGGCATAACTCACCACTAGGATATACCATAAGGATAATCATTAGACCAACTCACCAATTGAAAATTACATGCAAGACACTAGGGTAAGATGATAGAGAGATAGTAGAGAATGTCACCATGATGCTCACTAGTATGGAAAACACAAAATTTAGTACCTCTCTCAAATAGACAAGATTACTTAACCTTATAAGACCCAAGATCCTTGAGATAACATGTATTCCCAAACATCCTTAGCCTTTAAAAGCACTCAAATCATGATAGGAGCATCCATTATCCACTCAAGCTCAAAGACTAACTTATTCTTTGATAAGGTGTGTGCTACTTTCCCTGAAATATATAGAACAACTACCTCTATTTTCAAAAGTAGAGTTGGTCTTGAAGTAAAGGAATAAAATATTTGTCTATATTGGAAGATGTCTCATATATATTAAATGAATTTTATTTTCTTGTAAATTCTCCAAGAGAGAGCAATGTTGAAATCCTAAAAGCAATCCTACAAACAAATTTCCTCCTCAAGAAAAATGAGTAGATATTTCAATATTTTTTGATTTTTCAGGATCTAACTTTTATTAAGAACCAAAAGGTTTATGAAAATTGATGTCATTTCCTAAAATTAAAAAAAAAAAATGTATTTGAGGAACCTCTATTTATAAGGAAAATTTATATTACTTATCCATACAATCCCTATGATGCACATGATTCCAAGCTATTCAGTATTGCATGACATGTATACGATGATGGAAGGCAACCATCAAGATCTTGCAGAAGTGGTTTATATTGGAGTATGTGATTAGAGAGAGAGGGACAAGTTCAAAATGGTTGCTATAGATTCCTCATGGCCTGTAGTCCCTAATCCATGGTTGATTAAATAGTCATTTGGAGGTATAATAAATCCATACGCTTTTGTTGATGTCAACCCCCTTAAAATTATGGTTTGATTGATGAAAATTTGTTTTCTAGTATAGGATATTAGTTAGAGGCTCCTAAGAAGGCCATCATATAACATAAAGCTCTACCTCTCTAGCTGAATATTTCTCTTTCCAACCTAAAGATTTTTAACTTATTGGTTGTTTTCGATAGACAATTTTAGGAAGCTATAACCATTATTTCTTAATTGATTGTTTTCTTATGTTCTTAATTGTATGAGAATATTTCTTTCCTTTCCAGACTGGGTTGGCCATGACTAAACTTAGTTGCAGTAGTTGTTGTTGGAAACTTGCAGCCATTAAAGACAATTTCCTTATAAAAAATAAGAGAAATCTATGCATCTAAGTATTCAGAATCCACATACAAGAGAATATACAACATGCCCATAAAAATATGACACAAGATATACCTTGGGAAAACCCTCAAGAGGGAAAAAATCCAGCCTCCAAAAGCATGCATCTCTCATGTATTATTCAGCAATAAATATTACAATACATCTTCTGAGTCTCCATGAACACCATTGAAGAAACACACCCTCTCCAAGAAATCCATGTGAAAAATAATGCAACCACACATCCTATGCCATGATTCAAACCCTCACAAATTCTAACTAGAGCTAATATGAAAAATTGCATCTCTCAATAACTACCTTTGTGGTTGCTTTTATAGAAGAAAGCTCCCACAAAACCACTAAGTGGTATTACACAAAACCATTTGACTAAAACCATGAGATTACAAAACCATGCCCCCTTATTTAATATTGGGTACTTTATTTATTTATTTTCCCCAATATTAAATAATTACATTTTTACAACTTAACTTATGTCCCAATGTTACATGCAACATAAAGTGGCCCTAAGAAAAATTACATTAAATATATTATGAAAGGTGCACAACACACCTTTTTCCTAACATTCTCCCACTTTTTGTATACATTGCATAAGGGGAACAGGTAACCTCAAAACATGAATTAAATGAACAATCCATATAGCCACATATACCATCATGGAATCAAAGTGCTCCATGTACTCCATCAAGATACCTGCAAAAAGAATCAAAGTGACCACCATCCCAAGCATGAATGTTCTCACCCTCCATAATGCCAATGCATAAAGATAATAATCCATCCAATAGAGAAGCCACATAATCTGTCACAACGAAGCATAAGTCTTGCTCAACTGATATCGCCAATCCATCACTATCAAAAGATCCCACTTAAAAGTATAACCAAGCTATCCATGACATCATGATAAAACCACATGCTACAAGTCCCAAAAACAACTGTCCAAGTACTATAAGAAACATCCATCCTCTCATCTCTAAGCACACATACCAATGTATAAATGACTAAGAACAAAGAAAACTAACAAAGTGTGCAACAATAATGAATCAAACCTAGTGAATAAAGATAATCCACAACCAAGTCATCCCATTGCAAGTAAATAGGTAGCTAATCCACAACCTGCATGACTTGTAGATCCAATCACTGAAACATGCAAACTCATCATCACATCAGTAAAATGCAAACTGAGATATCTAAGAGAATAACCATATAGACCAAAAGACTCAAAGACCAAATCAACCTTTGATCTGATTTTCCAAACATGTCCATATTCAAGTACCATAGTTAAGGAACCAAACACACTGCCACCTCACCACCAAATGTACCAAAAAATCAACCCAACCGTGTCCACATATCTGCATAATCATAGTCAGCTGCATAGGTCTCATATCATAATTGTACCTGGTATTACCATCTCACCTCCTTCACATGAAAAAAAACTAGCAAACCAAGTGACTAATTCAAGCCACCAAAACTAAACATGCATCAACACCGAATTATCAATGGACAAAGACAACCCATGTCTAAGTCATAAATGCAACATGTAAGTATAGATCGCCTACAATATTGTACAACTTGTAGATACAAAAATGCAACGTATAAATCCAAACATATACTGATAACCATGTCAAATGAGAGAATAGTTTGAGATGTACAACTGGGCATACAATGAATCCAACATCAAATCTCCAGGATTTGATCATCCATAAACTCATAGTATCACCATTGTCAAAGTAATCCATAAACGACTTAGATAAAGAAAACAACAAAAAAAACATGCCAAAATAACTTCAAACCTGATCCACTATGTAGTGATTTGAACATTCTTTCCATCGACTATTCGAAGTCCAAAATTTGACTCTGTATGCACCCGATATCACCTCTCAAAGCTCAAATAGAACACCTAACTTTGACCAAGAAAAACACTATCAAAACTGTAGAATCTTAAAAAAAAATTGACACCACGGTGTAGAGCTTTGAGTTATCTTTCCAACAAGTCTAAGAAGTCAAAAAATGGACAACTTGGGCGAAATTTATGCCCCTTTGAAGTAAAACAATAGTTTAAACTCAAGGCAAATTTTTTTTAGCCACCCTTGGTGGCTGAGCGACGGTCCCACCCGGGTGGCGCCACCCAATTGATGGCAGAACCAAAATTTATATTAAATCTAGTTTAATTTCCACATATCAAAAATTTTAGACTCCATAATAATTATTTTTATGGCAGAATTGAAAAAAAAAAAAGGAGATGAAACATTTTAAATATTAAAATTTTATTGAAAAAGTTTTGAAACCCCATTAAAGGGTGGTGAGCCATACCCGCCACCGACCGTACCCTTCCACCGATAGGGCTTCCGGTGCTACCTTAGGATAGTGCTTGCAGCTTTGTCAGTGCAGGCTAACGTAGGCTGGGGTACGGGTGGGGTCCACCCCCCACCCAAACCCTTTACAATTTTTTTCTAATAAAAAATTCTTTCGGCCCCATAAATGTTTATTTTTATTTTTATTTTTTATTTTTTATTTCTTTTGCATGGCGATTTTTTCACTGACGGGAAAATATATATATATTTTAATATTATTTTGATGTTCATACGAACAAGGGTATGGGCAGTGTTTTGTTGCAATTTTTCACAATAATAGAAATAGATCAAATTATATATCAAAATTCGTCTTTCGGCCAACCTGGATCCAACTGTGAGGTCTTTTTTGGGTGAGGAGATCATTTACAAATTTTACCCCACAAAACCCCTACTTGAATACAAAACCAAGAAACCCATTTCACCCAAAATTTCTCACACCCCAAATCAGCAAACCCAAAACTCTCAGATCTGCAATAAACAACCTGCAAAACCCTCATATCTTGCCATGTCTTTGATTCTTCTCATGCAAATAATAGATTCAAACTTAAAAAATATTTTTCTCAACCAAGGGTTATACAACTACAACCAAAGCTCTGATACCACTTGTTGGAAACTTGCAACCATTAAAGAGAAGTCTATGCATCTAAGTATTCAGAATCCACATGCAAGAGAATAGACAACATACCCATAAAAATATGACACAAGATATACCTTGGAAAAAACCTCAAGAGGGAAAAACCCAACCTCCAAAAATATCCATCTCTCATATATTATTCAGCAATAAATATTACAATACATGTTCTAAGTCTCCATGAACACCATTGGAGCATAAATCCCTCTCCAAGCAATCCATGTGAACAAGCATGCAACCACACATCATATGCCATGCTTCAAACCCTCACAAATTCTAACCAAATCTAATATGAAAAATTGCATCTCTCAATAACTACCTTTGTGGTTGCTTTTATATAAGCAAGCTCCCACAAAACCACTAAATAGTATTACACAAAACCATGTGACTAAAACCACGAGATTACAAAACCATGTCCCCTTATTTAATATTGGGTACTTTATTTATTTATTTTCCCCAATATTAAATAATTAAATTTTTACAACTTAACTTATGTCCCAATGTTACATGCAACATAAAGTGGTCCCAAGAATAATTACATTAAATATATTATGCAAGGTGTACAACACACCTTTTTCCTAATAGTTGTTACAGACAAGTGTGACAAATGTCTTCAAATTTACCTCTTAGGATACATATTCTTTGGAGGATACAATTATGTATTTTTGCAATACAATTATATAAGAACCGTTTACATTATAAGTGGCTAGTTTTGGCTTTTACGTTTGCATACATATGCTTTGTAATAAATAAAAAACATTCATGCATTACCTCTAGACTCCTTAAATTTCTCGTTTTCTGGTCATGCTTATACATATATGTTTTATTATTTAGATACCATTACTGTTCAGAGAAATGTTTTTAGCCATCCACTCCCATTCACTTGAAAAATGCCCACTTTTAAATTGCATTTAGAACACTCTATTAATATATTTCCACAAGTGTTTTTTTTCAAATTTATTAGATATATTCACATCCATTATTACAAATTTTATAATCTTACTAGAAGGATATCTTGTTTACTTTTTTATTGAAGGATAACTCGAGTCTTTGAATGTCTATTACAAAGATATCTAATACCCTCCCTAAAATAGAGATGGTATGAGTATTATTGATGTTCACAAGTAAATTATTTTAATGAATTCTTCCTAGTGGATTATCTTTACCATTATAGGTTTATAAGTCTAAAATATCCTTCTGTGGGATTGTATTAAAGATTTAAATCACCTTATATCAATAAAGATGGTGGAAAGTAATTGGGTTAGTGTAGGATCATGGGGTACAAACTAGGGTCTTAAGTGGTAATGAAAATTAAAAAAAAACAGAGTTAGGCAACTTGACATAGAAATTTCAATAAGTTATTAAAATAATTTAAAAAATATGTAAGAACAAAATTTGTAGAAAATTGAATTTAGTTTCTAAGGTACCATTCATTTTTTGGAAAAAAGAATCTATTTGGTGAAAATTTGAAATTTCAATGCAATAGTACTAAATTTTTAAGAAAAAATAAAAAGCAGTGTATGTCTGACCAACCTAAGTACAAGAAAAAATAATATATTTATTTAAAATATTAAATATAAGCAAAGAACACATACCTAGATGTGCTACATTTTTTTGCAAGTAAATAATTAGTTATGAATTTTTTTTAAAATTTTAAAACTTGTTTGTTTGACCACCATGACTTGGTCAAAAATTTATGAAAAATTATTATTATTATTATTATTTTAATCCTATAGTATGAGAAGCTTATAGTTTGATGCATCTTTTGGATTCAAAAAATATGAAATCGTTTAAGAATTATAGATGTTTTTCAATCAACCTATCAATCAAGAATTTAGTCAAAATATATGTATAAGATCAATAATAAGTATCTATTTAATTCCAAATAAGACATATCTTATATTTTTGGAAAGCTGATAATTTTCTCAATAAACCCTTTTCATTTCATCAAATTTCAATAAAAAAATTCGTCAACCACTTTTTGTTATATCACCACTTTTTGGACCCCCATGATCCTGCACTCACCAAATTATCTTGCATTCTCTTCTCATCATCAACAAATTAGTAAAGATTTAGAGTCATTTCATTTCTCAAATTATGTGGAATTTTTTTGAATTTTTTGAAACCCTTCCTAAAAGATGTTGGTGATGATTTTAGAAATGGGTTTTCTTTCAGTGAACATGGCTTATGGTTTTCCCATATCATCAAAAACTCATTTTTTTGTTTGGTAGAAAATATTGGGTTAAAAGTCATAAATTATAAGGGAAAGATATTTTCACAATCAAATATATCAACTCTTCTATAAATTGGAACTCACGACCAATGTTGCAATTAAATTTTCATCTTGTTACATATCATTTTCCCTCAATTATTTTCATATAGAGATTATCCTTAATGTTATGCATCACAAGCTAGGTCTCTAGCCTCCTAGATTTTGGAAAAATGATTCTGATATAGTTTGCAAGAATTATACATGTGTCAAAAAATGTCATCGGTGACATTTTCACACTTGTTTGGGCCCTCCTTGTAAAATTGAGCTTAATGATGCCTTGACTTAGTGTCAGCATGCAATGTGTTTAACACACTCACATTAGGTCTTGGGCCCTTATAAACTAAATAAACTTAATTATACCTTATCTAGAGTGTTGTAAAGTGTTGTAACACACTTTCACATTTTTCTAGGGTTTTCATAAATAATTGGGCTTTTTTATACTTTAATTGGCCCTATTTTACACCCGCAAGCCTTAATTAATGCATCTTTTCGAGGATAATCCTGACATAAATCATAATTAGGGTGTTTTTAGGTTGTGTGGCCTAGATTTAGTGATTTGGGACTCATACGCCACCTTGGGCGTATGAGTCCCACCTAGGGTTTTGGGTCCCAATCTGGATTTTACACCTTTCTAAGCAGTTTTGAAGTTGGTCCCCATAAATTATGCCTAATGGGACTCATATGCCACCTTGGGCATATGAGTCTCATGTGGCCTAAAATTAAAATTAATTCAAATTCTTGGTGGGATTTGATCCTTCTAGATTTGATGTCGGCTTGTAGTGTTGTAATTTCGAGAAATTGGGCATAATTAAGTATAAATACAAGGTTTTTTCACTCATTTTCACCTAAGACTTTTGTGAGAGCATTCATAATAGCAAGTTTGAGTTCACAAGAGAATTTAAGAGTTCACACGAGCTTTCAAGTGTCTTCAAGGGTAGATTGTCAAGTGTTTTAGAGCATTATACAAGCATCAAGCATCATGCCAAAGTCTTCATGCATCATGTTTTTTTTTTAGCTAACAATTGTGATGTAGGGTTTCATGATTCAAACTAGCATTCAACTCAAGATCTATCACATTCAAGAAAGATTCAATATCTACATCCATTGGATCCATCTCATACATATTTGCAGCCTCTTATTAATAGATTTTTATTAGTTGCAACATCATATTTTGTTCATTCATCATTCTCATTCCTATTTCATTTTATTTCAATGTTTGATTACCAAAATGAGGTTTGACGAAGGAAAACCCCTTTGCACTAACAATTTTTATTTTTTCTCTTTCTTTAGTGTGTGATTTGTAGGTTTTGACTGAAGACACATTGAAGAGCAAGTTTGGAGAAAGTTGTCAAAGTGTTCAAAGTTGTTAAAGTTGCCACATTGCATTGGAGATACTTGGAAGACTTCTACAGGTTGTAAATCAAGGTTTCAGATCCAAAAATCAATTGAGAAGGATAGAGTAGGTATTGAGGAGAAGATTCAGACCTTGAAGCTTCGTAAAACCCTAACTAGACAGGTACACTAGGGTAAAAGTACAAAGCTATGTCACACTTTTATAAGGGAACCAACCAACACTGATCCAAATTTTAAACTTGAATCACTAAAAAGTGATATATATGTTTTAAATTTTGAAATGATGTAAACTAATAAAGTATTTGTTTTTTTAGTATAATTCATGTTTATATTTTTTTTGAAAAAATTAAAAAATTATTTGAATTTTTTTAATAAATTAACACTTTAATTTAGTTGCTTATAAAATTCTAAAAAAATGAAGTTACGTGAGACATCAATATTTATATAGTAAATTTTATTTTTTTCCTTCAATTTTTTTATGTGTATTTATAACTTGAAACTTTAGGGCATGGATATATTTATTTCTAATTTTGATAAATATATATAATTTTAAATAAATATTAAAATGCATGTGTATTCAAACTTAGTTGTTTCCAGTTGACGCCAACTTTCATATTCATTATTTATATAAAATAGAAAAAAAATATACCATCTTGATATAGATTCTTATGTCTAGGGCATCATATGTTTTTCAAAATTTTCTAATAAGTTTTACTATTTTTCCTTGACATGGTAATCAACCTAATGTTTTGTGCTAATAACATACATTTATTAAAAATAAAAAGAAAAATATAAATAATAATTAAACTATTAATATATATATATTTGAAAACTAAACTTGTGGATCTACAAAAGGGTATTTTTTATATTTTTAAAAAAATAGTTTTTACATGAGTAGAAGTTGTTGAAACATCAAGTTTTTCAAATAATTTGTTTTTTGGTAAATTGGACTCAAAGTGGTGCTAAATATATTCATTTAGCCAACAATTTTAGTTGGAAAAGTTTTGGACATATATAACTTAGCTAGAATGAATCTTACAAGATCATATGTTTGATCAAAATTAAGTTTTAGTTAAAAATACTTAAATTCACTTGTGCTGATAAGTTGGTTGAAAGTGTGGGATAGATTTGTGCTAATACCTGCTAGTTCTAGTGTATGAGTCCTATTTTAGGTTATTTTACAAGTTTTTATAATTTTAGACACTCATTTTCCAGATTCCAGTTTCTGCATAGAAACCCAGATCTGGGACTAAATCGTCCAGTCTAGTGTATGAGTCACATACAAAATTAAAATCAAAATTTTCAACATTTTAGAGCCTCATCCAATCATCTTCATATTTCCAGGTGCACACTTATGATATCTTACCTTTCTATTATGATATTCATGCATTTTTAGGTCATTTAGTGAAATATTGCATCATACGAGGTTTAAGCATTACATCTCACATTGCATTTGTCTTTCCAAGCCCTAGCTTGGTGGTGAACCCCTCATTAGTTTACAATTAGCCCCTAGTACATCCCTATTGCAAGATCTCTTTCTCCTTTGCATACTCGAGGTTGAGATCTCTAGAGTTATCCTTGAATGAAATTGTTTGAGTTTTGTTATTCTATCTCCCAAGCATAGAACCCAAACAAAATTCACCCTTTCAATAAATTAGGTATTTTATAGAGGATTCTTACTCTTTCCTCCCTAGACCTTAATATGTTGACTTGGTTGTTTAGACTTGAAATAATTTGGTAGGTGAGATGAGATCCCAAGATTATTCAATTTTTGGTGCCTTTATTATTAACAATTAATTTTGGGTGAAAGATTAAGGTGGCTTATCCCAAGTGTTTAGCATGTCAATATTTTAAAACTTTCAATATATATTTTATACTTGTTCTTGTGCTCAACAATCCTAATTATAAGGGTTTGAGGCCCTTTTCCCAACTTAATAGATAGAAAACAATCCTAGAAATATATTCTTGTCTTTTTCTCTTCATTTAATCCTAATTTGTTTTCTTTTAGAACTAATATTTTTGGGGATACAACCCCTTAGAAATTTTTATACTATTAAACATTAGAAATCCAAGTATTTATTCTTTTTTAGTCATCAAATTCTATGAATAAAACTACTTTTGAAATAAGATTGATTGTAGTTTATCTTTACTTGACAAAACTGAAAATATAATTTCCTCTATGTACTTATAGGTATAGGACCAAATAAAAAATCACCCTATAATTAACATCTTTAAGAATTTCTTAATGATTGGGAGATCATTATTTATACTATGAGCAAAGATTCTCCTAATTGTCTGATTTATAGTATTCTTGTAGTTGACATTATTTCTCCCCATCTATTGCATAGTAACATGGTTATTTCTCTCTCCCTCTCATTCCACCTCCATGTTATATAGAAAAATTGGTTTACATATCTATGCAAGAATGGTTTTGGGTAGAGACTACTAATATGGTTTCACTTCCAAGTTGGGGCATCCTTATCTCCTTGGTTGTTTAGGAATAATAGGAATTTGGTAGATCCTACATGATTATACAACAATAAATTGAAATGTTGGGTGAAATGAAATCTTGAAAAAACACATACATTATAATTTTCAAGGTGATTATCAACCTCCAATTAGCATGGAGTTATCATAGTATTTACAAAATGGGTCCTCATATGCAATTAATTTCTAATAAAATTGGTGAAATGTGTCCTCAAACATAATTATTTTTTAATGTTATTAGCGAAATGGGCCCTTATACATGCAATAATTTGTAAATTTTATTGGCGAAATGGGTCCTCACATGTAGTGAACATTTAATGTTGGTTAAATTTTTCCTAATACACAGTTCCATTTTAATGGGATTGGGAAATATGTGGGTGATTTAATACATGCTTTTGAAATTCCATGTGAAAATATTAATCAGACCATTCAAAAACATATTTTTTTATATATGCCTCATAAAATAAATTGATGGTGAATTTCAATACATTGTACCAATAATTCATACAATTTGAGTGATTTGACCACCTCATTGCTTGCAATGTATTCACCAATTTTGAATTAGTCGATATGAGCTATTCACCGATTAGTAAAGATTTTCCACTAAAAAATACTTGACCCTAAAGTGAGGGTGATGGTAACTGGAGCCAACCTTTGTATTAGGAAGGCTCACTAGAAATCACCTATAGCACGAGGGTGATGGGTGCCAAGTGTTACCCATGATTATGAAGAAGATAGCTGACAATGTCACTAAGGTCACAAGGTGGTATATGTCAGAATCTACTTCTTTGTAGATGGACATACTTGTCATCGGTGGCCTATAGGCGATTGAAGTTGGAATTGACCAAGATAGATAAGTTCACAACTTGTGGAAAGCTTTGAGATGGAGGATGGACCTATAGTGTAGTATGAAATGCACTAAATCCCCTTCCCGATTGTTAGATAGTATACTTGGCCTTTCCAAGTTGAGGATGGACCCCCGATGTAGTATGAAATGCATCAAATCCTCTTCCCATTTGTCCAATGGTGTAGAATACAAGATAAAAGGATGGACCCATGACGTATTATGGAATGTATGAATATTCTTTTATATCTAGGATGCATTAAGGGAAAGTGTTAGTTAGTCATTGTGGATGTGTTAGTCAGGTACTACAGGTATTTGTGACGTGTTTTGTAGCTAATCATTGTATATTTGTGATGTATACTAGAGTGAGTCAATGTATAGATGTGATGTATGCCAAAGTTATTCACTATGTATTTGTGATGAGTGCTAGATCTTGTCACTATTTAAATGTGATGTATAATTGAGCCAATTATTTTTATTCTTGTGGTGTACATGTGAGTGAATTATTTTGTACTTGTCATGTGTATGAGCTAGTTAGCTCGTGTTATGGAGGTATGCTCATGAAACTCATTATGTATGATCTTTGGGATTGTGGCATGCTTGACCCTATTGTATTTGTGTATCTTTGTACACTATTGATTGGTACATTTGCTTGGTATGGGATCAATACTTGATGGAAAGATCATTATCATTATATTATAATTGATTAAGTTTATAGCTTATCCTAAATGAATATTCATGGTTAAAGGTGAGTTTAGAGATCTCGTGAAAGAGGAGAGAATTAACTCCCTCTAGCATTGTTGGGTGAAGTACATGAAGCCTTTGATTTCCCACGAGGGGATGCGTAGGTAGGGTAATCATGAACCCTTGAGGGTCTAGGGATGACCCTGCCTAGATGAGATTAACACATTTGAGTGTAAGAATATAAGTGGCAATTTCGATTTGTCATCAACATGGTAAATGAGAAACTTTTCAAACTAGCACTTCAAATTTAGATGAAATATTCTTGTTCAATTAAGTTGGTAGTTGATGTGAATTGAATTAAAAAGATTTGTAGTCGACGGGAAAATTTTATAATTAAATCATTTCTTATTTGATTTCATTAAGTATTGTATAGTATTAACTTATTAACATGGTACTTTTGTATATGTTTTGATAAGTAAGAAACTAGGTATTAATTAAGTTTTACATAAAGTGGTGTTCAAATGATTAATAAGAATACATATTTGTTGGCTAATATATAGGATTTAATGTTTAAATAATTAGAATTGATATTAAAAATGAATTGACCTAAGTGAGAGTTATTTCTCAGAAGGGATGGAAACCTTAGAAAACATGTAATTATTGAGATTTTGAACTAATATTTGTGACTTAATTGATGAGCATGGAAGATTAAAGATGAGGTAAGAAAAATCAAGGAAGTTAAGTGTCAACTATATGAAAATATCTTCAATCAATCAAGGACCGCATGTGATATACACTTAAACCTAACACATAAGGTGGATTATCATCTAATAAGGTACTTCTATATCCATTTATCATCTAATTTGATTCAATGAAGTATTGAACTTCACATCCTATGTTGAAAACCTAAAAATTCAATGTGAATATATTATAGTTCTATCATAATTCTTCTTATTATCACTCATAGTATGCATGATTAGATTGAGGGTACTTATAATTTTTAATGCTAAATGAGGAATCATCGTGATTAATAGATACAATATTATTTCCTTGAATTTTCTTGCATTAGGAATATGTTTTATTTAAGTTCCATTTGGTAATATTATTTGTAAAATTCTTCTCTTAATAATTCTTTTAATATTTTACAATTAACTAAAGTTAGTGATAATATTTCTTCTAATCTTGGGAAAATTATCCTATGTCAATATCAAATTAGTTTTGTATAATTTTTTAGATTCATTTAACTAGATAGTTATTCATGGAATAAATATGAAGGATTCATTGGTCTAAATATGATATGAAATACTAATAACTAAAATTCATGCAAACCATTTTTAGTAGAAAGATGAGTACATAATGTTATATTTAAATTCTTGTTGATCAATTATTTTGTTAAGAGATAAAGTTATCATTTGAATTAATATGGTTATTGTGGGATTTTCTTGATGGTCATTTTTTTACATAGCTATCAACATATTGTGCATGGCTAGCAAGTGATATCATTTATAGCCATGGGTTCTAAATTTTATTTATTTATTAAATTATGATATTCCTAGTTAACTCCTTGTATAGAATGCATAAGGTCTCTTAATTATCTAGATTGCTTAAAAATTAGTAAGATTTGAGTTGTATAAAGATAACTTTAAGAAGGTTATTTGAAATAAGAACAAAGTAGATTTCTAACAAATTTGAATTTCTAGTAGAATGCTCCCAACTAATGGTAAGTTGTTACCATAGTAAAATTACTTTAGTTGAGTAATTAAGGTTTTGATTTATTTATTTGTTGATCATATAGATATCATGGTTGAATGAACTTGTTATAGTTAGACATGTTGACTTGATTCTAGATTTTGTGAGTTTTGAATTATTGAGCTAATCAAATTTGGGACATAGTGGTAAAATGAAATCTCTTAGGAGTAATGTATTAAATACCCAATATAATAAACCAATAAATATTGAATAAAGAAAAAAAATAAGTTATAGGTACACATAGAATATTCACAATCAAACTCAACATCAAACACCTCCTTGGATTGTGTTTGTTTAGTATATTTTTAATTAGGTTTATGTCCCTATTTCACCTAAGTTGGTGGAAATTGACGAAGAACTATCTAGGGAAATGGACCTTAGAAAGAGTTATCTACCCAACCACACAATTACATCAAACATAAAATAGAAACCAAAATTATATATATATATATATATAGATCTTATTTGGAAGAAGTGCATATAGGAAATTTATTGAATGAAGGATGTTATTAGTACACAAGTTTTTTGGTGTGAGGTTAGAGACTTTCTAAAGAATATAATTTTCAACTTACTTTGAAATTAACTAAATTGTTCTCACAAATAAAATCTTGAATGTATACTTGAAAAGAAATCATGATGTAAAATAAATTATTGTATACACAGAAGGAATTCTAAATGGATTCACTTGATTTCCCTGAGGCTTTAGGGTTAATTTTGAGGTGAGAATCAAGCTTTTTTATGTTAAATTACATATCCTTGAATGATGATGAACTTAGCAAATTTCCAATGGGGAAATGTGGTCTTCAGGGAAGCGATTTAGAACTTAGATAGTTTTAATGAGTCCAAGACTTTGGATAGAGCATATACCTATCTTTCATGATAGATGCCTACCCTATTTTTGGTGGATGCATATCTTGAAGGGATAGATGAATTAATGGTATAAATGAGCACATGCCTAACACATATGTTTGGATGCTTATCTTAAATTTGGATGAATACCTATATCATATGGATAAAAGTATCTAAGCATGCAAATGAATGAAAGACCGTTTATTAGCTTGAAAACAATTAATGGTGTTTTTATAAATAAATTAGGTTATTATAATAATAATTTAGTAAAGTCACAATTTCTATGTCACATCCTCAACCGAGACATTCTAATCTAGCTCATGTAACAAAAAGAGGATATTGGTAATCATGCATTTGAAAGGGTCAAAATCTTGTAATCGAGGTTTTCCTAAGCATGTAGCTAATGCATTTGTTTTTGTAATTATGTAAAATCATGTAGCCTACAAGCCACCAATATAAAATAAATGTATCGATCCAAGAATGAGAGAGAAATGAATAGAAATTTAGCCTTTGTGCATGCTTCTTTGAATTGATTGAATACCTAAGACTATGCATTTTACATTTGTAATTTTTTCTTGGTTCACGAATGAAGAGAAAGTGGTATATTGTGCTAAAATATTTTTCTATTAAGTTTTCTTCCTATTAAATATTTATTGATATTGTGCCTATTTTTATTGATTTCAATGAACAATATCTATGAATGGTCCAAAATTATGCATCTATTTTCTCTTTGTTACTATAATTTTATATTATTATTTGAATAAAAGCATTGTGCTAATTAAGTGTCATTATAAGATTCACTATTCAATGTGTTGCCTTAATATAGATTCTTTTATAAATTTTCAGTTCCTTTTTCTCGATTAAAATAAAATTATTATTCTTTGAAGATTCTATGAAAAGCCAACTTCTAAGTATCAGGCGTCATCTTGTGAGTCAAATCCCATGCTTGTAGGATTTCCCATTGATGTTTTTGTTTTGTATGCAAGATTAATTATCAATACAAAAACAAAATATCAATAGACTTCAATGTATGGAACAAAAAGAAAAACTAGATTCAAATAAAATTATAGATGTGGGTGGGTGCCCTTGCTTGATATTGTAGAAATAATAAAGGAATATACAAATTTAACAAAAAAAGACATATAAGATATTTGATGAAAATAATTATGTACTTTAACTATTCTAGTTAGTGTATGTAAATGAGGTTTTAGAAATATAAATCTAAGGTGTCTAGATATGAAATTAATAGTGTTTATTAATACCTTACAAGTATATGTACAATATTATTAATTTACTAAGTAATGTTCCGAAAGTAACACAAATTTTTGATATATTATTAAAAATATTTTATTTATTTTTATATAAAAATCACTATCAAGGAGATCACCCCTGACTTTTGGAACTTGGTGCTTGGAAAAATTCAAAATAAACTTGCTGGATGGAAAGGTTCCATTCTTAGCCACGTTGAAAAAAATTCAACTTATTTCTGCTGCTCTTTAAGGTATACCAATTTACTTCCTCTATATTTTCAGGATACCCAGGTATATAGCTGAGAAATTTCAAAAAATTCAAAGGAATTTCCTTTGGTCGGGGATTGAGGATAAGAAGAAATTTTCCTTGGTAAAATGGAAAAAGGTCTGTTAGCCGAAAAATTGTGATGGTCTTGGGATCAAGGATATAGCCAACACCAACAAGGATTTGATGGCCAAGGTGGATTGGGATCAAATAAGGAACACTAAGGATTGGTGCAAAATCATGAATTCTAAGTATCTTCAGAACATGCCTTTGGTCAAGTACCTTTTTGAGGTTCATCCTCAGGGTTCTTTAGCTTGGAGGAGAATTTGTAGCATGCATAGTCTTCTTAGAAGTGGGATAAAATGGAAGATAGTAAATGGTAATAAGATCAAGTTCTAAGAAGATCCTTGGCTACTTGACACCCCTTTGGAAAGTTATGGTTTTAGGAACCTCATGAGGCTATCCCAGAGGTTCTTTGATATCTACATTAGGGACTATGTTCTCAGGCCTCCTAGGGCTAGGGTGTGGAAGGATTTAGCTCTTTTCTGCCCCTATTCCTAGGATCTTGGTCGCCTAGCTAGGTCTCTTCAAGATTTAATTTCTCTTGCTAGGCTTCCCTCATCCTACTTAGGAGATGAATTTTTCTGGACCTTTGACAAACATGGTGATCTATCTATCAAATCGACGTACAATCTACTGACAAACCAGAGTGCTACGATTGATCCTTGGAAGAAGGTTTGGAACCACCATATGATCCCAAAAGTCAACTTCTTTTGGTGGACCGTTTGTCATAACATGATCCCTACTCAGGACAATTTGAGGAAAAGATGATTTCATATCCCCAATAGATGTTTGTTATGTAAATGTTGTGAGGAAATTGTTGACCACTTACTGTTACACTACCCGTTTGTTGTTGAAGTTTGGGGACTGGCTTTTGAAAGATTAGGTATTCTTTGAACCATTTGCAAGGATATCAAATATTTTATTTTGGGTTGGTGTGGTCCTTATATTCACCCCTTGCCTGGAGAAATTTGGAACTAGGTCCCTCCCATTATTTGTTGGTGTTTATGGAAGGAAAGGAACAACAAAATATTGAGATGAGTTTTAGGGAGGTCTTTGGTATTGGTGCCCACCTTATTGAGGAAAACATCTCCATATTTAATGGAAAACTTTCAGAGAAGGAACCCAATGAATGTGAAATTAGAATGGAAAAGGTTTGGCATCAAAATTTGGATGTAAGCTCTTTTGACAACTCTAGATCCCTCACTAGGAGTAACACCATTTGGGAACCTCTGGATAGAGGATGGTTTAAACTCAATTTTGATGGGGTTGCAAAAGGAAACCTGGGTAGAGCAAGTATAGGAGGTGTGATTAGAGATTCCAGAGGTAATCTTGTGGTAGGTTATTCTAGGGGAATTGGTTTCCAATCTTCTTTGATAGTGGAAGAACGTGCGCTACTCAAGGGCCTTCAAATTGTTGCTTCTCTAGGGATAGAGAACCTTCACATTGAAGGTGACTCTAAGTCCATTATAGATGTCATGAAATTTGGCAGACTAATTGGATGGAGTACAAAGGATATTCTTTTGGATATAAGGCTCTTTTTATCTAAGCTAAGGTTAAGGAAAATTACCCACATTTATAGGGAAGGTAATCAAGTGGCAGATGCCTTAGCTAACTTTGGCACCTTTTGGAATTGCTCTAAATGTTGGAGAAATCTAGGGAACTTACCACCAAGAATTCAAGACCTAATATTGAAAGAGAAAAACCCTCATTTGTTATGATGACTTCAAATTTCTTGATAATGGGGGTTGTTTGGGGGGTCCACATGGTTGTACTTTGGGCTTAGTGGATGGGCATAACATTTGAGGTGGCATACGAGTGGAAAAATTCAAAATTGTGGGCTAGTCCCGTGCTAAATGAAGATAGCTTTACAAGGAAGTATGACACGTACTTCACAATTATGAATGTGAAGGGTTGTACCTTGTGATATCTCCTTATGGGGATTGTGTTAAATTATCATTTCATACTTAAGCTTGTGGATTTAAATTTTTATGTGATAGATCATTATGAGGGAAAGCTCCCTTTTGGCTCTTCCATTTTCGCTAATTTAACTTAGCGTCCCAAACTCGCTTACCTTGTTATTAATAAATTTGGCCTAGTGGCTATTCTGCCTAGCTTTTTGTACAAAGAAAATATGGCTAATGAACCTCACTCTTCCATCATATCTTGCTTACCTTTCCGCAATCACCTCAAGATCTCCAATTACAATATTGCTAAACTTATGATAGGTGATTCTCATTTTCACACGTGTGACCTGCACACTGCCTTGATTAACCAATGTAGCTTTATTCACCCAAAAATCCATTATGTGAAGAAAGCCCTTCGCCTAGCCAGTATCTCTAACATTTTTCTTTTACAAGTTCCCTGGTTTTTTCTGTGCAGGTTGAAATTATGGGTGGAGATTGTGTGTGGACTGTGCCTGATAACTACAATGAATTCCAAAACAAATGGCACATCTATGTTGAGGGTGGCTTAGCTCCCCTTATGGAGAATCTCGTGGGTCATGACCCTAACTTGTCCACATAATTTTCCAATTCTTAAAAGGACTAGAGAGTGATGTTGGGTCATATATAATTTGAAGTTAGTGAAGATGTGATTGTGCAGGCTAATAGGATGCAGAGCATGGGAAAAAAGTATCTGAAACACACTAGGACCCAGGATAATGAGAACATGAGCACATTCTTTGTGGGGACCGAGGAGCCAGTCCACAACAAGTCGAGGTTCAAATGAGAGGCCCTCCCGCAGCCCTAGGATCAAGTTTGTTTGGACCTCATGAAATACACGACACTCGAAGGTAGATTTAAAACCTACTTTTTCTACACTTCCCTCTATTGAATCATCTTAGGCACAAATTTCTTTTAAGTTTTTCGTTCTTTCTGCTTATAAATTTGGAAAGTTCGATGGAAAAATGCAAGAAAACTGCTAGCCTTAACCTACAAGATATACCTTCTCTGCCTCTCCACCAGGGGCTTATCATGAGACTCTATCATTTCCACCTCGCCTTATGCCCACCTAAGCCCATTTCTATTATTCGTGTGGAGAAATTCGAACCCCTCGCTATTGCTAACATCTCACCTATTGAGTCTACAAGCCCCATTCGAAAACCCCATTTGAATGCTACTGATAATCCTAAACCCAAGAATGATACTAAAAAAATCAAAGGT
Source organism: Sequoiadendron giganteum (assembly GCA_007115665.2). Classification (NCBI taxonomy): domain Eukaryota; kingdom Viridiplantae; phylum Streptophyta; class Pinopsida; order Cupressales; family Cupressaceae; genus Sequoiadendron; species Sequoiadendron giganteum. The sequence continues at coordinate 110,843,316 of CM021107.1, read as the reverse complement.
AACATGGGTAATGCTCAGACGAGTGATGCGGCTAGTGTGTGTGAGCTTAAGGCTACTTCGGCTGAAACTACTTACAAAGCCATGCCGAAGAAAAATGGAAAAGATGACAAAAAGGGATTAATGGAGCCTATGGTGAAAGATGGTAGAGAAAAAATATTGTGGGGAAGGATTCCAAGGGTGACACGGTGGTGGAGGCGATGATTATGAGTGGCAGAGAGACCACTATTCAGAGGTCCAATAGATTGGCAAAAAATAACAAAAAAAGATAGATGGTGGTGGAATTGGAGGAGGAGTAGTCGGTAAGTAAAGACTACAAGGAGGAGGAGATGTTTGAGGAGGAAGAGGAGGAAAATGTGAAAGGACCTCACATCATCCTTGAAAATATCAAAGAGATGAAAGATAACTCGGCCTCTCATTCTTCGCACCCTCTGGATGTTGAGCATGTTGAGGACCTGAAGGTTGCTGACGAGGGAGAGGAACATCGTGTGCTTGAAGAAAGAATGGACAAGATGGATAAGAGATTCAAGGGCCTAACCTACTTCACTATGAATCTGGTCTATTTCGTCACCAACACTCTATTTGCGGTGATTAAAGATGAGCTAGAGGGAAAGAATGCAAATGAGAATCAAGAGTGGGTTGGGGACGATGTCATGGACCTCCTATCTAAAAATTGGGATAATGCCAATTAGCTATTTTTTGGTCTGTGTTTTGGTGCTTCTACTATTAGTTTGTGGTTGGTGTACTATTTTTTGGTTGTTTTTGTTTTTTAGCTTTCTTTTTTGGTTAACTTGGACTTGATCTTTTTTGGCCCTTGGGGCTCGATGTGTAAAGGGTACAACACCCTATAAATGCTTCTTACTATATCAAAAACAATCACAATTTTAATTCAAAATAAAATAAAATTCATACTACAATTATCAACTAAGTGATGAGGTCTTATAACATAATTTCAATTAAAATATATATTGATTATCATGGTGTTGTAATTTCCATTTACAAGATGAGGTCTTATAAGATTAATTTTAATAAAAAAATATATTGACTATCATTGTGTTATAATTTCCACCTCACTGATGAGATCTTAAAACTCGAAGATTGTGATGACCTCAACCCCTCATTTCATTAGTTGTTTTCTATAACTCCATTCAATGTAGATACTCAAAGGATTCATCCCATCATTCTTCAATTAACTCACCCCTCACATCTTTCTTTCTTCCTTGTTCATCACAAGTTGTCTCAATCATCATAAATTGTTTTTTAAGATTAAACATTTTGTTCTTCTCTTGTTATTTGTATTCAGAATTTTCCTAACCTAGCGAAGGAAATTTGCATGCTTCTCACAATCTATTGGTTGTTTATGTGGATGGGTTTATTATTTAATATGATATTAGAAATTTCTTGACTCTATTTTCTATTAGTGTAATAATTTATGGTTTGTATGTAGGTTACTGAATTTAGTTGTGGAAGGTTTGTTTTAGGATATTGTTTGTATCATAGTATATGTGATGGAATAGGAATAACATAGTTTCTTTATAGGCTTGGAGAAATGGCGAGGGGAGGAGGTAAGCTCTCAATGCAATCAATATGTGATAGAGAAATCCTCAAGCCAAGCAATCCACCACAAGCAATGTTCCACCACTAAGAATTAGGTATAGATAGTTTCATATATTCATTTCAAGAACATGAAGAATATGTTCATTATTTTAATTTTTTGGATTCTAAGACAATAAAAAAAATCAAGAAACACTTTATGGAAGAGTGTAAAGAACAGTTCTCTTCATTTGATATTGGGGTAGCATTGGTTTGGAGGGCAATGATAAAAGATTATAAAATCCCATAGAGTCATGATGTGAAGCTTAGGTTGTTGGAAAATTAAATGCCCTTGAGCCTCCTGCTCATCCATCAGAGCCCCAATTGTCTTCACCTACCTGTTAGGAGTCCTTTCTATTTAGGGGATCATCCCTGTAGCTCCTGACAGCTCTAGAATTAAATGTGGTAGTTGATTTTGAATTTGAAATTTATGGTGGTAGGTAATTTCAAATTTTGAGAGGGAATGTTCAAGAAGAAAAAAGTAATGAAGGCAACAAGTTCAGTTAGTTAGAAGAACAAGTTTTTTTTTGCAGTAGACTCTGAAGAAGAATTTTGTGTGTGAGCTCCCAGAAGCTCTTGAACAACAACAACTGTATTTTTTTGTAAGTGAGAAGTGATTTATCCAGGTTGAGCTCTATGCAACTCCTGACAGTGAGCTCCCAGGAGCTCCTGAAGTTTGTCAGTCTGGTTGAGCAAGGCTCCCAAAAAGTTCTAATCCATAGTTAGAGTTTATTTTCTGAGTTTTAAGTTTTATGCTTCTTTGTAATCTCATTTCTAGCTTATTGAATAGAAAACAAATGTTGCATGTATCCTTTTGGCTCCACATTTTGAATTTGTGTATTCCCAATTGATTGGGAAACATGACAACAGTTCTGTGTTTGTATTTTGTGCATTTAAATTTCTGAAATTGTATAAGAGCCATAGGCCCCATTTCTTCGTGAGTTAGGGCATTTGTTTTTTTTGGGTATTGAGTTTTTTCTATAGGATACATGGTTGGATATGAAGGGAAGAGTTGGCAGAAGCCACTGTCCTTTTATGGACAAAAATCTGATGTTTAGGATAAGAAGATGAAGACCATTATGTCACCAATGATTTGTGGGATTTTTTGATAAATGAGTTTGTGGATGCCACTAACCCAGCTCAGTATGCAACTCTTACAAACAACCAGAAGACCCAGTTGAAGGAGTAGAGGAATAAATATGCTAAGGCATTGAGTTTGATAGAATAAGCCTTGATAGAGGCCATTTTTCCTAGAATAGCAACAACTTAGTATGCAAAGGAAGCTTGAGAAATTCTTCAAACTGATTATAAAGGGACTGATAAAGTCAGATTGGTGAAGCTCCAATTACTTCAAAGAGATTTCAAGATTATTTAAATGAAGGAAAGTGAGTCTATTTCAGACTTTCAAAGAAGGTTATCCAGTTTGATAAATCAGTTGAGAACGAATGGAGAAATGATGGAGGAGTAGAAGATTATGGAAAAAATCCTTAGATGTCTACCCACAAGGTATGATGCAATTGTCATTTCTATTGAAGAGGCGAAGGACCTCTCTACTTTGATGGTGAATGAGTTAATGGGTTCTCTTCAAACCCATAAGCAGTGCCTAAATAGGTCTGCTACTTCTTCCCAAGAGAAATGTTTTAAAGCTCAATCAAATGCAAGAGGTAGGGGGAGAGGTAGAAACAACTCCCGAAGAGGTACAGATGTGGATCCGGATAAGGAAATGTTGGAGGATAAAGCTCGGGATGAACAAACAACCAAGAGGGAGAGATAAAATCTCATAAAAAATCTTGAAGAGGCATGAATAATAGAAGCTCAAATCAAATAAATGACAAGAGCAACGTTGAATGCTACTACTGTCATAAATTTGGGCATTATGCTAGTGAGTGCTATAAAAAGCACAATAATCAGCCAAAAAAAATGCAAATGTGGTTGATGCGAATGTGGCTGAAGGAAATCAATCCACAACCTTCATCAAGTGCAACATTGGTGAAGAAGGCAGCCCCAAAGTCTGATATTTGGACAACGGCTGCAACAACCACATGAGTGGTAATGAAAGTTTATTTTCTTTCATTGATAAGAATGTAAAATCAGAGATAAGAATGGGGAACAATGGATTAGTTCCAGTCAAGGGCAAAGGATCTATCATGATTCACACCAACCAAGGTGAAAAGAAGGATGTCCAAAATGTATTTTTTGCACCTGGGTTAAAGCATAACCTCATGAGTGTTGGACAATTGATCCAAAATGGATACAAAGTGTTGATGGAGAAAGCTCAATACATCATTTATGACAAGATTGAGAGGATGAATGTGTTTGCAATATTCTAGATGGAAAAGAACCAAATGTTTCTGTTAAAGATTGAGACGTGTTTCTTATCTTAGTCCATTGTTGCACCTCTCATGAATGAAAAATGTACAATAGTACATTCAGTAGCTCTCAGGAGCTCCATTCAAGAGCCCTCCAAGCTATGTCATCTCAGGTATGGACACTTAGACTTTGCTGGTTTAAGTCTCTTGTCCAAGAACAATATGGTTGATGGTTTGCCAAGAATAGTAGATCCTAATGTTAAATGTGAGGCTTGCATTTTGGGAAAGCAACATAGGAAACCCTTTCAATCGAGAAAATCTACAAGGGAAAGAGCACCATTGGAGCTAGTGCACATGGATTTGGTAGGCCCTATGAAAATCACATCTATTGGTAAAAGCCAATTTTTTATGACCTTCATTGATGATTTCAGCCATAAGACATGGGTCTATTTTTTGTAGCATGATTTTGAAGCATTTGATAAGTTTTTGTTGTTTAAGGCCAAGGATGAAAAGGAGAGTGGACATTTCATCAAGGTCCTAAGGTCATATCAAGGAGGAGAGTATACCTCTAATCAATTTGTACATTTTTATAAGAAAAATGACATCAAGAAGGAGCTAACAACCAGTTATACTCCACAAAAAAATGGAGTGGCTAAGAGAAAAAATAAGACCATCATGGAGATGGCAAGGAGCATGATGAAAGAAAAGGGACTCCCAACTGAATATTGGGGAGAGGCTGTAGCAATAGTTGTATATTTGATAAATAGAAGTTCAACAAAGGAAGACCGTGGTAAAATACCACAAGAGGCATGGACGAAATGCAAGTGGATGGTTGAGCACTTCATAGTGTTTGAATGTGTGGCATATGCACTTGTGCCAAAATAAAAGGGGAAGAAATTGGATGACAAGGGTGAGAAGTGCATTTTCACAGGCTATAGTGAACAGTCCAAAGCCTATAGGTTGTATAACCCGGTCACTAAGAAAATAATCATTAGTAGAGACATGGAGTTCTTAGAGGATGATTCATGGGATGGTACATCAAAGCTTGATAGCTCCCAAAAGCTCCCGACAATTTAGGATGATGAAGAAGATGATAGGAAGATCAACAAGATCCTACAACAGCAGAACAATTAGCTCTCGACAGCTCCTTAGAGCTCCTAAACCAAATAGGCAGTCAAATAGACTGTCAAAAAACTCAGTCATAGAGAGCTCCTGAAAGATCCTAAGAGGTCCTGAAGTGAGAAGACAAAAAGATAAGAAGCCAGAAACAACCAAAAGATCGGCTCCTAAGAGCTCCTGAGAGCTCCGAAACTTTCCTGTTCAGTAGAGTAGTAATAGTAGTGAAATTTCAGACCCCACTCTCACCTCACTAATGCCAAAGAAGACCAAGAGTCTAAGGGAGATCTACTAGGATGAAAGGTATGATCAAGATTTTGATGAGAACATGAATTTTACATTGTTTTCTCATAGTGATCCAATTTATTTTGAGGATGTTGTGAAAGAGGAGAAATGTTGTGAGGCCATGGATGAGGAGATAGATGCAATATAGAGGAACAACACATGGGAGTTAACTGATTTTCCTCCCAACAAGAAAGTTATTGGGGTAAAATGGGTCTACAAGACCAAGTGAAACACCGAAGGAAGGATAAAGCAACACAAAGCATGTTTAGTTATCAAGGGGTACAAACAATAGTTTGGGAGAGATTATGATAAGACATATGCTTCTATTGCAAGGATGGAGACCGTGCGAGAAGTCATGGATATTGCAACCCAACACAAATGGAAGTTATTTCAAATGGATGTGAAGTACACCTTCTTAAATGGAGTGTTGAAAGAGGGAGTTTATGTGGAGTAGCCATTTGGATATGAAGTTCTAGACCAAGAACACAAGGTGTATAAGCTCCTGAAATCTCTTTATGGGTTGAAACAAGATCCACAGGAATGGTACAACAAGATTGACTCATATTTGATGAGCAATGGCTTTGGCAAAAAAGATGATGAGCCCACTCTTTACATCAAGGCAACACATGGTAATATTTTGATTGTTGTCTTGTATGAACATATGATTTAGTTTTTACTAGGGATGATGATTTCCTCATTGATGATTTTAAAGAGGCCATGAAAAGAGAGTTTGAAATGACATATTTAGATCTCTTGAGATATTTTCTAGGCATAGAAGTAAAATAAATGCATGCTGGTATTTTTATCTCTCAATAAAAATATGCAAATGAGATCTTGAAGAGATTTAGGATTCTTGAAAGCAAGCCTACCCCAACACCAACATCCGTAGGTCTAAAGTTGAGCAAGGAAGATTACAACAACAATGTGGATCCAACCATGTTCAAAAGTTTGGTTGGAAGTTTTATGTACTTGACTGCAACTAGGCCTAATATAATGTATGGAGTGAGTCTTATTTCTAGATTTATGGAGACTCCAAGAGACACCCATTGGAAAGTTTGTAAGAGAATCCTGAGGTATGTGAATGGCACCAAAGGATATGGAAATTTGTACATAGAAACAAATGAGTTTGGGTTGGTTGGATACATAGACAGTGATTGGGTAGGAAATTTGGATGATAAGAAGAGCACATTGGGTTATGTGTTTCATTTGGGTTTGGGAGCTATCTAATGGGCTTCCAAGAAGCAACCTATAGTTTCCCTATCAACAGATGAGGATGAGTATATAGAATAAAATGGAATAGCATGTCAAGATATTTGGCTGAGAAGAATCTTGGGAAATTTGAGAGAAGAACACGAGGATGGAACAATAATATTTTGTGACAATGTTTCATCGATAGCCTTGACAAAAAATCTTGTGTTTCATGGAAGAAGCAAGCACATTGAAATTAGGTATCATTTTATCAGAGAGTTAGTTGAAAATGGTGAAATTAAAATGAATTTTTGTAGGTCTGAGCAGCAGCTAGCAGACATATTCACCAAGCCTTTGAGCAAGGATAGTTTTGAGTACCTAAGGAGCAGGTTGGGAGTTGTTGATTTGGATCAGGATTGATCTTGTTTTTTCAGCTCGGGACCAAGGGGAGTGTTGGAAAATTAAATGCTCCTGAGTCTCCTACTCATCTGTCAGACCCCTAGTTGTCTTCACCTACCTATCAGGAGTCCTTTCTATTTTGGGGATCATCCTTGCAGCTCCTGACAGCTCCAGAATTAAATGTGGTAGCTTATTTTGAATTTTCAATTTATGGTGGTAGGTAATTTTGAATTTTGAGATGGAATGTTGAAGAAGACAAAATGAATGAAGGCAACAAGTTCAGTCAGCTAGAAGAATAAGTTTTGTTGCAGCAACAGACTGTAAAGAAGAATTTTCTGTGTGAGCTCCTAGGAGCTCCTGAACAATAACAACTATATTTGTTTGTAAGTGAGTAGTGATTGCTCCAGGTTGATCTCTGTGCAACTCCTAATAGTGAGCTCCCAAGAGCTCCTAAATTTTGTCAATCTAGTTGAGCAAGGCTTCCAAAAAGTTGTAATATGCAGTTAGATTTTATTTTCTGAGTTTTAAGTTTTATGCTTCTTTGTAATCTCATTTCCAACTTATTGTATATAAAATGAATGTTGCATGTCTCCTTGTGGTTCCTTATTTTGAACTTGTGTATTTCTAGTTGATTGGGAAATAGAACAATAGTTTTGTGTTTGCATTTTGTGCATTTAAATTTATGACATAGTTTTGCAATGAATTCAAGGAAAATATTCAAACCCCCACTCCAAAATGGATATTATGGTAATTGCTTCTACCCTGTATGTGCAATAGCTAGAGATGCGAAACTTCATGGTATCTCAATTTTGCAAGCAATCATGATTATAAAGAGATCAAGGTTGATATTGAGTGATGAGTATTTGAGATCACACATTGAATTTTTAGAGATCAATCACCGAGTAATGAATGAACATGCCTATGTACCAATGAAGAATGCCAAGATGATGAGTGATTGGAGATTTCTAGGATTTAATAGTGTGGATTTTGGATGGGGTGAAACATTATTTGTAAGTCCAATAGAATGGAGGGGGTTTTTATGTAAAAATATTATTGCCTTCCTTCAACCTTGAAAGGGTAAGGATGGAATAAAGATGGAATAAAGGTATTGGTTTGTATGCCTCAAACAACAATGAAATTGTTTGAAACAGAAATGAAAGTAGGAATTCATGTTAATTTTATGAAAAAAAAATTCAACAATTTTTTTTTTTAAGATGGTGATTAAATACAAGGAATATGAATTTAGAAACTTGAATTTTTTTATGTGATTTTTATATAACATTTTGATGCTATATTTTTAAAGTTTAAATTTTATTTGTACCTTTTTATAAATTGACATCTTAATTCTTTGTTCAATGATTAGTATAATTTTTTAATTTTCTTAATGATTAAAATATTATAATTATCTATCATCAATTATATATATATTTTCTTTTATAAGTGAATTTTTTAGTAGTATTCTTATCACCATTATTGTCTTATAAATTGAAAAAATATTGATAAATTTATTAATAGACTATGTTAATTTATAGTAAAATTTATCTACTTATTCAAATTAATCAATATTGTTTAAATTTTAAAAAATTATATAATTATGAGTTTTTTATTAATAAAAAGAAACACAAAATTTAACTTCTTTCTATTTTTTTTTTTTAAATCATCATTGATTTCTATAGTAAAAACTAGGTTACAACATATGTTTCATCAAGCCAAAGGTCCCTCAAGGTTGCCAAGAATTGTAGAGCTCTCCATTTTTTTGTGAAAAATATTTTCAATTTAGTTTATTAGAAGTGGTCATTGATTTTCATTCCAATTTTATAATAGGTTGTCAAATTGGATGATAAAGATCACCATGAATAAAGATTTTTCAATGTTTATACATTTTTAGTTCTAAATTTTTTAAATGTTGTTCCATTCTCTCATTCATGCAAGTTAGCAAGTGGGTGGGACCTTAATAAATAAAATAAAAATAAATGCATGTATTTTTCCATCATACAAGTCACCTTGACACACAATTTCAAGGTTTCCAATTCGAAAAATTCTCTATATTGCACTATTGGTTGAGATATCTATTTCATGGCATCAGAAGTGGGTCCTGACTTTTGTTTGTCAAAAGAGGATATAAGGAAGATCAACATCACAAAATACACAATTTTTTTTACATAACCAAAGCTTTTCTAATTTGACATATATTTATGTTGTATCACTGGTTGCATGAAGCTAAGTCAAGGAAAATGGGTCCCTTTTTCTCAATGAGAGGTTAAGACTTCTAAATGATTGAATCATAAAAAGTCACCAAACAACTTAGACATCACCTTAATCTTGTAAGTCTGATCATGTTTCCATGTTGCACCATTAATCCAAATAAATGATTCAACAAGTGAGTGGGCCTCACAATAAAGAAGAACTAAAGAACAAGTGACATTCTAACGCTCCTTCCTAATATTATTTCTCACTTAATTTTAAAAAAGTGTATCGTAAAAAAATAAAATAAAAATGATGATTTTAATTTAGTAAAGTAATTAGATAAGTAAGTAATTAATTATAATTAAATACACACCTTTAAAATCATTACTAATAATTCCCTAGCATTTAAATTTTGGAGGAGAAAAAAATGGAATGAAACTCCTCCCACGTTCATAGTAATACTCCACTTTCTACCACTTCACCTAGTTAACTAAATTGCCAAGGAAAAATATTACCACATTTGCTCCATTCTCTACCACCACACATATTCAAGAGATATTTTATTCTTCATTTTCACCATAACATAAGGATGAAAGATAGATAAATGGGGATCCATCGATTAGAGATTCATGAAGAAAAAATCAATCCATCATTGCTAGAAAAAGGGAATTCATTAAAGAAATCATTTAGAAAACCATAGTTGGATCGTTGGTCTACAAGGTTGGAGTAGAGCAAGGTGACTTCAAATAAATAAGTGGATAAACCATAATTAGAGGAGGGGATCACCTTTAAGTGGGAAACTCTATTCAAAGGCAACCTACAAGAGGCAATAGTCACTACCAATCCACTTCACAATGTGAACATGGAAGCTATTAAATACCAAGCGCTTGAAGGTTCTACTCTTAGCCGCTCATTGATATTATTGAGATCGATCTTATAAGTTTGGAGACAAGGAATGAGGTGAAGAGAAGAGTGGATCAAGGGGAATACACAAGTAGGTACATTTAGATTTCCCTCCCTTATTTCATTTGTATAGAAATGTGACCATTTTTTAGATATTAATGATAGTGTTATTGTATATTGAACTGGTGGTATCGAATTTATATGGCGATAGATTTCTTGTAGAAATAATTTCCAATCAATTCTCAAGACATGTTTATGTTTTCATCTTTCTATATGCGATTTTATAAATGTGTTTGTATCAAAATTTATATCATGTTTATCCTGCAATCATTCCACTCCATCGAGAGACAACTACTTATGCTGATTCACTCACCTTGTGTGCATTTCCATATTTCATATGCATCTATACCAAAGCAGGCACAACTTAAACATCACACAAATTCCTCTATCCTTCACAATTTGATAGATGTCCATACTCCCTTTCAAAGTGCACATTTTGGTGTAGGTAGGAGGGGTACTAGCTGTTGGAATATCTAATCTTGAGTAGCCACCAACCGAGTGCATTTAATGCACAACCAAAAATGATCTATTGGGATCCTCCACCCACCTTGCCTTGAAAAATATGTTGGCCAATTAATTTTGCCAATTAATTAATTTCTTGTGGGTGAGTTTGAATTGAGCACCAATTTTTGGAAAGGGCTAGAAAAGACAAAAGTAGTGAATAGAATGTTTTTGAGAAGGTGAGAAGAGTGCAGTAGAAGACATGGAGGAATGTTCAACAAAACATACTAGAACAAAAGAAGTTCAGGAGAACCTGCAGCAGCAAAATTTTGTGACACAGACCAGTGCTCCAAAATATCTCCAACATGAAACAACACTCAGTTTGCTCCAGTGCACCAAAATGTGCACATTTTTTGTATGAAGGGAATATAGAGCTTAGCTCTGAGTTTTTGTATGTGAACAAGTTTTTGAATGTAATATTTTTGGATAGTTTAATGAAACAAAAAATATTATGCCTCCTTGTCTTGTTGTTTGTTTTGTTTTATTTGTGTTTTATTCTTTTCCCACTATATTTGGGATCTTCCCACAATAGATTGGTATCAGAGCCCTAAGTTTTTTTGGAATTTAGTTTTTTAGAAGCCCTAGCTCTAGTCCTAGGCGTGCAATGATAGAATATTTGCTTCTAGGTATTTGGGAAAGCCCTAGTTTTCTTGGAAGTGTAGAAAATCCCTAGATTTCTTTCTAGGTATTTGTAGTTTCACCCGTTTAGCAAAATGGATGGAGGAGAGAATAGGATTTGGCAATAACCACCTATTTTTTATGGTAAAAATTATGACATCTGGGCAAAGAAAATGAAAACCATTCTACTAGCAAATGATTTGTGGGAATTAGTAGCAAATGGGTTCATAGATGTGAATGACCCAAATGCATATGCAACATTGACCAATCCCCAAAAGAACCAGTTCAAGGAGACAAGAAAGAATGATGCTAAAACCCTTAGTCTGGTTACAAAAGCCTTGAAAGAGGTTATTTTCCCTCAAATAGTAGTAGCTAGCTATGAAAAAGAGGCATGGGAAATACTTCAAACCACCTACAAAGGGACTAAGAAATTCAAGTATGTGAAACTCCAACTACAAAGGAGAGAATTTGAGACCATGCAGATGAAGGACACTGAGTCCATTTTAGATTTTCACACAAGGGCTTCCACCTTGATTAACTAGTTGAGGATAAATGGAGAGACCATGGAAGAGTGAAAGATTGTGGAGAAGATCCTTAGAAGCTTACCAACAAAATTTGACCTAGTGATTATTGCCGTAGAAGAGGCAAATAACCTCTCAACATTGTCAGTTGATGAGTTAATGGGTTCACTTCAAACCCATGAGTAACACCTGAATGGGTCTGCAAATTCTTCCTAGGAACAAGCCTTCAAAGCACAAGACAATATAAAAGGAAGGGGAAGAGGAAGAAATGGAAGAGGAAGAGGTAGAAGCAACTCCGAAAGAGGAGGCTCAAACAATCAAGAGGAAGCCAACACTTCCCAATATGACTTCCAAAACACAAGGAATAGCAGCTCAAATCAGAGGAAAGATAAGAGCAATGTGTAGTGTTACTACTATCACAATAATGGTCACTATGCAAGTGAATGCAGGAAGAAAAAATGTGACCAAGGGAGTCAAAATGCAAATATGGCGAATGAAAACAAGGCTGAAAATGAAAAACAAACACAAGTGTTCATTGCATGCAATCTTGCAGAACAAGGCAACGCTGAATTTTGGTACTTGGACAATGGTTGTAGCAACCACATGAGTGGTAACAAAAATTTATTTACCTCCATTGACAACAACATCAAGTCTGAAATAAAAATGGGAAATAATGAGAAGGTTCCAGTCATAGGCAAAGGCATAGTGTGCCTAAAAACCAAGCATGGTAAAGAAAGACAAATCCATGATGTCTTTTATGCCCTAGGAATGAAACATAATCTTTTGAGCATTGGACAAATGGTCCAAAATGGCTATAGAGTGCTAATGGAGAAAGGGGAATGCATCATCTATGACAAGGATGGAAGCAAGAGACTTATGGCAGTGGTTCAAATGAAAAAGAATCGAATGTTTCCCCTTAAAATGAAAATCTTAGCACAGTCAAAAGGCCTACAACAAGAAGCCTTCAAAATAGTCATCCAAGACCCATCCAAGCTTTGGAATTTGATGTATGGGCATTTAAGTTATTCTAGTTTAAGTATTTTAGCTAAAAAGTTAATGGTTAGGGGCCTAGCAACAATAGTAGAGCCCGATGGAAAGTGTGAATCATGCATCCTAGGTAAACAATATAGACAACCCTTTCAATCAAGGCATTCTAGGAGAGATAGAGCACCATTAGAGCTGGTGCATTCAGCCTTGTGTGGTCCCATGAAGACCCCAACCCTAAGTAGCAATGTTTATTTCATGACACTCATATATGACTATAGTAGAAAAATTTGGGTGTATCTTTTGAAGAACAAATCATATGCATTTGAGAAGTACAAGGAGTTTAAGGCCTTGGCTGAAAAGAAAAGAAGCCATTATATCAAAGTACTACAAATGGATGTAAATTCGGCCTTCTTGAATGAAGTGTTGAAAGAAGAGGTGTATGTGGAGCAGCCACCTAGCTACGAAGTTCCAGGGAAAGAAGACAAATTCTACAGGCTCCGAAAGGCTCTCTACAGACTGAAATAAGCACCATGAGCATAGTACAAAAAAATTGATTTGTACCTTCTAAGCAATGGCTTTAACAAAAGTGGCAGTGAGCCCACACTCTACATCAAGGCAGCAAATGGTGAGATTCTTATTGCTTTTTTGTATGTAGATGATTTAATTTTTATAGGGAATAGTAATATTTTCATTGCTGATTTCAAAGAGGCAATGGAAAATGAGTTTGAAATGACAGACCTAGGTTTGCTAAAATAATTCCTAGGCATAGAGGTCCAACAAACATATGATGGCATTTTGATTTCACAAACAAGTTATGCTAATCAAATTTTGAAGAGATTGAGAATGTTGGACAACAAAACAACCCCAACCCCAACATCTATATGTGTGAAATTAAGAAAAGAGGACAATAGCAGTGATGTTAACCCAACCCTCTACAAGAGCATGGCTGGAAGCCTCATGTATTTTCCAGCAACAAGATCCGATCTGATGTATGCGGTAAGCCTAATTTCTAGGTTCATGGAGTAGCCTAAGGATTCCCACTAGCAAGCAGGAAAAATAATACTAAGGTATGTCAATGGCACGAAAGGTTATAGAATTATGTACACCACCTCCAATGAGTTTCAGCTAGTTGGATACACAGATAATGATTGGGCAGGAAATGTAGATGACAAGAAAAGAACTTCGAGATATTTGTTCTACATGGGTTCAAGAGCAATATCATGGGCATCAAAGAAGTAGCCCATAGTTTCTCTCTCCACAGTTGAAGCAAAATAAATTGTAGCAAATGCAGCAACATGCCAAGCTATTTGGCTTAGAAGAATCCTTGCAAATTTGAATGAACAACAAGAAGATGGTACAACCAAATTTTGTGACAATGTGTCTTCTATTTCCTTAACTAAGAATCCCATCTTTCATGGATGAAGCAAGCACATAGAAATCCACTACCATTTCATAAGGGGGTTGGTGGAGCATGGAGAGATTAAAATTTTGTACTACAGATCTGAGCAACAACTTGCTGATATTTTCACAAAGGCATTGTCAAAAGACTCATTTGAACGCCTAAGAGATAGGCATGGTATGGAAGAATGCGCTGGAACTTTGGTTCTAGAAAACATAGAAAAGCACAAGTGATCAGAAACCTTGGTTCAAAAAAAAAATAGAGAAGCACAAATGCTCCAGAACTTGTGTTTTTGAAAACACAAAAAAAATAGATGCTCTGGAACTTTAGTTCAGGGAAACTCAAAAGAGTGCATATGCTTCAGAACTTTGGTTTAGGAAAACATAGAGATGCGTAGATGCTCTGAAACTTTTGCTTCGAAATTTTTGAATGGTGATGTAAAAGAGAAAGACTCAAGATTAAGGGGAAGTGTTGTAATATCTAATCTCGAGAAACCACCAACCGATTACATTTAATGCACAACCAGAAATGATCCATTGGGATCCTCCACCCACCTTTCCTTGACAAATATGCTGGCCAATTAATTTTGGAAGTGAATTAATTTCTGGTGGGTGAGTTTGAATTGAATGCCAATTTTTTGAAAGGGCTAGAAAAGACAAAAGCAATGAATAGAATATTTTTGAGAAGGTGAGAAGAGTTTAGTAGAAGATAGGGAGGAATGTTTAATAGAACATAACATAATAAAGGAAGTTCAAGAGAACCTGTAGCAACAAAAGTTTGTGATAGAGACCAATGCTCCGAAATATCTCCAGCATGCAGCAACACTCAGTTTGCTCCAGTGCACCAGAATGTGCTCAATTTTTGTATGAAGGGAATACTGAGCTTAGCTCTAAGTTTTTGTATGTGAACAAGCTTTTGAATGTAATATTTTTGGATAGTTTAATGAAAAAAAAAATATTCTACTTCCTTTTCTCACAGTCTATTTTATTTTATTTATGTTTTCTTCTTTTCCCACTGTAGTTGGGATCTTTTCCCGACACTAGCAAACCTTGTAGATTGGGCTTTGCATCTATTAATTTCATTTGATTGGATGACAAAAAAAATTATTTTTCTTGCAAATCCATTTGTGCGAATCCGACTGTTATCTTTGGTTTTGAAAACCATTTTCTTGAGCCATCGTGTCAAATAGTTTGCATTCCTTGTTTGCATTTTCACATTTTTTATGCATGTATAATAGGGTGGTTGCATCTATAACATCTAACCTGTTCATCTATTCTCTATGATTTGATGGATGATCATACCATTTTTTTCTTCCAATTTTGGCACAGGTAAGGAGCTTGTAGGCTTTAGTTTTACATCTATATTTTTGTTGAGTGAAAGTTTTTATAAGTTTTTCAACAAATCTATTTTGTATTGTTGCATTTAGTGAAACCTATTCCCTCAACCATTTTGTGAAATAGTTTTGAGTATCTTGTCTATGCTATCTAATATGCATGCTTGTCTACCAAGACGTTTGCAACTATAGATTCCATTATCCTTTAATTTTTTATGGATGTCCATATTCATGCACAAGGATACCACCAAGGCTCAACGGGGAGAATGCAAACCAGCTATCATTATTATTTTTATTATTCATGGATTTTATTACCAACCAAACTTTGTGCCTGAGGTTTTATAGAGAACTCTTAATCACAATTTTTTGTATAGTCGCATGCCTAGTCTATCCTCCATTATAAATTTTCCATATGGTGTAGCAAGGGGATTTAGGGGAAAGAGTCGTGACTAAATTTTTTTTTGTATTCGTCAGTTTCTTTTGCTTGGAAATATCTAAAGCCTTTTCAGCCATCTGCTTGCTACATATATTGCTCACAAAAGACCATGGAACCACATTTATTTTAGGCAATATGTTAAATCGTTTGTGAGTTGGCTGGGAATTTGCATTGTCTATTAATATTCATCTATTTCTTATGCTATGATAAATTTATTCACAACTTCCAATATACTTTCTTGAAATTTCTAAAGTATTTCGATAGGTCCATTTTGGAACCATTACATGCCAACTGGTCATCTTCCTTCACACTGGTTGCTATATGTTTTATCACCTTCACTATACTTCTATAACTCGCATGCAAGACTATCAAGTCCTTTTTTTAGCATATCTTGATAGTTATTTGCATTCCATAAGGTACTAATTCTTTGATGGTAATTTTCATTCAAGTCTTCTTCTCATTGTAGCATTGCTCAAATAATATGATTAAATGCATCTCTCTTTTTATTTTAAATGTCTTTCTGAAATCAAATAAGATAAGAATTAGGAAATGAATGCTTTCCCCTTTGATAAATACCTTTGTATTTTGTTTCCCTCAATGAAAATACTTTCTAGTTGGTAGGTAGTCATACTATTGTACATGACTAATATTGAATTCAATAAGAGGAAGGCTATTTCCTTATGATTTGAGCTTTTTGTACTAATATTCTAAGTAACTAATCATGGCTTCTAGACATCATTTTTAATTTGATCATATTGTAGTAGTGGTTGATGTGGTTATCAGTTCTTGTAGTCAAGTTTTGATACAAGTCTATCATCAATTACATCTAACCTTAAAATCTTAAGAATGTCTAGTTAGAGATGTGTATATAGATATGTAATTACATACATATATGTGTATGTCTAGGAGTGATTTATAGTAATATGTGTTAGAGTATATACTATCTAAGTTTCATCTTAGTATAAATCATTTATATATATATCATTCCTCATAGAATTATTTCTTGGATCGAACCCCAAATTCAATTGTAGAAACTAGAAAGATAATCTACGTTTCTATATCAAATAACCATATTTATGGTAAAGAAAAATTGAGTAAAATATAGATTTTCTCATCTTCCAATGAATACTTATGTAGTAGATTATGACTAATTACACCACAAACAGTGTTGTTCATTTTAATTCTCACAATAATAGTAGAACCAATACAATTGTTAACATTAATTAATAGGAAGAAAGATACATAGCTACTTAAGATTATATAGTTGCTCAAGATAGAGGCTTGTAACTATACCACTTAATTTGTTATTTTGTAGGTACTTGTATATGCTAGTGGTAAACCTTTGTACTTATGAGTTCTTAAAATATGTTCACATGCATGGCATCTAAATAGGAATTTGAAATGTCCTTTTCCCTCTCATTCCCAAAACCCTTTAATCTATTACACTTGGAAACCTTGTGGTTGATTTGATATCACTGGGTGATGTTAAGAAAGTTGTTGATGCCTAAAACCTTCATTCTTGACAAGCAATGTCCAATGGGAAGCTTTAGAGATATGGGACTAGAATTTCTATATGTAAAGTGACCTTTGAGATTATAGAAGATGAATCTCCAAATTTTTTGGGGAGAAAAGGGGAAGAAGAAAATGAAAAAGAAATTGAAATGAAGCTAGCTAGGGGGATGTACTAAGATTACTAGTGTATTCATTCCTAATATTTGAATAATATAGGTTAAAACCTTTAAAACATTACAAACAATTTAAAGGAGCATGTGCATGATTTAAAGTCTGTAATACTAACAAAAGCTTACATTATAGAATCCAAGAACAAAAATAATATTGAGCAATCGATTACACATAATTTGACACAGAACACCACACACTCTTCATTGTTTGGTGGAGAACGAAATAAAAAGGACCAAAGGCATAGTATAAACCATTCAATCTTTCCTATGAGGGGAATCTGGTAAGGTCTTAGAAATAAAAACAAGAACCACTACTATTTATATTCAAAACTAAAACTATTACAATGTCATTGTCTCTAGTAATAGTTATCAAAAATAACTATTGAAGAACCCATACACAAGATGAAACCCCTGAATATATAGGCACATCGACCTTGGCATGGATGAGTTCATAAGGTAAAGGAAAAACAACATCTATAACATAACAAGAAACTTGGAGCCTCATAAGACACATGGAGCTTCATAAGAAACCTGGAGTCGAGCACTCATTCTCACGATGAGTCTACTATAACTAAAAGGGAGTTCCTTAGATTGTACGTGTGGATGGTCTATGAATCCCAGATATGGCATGACCTTCACACCCAATAATCTCCCTAATACTGACATGTGTCTCACTCAAGCTTCTCTGAAGCCTCCGTTGAGAATGGGGCCCATCCTTCTTGACCAATGGTGCATCATTTCTCTGTGAAGGGAATTATTTTTCTCTTGAGGCGTGTGACGATGCCACATCGGGGGTTGCTCACTTTTAAGCTCCCGCCAGTTCTTACATTCCAATAGTAGTAGAACCACTACATGGAATCTTGGTTTTATTCTGAAAGGGAATTTAGAATTCCCTTGTGAAGCATGAGCATGGGGTTCCACGTGGAATGAGTGAGAGAATCAAAAACTTAGTCAAAATTTACAAAGGATCCCAAAGGAAAAGAGAAGGCCAATATACTCTGCCCTATTCTTCTAGCAATAAGAAGCTAACTACCCAAGACTTAAAAGCATGGATACAATCCACAGTTTTGGAAACTTGCAAGGGGAATGTGCCTATGGATGGAAGAACCCAAAAATCTCAATTCACACAAAAAGAAGCAAAACTGCAAAAAGGAAGGCCTGTAACACTTATAACTTCTAAAGTGTGGCCTTTAGAGGCATCCAATCTTCTTTTGAAGGTTGAGCTTTCTACTTTAGATATTTGAAACCTCTATCTATTTCTATTATCTCCTTAAAGGAGAAGCTTCTCAAACCTTGTACAACCACCCACATCTAAAACTTAGGCTAGGCGAGGGGCTAAAAAATAGCCTCCACTTCAGAGATTTTTAGAGGTTGACCTAGGTTTGCAAAGATAGTCTAGTCATTATTCTTTGCAACAAAAAACCCTTTGATCTCCTGTTCAGAGAGGACCATGCTATCAAAGAGGAATGAGGAGGGGAGTCCTAACTAGATCATTTGTTCAATGTGTCCCTTCATTTACTGAATCACTCACTCTAAGGCTTCCAGATATTACTTGCACTTTTGTGTTGCTTTGTTGTAGGTCATGAAATCATTAAATTTGACCATTACCTACCTTTAGTTGGTGTACCTCACTATCTAGAGTGTCTCATTTGTTGCACTATACAACTTCTCAACTAGAAGTTGTGAATCATGGACCTTTGGGGAGACAAAGGCGAGGACCTAATCCATAAACACACTCACTTGTGCACTCAATCATTGTGAGTTAGTGATGAATCCAAGTGTTGGCTTCAAGTGTGATGCTACTATTTTATCCTCTCCCACCATGACACATATATTTAGATCATTGGGAGGATGTCCATGGTCTAGGAGCAAGTGGCGAGGTTGTTCTTTAACTATTGAATCTCCTGATCCCTAGAATGGGACTCCAACTGCATTTTCTATTGTATTTGTTACTGCACACTCATAGAGTCTGAAAGAATCTTTTGAGACTACATAAGCTCCATTTAATTTTGCTACAAATTATTCTCTATGACCTCTTTTTCCTTTTCCAGGCCCTCTATCTTGACATTCAACTCCACTACCTAGATTTGCAGCTGGGATCTTTGGATAGCTTCCAAATGGAAGCTCTCAATAATGAGACAAATCTATAAATTGAATCTAATTTTCCCGAGCTCCACATATTTGACCTTCCCCTCTACATTAAGGTGGTTAATTGTGGCTTTCATTCTTGTAATTTTTTTATCTTTCTTCTCCAATAGATGACCCAACTTGAGGTAGTCCATTGTGGTGATCTTGTGGTGATCTTTTGTGTCTCTTCCATTAACTCCACCTTGTCAACTAGCCTTGCTTGGTTGAGTTTTAGGTCGATGGAATGGGTTGAGTATTCCTTGGGTTTCATTTTCTCTTGAGGCTTGATCACCATCGAGATCATGCGTACGATCATCAAGGACTACTATTTATGGTCAAATAAATCTCTCACGTGTGGCACCATGGAGCCTTGGCCAATTTTCCTCTTTTGTTAACTCCATTAACTCCACCCTTGAGGCTTGGCCACTAGAGCCTTGGTCACTTTTCTACTTTTGCGACTCTTCCATTAACTCCACCTTATCAAGTGGCCTTTCTTGGCTGATGTTTTAGGCCAATGATGTGGGTTGAGTAATCCTCGGGTTGAATTTCTCTTGAGGCTTGATCACTGTCAGTTTCATGTGTGTGATCATTAAGGCCTATTGTGTATTCCCAAATAAATTTTATTTTGAGCCTGCATAAGCTCCATTTCCTTGTGTTCTAGCTTATTCTCTACAACCTCTTTTTCATTTTTTGTCCCTCTATCTCAAGCTTCAACTCCACTACTTGGATCTATAGGATCTTTAGCTAGCTTCTAATTGGAATCTCTCAGTAGTGACATGAATCTATAAATTAGATCTCATTTTCATGATCTTTACATCTTTGGCCTTCCCCTCTGCATTGAGGTGGTTGACTGTGGCTTTCATTTTTGTGATCGCTTGATCTTTCTTCTCCAATCAACAACACAACTTGAGGTAGTCCATTGTGAAATTTTTTTGTGTCTCTTCCATTAAATCTACCCTATCAAGTGGCCTTGCTTGGCTGAGGTTTATAGCAATGGAATGGGTTGAGTAATTCTTGGGTTGCATTTTCTCTTGAGACTTTATCACCATTGGCATCATGTGTGCGATCATCAAGGCCTATTGTGTATGGTCAAATAAATTTCTCATGTGTTGCACCATTAGAGCCTTGGCTACTTTTCCTATTGTTTTTTCCACCTAGGCCTCTTTGGTGGAACTACTCTTGAGATTGAATAATTTCCTCCACAAAGGGGGATCCTTATGACAATTCAAAATAAATAGTCACTTGTTGTTGTGAACCAAAATATGTTGTTCCTTTAGGAATGAGTTGGTGAGTAAGCAAGGTGGAAGGTGAGAAGATGGGAGATCATGGAGAGGGATGGTAGACGATTACACCATGATGGATGTATGTATGGTGGATGGAGGTGGATGGGTGGAAAGTGACACAATCACAATGGATGATGGAGAAGGAGAAAAGAAGGAAGATCCAGGGGAAAGGAGAAGGGAAGATAAACATATTTGTTGATTGAAGGTCGAGGGTGGTTGTGCAACAATAAGAGGAATCTATGACATAATAGGAGGTTGTTGCATCTAACTAGGAGGACCTAAAGCTATTACAAAATGAATTACTTCACCTGTCCTTGTAGGTATTGAGGCTTCATTATCATCTCCAATTCTTAGAAAATAATTGATTTTTCTATGTCTCACTTCTAATGGCACCCAATTGCCTTATCCTTGGGACCCCAAACTGCCACGTTCATAGCCCATTTTTTGGGCTATAGCTATTATTAGAGTATACATTTACTTTGTGGTCTCACTTAAACCACATGGTTGTGTGAAGCCAAGGGGTGGAATGGAGCCTAAATCCTCTTCCTTAGTTTCCCCCTCTACTTTGACCCTGCTCCTTTCTCAATCACTTTCCTCTTTTCTATTGAGGCTTAGAGGGGGAACCATAGGGTTGAACATTAGCATCAAGTTGGTACCCCTACACCGTGTTTCCCTTGAGTGGCCTATTGATGATGCATGGAGGAGAAGAGGCCATGTTCGAAGGTCTCTATATTTTATGAATTTCCTCCTCTTTTCTTGAAGGTCTCTCTTCTTCTTCTTCTTCTTTTGCTGACTCTAACTCTTTATCTCAAGCCTCTTCCTCATGGTATTCATCCTAGATCTTCTCAAATTGCTCATTAGTTTCAACCATGTCAATGTTGGGCTCTATTTGGTTGACCTCTTGCCTATAATTCCAATAGGCTTCCATCTTTTCCTTGGTCCAACCCCTTTCACTAAGCTATGATTTTAGATTTTTGGTTAAATTCCTTATGAGATTAAAATCTTGGATCGGTCTGTTAAAAAACTCTCATGGTTGGTGGGTGTCTGAGGGGATCATCAATAAATCAAAAAAATATTTTATGTACTCCTCCATTAGAAAATTCATTTCCTCGAAGTATAATTGAGGCTCATGGATGAAGGGGTTAACAATCTTTAAAGCAACTATACGATTTTTTGGGTTGTAGGTCCATTGATCTTTGATTTGATCCTGGTCAAGGTCTGCTAGTTTGAGCATAAGTAGATGATTTTGTAATATTTTAAAAACTATAATTCCCCCTCTTGAAAATGGGATGTCATATAGGGCCTTCTTGCAACCTATTCCATACATCGAGTCTACCACATTGAGCTGACAGGCCAACTCCAGGGCCAAGGTGCTATTCGTGAGCATGAGCAAAAACTAGAATGGCTCTTCCTTGAAACCATGGAACTTGATGAAAGTGAAGTGGGTTCCTAATTTCACCATTCCCATGGAGTCTTGCAGCTAGTGAGCCATCCTCACTAGAGGTATGTCATTCAAAAGGTGATGGGTTTTGAGTTGAGTTCAATTATAACTGGGGGCATAAAACCTTTTGAGACTCATGGTAATCTGAGATGACCAAAAAATGTGGGTCCATGTAGAGATTGGGATCACCTTGTGAGGGTATACATCCATCTCATTAGAGTTGATGGTAAATTATGGTAGTAGGAGCTGTGTTCTAGGAAGGAATCCTATATAAGAGAAAAAAGGAGTACTTGAAGGTATTCTAAGTTGAAATTTTTTCTAGATGATAATGAATGGCATCAACAGTGGCATCTGCAAAGTCTATTTTGTAGGCTTTCACCCTGGTCACCATCTTTAGGTGGAATAATACACCTAATTGGAAGTCATAGAAATTAACATCTGAATCCAACCCAAAGATGAATGCCAACATGGATAGGGCATCCCTCATATTTGGTGCCATAAATCTCAAGAGAGTGATGTATAGGAGTGGTACTTTTTCATAGTTGATATAGAGAACCAAGTTTAGGAAACTTAGCTTCTGGAAACGAGTGTCCCATATGGTCTATAGGCTCTCCATATTATAGATGTCTATTGTGGCATTGAGCGAAAGCTAGAGAATCTCCCTCAGTTCTCTCACATTGATCTCTACATTCATGTGGTTTCCCTTGATTATTCTAGCATTAACATCATACTTAAATATCAACAAAGAGCAATAAGCTCTAGGAACATGTGCATGAGGGGAACCATATATTATGCCAGGGTAGAGCTCCATAGCCTAAAGTTGAAAGAATCAAGTTCATCCTTGTGGGCCTTTATGAGCATGTAGGCATGAGCCCCTTCTCTTAGATTCTGTGCTATTATCCAATTTGGGATAAAAGATACCATCTACATAGTCGAGTACTAGTGTGTGGTCCCTACAAGGTTGTTTTGAGATATATTTTTATATTTGGTGATGGGATTTGGTGGTGCAGGAGCAAATGCACATGATTTTCTCTAAAAATTGAAGAGGAAGTTCTCTGAGAGCTGGTGGACTATGGGATCTTTTTCTTTTTGAATTCTTGTGACTGGATGAGGACCCAAAAGGCTCTATCTTGACACTCTCCTCACAATAACCTTCCTTGGTCTTCAAAATAACTAATTCACTGAATTTTGTTTGTGACTTTGCAATCAATTTTGTACTCAATTCTTCATTGAAGGTTTACTATTTGGCTTAGTACTCTCGAAACTCTTAGAATGTTAAAATGCTTCATTTGATGACGAGTTGGGTATTTATCAATTATCACTTTTAATGTAACCACTACAAAAATTTCTATATTTTTTACCTATTATTAAAAAGGATGATACATATGCTTGAGGAGCCACTCATGAAAGATTTGGCTAGATTTTTATGAAAAGTCAAGCAATTCGGGGCACTTTGAGCATTAATTGTAGATGGAGTGAGGGTAGATCTAACTATCTTTCATAGAGGATTTCAAAAAGAGGGGAGCCAAGTTCAAACACTTGGAAATGAACAAAGGGATGGCAGCAAGTTATGCTAATGAAACTTATTATCAAAAAGGAAATAGCATCAAGAAAGGGAAACTAACTAACTATGTACAAGGAAAGCTGATAAATTAATTGAAATGCTTCAAGTGGATCTCATTAACTGAAATCTCTAAGGCATTTCCTTCTTCATCTACCAACTTGAATGTGTTTCCCTACCTATTGCCAATTTAATGTGGAAAGGTCCTCTCCATAATTAGTCAAATTTTGCATGCTGACCTGGCCTTGTGACCCTTTCCTCATATTTTAGAACCAAGTCTCCTAACTTCAAACACTAGTTGGATATTTTCTTATTGAACCACCACTTCACCACTTTCTAGTGACCTACCATGACATCTATAGCCTACTCTCTTTCTTCCTAAACATTGAGTAATTCTACTAATCTAACATCCATCATGTCATTTTCCTCCATTTCAAGAGTTTGAATAATTGTAGAGCGAGTATTTCCATCGAAATGGTCATAACCACTTCTTTCTTGTAGATCAATTCATAATTCGACATATTTAGGATGTTCTTGAAAGTGATATAATTGGATCAAAACACTATCTTTAGATGTTTATGCCACTCCCTCTATTTTTTAGTGCCAATTCTCTTGATTAACCTTAGGAGGTTTTTATTTATTGACTTGGCCAACTCATTCCCTAGCGAATAGTAGCTGGATGAAGTTTTAAGAAAAATACAATTTTTGAATGTAAATTCTGAAATCCTTGACCTAGAAAGGTCCTTTCATTATTAGATATGATTGTGTTTTAAGGGACGAACCTTGCTACTAATTCTTCTAGGAAGTTGAGGATAACCTTTTTAGTCGATTCTTTCAAAGGAGTGGCTTCAATCCACATGGTGAAGTAATTTGTGGCTGAAAGTATCCACTTATGGCTTGCACTAGACATGGGATTGATCATACCAATGAAATCCAAACCCCACTGCACAAAAGGCTCATTAGTCATGATCAGTTTCAATGACATGGATGAATTCTTATATTTACTTGTGAAAAACTAGCATTTCTAGCACTTTTTGATCACTTGAAAGCAATCTAAAAACAAGGTTGGATAGTATTACTCAATGTGCATGATCTTAATTGTGATTTTTTTCATTGAGAAGTGACCACCTAGAGGGTTGAAATGCATATCTTCTAGTATTTTTCTTGCTTGGTGTTCATCAACACACTAGAGGATAATCCCACCAAAGTTCCTTTTGAAAAGGACTCCCTGAACTAGTGTATAGTTAGATCCTTGCAATCTATAAAATATTCTCTTGTGCATGGGGAGTGCATCCTAGTACTGACCACTCTCCATATAGTGGGTCCTATTAGTGATCAAAGACCCGACCCCTTCATACTGGCTTACCAAAACTATTTTTGGTGTACCTTGTTAATATTTCAGGACGTCTATGTATTGGGCCAAATATTCAAAAACCCCTCTCCCTCATATCACCTTGGTCAGTCTAAATTCAACATCATATTCTAGGATATTAGTGATCTAATTGGATCTCTTTTGTATGATCCCCCCCATGATGTATTCTCTGATCTTGGAATGCACCACGTATATCATTACCTTAATCCCTGCCACCAGATGTCTAAACTTCTTGATACCCTTCATGATGGAAAAATCTTGCCTCTCAATGAATTTGTACTTAGTCTCATATCCCTTGAATTTTCTTCAGTAGAACACTATGGGGTGCTCACCTTTTCCTTCATCCTCCTTCTGAGTTAACATGAATGTAAGGCTATGTTCACTCCCGTAAACATACATGACAAAGTCTTTAGAGAAGTCATGATTGACTAGCACAAGAGAGGTGGATATTACCTCCTTGATTTTATCAAATTTTATTCTCCCCTCAGCGGCCAATTTGAAATATTGGTCCTTTAACATTAGGGTGATGGGCCTTACTAGGCCTGTGAAGTCAAATATGAACTAGTTGATGAAGTTGATCTTCCCTAGGAAAGAATGGAATCCCTTTTTGTTTATTGGTAGGGTCAAGTCCTTGATGGCCTTCACTCTATCTAGATCAATGGATATTCATTCTTTGGATACCACATATCCTAGTATCTTTCCTTGTAAAAAGCTAAAGACGCATTTCTTAGGGTTGAGGGATACCTGAAACTCTTGGCACCTTTGAAAGATATTCTCTAGATGATCAAACTGATCCTCTTTTTTCTTGGAGAATACTATAAGATTGTCCAAATAGATGAGGATTATTATGTTGATTAAGCCTTGGATTGCTATGTCCATGGCCCACAGGGTTAGTGTAGGATCATGGGGGTCCAAAATTTGAATAGGTTATTAACATAATTTGAAAAATATGTAAGAATCAAATTTTTAGAAAATTGAATGTATTTTCTAATATACTAGTCCTTTTTTGGAAAAAATTAAATCTATTTGGTGAAAATTTGAAATTTCAATGTAGTAGTACTAAATTTTTAGGAAAAAAATGAAAATTAAGTGTATGTATGACCAACCTAATTACAAAAAAAAATTATTTATTTTTGAAAATTTCAATATAAGTAGAGGACTAATGCTCGGATGTGTCACATTTTTTTTGTAATTTTTTTGCATGTAAATAATTAGTTATGAAATTTTTACTTGAGAACTTTTTAAAAATTTTAAAACTTGTTTATCTGACCACCATAACTTGGCTAAAAAATTATGAAATTCAATTTTTTTTTTTAATCTTATAGTATGGGAAGCATGTAATGTACCACATCTTTTGGATTCAAAAAATGTGAAATTGTTTGAAAATTATAGATATTTCTTAATCAACATATCAATAAGGACTTTAGTCATAATACATGTAGAAAATTAATAATAATTATTTATTAAATTCAAAATTAAGCATATCCTATATTGGTAGAAAGTTGACAATTTTCTCAATAAACCCTTTTAATTTAATCAAATTTTGATAAAGAAAATCCATCAACCATTTTTTTGTCATATCACCACTTTTTGAACCCCCATGATCCTGCACTCACCCCGCTAGAAAGTAGCTCTTGCATTGGAGAGGTTGAAAGGAATTTTCACACACGTGAAGGTTCCCCACTTTGTAGTGAAGGTGGTTTTATGTTGGTCCTCTTCTTTAACCCATACCTAGTTATAGCCTAAGAAACCGTCAAGTAGAGTAAACATCTCCATTCTCACAACTATTTGAAGGATCTGCTCCATGGAGGGAAGGGGTAGTGGTCCTTTAGGGATGCCTTGTTCAAGTCCCTAAAATCTATGCAATCTGATTTTTCCATTTTTCTTTATTACAGGAATTAGGTTAAACAACCATGTTGAATGCTTGATGGGATATATAATCCTCAAATAAATTAGTTTCCTTATCTCTTGGGTCATAAGAGACTCAATATTTTTGTTGGGGTTTTTTCCCGCAACCTTCAACCCTAAGAAGAAATACAATGCTTAAACCGGGGTATTAAAGATTTAGGACAAGGAATTTTCATTATCAATAGATTGTAGACAAGAAAAGACAACTAACAAGGCTACGAAAGCCTTCTGCACTTCAAGCTCCACAGGACTCATGAGGGTGTTCCTAGTTGTAGGCCTGAATATATGATAAACATATGCCAAGCAACAAACTACAGACCAATGAAAGTGGATAATTCTCAGATATATGAGTAATGGGTACTTCATATTCCACTAGATTCAAGCATAATCCCATTTACATTGAACATTGTTGAGAACACATAACTTAGATATCTTCATCTCAAAAACATGGAGGCTTAATAAATAAAATTATCTCAAATTTAGCCTCTATACTCTTTCAAATACCATGAAGATATAGGGAACTAAGATAAGTTAAACATGAAAAAAAAGAGAAGGATAAAAGCAACAAATATTTAGTATGATCTGAATCTGCCAACGATGTAAGTGCATCACGTAGATGTCTATGCACCGTGTGGGCATCCCCGATAGTTATTCCCCTACCGACAATAAAAAAAAGTGCCAAGTGGAATGAAGGAAATGAGCTTAGGTGGAATTTAGCCTTCGGACTTGGTTTTATAAAGTGAGGAAGGGTAAAATGGGAATTTGCATAAGGGGTGCAAATTCCCTCCTATACATTTTTCCCCCACTTTAGCGAGCATGAATATTGATAAGTGCTTCGGTAAAGTAGATTGAAAAAGTAGTAAGGTTACAAACATATACTTGAATCGTTGAGGAAACAAATTGTGATCCAGCGGACCCGAGAGTGTAGGAGAAGCAATGGACTTCATAGTCCCACATAACTATAAAGCTGAAGAACAAAATCACCTTACAAGGCCGCAGTCCTGCAAGGAAGGTATCCTCCAAGAACTCTCACATGAAGGAAACCAGGAAAAGCACCTTACAAACCCGTAGGGCTGCAAGGAAGGTACCCCCCAAGAACTCTCACATGAGGGAAACTGAGAAAAGAAAAATCTGTAGAGTTGGAAATAAGCTTTAGAGGCGCACCCATGAAGCGAGATGTTTACCCTTAGATATAAAATGTCAGGAAGCGGCCATGTAGGAAAGTAAGTGGACAATCATGCAAACCATCATCAAGTTGGAAAACTTTCAAAGGGGTCCCTCGAGAACCCTTCGAAAGGAAGAGGGGTCCACTCAAGGGACACATTGTTTGAGAAGAGAAGTCTAGTAGAGCTGCCCCCAAGATAGACACAAGGATGTGAGATAGGTCTAGTCGGGCTGCCCTTGAGCTAGGCGCAAAGATGTGAAGTAAGTCTAGTTAGGCTACCCCTGGGTTAGATGTGAAGATAGGAAACTAGTCTAGTTGGGCTTCCCTCGAGCTAGACACCATAGAACTTTCTTGAGATAAAAAATTTCAAAGGGGTCCCTCAAGAACCCAGCGTAAAAAGAGAGTCCACTCAAGGGATGCGTTGTTCAAAAGCTAGTGCCTTATTTCTTGAATTGATTCATCATCAAGGAATCCTTCTGAAAGATGTTCACTTCATCAAGGAATTTGAAAGGAAGAATATGACCCATGTGAGAGGAAGATCAAAGATATTCCCACTTCGAAGGAATGTTCCCAAGTCCTTTATTTATGAACCCGTGATGAAGGGAACATGTTCCATTAGGGTTTCAAGTCGAGAATAAAATTCTAACAAAGTGGTTTGTTAAGGTTCTTGAGAATGGATTCGTTTGCAACAAATGATTTTTATAAAGATCCAAGTGATGTAGAAGTGGCGTTGTCACAAATGAGAGGGACAACTCAAGCAAAGAAGAGAGAAATATAAAGAGAAAGTAAAAGGGAAGAGAACACAAACAAAGGGCATAGGGGGATCTATTTTTTCTAGGTTAGATATATGCTTGCTTATATAAATAGTAGGTAACTACAGTACAAGGAAAAATATCATCAATCCCCAACTAGATTAGGAAGAATGCACGAAAAAATAAAATAAAAAAAATGGGTCAACATGGAAGGGAAGCCTAAATGCCCCCAATGCTTTACATCGTCCCTATTTTATCAAAATTCAATAACAAACATGGAATATTGATGATGCAAATAGAAGAAGGTTTACAACACAAAAACAATGCCTATATCTAAGAACCAACAAGGGGTGACAAGGATCATCCAGGCACATATAGCACTATTATGGGGAAAACACATTGCAACACACACACATCCAATCTAAAGATAAAGAAGAGGTCTCCCTCTAACACTGATCAACCAAGAGGTTGTTAGCTTCCCACTCTAGATCATCATAGGGGAAGGCAGACAAGCCTAAAATGGTGGGATGTTAAGGGGAGGAGCTTCCAACCCTCCCGCAACAAGGGCTAAGGAAGAGGGACCCGTGAGGTCTCCGTCGCTCAACTCTTGTGGGTTTAATTTCAATGACTTCGTGAAGATTACTGAAAAGGTCGAAACTTCATCCACTGAGTTAAACATGCACTTAACGATAGTTTCATGTTTTACCTCGACAAATAGAGGATATTGCGATCGAGATTCACCACTAGGCTCACCAAGCGATTCAGGAGCGATGACGAACTCAAGAGAGGTTGGGACTGGTTCTATCACTAGGAAAAAACAAGTCAGCATGGGGCCACCTTCTGGAGGAGGTGGGATCCTTTACGTCCTCTATTACTAAGAGGACCACTCTCTACCTTCTTCGTCAGAGGAGGCGAACTCCCCACAGATGAAGCAACAAGGCATAGGGAGAGGAGGAAAGAACAGTAGTAGATACAACTGAAGTGTTAATCATATCTATGGGCTTTGGAAAAGGTGGGACATCTTTAATGTATGTCAACAAAGGTGGCTCCAATGAAGGAGTGATTAAAATCTACACCTTTATAGGGTCGAGTGAATTTGTGCTCGTAACAAAATCCGAAAGCAATACAAAGAAGGTTTGAATGAAAATAGAGGGGAGGAGAGAGGAGGATGTGGAAGGAGGCTCTAATATAGGGGTAGTTGTATACTCTTCCTTCCTTTTCAAGGTGGCCTACTCAACTAAGAGAGCCTTTTGCTGACACTTACACTCACACGTAAGGTTGTTTCTGTGACTCTTTGAACTAGAGGCCAGAGGTTGTGAATGAAAAAAAGGATCCTATGGAACCATGGGAGTGTCCTCCACAACCATTTCTAGCAGAGGGAAAAGATCCTAGATGGGATTAGGAGAGACAGGTTCAAAAATTGTAGGAGAATCAAATATCATGACTTGGTAGTGGGCCTTTTCCCATTCATTGCTTTAGGAGCAGAAACGGTAGGAGGCCGTGGAGAAAATTCTCTTCGCAAGCCTTTCTTTCTGCCATATAAATAGTACCGAGGCCCAGGAGACTCGGTAGGGAGGTCTGATATCTTGATCTTGGGTCTACACCAAGAAAGAATCATTGAACTTAGCGAGTAAATAATAAGCTTACTCATCCAATACTCCTCCCAAAAGAGGGGAGTAGATGAGGTAGTCTGAGTAGGAGTAAGCTTCTCCTTTCCTTTTTGGGAAGAGGAAGCAGCTGGTTGCTCTACTACAGGAAGGGTCAGTTTCAGCTATCCCTTTCCCCTAGTCTTATACTTTACATAGTTCTTATAAAGTAGGTCTATTCTCGGAGGGAGTGGACCAACTGGGGTGGGCCAAAAGTGATCCAATGAATATCCCCCATGGGATACCACATGCTAGTATCTAGTATCATGCACCATGTGCACAACACCTTCATGGGAAAACTTTAAACATTTATGAATTACAAAGGCGATCCCATTCATGGAAGTTAGCCAAGGTATACCTAACTTCACCTTGAATAGGTCTGACTTAGGAATAAAATCAAAAGATGTGTCTACATTCCTAGGTCCAACCAAAATGGATAGCGTTATCGATCCATATGGTTTAAGAGAAAAACCATCATGCGTATGGATGATGGAATTTGTTTTTTCATATTCCTCCCTTTGCAAGGAGTTCAAAAAAAAAGTCTCCTCTGTGATGCCATTCAATCTACTCATGGGGTTGACTAAGACCCCTGTCACAATTTTTCCATTGAGGTGAGCGAGAATGTAAAGCGAAGAAGGTTTATCGTTTTCCAACCTACATCTTGGAAAGAATCTGATATCCAGCAAACCAATCGCAAGACGAGGACAATGAATAGCAGTAACCACGTTAACATAGGATTTGGGATGAGTAAAAAAATTAGAGGGATCTATAATCATGTTAGCATAATGCAATGGAAATGGGTTCGTTTATATAGGCAATTCACTATTAGCTTTTGCCATTTATTTTTTAATATTTTTTTGCTTCCATCAAGATGAATAATATTGTCCTTGATGTGATCCTGTATCACATGATGCAGGCATATGCAATGATCAGTATCATGTCTATTAACTCGATGGTATTGACAGTAGGTGTTTTCTTCATACCACCTAGGGTAAGGCTCCCTAATGGGCTTAGGGATTGGCAAGCTAATGATCTTATCCTTCAACAACTTTTGTAAGATGGAGGAATAAGATTCTAATAGCTTTGTGAAATTTTGATCGCATCTGAGGTCATTGTTATCCACAATGGATTTTCCTTTTCTAGAGATTGATACAATGGACTTCCCTTCAGGATGGGAGCGTGAGGAAGATCCCCCAAAATGAACCAACATTTGTTGATACTCCCATAGGGCTGCACACAAATGCATGAAAGAAGGGTATTTCATAAGGGAAAAATTCTCTTGCCAAGGCCTCTATAAGTTCCTTATGAACACCTTCTACACATTGAATTAGGTAACGGGTATGAGATCTGTGAAAAGAGCACTTCATGGGTATGTGCAGGATCATCATGGAAAAAATAGGCCCTTAAGTGGCGATGAAATTTCAGCAAATCAGAGTTAGGGAACTTGACGTAAAAATTTAAATAAGTTATCTATATTATTTCAAAAATATGTAAAAATAGAATCTGTAGCAAATTGAATGTATTTTCTAAACTACTAGGTTTATTTACTTATTTTAAATCTATTTGGTGAAAATTTGAAATTTCAATGCAGTAGTACTTAAATTTCAACGAAAAAATAAGTAGGTGTTTGTTTGACCACCCTAACCACAATAAAATGATAATATTTTTTTTATAAGATTTTAGATGTAAGTAGAGGACTCATGTTTGAATGTGATGCATATTTTCTTGTAATTTTTTTCCAAGTAAATAATTAATTATGAATTTTTTATTGCAACTTTTAAAAAAATAAAAAACTCGTATGTCTGAACACCTTAACTTGGTCAAAACTTCATAAAATTCAATTTTATTTTTTTAATCCTATAGTAAGTGAAGCATAAAATGTGACACATATTTCAGATTCAAAAATTTTGATACCATTTGAAAGCTATAGATGTTTTTGAATCATTGTATCAATGAGGACTTTAGTCGTAATTCAAATAGAAAATGAATAATAATTATTTATTAAATTAAAATCAAAGCATAATTTATATTGGTGGAAAGCCTAGAATCTCCTTTAAAAACCCTTTTCGTTTCATTAATTTTGGGTAAAAAATAGTCGTCAGTCACATGGGCTATCATATCACTTACATATAGCCACTTTTTGGCCGATCATGATCTTGCACATACCCTGATATCGCGCTATAAAATTGGTAATATTCTCATTATCCCCTTGTTTACACTGAACAAGGTCAGAGAAGGTCATCTTACATTTGATGTTGGTTTGGAAATTTCATTGGAATTGGTTCACAAGCCGATCGAATGTAAAGATGGAATTGTTAGGCAAGGAATAGTACCACTCGAGCGTTGTGTCCTTGAGAGATCATGGGAACAGTTTTTCCATCAATGCATCATGATGGAATAAGTTTGTACATAAGGCATTAAAGGTGGACACATGCATTTGTGGGTCCCCTTTGCCGCCATATTTCTTAAATTTAGGAATCTTCATCCCTTGTGGGAAGGCAGTGTTTAAAATCGCTACCAACAATGGGCTATGTTAGAAGAAGGGCTGGAAGAAAGGCTGGGAAAAATCTCGGGATAGGTTTGCTAGCTAGTTCTGCATCTTACCCATATTTTGAAGAAGAGTGTTCAAAATTGGGTCATTAGAAGAAATAGGACTAGTGAAACCACCACTAGAGCCACCACCAGATCCACCATTATGACTACCACTAGAGCCACCACTGATGCCACCGCCACTAGTGTGACCTCCGATGGAGCTACCACCACTTCTAAAGCCACTACCATGACCTCCATCGGAACCACTTCTGCCAATACCATCTACACCATTGAAGCTATCACCACCAAAGCCTACGCTAATCATCCTACCAAATCCTCCACCATTGGAGGTGATAGGAGGGGTGAAGTGAAAACCCAAAGGGTTTTTGTTTACTTTGACAATTTGAGAACTTTTAGAAGCAACGTGGATAGTGATCGAAGGGATTGTGTCGACCATCTACACAAATGTAGGAGGCATGGACACTCCTAACTATCTCTCATTCTCCTCGAAGGGGCCACGTTGCATCATGATACCATGGTTTAAGGGGCACATGATTTAGTCAGACTAGTGAGACTAGCCAAGATCTCTACGCCTATTTGGTCTTTTCCTACCATATACTTTATTTCATTGATAACCTTAGCGGCCCTAGCTAGCTTCGGGAATTTTTCCAAGTGATTTTCCAAAACACTTAACCCTTTTGTTATACTAGTGACATATTCAGAAGGGATGTGGAAAGCTTCACACTCGTCTATGGATGATGATGTAGGAGATTTAGGAGGGGTAGGGACATAGTCAGTTTCATCGAAGAATCTAGACTCACACCATGGCACCTGCTCTTGCATAGAAAGGCCAATTGTAGAACTAGAGAAACTAGAAGAGACCTTCATCTTATCCAGCGGAAGGTTTCATAGACTTCTCCTAGAAATATACCCAGAGGTCATGGACTGGGTTGTGATTCTCATAAACCTTCACAATATGCAAGGGTACAATGATCAAAGGGTACACAAGGAAAAGATCAGAACACCAACAAATGAGTAGACGTTGGTTCACATGAGGTTCACCAAAAATGTAAGAGAGGGTGACCAACTATTGAATTATGTGGTTGTGTTGTTGATATGTGGTTTTCATTGATGTCAACACTATTAGCATTGATGCATTAAAGGCTTTATATGTCGAGGATATTGAGAAAATTGTTGAAGAAGAAGTTGTAGGTTGACAGATGTATAGTGAAGTTCATGTTGGTGTCTTTCTTACCATGTTGATGATCAAACATTGTGGTATAAAGGGTTTAGTTTTGAGTGTATCTAGTTTATCCACTTAAATTTTAATATATCCACATGAAGATTTGATCATGTTATGAACAGATGTGTTCTGATAGGTTTTCTGTGGCTTCAGTTAGTGTTCCCGATTGAAGTTAATGTGATTCTAGTAAGTTAAATTACTATGGATGCTTCTCTAATGATTCATGATGCTCATGGATGTTTCTAGATCATGATTTATCTTTGTTGCATGTTCACATTGATCAGTGTGCTCATGATCAAATATGTTTTCCTTTGCATGTTTGGGTTTTTCATGTTCTTGGCTGACATGGTCGTTGTAACATGTTGTGGATCCTCTTAGATTAATTTTTGAATATTTTGCATGTTTGAGGAAATTATTTTAGGTCTTCATTATGTTGTGGCTGACAATGTTCGATTCGCATTGAAATTTCATTTGTTAATTTGGGCCGAAATTGTGTACATGTTTTATACTTTCATATTTTATTTTTGGCCAACGAAGTTGTTGATGTAATTCCATGTAGTGTATATATAAGATCGATTATTTGAGAGAAGTCAAGTGTGAAAGTGTTCCAAAGAAACTGCAAGTGTGCAAATAGTGTTCTAATCATTTGATTGTCGAGTAGAGTGTGAAGAATATTGAGCGAAGTGTGAAGAATTGTTTTTGTGCTTAACCAGAACTGTAATCAGGCTTTTGCATAAACTAATTTCTCAGTTCAATACCCTACAAATCTAATCCAAATTTTTGTAAGATATTGTGTCTTCCTTAGGTAGTGATCCCTCTTGTATTTGAGTAGTGAGCTCTAGGTAGTGTGCCTAAATACATGTGAATTCCCATGATTCATCTTTATAATTTTAATAGGGTATAATATTGTGGACTAACATCCATCGTGGTTTTTCCCCTAATAGGGTTTCCACATAAAAAATATTGGTATTCTTTGTGTGCTGATTATTTATGCTTAAATGTTCATTCATCAGATCTGAGAATAATTTATGTAAATTTTAATAAGTTTGAATATTCTGTGACAACTGATTCACGCCCCCTCTTAGTTGTCTCTCCTTTTTTTTCCAACAATTGATATCATAGCAGGTTCCTCAGAAGAATTTTAATAGCTTGAGGTGATCCGAGATGGCATCATATAAAAAGGATAGTCCTAGATTCTATGGAACAAACTAATCTCTATGGAAGGCTAGAATGGAGTGTCATTTGAGGTGCATTAATGAACCCTTCGAGAAGATTACAAATAATATGTATGTTATTCCTCAAAATGGTCCCTCTACTCCTGATGAGATCAAAGAAGCTGAATATAATATCAGGGCTATGGAAGCATTGTTGAGTGCTCTGGCATATTCAGAGATGACAAATCTAATGGATCTGAAAATAACCCATGAGATTTGGAAGAAGCTGGAATCATTGTATGAAGGAGATGCACAAGTGAAGGTTGCTAAGCTACAATGTCTAAAAGGAAAGTATGAAACTTTGAAAATGGGTGAAGATGAAAACATTTCTTCTTTTATGCAAAGAGTAAATGAACTTGTGATGGGTATTAGATGTGTCAATGGAACTTTGGATGAACAAGAGATTGTAGCTAAAGTTCTCAAATCATTTCCCACCTCTTACAAATTGAAAGCTCATGCTATTCAAGAGCTCAGGACAGTAAAAAATGTGACAAGAGATATGGAGATATGTTGATTGGTAAGCTTGTTGCCTTTGAGTTGAGTGAATTTCTTGAATCTATCCCTAAGATAGAATATGCATTTAAAGCAACTGTATCTGGAAGAAACAAATAGAGATATGATCTGAGAGAATTTTCTAGAAAGACATTCAAGTATGAGGATGAGATGAAACAAATTGAAGATGAAGGAGAGGTAGAAGAGCTAGAAGCAATGATTGTGAAAAGAGAAGCCAGAGGACAAGGTAAGTATAAAGGAAAGTTGCCTATTAAATGTTTCTCTTGTAGTAAGCTAGGACATTTTGCTTCAAGATTTCCGGAAAGAGTTCCAAGGTCCAAACCTATCAAGCTTAGATTTCAAAAGAAATGATATTATGTTGAAGAAGGTGTTATTGATGAAGAGTCTGATAAAGAAAATGGAAATGAGGATGAATGAGTATTCATTGCTATCAAGGAAAATGGTCCAGTGTCCACTAAATCTGCTAGTAATAAGAATGTTGAGAAAGATCTTGCAGCCAGAATTGAAGAAAAGGATGAGTGGGTGATTGACACTGGATGCTCACATCATATGACTGGTGAAAAAAGAAAATTTGTAAGTTTGGAGAAATACAACGGTGGTGTTGTAAGATTTGGAGACAATAATGCTAGTGTGATTCATGGCAAAGGAACTATTTTTCTTGGTGGTAAACATAATACTGATGATCTCGTTTATGTAGAAGGCATGAAGCATAATCTATTAAGTGTTTGAAAAATGGCCAACAAGGGATATAATCTTCAGTTCAAAGATGGAAAGTGCAGGATACTAGGAAGTTCTAGAAATGTAATTGTTTCAGGTACAAAGACAAGAGGTAATATTTTTCACCTGATTGTTGCTAGTGAAAGTTGTTTAATTGCTCAAGTTGATGAAAACTAGTTGTGGCATAGGAGGGTGTTTCATGTGAATTTTGATAACATTGTCAAGGTAAGATCTACTCAAGAAGTAAGAGATCTTACCAAGCTAGTGAAGCCTACTAGCACCATATACAAGGAATGCCAGGTGGGAAAGCAAACTAGAGTCTATTTTTAGAGAAAACAACATCATTCTAATGGAGTATTAGATCTAGTGCATACTGATCTGTGTGGTCCCTCCAGAATCAGAAGTCTACAAGGAGAAATGTACATTATGTTTCTTATTGATGATTACTCTAGGATGATATGGGCTGCTTTCTTAAGAGAGTTAATGTGAAGCATTAGATAATTTAAAAAGTTTCAAATCTATTGTTGAGAATGAGACAAGTTTGAAGATTAAATGCTTAAGGTTAGATAGAGGTGGTGAGTTCACTTCCTGGGAGTTCAACTCTTTATGTGAAGAGCATGGAATCAAGAGATAGTTATCTACTCCATGGACCCCTCAACAAAATGGAGTGGTAGAGAGAAAGAAAAAAAAAAATTAGATACTGCTAGAACTATGATGGAAGGAAATGTTCCTCATATCTATTGGAGAGAAGCTATATGCATTACTGTGTATACTCTTAGTTGGGTAAATGCCAATGGTAATTCTAGTAAGACTCCTTTTGAGTTGTGGTTTGGTTATAAGCCTACTATTAAATATTTCAAAATCTTTGGAAGTAGATGTTATATCAAGAGAGATGAAGACATAGAAAATTTTGATGCTAGGAGTGATGAAGGCATATTTTTGGGTCACTCTACTAAAAGCAAGGCATACTGGTGCTATAATAGAAGATTGAGGAATATGGTTGAAAGTGAAAATGTCAAAGTTGATGAGGATATGCTAGACCATCCAGATACTGTGGATATGATTCAGATGACCAACATGATTTTACTAATAAAGGAAAGAATTCTTAGACACAGAATCAAGTTCAAATTGTTTTGGTGAATCAAGAGAGTCTGGAAGGAGAGGCTAGTGGAAGTGTATAAGAGAGAACATAAGAACCAAAAGTTCAAGAGAATCCTAAAGTTTCAAGGTATGTAAAGCTAAATCATTCTGAAGATCAGATTATAGGAGATAAGAACAAAGGTTTGTGGACTAGAAGAAGAATTGCAGAAGAGTATTGTCTGATTTCCAAGAATGAGCCCAACAATGTCAATGAAGCATGCAAAGATGAACATTGGATGGAAGCAATGAAGGAAGAAATGATGCAGATAGATGAAAATGATACATGTATTCTTGTTCCCATACCTCAGGATAAAAATGTGATTGGAACTAAATGGGTCTTTTGGAATAAGCTGAATGAACAAGGTGAAGTGATCAAGAATAAAGCAAGATTGGTATGTAAAGGGTACTCATAAATGGAAGGAATTGACTTTGAAGAAACCTTTGCTCCTGTTGCTAGAATTGAAGCTATAAGATTGTTTCTTGCTTATGCTACTTTTAAGAACTATAAAGTCTATCAAATGGATGTAAATTCAACATTTCTGAATGGTGAGCTAGAAGAAGAAGTATACGTTGAGAAACCAGATGGATTTCAACTGACTGATAAGGGAGATATGGTTTTCCAATTGAAGAAAGAACTGTATGGACTCAAGCAAGCCCCTAGAACCTGGTCTGCTAGATTGGATAAATAATTGTTGAAGCTTGGATTCAATAAAGGTACTACTGATAGTAATCTATATTTTAAGATGAATCATGATAAAGAGTTTATTATTAAAGTCTTTGTTGATGACATCATTTTTGAGGTGATGATGATTTATGTATGAATTTTGGTAATAAAATGAAAAGCGAATTTGAAATGTCTATGATTGGAGAGATGAATTTCTTTCTAGGATTACAAATCACTCAGTTAGATAAAGGAATTTTCATATATCAGTCTAAATATGTAAAAGAGTTACTGGAAAAGTTTGGCATGGAAGAATCAAAGCCTATTGGTATGCCCATGGTAACTAGATGCAAGTTAACACAAAATGACGATTCTCTTGAGGAAAATCAAACTAGATATAGATCAATGATTGGTGGATTATTGTATTTGATTCAAACCAGACCAAACATCATGAATGTTGTATGTATGGTTTCTAGATATCAAGTTGATATGAAGGAATCTCATGCGACTGTTGTAAACAAAATTTTAAGATACTTGAAAGGGACAATTGATTTTTGCCTTTGGTACCCTAAAGATGACGATCTTACCTTGAGTTCCTTTATTGATGCAGATTGGGGAGGAGATGTGGATGACATGAAAAGTACTGGTGGTGGCGCCTTCTTCTTGGGGAAGAATTTGGTGTCTTGGTTAAGTAAAAAGCATAATTTTATTTCCTTACTATTGTTGAGGCAGAATATATTGTTGCTGCAAACAATTGTACTCAAGTGTTATGGATGAAACATATGATGAAGGATATAAGAGTAGTGTATGATGAGCCTATTTCCATATCCTGTGATAATTCAAGTGCAATAATTTTTTTGAAGAATCTAGTGCTACACTCAAAGACCAAGCATATATCAATCGAGTTTCACTTTTTGTGGGAGAAAGTGAGTGAAAAAGAAGTTAGATTGGAGTATGTGCCTACCAAGGAACACATTGTAGACATCTTTACCAAGCCGTTGCCAAAAGATAATTTTGAGTATCTCAGAGGGATTCTAGGGGTGATTACCCCTCTTGATAAGAACTAGTGATGCATTTGCTTGCATAAATCTATCTACTTCATAGCCATATCTTGATCCAGATTGATGTTTTTGTGGCTGCTACTCAAGGGGAGTAGTAAGATGTGTATATATGTGGTTCAAAGATTTTTAATGTTTATATTTTCCATTGATGTCAAAGGGGGAGAAGATTCATGTGAGACATAGTATGAGGAGAAGAGTCATGTGGAAGATTTATGGAGAGAAAAGAGTCAAAATCTAAGGGGGAGTAAGTGTTGATTGAGAGTTGCATTGATGGTGTTTTTCACATCATATGTTGCCATCAATGCCAAAGGGGGATATTGTTGGATGTTGTGGTTGTGTTTCTTATATGTGATTATCATTGATTTCAACACTATTAGCATTGATGCATTTAAGGTTGTATATGTCGAGGCTATTGAGAAAATTGTTGAAGAAGAAGTTGCAGGTTGATAGAGGTGCAATGAAGTTCATGTTGGTGTCTTGATCAACATGTTGATGATCAGATGTTGTGGTATAAATGGTCTATTTTTGAGTGTATCTAATTTATCCACCGAAAGATTTAGAGATTCACATGAATATTTGATCGTGCTATGAACAATT
Source organism: Sequoiadendron giganteum (assembly GCA_007115665.2). Lineage (NCBI taxonomy): Eukaryota > Viridiplantae > Streptophyta > Pinopsida > Cupressales > Cupressaceae > Sequoiadendron > Sequoiadendron giganteum. The sequence goes on along the minus strand of CM021107.1, from coordinate 110,802,869 downwards.
GTGTTCTGATAGATTTTATGTGTCTTCAGTTAGTGTTCCTGATTGAAGTTGATGTGATTCTAGTAAGTTCAGTTGTTGTGGATGCTTCTCTGATGATTCATGATTCTAATGGATGTTTCTAGATCATGCTCTATATTTGTTGCATGTTCGTGTTGATTGGTGTGCTCGTGATCAAAGATTTTTTCCTGTGTGTTCGGGTTTTTCATGTTTTTGGATGACATGGTGGTTGTACCATGTTGTGGATCCCCATAGATTAATTTTTGAATGTTTGGTGCATTTGAGGATATAATTTTAGGTCTTCATTATGTTGTGGTTGATGGTGTTTGATTCACATTGAAATTTCATTTGTTAATTTGGTCCGACATTGTGTACATGTTTTATACTTTCATATTTTATTTTTGGTCGATGAAGTTGTTGATATAATTCCATGTAGTGTATATATAAGATTGATTGTTTGAGCGAAGTAAAGTGGAAAATTGTGCCAAAGAAAGTGCAAGTGTAAAAATAGTGTTCTAATCATTCGATTGTAGATCAAAGTGTGAAGAATATTGAACAAAGTGTGAAGAAGTGTTTTTGTGCTTAACCAAAATTGTAATCAAGCTTTTGCAAAAGCTAATTTCTCAGTTCAATACCCTACAAATCATCCAAATTTCTGTAAGATAGTGTGTCTTCTTTGGGAAGTGAGCCCTCTTGTATTTGAGCAGTGAGCTCTAAGCAATGTGTCTGAATACATGTGCATTCCCATTATTCATCTTTATACTTTTAATAGGGTATAATATTGTGGAATGACATCCACCATGGTTTTTCTCCTAACAAGGTTTCCATGTAAAAAATCTTCATGTTCTTTGTGTGGTGATTGTTTATGCTTAAATTTTCATTCATCAGATCTGAGAATAAGTTGAGTAAAGTTTAATAAGTTTGAATATTTTGTGACAACTGATTCACCCTGCCTCTTAGTTGTCTATCCTTGTTTTTCCAACACCAATCAAGTCAAGGCCCCAGGTCACAGAGGGCTGAGAGCAACAAGCTGCCCTAACTTACCTCAATTTAACGGAATGTTAGGAAATGTGGGATGAGAATGATGAGGACTAGGAGGTCCTTCGTTCACTCTATAGAATCAAGATTTGAAAGGAGACTAGGCTAGTCAATTTTTAGGATCAAATCTATGTCTCAAATAGCTCTTTGTTAGAGGATAAACACACGATTCTAGGATGACAGTCTAATGCGCTGGCATCTCTTAGGTGCGTTGGAATCCATATGACTAGAGGACTATAAAGACAAGGTCTAATCGCTAGAAAATAGACCATTGACCTAGATAATGATTTTTAAGAGAACAAAATAACACTATGAAGTACAAAAAATATAAACGGATGTGATAAAATGAGTAGATTGCTGCAAGGGTGACAAGAATGATCTCACACAAAAGCTTGTTCGCTAACTCGCTCCAAGATATCTTCACCTACACATAAAGGAGAGAGAAATTGTTGGGGGCTATATAGGGGTCTGTCTAAGTCAGACCCCCATTTTGGTGTTTCCACCTCCACGAACAACGAAGTTTACAACAATATAGGAATAATATGATAAAGAAGGAAAGAAAGCAAAAGAACACTAAAACACTACCAAAAAATAATGTGCTAACTCAACCAAGTAATAGAGAAGGGGAATAGAGAGCTTACCACCTCCACCAAGAGCACTCAAGGCTAATGGGGGAGAAAATGATAGGAACTCAAACCTTTGTCGCAATGGTGTTGTCTTACGCTTGCTCTATTGAAGTGATGGAGTGATGGAATTGTTGCTATGGAGTGCCAAAATGATACTTCAATGATTGAAGTGAATGCTAAGATTTTGTGAGTTGCTAAGAGGGATCATCCAACCTTGAAATGAGTGAATGAATAGTGAATATGAAGAAGAGAGCAAAGAAAATGACCATATTTGGGTCAGTTAGCCGAAGGGGGCGTTACAATTTGACTTCCAATGAGAAGTGTAACGCCTCTACAGGCTCTAGCTATGGGAATCTTCCAAGGACATAAGAACACCACATGGATGTTTGTGCACCATGCAGGCATCCCCGATAGTTATTCCCCTATTGACGCTCAAAACAAGCACCAAGTGGAATGAAGGTAGTGGGCTTAGGTGGAATTTAGCCTTCAGACTTGGTTTTCTAAAGTGAGGAAGGATAAAAGGGGAATTTTTGTAAGGGGTGAAAATTTGCTCCTACACGGGTATATCGGTGCCTAATCATGGGCCATAGAGTCAAATATAAAACTACAACAAAGATCCTATCAACAAATTAGGTTCAACCAATGGATTTAAAATATGTTAATGCCTTACATTAACAAATCCACTCATGTTGTCATAAAGTTATACTTACCAATTCAACTTGAGCATTCTAAATCATATTTATTTGATCAAAGTAATTTAACTCTTTACTTGAAGAGAGAACCATGGCCAAACAACACAATCATAGGAAAGCTATGATGAAAAATTCAAACATCCTTAATATATTGAATTCATATGATTAAAATAATACAAATTTGGAGAAAACTTCATGAAAATAATATGTTGTTAGAAAAATTGGTTAACACTTGCTCATAAAACCCAACTATTACAATTTACATACTCTATTTATGACTCAGACTCAACACTATTCTACATTACTTTCCTCATTCATAATCTCAAAATCTTTTCCAATGAGAAAGAATGAAAAGATATAAAATGAAGAAGAGCGCTAAAATATATCTGCAATTAACATCTAGCAAAATTTCTCCCTTTGATCTGCTACAAGAAAATTTCTAAAATCTTCTTATTGCCCTCCTTCTTGATTTCCATATATCTTTCTTCAATTGCAATAATAAACCATGCCTATTTCCACAACTTTGTACTTTCCAAGAATAGTTTTCACCCTATGGAAACCAATTTTCTGCTACATTCTTTAATTTTAAGAGAAAATAATTAAGATATTATAGAATTTGTTTGAAAACAACTTACCGAGGTAAAACCCACCTGCCCATTTTGGTTCCTTCCAATAAAAAACTTTATCCCATTTACCCATTTCTCCATTTAATGTGAAAACCTTCACGAAACTAATTTTTTTTACTAGTGAAAATCCTTTACCTTTTTGTCTTGCCACACACTTTTTCTTTAATTATTTCCCAACAAAGAATATTGTTTTCTTATTTTTAAGTGTGGAGGCCATTAATTTTGTTATCGAGCTATATGAAACTTTAATGGTGCCTCATACATCATTCCACTTTATATTTAAAGAACAATAACTTTAAATATTTCCTTTAAACATTTCATGGGCTCCATAAGGTTTCAATAACATTAGAGAGGCCACATGGATCCTCCCCACTTCCTTGTCGGATGATATTTCATGTGGGTGGGTCCCTCATGGGCTAGTGGGGGATGGTTTAGATCCATCCGCATCTCTCCTTCTCGAACCATTGATTGAAACCCCTATTTGCTTTGTGTTTTGATACATCACTTTGAACATGGCGGAAACAAGAAAGGATCCATAGTATTCAACATGCAACTCGATCTCCTCCACATTGAAGCTAAGTGTATATAAGCTCACCTAGCTAGTATTCAACCATGCACAAAGATTGCTCTCATTGACTTGAACCTTCTTGGCAAAGAACTCAATAGTCGTACATTTTTATTCATGAAATGTTGAAGATGAAAAATTTGTATTGCAGCCCCATATAAAAATGTAACATGTAATTTGAGTGCGCCAAATGCACCACTCCTAAATGATGTTCTTTTACAATATTAGCATTGCTCTACTCAATAATGTGGTCAAACCATCACAAGCATCGAACCATGATGTTTCCTAGAGTAGCATCTTGTACCTTGAAATATTTCTATTGCAATGTCAACTTCACCACATTTTGTCTACTCCTTAATCACCCTTGCAACAAAACATACTTTATGGTTGAGGTGCCAACATTCTACAATACAGTCTCAAGCCCCCTCAAGATATCTTGTTGAGTTCTTTGGATCCCTCTTTTTACGGCAAGAAACTAAAAAATAACTCCAATGTCCAAGTATGATTTTTGTAAAAGTTGTGAAATCCAATTTCACAGACCCCAAAGATCACTTGCATGCAAATAACCTATCACAAAAGAAGACATCGAAGACAAAAAGCAAGGGTGCTCTGCAATATGAAAATATGTATTAATCAGAGAGTGTAAAATACAATGAGATCAATCCTTAAGAAAGGAGATCATGCAAAACCAAAAACAAACCCTAATAGGTAGAAATTTAATAATTAATATAACTATTAAATATCACATTATGCAAACTAAAGTGAAATCTTAAGAGAGGAATAAAGGCAACTTAATTAACACAATTAAGTTAAAACCTTTACTCTAACACCCCCCCTTAAGATGAGCAACAATGCAGCTATAAACAAGTACAAGAAAGCAAAGGTAACTACAATGCATGAAAGCAAACATGGGTCCCGACAACTAGGCCTGATCAGGTACCCAAATACAACCAAATCTCTATAAATTGGAGAAATAGAGAAAACTTCATGGGAAAAACTCTACTCCAAAAAGAGATGTTGAAAGCCATGAAGAACATCACTGAAGCTGAAGAAGCTGCAAACAACTATCAAAAGATGACTGCTATGGTGTTGAAGAACCTCCTCTAAAGATAGGATGATTAGGATCAAGAAGACAACAATCTGCATGAGTGCCCCAAATGAAACTACTCGAATCAGATGGAAAACAAAGGCAAACACCTGGAACAAAGATACAAATGGCAGAAGTACCAATAGTCTGAAAAACACTGATCAATTGAGGATGGAAGATTCCTTCCAAGGTGAAACCAAGGACAAAGGTGTGATGGAAAAAACAAAGGCACTACACAACCCCCCCATGGCACTTTATAATACAGTGCGAGTAAAAAATATGGCACAACTTTATGTGCAAAATCCTCAAAATACATGTACAATAGTGTGACACTTTATCTCAATGTGTTTACATAGTAGATTGCTTACAAATGATGCTGAAAATGCCCAAAAAGGACAAAAAAATGGAAATATATGAAGAACAGCCAAAAACAAACATTCCCATGCAAACGAGAAGTTCCCAAGAGGTAATATGTCCAGGTAATTCACCAGAATGTGAAAACACAAAAAATTGAATAAAATATACTTGGAGGGAAATCTAGAAAAATTGCATGAATGGAAGGGAAGAGCTCTGAAAGACAATTCTAATGCCCCTGAGATCGCGAAAAACAGAGAAACGAGTCAAAAGTTACGAGCTTGGGACTGAAAATAGCTCCTTTGACTTCAACTGGCTGTAGAATGCACCAACAAAAAAATGAAGTGATAAGACCCACACCACTGGAAATTTGACAAAACTAACTTTTGGACGATATCTCGTTTGCCAAAAAATGATATCGTATGCCCAAGTTATGGCCTCTGGAAGAAAACAACTCCAAAGGGGAAAAAATACAGTGCATGATTAAATTTGACGGTCATATGGTCATCGTAGCAAAAATCCGAACCTAAAATTGATGGCGAAACGGCTGTCACCGCATTTCTTCAATTGGACTTATTACAAAAAAAACAATAAAAAAAAATTACAAATAATTTTTTTTTTTATAAAAATAAATGAAAAGGTCGACGACCTATGTACTGCCGTCGGCAGTACTATCAGACCGTCGATCAACAGTAAAGCTGTCGGTGGCTGGAAGTACATCGGTTGATGTACTTAAGGGGCCCACAGGCGTGCGTATGCAGTTGCTGCGGGTACCCTTTCTACGAGGCCTGAGCAAGCATTTAAAAGGCTTTTTTGTTTTGATTTTAAAAATAAAAATAAAAGAAACTTTACAATTTTTTTTTTTAAATTTTTTTTGACAAAAATAAATGTAGAAAATAAAATTTTTTACTAGGGTTTTAAAAAAAAATCACGATCCACATGCAGACGGTCGTACAGACAAAAATTTTGCCTTTCAAATCAACTTTGTCCAAACTGGACGAATAAACAGTTGATTTAGGGGTTTTGGACTGCTGCAGACTCAATGGCAAGGTCTGTTTGGACTCAAAATGCTTAAAAATTATAGGTGATTCCCTGGATAAAAAAAACAAACCCCAAACCCTTGAAGCTCCAAAACCTTCAGAAGATGAATAGGAAGCAACAGGTCTGGAGCTCTAATACCATGTAGAAGTTGTGAAATCAAACTTCACAGACCCCAAAGATCAGTTGCATGCAAATAACCTGTCACAAAAGAAGACATTGGAGACAAAAAACAAGGGTGCTTTGCAAGCTGAAAATATGTATTAATTAGAGAGTGTAAAATACAATGAGATCAATCCTTAAGAAAGGAGATCATGAAAAACCTAAAAGAAACCCTAATAGGTAGACATTTAATAATTAATATAATTATTAAATGTCACATTATGCAAACTAAAGTGAAATCTTAAGAGAGGAATAAAGGCAACTTAATTAACACAATTAAGTTAAAACCTTTACTCTAACAATTTCAACATAATAATTCTTCGCATTTGATTCACTTTGAGTAGCATCGATGGTTTCATTTACTTTAAGCCAATCACTATTTTCATTTCCATATTGTCGAGCACACATAAAGCATTTGGTTTTTTTTTTATCTACTTTGAAAGCCTCCTCCATTGATTTCTTGAGACGTGACTACCAGACTATACATGTATTCACTTAGTCAAAAAATTTGAACAGTACTTAGCCTATATAAATGATCTGCTTCATCAGTACCCTATAGATGTTTAAATAATTTAGCAATATTAAATAGTTTTGTGACTTTGTCCCATGGTAAATCAAGTGAAACATGACCTTCCCCTATGTGAAAAATACAAAACTTTCAACTTCGCACGTGTCCTCCTCTAAAATGCAACATCTTATGGACTCCATTAACAATGGTCTCGAATGTTCACAACTAGACAAGCAACAAGGTTTGGAAAATGATGCAATTCTACTTAGACGATTCTACATTTATTTTGCAAAATCAATTTCTAGTTGATGTGTAGTATTATAAATAGTCCCTTGTTCAATAGCACATTCATCCATTCTCTCCCCTTTAGAATATGAACTCATTTCAACCTCATCAATAATTCTAGCATCATCATCTAGCTCCCACAGAGTCACATAATTGCTCTCTTTGACTAGATTTTGAGGAAATTATCCTTTCCCAATCTAAATAAAAATAAGTAGCTAGAATATGTGGTACAACATGAAAATTCTCCCAAGACCTTGTATAGCAAAGCTAGCTACCTGCAATGCTTCCTCATTTGCATGCACATGTCGGGTCCCCTTGTGGGATCGACTAAAAAAAAATGGTTTTGAAAAAGGTTTTTATCCTAAATTGATCTAAGGCTACCTATGAATTCTCCTAAGGTGATAAAATGAACTAGGTAGACATCAAAATCCACTTTCAGGCACCTTGCATAGTAATCAAAACAAGTCAATTGCCCTCTAGAATTGCCCTAGAAAACTATTCAAACAATCTCCTGAAGTCATGAAAGTGTACAATCATGCAAAAATTTGACCCAAGAACTTAGTGCAACAAATAGTTTGGAAAAATAGATCTCAAGGTGCAAGATATTCAATGCCAAAGTGGCTCACTCATAATTTTTTGCAACTATACCTATCAAAAACCAACTCGAGCACACCAAGTCACCTCCTTGAAAAAATATCAAATCACCTTTTGGGAAGCTAACACTGGAAAAAATCGGTAATTTAGGTCCATTGAGCATGTGTGCAAGAGGATTCTTCACCAATCCATCCTTCATAAAATATGAAGGGTCAAATTTGATCTCCTTGAAACATTCTAGAAATGCAGATGTAAAAACAAAACAAACTACATTTGCTTTTGACCTTGAAAATATCTCAAATATGATCTTGAGACTCTAAAACTAGACCAAGGAGGATATGAATATGAGGGGAATGTAGAGAACCAATCCATTTTCCATGACGATCATCCAGCTTTGAAATATCATTCTGAATAAGAGGCCACTTTGCAGGCTTGAGAGTATGCAAACAACAAAATAGTCCCAGAACCCTCCAACTTGTCGTTTCAAAACCCTGTCAAAACTCATCACAGGAAGATGAAATCAAACATACATTTTCATGTATGATAAATGAATACACTCACCATGGGCTTTGGCATGAAATAAAACGGCTCCGAATTATGACCCTTTGAAATAGGTCATTGGGGCAGATTTTTCAGGTGCATTTTTTAGTGTGCAAAGCAAATTTCACACTATGGGCACTTAAATTTTTGCAAAATTTTATAGTCCCAATAGTGGATTTTTCTTGGGGATGTATGTTCCTCAATGAATAGAGTGATATTTAAAAATTATCTAGAAGAGCAGACCAAGTGCCAAAACCATTGGGCAATTGAGTCTTTATTCAATTTTTTAAATCTTATCTGATGGCCCTGGGCTACCAAATGAAAAGAAGAATCAAGGTTTTCCATTGTCAAAAACCAACCCATTGAAAGAACTAATTTCCATCAACCCACATTTACCTCTGCCATACCATTGCAACAAGTATAGACCTCTTCTTACAAGCATAAATATGTGATTACCACTAAAATCTACCTGATTACAAACATTACCACTAACATCTCTCACAAATTTTGTGAGCATACCATTGATAATGTAATCTCTATCATTCCGAATTGTATAACCAGACATAAAATGAAAAATTTCATCATCACATGACACATATGTGTTATATTCATCACATGAAACATATTCATATTGAAAATAACATTCCTTTCTCATCATCTTATTGTCATGCTCCATCAAAATACCTCCCAACTGAACTATAAATTGAAAGTGTTCATACTCTTCCAAGTAGCTGGCATCTAGATACTCAACCTTACTTGCAACATCTATATCAAATGTAAAAAAATCATAGGAAATGTCATCAAGGAGCTCATCAATGTGTTGCTTTATTTGCTTAAGGCCACATTCTAACCTTGTGTCAGATGCATCATCACTGTTCTTAGTAAAGAGTGGATTATCTCTACACTAATAAGGATCATCATTTCTATTAACTGATGAAGATGGAGGCTCATCAAATAAGGGGTTTTTTCGTACATTCATTGTTTCCATAAAATACTCTGCCTCCTTAGCATGAAGGTATAAATATTTCATATCATCATTGTATTCAAAATCATTACAATAACTAGAAGAGCATACAAATATATTTTGAAGTTCATTGAAATCATCAATAGTTAACATCTTTGACTCACATTCTAAAAACATTTCACTGGAAGAAAGTTGTTCCTTCTCAAGAAAACATGTGTTCCATCATTATCAACATATTTCTTATTTGAAGCAAAGGATTATATCTCTACTTCATGAGGATAATCATAATCAACAAAGAAATGACCATACTTAATGCCATCATTGTTACTACAACAAGGGGACTCATCAATACTAAAACTATGTTCAAAATTTTCATACTGAATGCTTAAATTTTCATTTTAATATCTCAACCCTTGATTTGTAATGAAATATAAACAACACTTGCATTACTATCACTGGTCAAATCATGACATGGAATGATATATTGCATCTCTTTTATTCTTCATTATCCAAGATATTACAAGGATAAAATGCATGCACATCTATTTTGTCTTCATATTGTGTATGTTCATCTTCATCCCTATTGTATCGATCTCCATATGTGCTGCTGGTGAGATGATTACAATCAATATCCTCATCCAGACAAGATGGTCCTTCATTTTCTCATATACTCTTTTCAATTATGTGCATCATGTTCTGATTTCTCTCAATACGACATTTGCTATCTTCATTTTGAGACATCACATTTTGTGCATAATTATAATGGGCTCCTTCAATAATCTTTATCCAACCAAGTACTTGGTCAAAACTACGAGGCTTCAATTCCTTAGGAAAGGTACTCAATCCTGACTCATAGATTTCACAAAAAAAATCAATGCACATTGAATCCTTAGGTCTAAATTTTTTGGGGACCTCCAACAAGGCACCTAAAAACCTTGAGAACAAATCATATGGTGATTCTCCCTTGTGCCTCTTCATGTTAGATAATTATTGAAAAAAAGACATCTAATCAACATTTCTCAAATTTTGTTGTTGTTCAACTTGAAGTTCACTATAATTTGTATCATGTAATGATAGACTAATTATAACAGTAGAAGTACTATCTTCTTGACAATCATTTCTATTGTTTGATCCATGGCATCTATTTGCATGAGGTGTGCTAGGATAACAAACACTTGCAGCCATGCATCCTTTCATCATTGAATATTTTGAGTTTTTTTCAATAGACATTGTAATCTAATATGCATGATGTAAAGTTGTAGGATCTTTATCTCTTAATAGATAGCTTATTTATTCATCAAATGAACTTAAGTATACAACGAAAACACTTCATAGTTTGGTCTCATACTTTTAGGAATGTCACCTAATGTTTTTGCAAATATTAGATTGAAAGTTGGGACTAACTCTTCTTCTTCTTTCTGAATATCCATGATTTTTTTCTCACTTAATTTGGATTAATTCTTTCTCCAAACTATTCTATGAATGCTGCCATGAACTCCTCCCAAGAATAGATAGAGCATGCTGGTAAATAAGAGAACCTGTCTCTTGCATCTCCCTTTAGAGACTGAACAAATAGCCTTATGATCACATCTTCATGATCTACCTCATAGTCATCCATTAAATTATTGAATTCTTGCAAATGCTTATTATCTGAATCAGACTTCTCACCATTAAATTTTAGTATTTTATCTCTGATTTTAGATGGTATGACATTTGGGATACCATAAATTCCATCAAAATTTATGGCTATGTAACTTTCAATGCTGAAATTTCTTTGATGACATGATAGGGTCTGCACACTATGCATTGTTACATTTGTGTCCATGTAGGGATGCATAGGTTGATGATACATTTTCTTACACCTTTACAAGCCTAAGTTTCATATTAACTTTGTAGTTACGCAAGGGCAACTCAAACTTCTTTTACAACACGATCTTAAGCTTTTACAATGCAAATTTCTATCTCAACTTGCTTAAGATCTTCTAAATGAGTTTCTTCAAAAATATTGCATACTTCACTTCATGTAATAGAGGTTGCAATCTAGTAATACATAAGTATGCAAGCCTATCACTACTATTTCCTTTCTTTAGTGCTTAGTTTCACTGAATAGGGAACCAAAAATTTTCAAGACTTCCAAATATGGTTTTCATACACAAGCCTATCCTTCTTGAAAACCAAAAAAAAAAAAATACTTGGATATGTTGCAGTTGCTGCAAATTATTCTTCCGGAATGGAAATATTTGTAGATCTAAAACCCTCTTCATATCTTCAGTAGGTTCTTTAGACAAAGTCTCCACCTCTCTTCATAGAGGACTAAACTTCAAGCAGTATGATTCTTTCAAAGATAAATTTCATTCTGGGTCTTCTCCAAAAACAAAGTCACACATAAATTCATTTCAAGTTGCTGCAACAAAATCACTTCTAGGTCTCAAAATTTCAGTATCTAAACCAAATTTCCAAATTTACTAAATTCTAGATGAGCTATGCAAATGGATACTCCTTTGATTCTCCCCAGTAAAGTTTCCAATCTGTTGGTGTTTTTTCCTGCAACCTTCAAACCTAAGAAGAAATATAATGCCTAAACCAGGGGATTAAAAATTTAAGACAAGGAATCTACATTATCAGTAGATTGAAGACAAGAAAAGAAAACTAACAAGGCTATGAAAGCCTTCTGCACTTTGAGCTCCATAGGACTCAGGAGGGTGTTCCTAGTTGTAGGCCCGAATGTATGATAAACTTATGCCAAGCAACAATATATAGACCTATGAAAGTGAATAATTCTCAGATATATGAATAATGGGTACTTCATATTCCACTAGATTCAAGAATAATTCCATTTTCATTGAACATTGCTGAGAACACATAACTTAGATATCTTCATCTCAAACACATAGAGGGTTAATAAATAAAATTTTCTCAAATTTAGCATCTATACTCTTTCAAATACCATGAAGATATAGGGAACTAAGATAAGTTAAACATGAAAATAAAAGAGAAGGAATAATGTAACAAAGATTTAATATGGTTTGAAATGTTTTTGAAAATGTCTTAGGATTTTTGATAGATTGGTGCCTAATCATGGGCCACAAAGTCAAATATAAAACTACAACAAAGATCCTATCAAAAACTAGGTTCAACCAATGGATTTAAAATATGTTAATGCCTTACATTAAAAAATCCACTCATGTTTTCATAAATTTCTACTTATCGATCCCACTTATGCACGCTAAATCATAGTTATCTCATCAAAGTAATTTAACTTTTTACTTGAAATAGAACCATGGCCAAACAACACAATCATAGAAAAGCTGCGATGAAAAATTCAAACATCCTTGATATATTGAATTCATATGATTAAAATTGTACAAATTTGGAGAAAAATTCATGACAGTAATATGTTGTTGCACAAATTGGTTAAAACTTGCTCATAAAACCCAGATATTATAATTTACATACTCTATTTATGACTCAGACTTAGCACTATTCTACATTACTTTCCTCGTTCAGAATTTCAGATAATTTTCCAATGAGAAAGAATTAAAAGATATAAAAGGAAGAAGAGCCCTAAAATCTATTTGTAGTTGACATCTGGTAGAATTTCTCCCTTTGATCTACAACAAGAAAATTTCTGAAATCTTTTTATTTCCCTCCTTCTTGTTCTGCGTATATCTTTCTTCACTTGCAATAATAAACCATGCCTATTTCCACTACTTTGTTCTTCCCAAGAATAGTTTTTTACCCTGTGAAAACCAGTTTGTTGTTGCATTCTTTAATTTTAAGAGAAAAGAATTAAGATATGATAGCATTTGGGTGAAAAAAAATTACCCGGGTAAAGCCCACCTGCCATTTTGGTTCATTCCGATAAATTTTTTATCCCATTTACCCATTTCTCCATTTACTGTGAAAGCCTTTGACACAACTATTTTTTTTTTACTAGTGAAAACCCTTTACCTTTTTGTCCCACCCACATACTAAATACCTTTAATTATTTCCTAGCAAATAATATTGTTTTCTTATTTTTAAGTGTGGAGTCCTTTAATTTTCTTATTGGGCTATATGAAACTTTACTGATACCTCATACATCATTCCACTTTACATTTAAAGCACAATAAATTTAAATATTTCCTTTAAACATTTCACAGGCTCAATAAGGTTTCAATAACATGAGAGAGGCCATGTGGAGCCTCCCCACTTCCCCACCGGATGATATTTCATGTGGGTGGGTCCCCCATAGGCTAGCAGGGGATGGTTTGTGTTGGTGTTTTTTCCTACTAAACCCTAGATAACTCTCAAGGGATAGCAAGCCTTATACTTAAGAAATTTCTAGGCTAGAGGCCAACATGACGAGTAAAGAACTATAAAGTCTTCGCTCCTACTCTTTAGGCTCTATAAGACTAAGGAAGGTGTTCCTTATTCTGTTCCTATGATATTTCATGCCTCAAGAACACTTCAAAACATAGATGGGTTCCTATAACCACAAAATGGACAATATCCACTCAGATTTGGCTTATCTTTAAGTAAATAATTCTGCATTTGCCAAGAACAAGGGTACATTTAAAACTTACATATCAGAATTAGCAATATTATAATGGATATTTTTTTTTACTTTGATCCTATAGTTGGATTTACTACTAGTTCATTTATGACATGGATTCAGAGAAAGTAGGTTAGTGCTTCATCGATTGGGTAGCAGAGTCAACAAATGTAACACTTGGTAGTGCAAAAATTATTTAATCTCGAATAAATGGACTATCCTTGCAATTCCTTACACCACAAAAACTCACTATATTCACAACACTACTTCTTATCAAATCCTATACAATTTCTCAAAGACCTATGATTATCTTCCAAAATTTAATCGACTCATTAAGATAAATCATAGAGCATAATCATACATTCAAATAAAACCATTGAAGATGAATGAAAGGATCCTTGACATTTTCATTAATAATATGCAAAAACTACACATAGGAGAATACATGATTTAATTCTAGATTTGTTTTGATATCAGTATTTTATGCATAACTATTTAAGGCTATTACATAACAGACTTATGCCCAAGATAGAATACTAGCATACTTTTTGAGCTTTCTGCATTATGCCTTACTTCATGTACTTAAACCTATACATACCAGCCTAGGCTCAAAATCTGACCCCTGTAATGAGACTTGAAATCCCTTTTATAAACCAAGGGAACAATAAGCATCGAGCTCATTACAGTTATATTTCAATAACATTTTCTCTCAAAAACCTCCCCAATGGGGACTTATAACTATTCGGTGAATAGGGGAAACCACAATTATAACAACCATCAAGAGTGCACCAATTCCATCAAAAAGAGTTGCCATCACCCATAAAGCTTTACACTTCATGTCCAGCCAAAAATACAACAATATTATTATCATAACAAAATTTGTAACACCAAGACACACACACTGTCACCCAGACCCAACACAACTGCCAACACCATAGTATACATGCCCACTTCACGTCCTTGCAACAACTAAAGGAGAAATCACCACCGCATCATCACCTTCATCTTTACCATCCATCACACAATCATGTCCACTTGGGGTTTTCATTGAGAAAAGAGGCAGTGAAAGCACTTCTACTCTTGGAGGAGCCAATTGGTTCAAGAGAATGAGGTACTGCCTATACCTAGAATTTATCTCAGTCTCACTGGTAGATGAGCTATTAGTTAAAACAATGGGAGAGTGTTGCTACCCATAAGATGCTCGACCGTACCTAAAATTTCTTTGAATTCCATGCACAAGTCCTATAGGCAACTTTCCCTTTGCTTTCATCATCATCACACGACCTCCCAACACATGGTTGTTGCTAGCATCAGTTGACACTAGTTCTTTACCACGGGTGTCATCTCTAAATTCGTCCTTCGAAGTCGACACACCCATATGAGTGCATTTTCTATGCACCATGATATCACTGCGAGGCTCTTGCAAATGTAGCCCCTGAGACTATCACATGGGAAGTGAGTAAGCAACCGCCTTACCCATTTTTCCAAGTCTGCAAGTCTATAATTCTCACCAAAATAATTACCACTCTCAGCACAAACACAAAGAATTTGGATTTTTGATTGCATGATGGTAATGGAGGCCTTCAATATGTATTTATTGAGGAAATGGGTGACGTTAATCATCAATGTTTAGTAAATCCACATGCATGAACAAGTAATCACTTACGAATGTCCACATTACCCCTGTTAATTTCTTAGGTGCATAGGAGTTCACACACTATGCCTCATAATTACCAGGAGTTAATTCCTCACATGCACAAACATCAACTTGAAAATTCCTGAAGCATATACGTCATCAATGCTCGCTCCTCACAAAACACAAATATCCATCACATGTGCATTCCTACTTTTTGAATATCAAACGTCAATCTGTAGATGAGGTGGGAGATTAGACGATCCTCATTGAATTGACTGTGTTTGAATTCTTACTCATTTGTTTCAGCCAATAAGAATCTTGCCAACATGGCAGCCACTATGTCATGCGGGTTCCACCCATGAATCACAATGGTCAGCAAAAGGAAACCACTTGTCAACCATCCACCAATCTCGCTAGGTTCTCCAAATTACTATCTTAATCAAGCGGGGTCAGCGGGGTATGGTGGAGATTATATCTCAACACGAGTCCTAGGCCATTGATCTTAGGCCAATAGGCAGCGAGCCCTATCATGGAGGTCAAGCCCCACCAAAAAGAAAGACACACGTCATCAGTTCACGAACCTTGCACCATTTAATTAGCAAGCTTATGAAACTATCAGGGTGTGCAGGGAACGGTCTAGATCTATTCCCACAATCAAATGACATCATAACCTGCACGCGCAACAAAGTTAGTTTTAAAGAGGGGCCATATTAGGCCAAGAAAAATTTGACCCTTGGGATAATACAACTTCATCCTAAGTCACGTAGAAAATAAACATTGGCTTGGCATTGGAAATATTTTAAACAGGTGATATGAGAGGTGACTGATATTTTTAAACAAAGGGGTCGGTGATCGCACACATTGAAAAGGCTTAATTTGTAACTAAAATGGCCAATTGGGCAAGTCAACTCAAAATTAAAATTAATGAGGGTTTAAGCCATAGACATCAAGATAAGGGTTTTCTAGACCTAAAACCCTTCCCTACCTGAGAAGGAAAAAGCCTGAGAACCTAACCATAACCAGATGTCAATTACCAAAAAACAAAATTTTGGGAGATCCATCAGTGGTTCATGTTCAAGGATGTATACCCCTAGTGGGTATGGTGAGAATATAGAATCTCAGGTGGAAGCATACCAACAAGAAAGCACTATGACAAGGAACAAAACAAAAAACCCATTAAAACAATTAGAGGGGTACATAATGTGACCTTTAAAGATCATCCCTGAAGCCCTCTCTAATTTATTAGGCTTCGTTCCCCAATTGGGGCTAGATGGACCCCCACAACTCAGGAGTAATTATTTCCCCTATCAAATAACTTATCCTGTGTAGACTGAAATGGATTGATGCTTATACCAGGTATCCTTGCACAAACATGATCAGTTACTCCTCTAAAACTATCTTGAATTACATGACCCCGCTTTGATGTATCACTATTTGGTTGTAGTGGGAAAATAAAATATTCATATTCCACCTCAACATCTATGTCACCAATTCTATACCAATGATTAAACTTCATCTCAAGCTGGGAGCCCCCATATACAGATTGGTGTATATCATATAAGTAACCCTTGTATATATTATCTTCCACACTAATCCTTTCTCCATTTGATGAGAACATCCCTATAATCAGATCAGAAAGGTATGGGGCATCAACAAAGAAACACCTAAACCCATCTTCATATTGACCAACAATATATCCAAAATTGCTTATATTAATTGGTAGCTCTTTATGTCATTCAAAAGATCCTATAGTGTCAGAATGATTTGAAAAGTCATCATGTGATAGAAGTGTTCCAAGATCGATGCAAT
This sequence comes from Sequoiadendron giganteum, assembly GCA_007115665.2. Taxonomy (NCBI): domain Eukaryota; kingdom Viridiplantae; phylum Streptophyta; class Pinopsida; order Cupressales; family Cupressaceae; genus Sequoiadendron; species Sequoiadendron giganteum. The sequence goes on along the minus strand of CM021107.1, from coordinate 110,785,814 downwards.
CATTCAGATGCACCATCTGTTCATTGAACATTAGAATCCTTATTTCACTCAGTTATGCATCATTTCCTTTTACATATGTGGATGACAGCTCCAACACTACCCCCTAGAAATTGTCTTGAACCACTTGACTATGAATACAATCACCAATTCTTCTCTTGTCACCCTGAGTAGCTAATGTCATACTTATGACACTTTTATCAACAAAGGTATTGGCTTCCACACCCTTGTTATGATGCAAAACATTCTTAGTTTCAAAATACTCATTGGAGAAAGTACTACCAAGTGTAATTGACATCATATCTTTTCTATTCTCTTGGTTATCTCCTGATGCAATAGGATCACTCACTTGTAGGTAAATAGCCTCATCAATACTCACATTGCTGCATCCTTCCAATGGATGTAGAGCTAATGATTCAAGGTTGTCATCACCAAGAACATAAATAATCCTAATAGTACCTTGGATTACATTCCCATTTGCCTCACTTATATCAGCTTCGGTATAATCATAAATGACATTTTCCAAGGATTCCTCAAGATATTCAAGAAAGAGTAGGTTGCACCTACACTAGTAAAAATCATCCTTTGTCACCTCCTCCAATAGTGAGGATTCATCATATGAGGGATTCTACAAAATATTCACTATTTTAGAATATCTTTCTTTCCCATCATCATGAGGATTACCCTTTCCTGAGTCATAGAAATATTCAAAATCATCATAGTTACCAATGGAAGAGTTCTCGATATCATCTACATCATTCACATTCAAGATTATTGACCCATACTCAGAGAATTATTCAGATGAAGAAAATTGTTCACTCCCAAACAAAGGTCTTCTTTCAAGGCTATCAACATATCCTCTACTTGGTGCCAAAGACTCTATCTCTATCTCATAAGAAGTATAATCAATAGAGGAACGACCAAGGTCAACATCATCCTCTTTTTCATTGTCTAAATATGTCTCCCCTTCATTGATTTTATTATGTTTTGAACCAACCACCTACCCTCTTTGTACTTCAAGGGTATCCCAAGGGTGCAAACCACACATGATTATCCTATCCTCATACTAGATATCCCCACTCTTTCCCTCACTGCCATAAATGTTACTTGTAAACTGTAACCAATGATTGAGTAATTGTTCACATTCAAAGACGTTGTCTGCACTTGATTTCTCTATCTCTTGATCCTCTTCAGTATAACATTCATTAATGAAATTCTAAGGAACAACATGCTACAAGGGGCCATACTTGATCTCTTCTATAGTCCTTATCCAATCCATTACCTGATCAAGGCTATGAGGTTTCAAATCCTCTAGTAAATTACTCAACTTGGGCTTGTAGACCTCACAAAACAAGTCAATTCACATTAAGTAACTAGGTCTAATATTCTTTGGTATCTCTATAAGGATGTCCAGAAACCTTGAGAACAGTTCATAGGGTGATTCATCAACATATCTTTTCAATTCTATAACTCTCTAATAGAGGACATTTAATCAATCTTTCTTAGGGTATGTTGATATATGGCTAGGATATGCCTAGTTTTTACAAATTGTAAGGGTGAAATATCTGAGGTGCCTTTTTCTTGACCGATACCCTTGTTCCCTGATCCTATTGGCTCATCAACTTGAGTCCTGTTGGAGTCACTAATATTAGTAGTCAGATGTCCTCTCATGATCGAATATCTCAAGTTGTTTTCAATATTCATGGTGGCCTGATAAGCTTCCTGCAATGTAGTAGGCTCTTTATCTCTCAGTAGGTAACTCATCTTGCTACCAAATGCACCAAGATATACAAAAAAACACTCAACATCATTTGGTCTCACATTTTTTAGGAATATCTCTTATGGACTGTTGGGTCTCAAAAATGCAGGTTTGAACCATGAGAGGTTGCCAAGCTCTCACAAGGCTTTTGGCCAATGCACAAGGACAATTGATGCAATTGAACCTTTTGCTCTTTAGGCTCTACTAAACCTAGGTAGGTGCACCTATGTGAATAATTCAGATTTAAAATATACTTCCTGCTTGAGCCAATGTACAAGGCCAATTGATGCAATTAAACCTTTTTCTCTTTAGGCTCTGCTAAACCTAGGCGGGTGCACCTATGTGAATAATGCAGATTTTTAAAATATATTTCCTGCTTGAACGATTTACCCACAATGGAAAATGAAAGTGGATAAAAAAGATCACTACAACTACTCCTATTGCACAAAAGAAAGGATTTGAAAATGTTATTTTATATGAAATTTTTTCTCTGGGTTTTGATAGATCAGTGCCTTCTATCCACATGGGCAATGGAGTCACAAATTAAAATTTGTTTGTGTTTCCTTTCGTGGCTTAATTCAAGTTGCTAGGCACTTTGAAATTCTATGACTGGCATATAAATTCACTAAATTTATGACTTGCATAAATTGTGCTGGAATATTTTCTTACCAGGTTCTTCTTCAACTATCCAAAAGAAATCCTAAAATCAGTGTGATTTATTTGAAAGAGTTTAATTCTGACTTGCAAACACCAGTTAATTAAATCACACAAAATGGGAATACATTTTGACAAATCAGAAACATACTTGATATACTGATTTAAATGATAAAAGACCTCAAGTTGGAGACAATCAGATAAAAAATGTAAATTATTGCATCACAACAACTGAGCATAGAAAGGATTTCATCAATTAAAATATTTTCTCCATTGATATGCATCAAGAAATTCTGTACATTATTTCCATTTTACCAATTCTCATTTTCTGAGAAATCTAACTATTCTAATTACTGCTCTCCCTCACTAACTGATTTTTGAAAAAATTTATACAAAAAATCCCAAGGGTTGTGACCCTTCACTTGACTGGTAAAACTGTTTTACATTCTTTAGCATAAATTAAAATATTTAATTGAGTTGCCTTATCGGAAAATTAAATATTTTCAGCAATAGTTCTACCCTTTTATTATTTTTCACATTATACCTCTTTTGCCTTTATTTTATATTTCCCGTGGCTTTAATTACTTTCACCGCTCCACCGTGGTCAACCTTATCTCCTCCTACGGTGTGGCGGTGTTTGACTTTGGCTGCTTCATCACTGTTCTTGTCTACCATGCTATGTCCACGGTTATCTCCATGTTTATCGATTTCTTACCGCTCAACTGCGAGCTTCGTTGTGAACCCCGATGGTTTTGCGGTCTGACTGTCATGGCTTCACTTCTTCCAACTACCGCTCAACCACAGACTTCACTTTACCACACTACCGATGTCATTGGATTGATTGCCAGTGGTATCGCGATAGCCACCCTAACCGCCAGCCTCCGTCCACCGCAGTCACCGGGGTCTTCTTTGCAGCCCCCCGTGGTATCGCAATGATTGTCTTCATTGTTGCCATGCTGGTTATCTCACCACCCACCACGATGCCGCGATCAATTTTTTTACCACGCGCGGTGTGGCGATAAGCCTTCACTGACCGCTCTGTAACTGATACCACCATATCATGGCATCTATGCTAACTGCATGTGGTTGCATGGTAACTGTCTTGACTGTCACCTCATTGATTACCGCCCAACCACCATGGGTTCCTCTCTGACCACTAGCAGTACTGTGGTAACAATGCTCTCTGCTGCTAACTCACCACCCACCGTGCTACCGCGGTTTGTGGCTTGACCACTCGTGGTGTAGTGGTAACTATTATGTTTGCATGGGCTTAACCGCCACTGCCATACCACGAGCCACTTTGCAAAAGGCCGCGGTATAGAGTTAAACACTATGAAAGGTAAACGATGGCAGTAAAAGGTGTTTAATATGGCAACGATATGGGGTATTTTATCATTACGATAGGCGGTGAAATGAATTTTTATGAAAATATAATGAAATAATGGATTCAAATGGGTAAAACCCCTTAGAAGTTCTTATGAAAATTTTGGTTCTAACATGGACCTAGCAAACCTAAGATTGAAAGTAGGGATCAATTATTCTTCATTCCAATGAATGTCCATGAAAAGTTTCCTCACCAAACTAGGGTTCACTCTCTCACCAAATTGGCTCATGAAAGCTATCTTAAACTCATCCCAAGAGTGTATGGAGAACAAGGGAAGAAAATAAAACCAATCCCTTGCATCATCTTTTAAAGTCTGAACAAACAACTTCATGACCAAATCTTCAAAGTCTATTTCATAATCCCCCATTACGTCAACAAATTCTTGTAACTGTTTGCTTGCCGACTCAGAATTTTCACCCTTGAACCTTGGTAATTTATCTCTAATTTTAGGTGCGACTACATTGGGATACCCACAAATATTACCAAAGTCAATAGCCTTGTATCTTTCAACACTAAAGTTTCTTTGGTATGGAAAAGGTGATTTGGTACCCATGGCTATATCAATACCCACACTAGGGCGGGTGATTTGATAGTACATGCTACAACTTCTTTAGATAATTTGTTAAGGTTGCCTTATTATCACACAAGGAAATACAATATCCTTCTGAATTTATAATTCCAATTCATTACAATGTAAACCTCCTACTGCAACTTTGCAAGTATCACCCTATAAATTTTGCACAAAATACCATTCCCTTCCCTATCTTAGTGCTATTTCACCAAATTGGGAAGCATTTACATCCTATTCCATGAAAATTCCCATAAATATTCTACAAATGAGACAATATTTTCCTCAAATTCATGAGAATACCTACAATTTTAGAGCAACTATTCACTTCTGAACTTGAAATTTGCAAATCTAAAGCCTTGTTGAATTTTGTATCAGGTCCTATGAGTCAGAGTCACCACCTCTCTTCACAGAGGATACAAATTTATATGAAGTGTCTTCTAAATAACCTCACCTCTAGGTTTTCTCACCAACGGAGTCACCTTCAAATCCGTTAGAATTAACTATAACTAAATCTTTCACCAAGTTCAAGAATTCTCTTACCTTCGAGTGGGATGTTCGGATGTATCACATCAATTGACTCTTTAATACAATCTGCGACAGGAGAAAAAGAATCCCCAACAAAGTCGCCAATTTTGTTTGTTTTTTTTCTTGCTAAACCCTAGATTCCTTTAAAGGGATTCCAAGCCTTCTACTCAAGAAATTTCTAGGTTAGAGGCCAACACAACGAGTAAAGAACTATAAATTATTCACTCCTACTCTTTAGGATCTATTGGACCAAGGAGGGTGTTCCTTATTGTGTTCCTATGATATTCCATGCCTCAAGAACACTTGAAAACATAGATGGTTTCCTATTACCACAAAATGGACAATATCCACTCAGATTTGGCTTATCTTTAAGTAAATAATTCTCCATTTTCTAGGAATGGGGGTACATTTTAAACTTACATATCAGAATTAGCAATATTATAATGGATATTTGTTCTTACTTTGATCCTATAGTTGGATTTACTACCAGTTCATTTATGACATGGATTTAGGGCAATTAGGCTAGTGCTTCGTCCATTGGGTAATGGAGTCAACAAATGTAACACCCGATAATACACAAATTATTTAATCTTGAATAAATGGACTATCCTTGTAATGCCTTACACCACAAGAACTCACTATATTCAAATCACCACTTCTTATCAAATCCTATGTAAGTTCTCATAGACCTATGATTATCTTTCAACATTTAATCGACTCATTAAGCCGAAGCATAAAATAGAATCGTACATTCAAATAAAACCATTGAAGATGAATGAAAGGATCCTTGAAATTTTCATTCATAATATGAAAAAGGTACACACAAGAGAATACATGCTTTAATTTCAGATTTGTTTTGATGTTAGTATTTTATGCATAACTATTTAAGGCTATTACATAACATACTTATGTCCAAGACAGATGCTTGAGCTTTATGCATTATGCCTTACTTCCTATACTTAAACCTATATAGACCACCCTAGGCTCAAAATCCGACCCCTGTAATGAGCCTTTAAATCCCTTTTATAAACCAAGGGAGCAACAAGCATCGAGATCATTACACTTATTATTCAAAAAAAAATTCTCTCAAAAACCTCCTCGATGGGGACTTGTAACCATTTGCTGAACATGGGAAACCACAATTGTAACAACCATCAAGAGTGCGCCCATTCCATAAAAAAGAATCACCATCACCCACAAAGCTTTGTACTTCACATCTAGCCAAAAACACAACAATATTGTTATCATAAGAAAATTTGTAACACCCAGACACACACACCATCACCCAGACCCAACACAACTTCTAGCCCCACGGTATATGCACTTGCTTCACATCCTTGCAACAACAAGAGGAGAACTCACTGCCTCGTCATCACCTTCATCTTTAGAAGCCATCACACAATCACATCCACTTGGGGGTTTCACTGAGATGGGAGGCACTAAAAGCACTTCTACTCTCGAAGGAGCCAATTGGTTCAAGAGCATGAGGTGCTCTCTATACCCAAAATCTATCTTTGTCTCACTAGTAGATGAGCTATAAGTTACGACAATGGGAGAGTGTTTCTACCCATAAGATGCTTGGCCATATCTCAACTTCCTTTGCATTTCATGCATGAATCCTATAGGTGCCTTTCCCTTCACTTTCATCATCGTAGCATGACCTCCCAACAAATGGTCATCGCTAGCATCAACACACATAGGTTCTTTACCACAGGCAACATCTCTGCATTCATCCTTCAAAGTTGACACACCCGCATGAGTGCACTGTTTGTGTACCATGATACCACCATGAGGCTCCTGCAAATTTAGCCTCAAAGACCTTCACACTGTTAGTGAGGAAGCAACTGCCTTACCCTTTTTTCCAAGTTAGCAAGTCTATAATTCTCACCAAAATAATTACCACTCTCAGCACAAACACAAATAATTTGGATATCTAATTGCGATGACGATAATGGAGGCCTTCAATCTTTATTTATTGAGAAAAGTAGTGATGTTAATCATCAATGTTCAGTAAATCCACACGTGCAAACAAGCTATCACTTGCTGATGTCCATATTTCCATTGTTAATTTCTCAGGTGCATAGGAGCTCACACACTATACCTCATAATTACTAGGATTTAATTCCTCACACGCATGAAGATCAACTTGAAAATTCTTGAAGCATATATTCCATTAATTCCCTCTCCTCATAAAACACAAACAACCATCACATACGCATTCCTAGTTTTTGAATATCAAATGCCAATTTGTAGATGAGGTGTGAGATTAGATGATCCTCACCGAATTGATTGTGTTTGAATTCATACTCATCCATTTCAGCCAATTAGAATGGCAACCAATACATCACACAAATTCCACCACGAATCACCATGGTCAACAAAAGGAAGCCACATGTCAGCCATCCACCTAAATAACTAGGTTATCCACATTACTATCTTAGTCAGGCGGGGTCAGTGGGGGATGGTGGAGATTATATCTCAACACCAGTCCTTGGTCATTGATCTTAGGCCAGCAAGTGGCAAGCCCTATCATGGAGGTCAGATCCCACCCAAAAGAAATACATGCATCATCAGTCTGTGGACCTCGCGCCATTTATTTAGCAAGCTTCTGAAACTAGAAGGGTGTGTGGGGAACAGTCTAGATCTATTCCCGTGATCAAAGGACATCATAACCTGCATGTGCAATAAAGTTAGTTTTAAAGAGGGGCCATATTAGGTCAATGAGAATATGACCTTTGGGATAATACAACTTAAGCCTAAGTCACTTAAAAAATAAACTTTAGATCGACCTTGGAAATATTTTAAATAGGTGATATGAGAGGTGACCTAAATTTTTTAAAAAAGGGGTCAGTAATACTCGCATTCAAAAGGCTTAAGTTGTAACTTAAACGATTGGTAACCGGTTGGGCAAGTCAACTCAAAATTAAAACGAATGAGGGTTTAATCCATAAACATTGAGATAAGGTTTTTCTAGACCTAAAACCCTTCCCTATCCCAGAAGGAAACATCTTGACAACTCAACCATAACTAGATGTCAATTAACAACAAAGAAATTTTTTGGGAGATCCATCAGTTTGGATCTGTGGATGTCTCTCCTTCTCCAACCATTGATCGAACCCCCTATTTTCTTTGTGTTTGGCTACATCACTTTGAACATGGAAGCAACAAGAAATGATCTATAGTATTCAACATGCAACTTGATCTCACCCACATCAAAGCTAAGTGTATATAAGCTCGCCCTACTAGTATTTGACCATACAGAGAGATTTCTCTATTGAATCAAACCTGCTTGGCAAAGAACTCACTAGCCATACATTTTTGTTTATGAAATGTTGAAGATGAAAACTCTGTATTGCAGGCTCCCCATATCAAAATGTAACATGTAATTTGAGTGCACCAAATGAACCACTCCCAAATGATGTTCTTTTACAATATTTTCATCGCTTTCCTCCATAATGTGCTTGAACTATCAAGTGTCACCACAATACTGGTTTATAGTTTTTGGCCAAATTGGACACTGAACTGATTTTTCTAACTAAATCTTCACTTTTGGACACCTATAGCAGCTAAACTGTGAGGAATTTGAAGATGATGTAAACTAGTGATTTGTAACATTTTTTTTGCAACATTTTTGGAATAAGATTGCACTTCTTTTTCCATCTCCTTCGAAAACGAGTTTTTTTCAGTAAACACCATTTTAAGGAGTGACGCTCACCGTACAATACAATTTTTTTTCCATGAAGGATAAAATTCTATTTTTTTGAATTTAGATTTGTAACTATGATATCTAGTGCTTCCAATTGGTTTCATAGTGTTCTATTGAATATTTTTTCCTTAACCAAGTTTCAAAGTCAAACCAATTACAATTCAGACATAAGCGAACTATATAACACATAAATTTTCTTGTATGTATCGATTTTTATTTTTTTTGTTGCATCAAGGAGTTCAATATCTAGTGCACTCATATTTTTCAATTTTTTTTTTTGATAATCTTCTATTTTTCCACATGTGTAGAACAAAGAGCTTGATTTTTGGTGAAAAGCCTACATTCACAAGAAATACAAATAAATATAATAATAAATTTTTATTTTTTTTAAATTATACTTTTTGGGAAGCTTATAATAAGGACTAAATAATTACAAAAATTAAATTTTAAATGAATTCATTTCATCCCCCAAAAGGTAAATCAAAAGTGGTTTTTTATCAACATTTTGATAGGTGTAAAGGAGATTCGGTTATAGGTATGATTTAAAACTAGCAGGGTTCTATCCAAGGGGGTTTGATCTAAGGTGGTTTGATCAAACCATATTTAATTGGAATCCTTAAAATGGATCTTTTTAAGGATTAAATCATTATATTTTCTAAAAATATGTGATTTCAACAAAAATCAGAATCTCCCAGAAATTGTAAACCAACATTGTGGGATCAACTCATCACAAGCATCAAACCAAGGTCTTTCCTCTAACGACATCTTATACCTTCAAAAATTTCTATTGCAATATCAACTTGACCACATTTTGTCTACTCCTTAGCCGCCCCTGCAACAAAACATACTTTGTGGTAGAGGTGCCAACACTTTACAATACAGTCTCGAGCCCCCTAAATATGTTTTGTTGCATTCTTTGGATCTCTCTTTTTATGGTGAGAAACTAAAAAATAACTTCAATGTCCAAGTGTGATTTCAACATAAGAATTCTTCGCATCATTTTGAGCAACATCGATGGTTTAATTTACTTTAAGCCAATCATTGTTTTCATTTCTACATTGTCGAGCACACATAAAGAATTTGGTGTGTTTTGTATCCACTTTGAAAGCTTCCTCCATCAATTCCAAATTCAATCTAATCACATTCATTTCTTGAGTCATGGTTGCTAGACTACACATGTATTCACTTAATTAGAAAATTTGAACACTTAGCCTATATAAATGATCTACTCCTTCAGTACCCTATAGTTGTTCAAATAATTTAGCAATATTAAATAGTGTTGTGACTTTGTCCCATGGTAAATCAAGTGAAACACAACCTTCCCCTCTGTGAAAAATGCACCAACACTTTCAACTTCACATTTTTCCTCCTCTAAAGTACAACATCTTATGGACTCCATTAACAATGGTCTCAAATTTTCACAACTTGACAAACGACAAGATTTGGAAAAGGATGTATTTTTGTTCCAAAGGTTCTACATTGATTTTGCAAAAGAAATTTCTAGTTGATGTGCAATTTAAAAATAGTCCCCTGTTCAAAAACACATTCATCCATGCTCCCCCCTTTAGAATAAGAACTCATATCAACCTCATCAATAATTCTAGCATCATCATCTAACTCCCACAAATTCACATAATTGCTCTCTTTGACCAAATTTTGAGGACATTCTCCTTTCCCAATCTAGAAAAAAATAAGTAGCTAGAATATGTGGTAGAACATGAAAATCCCCATCTAAAATCTTAAGAGAGAAAAACTGCCCCCAAGAACTTATATAGCAAAGCTAGCTACCTGCAATGCTTCCTCATTTGCAAGCACATGTCGGGTCCCCTTGCAGGCCCAACTATATATTTTTTTTTTTGATAAAAGTTTTATCTTGAATTGATTTGAGGCTGCCTCTGAATGATCCTGAGGTGAAAAAAAGAATTAGATAGACATCAAAATCCACCTTCAAGCACCTTGCACAGTAGTCAAAATAGGTCAAGCGACCTCTTGAATTGCCCTAGAAAACTAGTCAAACAATCTCCTAAAGTCATGAAAATGCACAATCATGTAGACATTTGACCCAGGAACTTAGTGCAATGAATGATTTGGAAAAATAGATCTCGAGGTGCAGGATATTCAATGCCAAAGTGGCTCACTCAGACTTTTTTGCAACTGCACCTATCAAAACCAACTTGAGCACACCAAGTCACCTACTTGAAAAATTATCAAATCACCTCTTCAGAAGCTAACACTAGATACACTAGATCATTTAGGTCTATTGAGCATGTTTGTAAGAGGATTATTCACCAATCCATTTCATTCATAAAATATGAAGGGTCAAATTTGACCTCCTTGAAACATTTTGGAAATGCAGATGTAAAAATAGAACAAATTGTATTTGCTCTTGACCTTGAAAAATAATCAAATCTGATCTTGAGACTCAAACTAGACTAGGGATGATATGAATGTAAGGGGAATGTAGAGCACCAATCCTTTTTCCATAACGATCATCTAGCTATAAAATATCAGTCTGAACAAGAGGCCACTTCACAGGTCTGAGAGTATGCAAACAACAAAATAGTCCCAAAACCCTCTACCTTGTTGTTTCAAAACCCTGTCAAAACCCATCACAGGAAGTTGAAATAAAACACACATGTGAATGTATTTCAAATGAATACACTTACCAGGGTATTTGGCATGAAAACAAATGGGCTCCAAATTATGATCCTTCGAAGTAGGTCACTTGGGCAAATTTTTCAAGTGCATTTCTGAGAGTGCATAGATAATTTCACACTATGGGCACTTAAATTTTTGCAAAATTTTACAGTCCCAACACTTTGGATTTACCAACCTCTTCTTTTCGTAGAGTGGCTTAGCTTTTTCAACCAAATGTATGGTATGTTGGATCACCTCGTAGTCATACCCCTTCAAGTCATTGTATGTTTAAGTCACCATCCCTTCATAATCATTGCAAAAGCATATCAATATATCCTTATCCTTTTGGGAAAATTATTTCCCCACCTTCAATTTTCTTCCATCTCCTACATCAAGTTCGAAGTAATTACTTTTGTTCGTGAAAAACTTTCTCTTGAAATTCCTCGCATCATCGAAATCAAAAAGAATATTTAGAGTGATCAGTCCCTTTGGAAGTTTTCTAGACTTGATTTGAATGATTTTGTAGAAGTTGTCAAAACCAACTTTAGACTCCAAGATTACCTGCATGCAAATTGTTACCTATCACAAGGAAGAGAATGGATGGAGAAAACAAATAAGGGTTTGAAGAAATATTCAACCACAAAGAAAGTATTGATTGGTTGATAGATGGATAGATGAATTACAAAGAGAACATATGTCTGATTATATAGGCAAGTGCTAAACCTCAAATGAAAAGGATGTTGCCAAGTGTTCAAATCACACTTCATGTGACAACAAAAAACCCTAACCAACTACCTAGGGAATGATAACAAGATGGAGATAAGTTCTAGAAAAGACAACTCATCTTCTAGAAGAGAATCTTATCTCAACAACTTTATTAAATGATTAAATGAAACTTAGGACTAATATGATTAATTAAAACCTAAGTTAACTTATGCTAGTGTAATAAATAATTAATTACACTAACACCCCCCCATAAGTGCAACTTAGGGAGACTAAATAAGCATGCACCTAAAACTAAGATGAATGCAAAAAAACATGAATGGGTCCTAGCAATAAGGCCTGATCAGGTACCCATATACAAATGCAATAATGAGGTAGAGAAGGAAAACCCAGTGGGACAACCCCCCCTATAGTGAGATGACTACAACAAAGAAGCATTGGAAGAACACTAGAACCGCAATCCGACAAGTGAGGAAAGATACTTCTGTCTACAAGAAACCATATTGGAATCATAATAATGCAACAACAGACCTGATGCCACATAACACTCGAAAACACCAAACTGGAACAACCCTAGAATCCATAAAGCAACAATAGATGATAGAATAATGACAGAATCTGGAAGTCGTGAATCTTGATGCTGATGCCGAACTGAAACTAAAACTCTTCCATAGGAAGAAGTACCATAAAGACTTAGGAACATTAACCACAAATTTAGTGGCCCTCAAACTAAGATGAATCCAATGTGGATCATTAACCATAAGCTCTCAATCGAAAGTGTGAACCAAAATGAATCTGATATGTGTCAAGCTAAGACAAAATAGTGGCCAAAAGAAACTAAGAAACCAGATTACAACCCATGCAAGTTGTAATCAAAACACAATAAAGATCAAATTGCATGCACACTCTAATCAGATTATTATGCAAGAAACCCCCTAATGGAACTTTATATCAGTTCATTTATTACAATACCTAATGATTGCAAAATGAGAGAATGCCTAAATATGCATAAAACAAATAGAAAATGCAAACCTACTAAATGCAAACAAAAAAGAGTGCATGCACAAACCAATGTTTACATCTGTCTCCATGAAAAATAACCTCAAATTTGTGTAGATGACCAAATCTGAAAAAATGGCCTACACCATTATGAAGTGCTCGAAACAAGCTTTTCGTCAATATCTCATTTGCCAAAAACGGACACCGTAGCCAAAAGTTATGAATTTTTTCAAAAACTGAATTTAGCTTGTAGGAAACGAATTTTCTAGCAAAAAAACATTTATTTCTAACTTGATTATGGAAAATCTACTCACTATTTGTAGACAAAAGTAAAAACCCAGAAATATTTTGATGCTAGAAACAAAACTCAGAAATCGTTTGTTGATCCAACAAGCAGAATATGAGAAAATATTTTTTTTTACTTTTAGCCAAGGAAAAATGACACGCGCCGCTTTTTCAACAGTGATTTTCTCCATATCTGTGCAAGATATGCAAAATCTAAAAGATACCCAGTTCAGATTTCGATGCTGGCTACAAAACCCATAAATTATTTTTCTTGCAAAAGAGTGAAAACTAGATTTTTGAAACAAAAAAGATGATAGCTCCAATAAAAAACGACATGCAACAAATCCTTGTAGCTCCAAATAACTTCAAACTCTTTAAACAAGAACAAACATGCAGTAGGAAAACCCTGATACCATGTAGAAGTTGGCAAAACCAACTTCAGACTCCAAGATCACCTGCATGCAAATGGATACTTATCACAAGGAAGAGAATGGATGGAGAAAACAAATAAGGGTTTGAAGAAATACTCAACTACAAAGAAAGTATTGATTGATTGATAGATGGATAGATGAATTACAAAGAGAACATATGCTTGATTATATAGGCAAGTGTTAAACCTAGAATGAAAAAGATGTTGCCAAGTGTTCAAATAACACTTCATGTGACAACAAAAAACCCTAACCAACTACCTAGGGAATGATAACAAGATGGAGATAAGTTCTAGAAAAGACAACTCATCTTCTAGAAGGGAATCTTATCACAACTTTATTAAATGATTAAATGCAACTTAGGACTAATATGATTAATTAAAACCTAAGTTAACTTATGCTAGTGTAATAAATAATTAATTACACTAACAAATTTTATCTTCATAAGCCTCTTTATTCTTTGTCTCCAACTACTTTGTAGGGTGATCTCGCAATAGTGGTTTACAATTTTTGACCAAACTGGACACTAAAATTATTATTCTTAACTAAATCTTCACATTTGGGCACCTATAGCGGCTAAACTATGAGGAATTTGAAGATGATGGAAACTAGAGTCTCATCACATTTTGTCTGTAGATTCTAAGAATATTTTTTTCAAAATTTTTGGAATTATATTGCACTTCTTTTTCCATCTCCCACGAAAACTAGTTTTTTTCAGAAAACAACATTTTTAAAAAGTGACACACACCGTATAGTGCATTATTTTTTTTTCCATGAAAGATAAAATTCTAATTCTTTAAAATTTAGATTTTTAACTCTGATATCTAGTGCTTCCACTTGGTTAGAAATTTTTTTATTGAATGTTTTTTGTTTAATCAAGTTTTGAAGTCAAACCAATTACAATTTAGACATAGCGCAACTGTATAATGTGTAATGTTTTTTGTATATATCGAAATTCAATTTAATTTTTTTTGTTGGATCAAGGACTTAAATATATGGTGCACTCATATTTTTGAATTTTTTTTTGATAATTTTCTATTTTTCCACATGTGCAAAACAAAGACCTTCATTTTTGATGAAAACCCTATGCTTAATAAAACTAAAAAAACAAATACATAATAAAACCAAAACATATTAAAATTATATTCCTTGGATAGTTCGTTCTGAGGAGTACCATAATAATTTGAAATAAATTTTAAATGAATTCATTTTATCCCCCAAAAGGTAAATCAAAATTATTTTTTTATCAGCATTTTGATAGGTGTAAAGGAGACTCATTTATAGGTATGGTTTAAAACTAGCGAGGTTCTTTCCAAGGGGGTTTGATCTAAGGTGGTTTGATCAAACCCTTTTCAATTGGAATCTTTAAAATAGAACTTTTTAAAGCTTAAATCATTATATTTTCTAAAAATATGTGATTTCAGCAAAAAATAGTTCCTTTCATAAATTGTAAACCACTATTGTGGCAACACCCTGCAAACTTGCACGAATCCTTGAGGGACATGGAAATATGGGCATTAGTCATAAACAATTTCTAGTTTTGATCATTTTATGGGATAATAGATCTAATAATAATGTGCACCACATGCTCATGTGTTAGAAAATTGGTTACTTGGTCAAACTATAAACAAACTACTACCATTTCATAGAATTCCACATTCATAGACCTTGATATGAATTGAATATTGAAGGCCTCAATTCCTTCTATTAAATCCCACACCCTATGGTAGTAGGCCTCACGTAGATGTTCTTTTTGGCCATAGTTCCTCTTAGTTGTTTCACTATTAGTTCAAAGTCTTCGAACACCTTTAGCTACTTCACACTTGGGTGTGCTTAGCAAGACTAAGGTCATGGAACAAGACTTCATACTTAGCAAAAACACTCTAAGGGTTTCTTTCCTATATGGAGATACTAATAGATGGAAACAAAATAGAATAAAAAATCTTTAAGGGTTTCTTTCCTAGATGGAGATACCAAACGAATGCCGACCTCAAAGCCGGGTGATCCCACAATGTTGGTTTACAATTTCTGAGAGGTTTTGAATTTTCTGAAATCACATATTTTTAGAAAATTTAATGATTTAAGCCTTAAAAGTTTCATTTGAAGGATTCCAATTGAAGAGGGTTTGATCAAACCACCTTAGATCAAAACCACTTGGATAGAACCCGACTAGTTTTAAACCATACCTATAACACTCTCATTTACACCTATCAAAATGTTGATAAAAAACCACTTTTGATTTACCTTTTGGGGGATCAAATAAATTCATTTAAAATTTATTTTTTGTAAGCATGTAGTCCTTATTATAAGACTCCCAAAAAGTACAATTTTAAATAAATTTAATTTTATTATGATATTTTTTTTAATTTCTTGTGAATATAGGTTTTTCATTGAAAATCAAGCTCTTTGTTCTGCACATGTGGAAAAGTAGTAGATTATAAAAAAAAAAAAATTGAAAAATATTAGTGCACTAAATATTGAAATCCTTGATAAAAAAAATAAAAAAATTTGAATTTTGATACATAAAAAAAAGTTATGTTGTATACAGTCTGCCTATGTCTGAATTGTAATTGGTTTGACTTCGAAACTTGTGTGTGCTATTAAAATACGTATATTAATTAGAGAGTAAACTAACACACCAATGAGACATTAGATTGAAAGAAAAATAATTAGAAATCATAAATGCAAACTCTAAACAAAAAAAGCTTCTTCAAATTCGTCTCATCGTCCTCTATCTCCAAGGATTTGATTAAAGTTGTTGGCTCTCAATTGTGTAAGTAACAGCTTGTTGAAATGATAGCTTAGGAGAATGAGATTAATTGAAAATGCATGTCCATTGCTAATGATTTAAGCTAATAAAATTGGAATACTAAAATGCTATGATGCTAGAATGTTGATATGCTGATTCAAATGCAACTATAATAACTACACATGAAATCTAGGATGAAATCTACTTACCAAGGCTGTATTTATAGATTTTCAAGAGGCAAGAATCCAGTTGGCAGAGATTGACTGTTGAAACTCAAACTTGTTAGGATGAACGGTGAGAGATGGAGAGTTTGAGAGAAAGATGGAAGGTTGAGAAGAAAGTGGAAGAATGTTTTCAACCCACAAAACCATCCTCATTCAAAAATGGAAACAAACATGGCATTTATCTCCTCATTTATGAAAATTGGTTGAAGTTGAGGATAATTGCTAATTAAATAAAAAAATTTATTTAATTACATGTGACATGTGCAAATAGAAGTTTCCATAATTTAAATAATTACTATTTTAATTATGTGTGAGAAGTGAAAAAGATAAGTAATTAAATATTTTACAATATTTAATTAAGTGTGAGATTATAAAAGTTTCTAATTAAATATTTAGAATATTTAATTAAATGTGGAATGAAAAATATCATTTAAATTTTGAAATTTAAACTTGTGATAATTAATATAAATAAATTGTGAAATCTATTTAATTAATTAAGAGGAAGATAACAATAATTAAATAAACCTAATTATTTAATTAAACTAGAAGAATTGGAAAAATGAACAATATAAATAAATAACTAAATCTATTTATATGTAGATGATTTTAGAATATTAATTAAATAATTCATATTTAATTAATTCAGCAGTTTGAATAACCGTGACCATTTTTAGATGTGTATATTTTGCCCCTCTTTGAAGTGATGTGCTTGACGCATTGCTTCAAATAATTTTACCCCAGAATTTGGAAATTACCGATGCTATATGCCCCCTCGAGAGATAAATTGCATGATTTGAATGAAAAAGAAGATGTTTTGAAAGGATGTTGATGATTTTTGGAGAGATTAGGTGATTTAACTCTCGAAACAACACTTTGCATAGTAAAAATTTGAATATTTTCACATTTTTAGCCCCTTAAAAGGTGGAAAAGGTGAAAAGTCTTTGTCATTTGAATAGTAACCTTTGGTACTTTTGAGAGCTCTCAGATAGATTTTCGCTATGCCGATCCATTATGAGTGCCATAGATTCGAGTGAGCCCACCAATATCAGAGACCAGCCACGTACAGACCTTCGGTAAGTCATCTTGATCCTCTTCGTATTTTTTTTGATCGATTTTCACGTTTTTTTCCAATTTTAAAAATTTTTCACGTCTTGTTTTCGCGCATACGAGTTATAGTTTAGCGCATAGGTTAGATAAAGTCATGCATACAAAGTCATGCATAGATGCGAAATAGTCACGCATAGCGTAGAATGGCGCATAGGATGACTGAAGTAGCGCATACATAAATGTTTTCCACATAGGATGCTAGATTAACGCATAGGGTAAATTGGCGCATAGAATGACTGCTTTGGCGCATATACTTGATAAAATAGCGCATAGATAGTTTAGCGGATCCAATGTCTTTTTTAATGCATAGACTAGATAGAATCACGCATAGGTGGTTTCATGCATTGATTGACTGTTTTAGCGCATCCATGGATTAAAGTTGCGCATACATGGTTTAGCGCATTGATGACCTGTTTTAACGCATCCATGAAATTTTGCCGAATTTCAATTTCTGAAGAAAAATTGACATTTACTTGATGCTTGTTGCTAGATTAGACAACCGATTTATGTGTTGTTGAATAACATCAAGAATAGATTAACATGATTTGATAAATTTTCCTTCGTGCTTGAAGAACAAATAGGTCTGATAAATTTTCTTTCCTGTTTGAAAGACACATAGTAATGATGTTGAGTCGATTGACCGTTAAATTTGTTTCCATGTGATATGAAAAACAAATAGTAGACATGATAGATAGATTTTCTTTTGTGATTGAAAGACAAAAATAGATGAAAATTTACTTGCCTTCCTGCTTGAAGAAACAAATAAGATTTAATTTGATTGAACTTGCTTGATGTACTGATTGATTGATATATCCCTTGTTGATTGATTTGCATGATTGCTTGTAATGTCGTAAAGGAGGAATTTAACCTCCTCCATATCAGAGAGATATTTCCTCAGACATGGGAGATGATTCCTCGACTATCACAGGATGATTTAGAGGTGATATACCAATGTGGTTTGAGTCCACTGTTGAGAATCCCGCAGTATCAGGTCAATAGGGCATTGTTGACTGGGCTGGCTGAGAGATACCACAATGAGCATAACACTTTTCATCTGTCGATAGGAGAGATTACCGTGATGCCAAAGGATGTATACAGGATTCTGGTTATTCCTACAGTTGGTGAGTTTGTGATCTATGATCACAAGGAGATCGGGGCGACTAATGCACTGAGGTGAGTCTTCCAGGATCCTCATGTCTCTGGATATGAGATTCTTTGGAAGGAGATGGTGGAGAGATATGCCCCGCTGCCTTCGGTTTTAGCAGGTATGATCGGTGGTTTCCTTTGTCCTGATCATAGGGAAAAGGGACTATCAGTTGGTTGGGGTAGGATCCTAGAGGATATGCTTCTCCACCAGATGAGATATGCATGGGGATCATGTATGCTTTCCCATCTGTACCATGATCTTCATCGGGTTGTATACACAGATGGGAAGAGTCTCTCATGTGGAGTGACTCTGCTACAAATATTTGTATGAGAGAATTTTTCCATCACTCGTCCCATTGTTCAGAGGGATCGTCCACTTGGTTTCCCATATGTTTATGCATACACAAGTCCCCTTGTCTAGTCGAGGCTGGGAAAGTTAGAGTACTGGCGACGCATGTTAGATGATTTGGATACAATCATCTGGAGACTGTATTTAGATTGCGATCCATGGGCGGCAAATGATATAGAGTTTCCTTACTGTACGAGATCAAGGTATCTGATTAGGTGCACCCCATTCATTATTGAGCAGTTCTTAGTCATGCGGGTCCTGAGGTAGTATGGGTTAGTACAGATGATGCCATAGGGTGTGGCACACTATGCTAGGTGTCGGGAGGATGTACCAGAGTGGGGTCCTATTGTGATGATTGAGGTGATTTGAGAAGAGTATTTGGAGTTGTAGCTAGATCAGTGGGCTATCCATCTAGAGGTTACAGATGCAGAGATGATAGATGAGTATGCTGCATACTTTTACACACATCCATTTCCGAGGTTTACTAGTCCGGAGGAGCGTACCCCATTGATGGGAGGACTAGTTATTCAGGGAGGGTGATGACAGCCACAGGCACATGTAGTAGCATGATAACCAGAGGGTCAGGCACATGCAGGGGTACAAGATGCAACAACCATGAATATTGATGAGGAGGGCGATGAGGGGGATGACTCTAGAAGTCTAGATGATAGCACTGATGATAGAGGTGGTGGGGGTGGAGGGTAGAGGTTTTTCTTTGATGTTCCCTTCAGGACGAGGCCACAAACATCTAGAGTAGTGAATCCGTCAAGTACTTCGGCTCCACGGATCATTATCAGGGCTCCCTCATAGGGACAGATTGATGCTTTGCAGGCAGAGATTTAGACTCTTCCGAGTCAATTAGCATAGGCTCAGGGGATGATCAGTTAGCTACAGGCACAGGTTGTACAATCACCACCTCCTGACCCACAAGTAGCTCAACTTATGGCCAAGAGAGACAACTTCTAGGAGAGATGTATACAGGATGAGGGGGTAGCCGAGAGACTCCTTAGATCAGTTGAGAGAACCTCTATTGGAGAGGTTGTAGTAGAGGGACTAGAGATTGTTCGGGAGGTCGAGTATTACAGGATGAGATACTTCGAGGCAGTACCACCCGAGAGGAGGATTGCCTTTACACAGTCACATACTCAGTCTCAGACCCATTCACGTAGTCATTCCAAGAGTGCTACCAGGAGTGTGGGTCAACTAGTCAGATGAGAGATCAGAGCTTCTGGGAACAGAGATCCATTGAGACCCACTACCTCAGGAGGCAGCAACAACCATGCTCAATGGCTAAATGCCCCTTAGTGATGAGAATTTTGACACATTTATTCCATTGTATTTGATATATCTTTTTGAAACATTTGATATCCTTGTATTTCTGGACATTTTTTTTGATGATATTTATGAGATGCAGTGGTGATTTGATTATGCACATGTTATGGATGATTTTTATTTTTATATGCTTTGTTGTGTATGATGACGCAATAAGGATATGAAAATGATGATGTTTTATTTTATGTATGATGATGCAATGATGATATGATGTAATCAAAATGATTTTCTTTCATGATGTATGTAATGAATGCAAGATGTAAGATGTAATGATTTTAATGATTTTAATGATGTGAAAAATGATATGATGTGATGATGAATGATTTAAACAGAAAATTATGATGAAATGAGATAAATGGATAAATGATATGATTATGAAGATGTAATATTTAATGAATGATATGCACATGACATGAATAATGATATAATATGATAATTATGATAATGATGTAATTGGTTTCCTAATGATATCCTAAATGATGATGTGAAATGAATGAAATGGATGCAACCTTATTATGAATGTATATGTGTGTGAGAAGATGTGTAATAAATGCAAATGCAAATGTTAATGTTATGATATAATAATGAGATGAATGAAATAATGATCATTCATATGATATGTAATGATGGATAATGATCATGATGAATGAAATGAGATTGAAAAATATGATAACGAAATGAAATGATGATGTAAGTATGAAAATGCAATGATAATGATAAAATGAATGATGGTGAAATGATGTGTAAAGAATGATAGTGGAATAAGATGCCACAAATGTCCAAATTTACTCAATTGTTTGTTTTGAAAAGATATATTAAATACTTACCAACCTTCAAAAATTCTACCTTATACAACCTGCAAAATGTAAACCTAAATGAATCATGCAGTCTTAGAATGTAGTAACAAATCAGTCTCCCTTTTGTCATTTCATGTTGCGTGTGATTTTCATCATTGAGCCTTTTGATATGTTGAAAGTTAGTACAAGAATCAAAGGGTATGTTAGCACCTATGATGACCTGAGTACTGCTTTCATGTCTTTTGATATAGAAAATTAATACAAGCATCGAGGTATAATTGAACCAAGATGACCTGAGTATTGTTTGCATAAACAGACAAAAGTTAACCATTTTCTTATGCAAATTTTGAAATGTCATCAATGATACGTTATAGAGCATGTCCCATGACCAATTTGCAGAATACTAATGATTAGCTTACAGACAACAAGCCAAGAAAAATCATACTTCTTCCTTGTGATTCTAGTTCAGTACATCATTGAACCACTCCAAAGATATGATGTCATCAAATATCAAAACAACAATTCAACTTATGTTTTAAGTTTGTCATTCATTTTATTCAGATTAAGATCATCCAATTTTTTTCTGTTATTTGTCAAAATAGTCATGTAAACTCAGTTTAAAATGGACAAATATGTTGTTTTCGATCTTCCAATTTCTAACATATGTTGCCAATTGCCTGCTAGAAAGCTCCAAGAAGCAAACTGCCACTCCCTAGTGACCCTGTACTTTGACTCCCATTAGACACAACTAGTACTAAGGGTAACCCGAATCATCAAGCCATGATGAGTTCCTTGTTGTTTCAAGGAGATGATGTAATGTATGATGTGAATGTGATGGCTAGGCATGTATGTGATGCCGATGAAAAGATGGATATGCAGAATGTATCCTAATAGATGAGAAAGCCAAATAGAATCACAAACAAAGCCTATTTTCCAGGTTTTCACCATTTATTTTTATTGCAACTTTCCCTGATTTTATGATTTTTTTGTATTTTTACTTTTTTAATTTTTTTGTATTTTTGCTCTTTTTGTTTTTTTTTTTTTGTATTTTTGCTCTTTTTGATTTTTAGGAATTTTTATATTGTTTTTGATATTTTTAGGCATAAATCTTCTTCAAATGTATGTTGTTGGTTGGATCTTCAAAAAGGTCCCCTTCTGATGTTTACAACTGATATGCCCCCGATCCATATGTCGCAATGATAATGAACGGGCCCAACCAGTTAGGTTTGAACTTGCCTTTCTTTTCCCAATCCTACTGAATTTAGAGGTTTTCTTTGAGAACCAAGTCACCCACTTGAAAATTTTGTGGTTTGACTCTATGATTGTAGCTGCAGCACATAACTTATTGATATCCCTTCAAATGATTAACTGTAGTTTGGCGCCATTCATCAAATGGTTCCAGCTCTTGCAACCTTGATATTCCATAGTCTTCATCATTGATTAATCCCTTGAGTGATACTCGAAGGAATCTTGACTTCCAGTGGTAGAATAGCTTCTGCTCCATACACCAAAGCATAAGGAGTAGCACCTGTTAGTGTGCGAATGCTTGTTTTGTATGCCCATAATGCTGGATTCAATTGGACATGCCAATCATGACCTGCTTTATTCACTATTTTCTTCAAAATATTTAGAATTGTTTTGTTTGAAGCTTCAGCTTGACCATTCCCTTACAGATAGTAAGGTGTAGAGAACCTGTGTTGGATGCGAAATCTTTCACATAGCTCATCAACATCCTGATTTTTAAAGGGTCTTCCATTGTCTGTGATAATGGAGTTGGGAATATCATATCGACAGATGATATAGTTCAAAATGAATGAAGAGATTTGTTTGCCTATAACAGTTGTTAGGGGAACAACTTCAACCACTTAGTGAAATACTCAATGGCTGTAATGATGAATTTAAGTCCATTTGAAGATGATAGGTGTATCTTGCCAACTAGATCAAATCCCCACTGAGAAAAAGGCCATGTTGTGGTGAAGGGTTGTAATTCTTGAGTAGGAGCATCAATGAGATTCCCATGAATCTGACATTTTGCACATTTCTTCACAAAGATGAATGATTCTTTCTCCATGGTCGACTAGTAGTAACCTAATCTCACAAGTTTCTTCGCTAAAGTTAGTCCACTCGAGTGTGTCCCACAAATACCACCATGTACCTCTTGTAAGTCCTTTTCTGATTCATCACGTTCAAGACATCTAAGGAGGGTACCATCCAGACCACGCCGGTATAAGACGTCAACAATTAATGTGTAACGGGAGGATTGACAGATGAAATTTTTTTTTTGATTTCTAGACAAATCTAAAGGTAAAACAATATCCTTTAGGCAAGTGTAAATTTTTCCATATAAGGGATAATCAGAACTAGTTAAATGAAAAATGATTTGAGTTTCTAGATTGTCATAGGTGGGAGAAAACAATTGTTCCACCAGGAAATCATATCGTGTTTGATTCTCTGTCAACTGGAGTAGAGATATTATTGTAGCCATTGCATCGGCTGCTTTATTGTCAATGCGCGGAATTTGTATGAACTTGATATCAAAAAAGTATTTCTTGAAATAGCCCACCATATTTTTGTAAGGTACCAACTTGTCATCCTTAGTGTGATATTCATCATTGATTTGATTTATAACAAGTTCTAAATCACCAAAAACTTGAAGTTTTGTGATTTTCCAATGCACTGCAATTCTCATGCCAATCAATAATGCCTCATACTCAACTATGTTGTTTGTGCAAGGAAACATTAGCTAATAAGATTTTGGAATTGTATGTCCTTGAGGTGTAATAAATAGAATCCCTTCTCCTGAACCATGTTGAGTGTAGGAACCGTCAAAGTAGAGTGTCCATGACTACTTAATAACTGTTGTGAATACATTGACATCAAGAAAATCAATGTGTATTGGGTGTTTCACTGGCATTGGTGCTTCTGCTAACTGATCCACAATTACCTGTCCCTTTATAGCTTTGCGATCCACATAATGAATGTCAAATTCGCTCAGGATCATGACCCATTTAGCCAACCTGCTAGTTAAGGTTGCCTTACTTAGAAGATATTTAAGTGGATCAATCTTAGCCACAAGCTTTATTGTATGTGCTAGCATGTAGTGTCATAATTTTTGAGAAGTGAACACCACTACTAAGAAATATTTTTCAATGAAGGTGGAATTTAGCTCATGACTTTTCAAGGTTCGACTGATATAATAAATTTCCCACTCCTTTCTTGAGTAGTCTTCCTGTGCCAATAATGCTCCTAAAGACACTTTCATGGAAGAAATATATAATATGAGTGGTGCACCTTGCACTGGTGGATTCATGAGATATTGCTTTATCTGATCAAACGTTGTTTCACATTTGTCCCCCCATTTAAATGGAATATTCTTGTGTAAGAGATGAGTGAACGGTAAAATTTTATCCACTAGTTGTGCAATGAATCTTCTGATGGATTGTAACTGTCCCTGTAAAGAGCATAGCTGACTAATGTTCCTTGGCAGTGGCATATCAAGAATTGCTTGCACCTTAACTGGATCCACTTCAATTCCCTTTTCTCATACAATGTAACCTAGCAACTTTCCAGATTTCACTCCAAAGACACATTTCTTTGGATTAAGTCTCACTTTGAATTGTTCCATTCTTTTGAAAATTTTAGATAAGATATCTATGTGTCCTTCTTTGGTGTTAGATTTGGCAAGGAGATCATTGACATAATCTTCCATGAATGTATGCATCATATCATGAAAAAACATTTCCATTGCATGTTGGTATGTGGCTCCTGCGTTTTTCAACCCAAATGGCATTACGTTCCAGCAATAGGTACCCCAAGGAAATGTGAACATTGTTTTATCTTGATCCTATGGTGCAATCTTTATCTGGTTGTATCCTGAAAAATCCAGCCATTAATGAGTACATTGCATGTCTAGCAATCAAATCAGCAATCATATCTATGTTTGGTAGAGGAAAATCGTCTTTAGGACATGCCTTGTTGTTCAAATATATGAAATTTGTAAAAATTCTAATCCTTCCATCTACCTTTGAAACAAGTACGATATTGGAGATCCATTCTGCATAGTCGATAGACCGAATGAATCCAACATCTAAAATCTTCTTTAATTCCTCTTTAACCAATAATGCAACATGTGGATGCATTTTTTTGAGTTTCTGTTTTACAGGTTTTTCGCCTGGCATAATAGATAGATGATGCATGATGAGATCTGGATCCAATCTAGGTATATCCACGTAGGATCATGCAAAATTGATTTGATTGTTCTTGAGAAATTCTGTGAATCCAGGTACTTCCTCTTCTATTAGATATGCGGCCAATTGCAAGATTTTGGGCTTTTTTATAGTACCTATATTGAGTGCCTCTGTTGGTTTGATTAGGATAGAAGACCTTTCTTCTTAATGTTTCAGGAGAGTGTCAAGTTTCCCATACTCTAGTGCCTTTCGAAGGTTTTCACCATTGGATACGCTTTTTATTTTTCTCTTTCTTGATCTAATACTTCCTTTGTTAGGTTTTCACCATTAGATCTTTCTTTTATGTTATTTATTTC
Source organism: Sequoiadendron giganteum (assembly GCA_007115665.2). Classification (NCBI taxonomy): domain Eukaryota; kingdom Viridiplantae; phylum Streptophyta; class Pinopsida; order Cupressales; family Cupressaceae; genus Sequoiadendron; species Sequoiadendron giganteum. Next base: position 110,759,899 of record CM021107.1, on the reverse strand, counting down.
ATAGTTGAGAAACTTAGCACTTTCCTGTCGAAAACTCTGATCTTGTGATTTCCTAGTGGAACTTGTTTCTGGTTGGATGAACAAAGAAAGTTTTTGATGGTTTCATCATTAGGAAAAGTGGGGACATCAATAGGTGTGATTTGTTCCCAATCAATGAGTTCAGGATGGGCCAAAGGAAATGGATCATTAGGATGAGTAAGGTCACTAGCCGTTAGAGTCATGATACTATTGTTAACATCGTTATGGGAGAGGCCTATGATGGTATCCTCCTATGGATGATCTGTCTCACTTTGAATCGAACTAGTTTCACTTGAGTCATGATCTCTTTGCAGAACGTAATCAAGAGAAGGCCTTGAGCTTTCCCCTTGTAAGAATGCATGTGTGAATTTGTGTATGACATCTACCCTTTTCTTCGAGATGAAAGTATCATCAGAGAAGTCATCCCATTCATATTCATTGGAGTCAGTGTCAGAATTGTTTGTTTGAATTCTCAGGATTGTTTTAGTTAACTCATCTTTAGACATTCTTTGTATCAATTCCTCCTTTGTATCTTCACCATATCCTAACCCAGTCTTATCCTTTGGATTCATTGTTTTTAGTTGGACAAGTTCAACAATACCCTCTTTTCTTTTACCTATAGGGCCATTTCCTTCATAACCCATTTGTTGCATGATAGCATATCCTTTTCCATATTGTTTTGTGGGCAGCTTGACATGTTGTACTGATTCTTCTTCATCTTTATAGAGCCAATGAAGGATAGCTCTAACTTCCATTTCATTTTCTTTGATAAACACTCCATTAAACTTGGTGATGGGAACTGAAGCTGAGGCTAAAGCTGTTGTAGCCTACTGTATGGATGTTGATGGTTGACCATGGGATCTTGGAGATATGGGTAAATTAGAGAGAGATAAAGAATATTCTCCCACTCCATTATCTTTCAATTTTAGCTTGGCGCCAAAATTACTTATCATTTCTCTTGCTTGTTCATTGTACTTGGAGGTAGAGATGGCCAAGGCATCTCTATTATGCAGGACGAGTGAGTCCTGAGTTGCTCTTAGGTTAGAGCAAGTTTGACTGCTAATGTGATCAATAGGTATTGTTACTTCCTGTCCATCATATGGAAACTTCAAGCATTGATGATAAGTAGATGGAACAAACTGCATGTCATGGATCCATGGATGACCCAAGAGTATGTTATAAGTTAGATTCCTTTCTAGAACCTGACAAAAGGTATTCTTCACAATAGGTCCCACTCTGATTGGTAGCATGATGAGGCCTTTGAAAGTCCTTTCCTCATCATCATATGCCTTGATTCTAATCTTCCTTTGTGGATCAATAGATTCTTCAGAATATCCCAAATCTAGGACTAATTTAAAAGTACAAATGTTTAATCTGGCTCCCCCATCTATTAGGACACGTCTAATGTGAGCTTTGTGAACCATGACCTCTAAGTAGATTATGTTGATGGGTTATGGATGAGTCATCCTTTTCAGTAAAGGATAAACATGTGGATGAGGAAAAGTGTCCTACCATGGCTTGAAATTTATTGATATTGAGATTAGGAGAGACAGTTGTATCAACAAGTGCCTTTTCCAGAATGTCCTTATGCGCAGGTGATAATTTTAAGAGCTCCAAGATAGAAATTTGGGCTGATTTTTTTCGTAGTTGATCAACCAAATTGTATTGACTTGGAGGGGGAATTTCCACTTTAGATGAGCTTCCTTTTACAATGATTTTGGCTTGTCCCCTTGTTTTAGTATTGACCTCTCGATATTCTTTCTTACCTTTGATTTAGATAGCATTGATTTTCTGATCGTCAGTATAAATATGATTGATAATGGTGTCATGGAAATAATTAACATTCTTGCCCTTATCACTCAAAGATTCCACCTTTTGATAATTAGGGAGAGGATCCTTGAATGCCTGATGGTTATCATTGACATTATGTCCCTCAAACGTGATGATGTGGTTATCAATCAAATCCTAAACAATATTCTTTAACCATTGGCAATTGTTTGTGTTATGACCTTTACACCTATGAGAATCACATAGTGTGAGTCATTCCACGATGGTGGTTTAACCCATGGCTCATAGTCTCTTTCTGGTGGCAATGTAATAGCGTTTTGATTCAATAATTCTTTGAGAATGGATTCCAAAGATTGGCCCAAGGGAGTAAAACTCCGTCGATTTGAAAAATATGAGGATCTGGGCACATTTGAATTTTGATTATTGCCAAAATTATTTCCATGATTATTAGTCACATTCTCTTGATTGGAAACATTACCTTGGGTACTATAATTTCCAACATTATTTCTACGTTGGACACCTGATACATTAAGGACGGTAGGCTTCACATTCACGTTGTTAGCATCTACTACCCCATCATTCACAACATTTTTATTTCGAGTCCAAAATCGTGACTTGTCATTGTTGTTACCATTGTTGTTGTTGTACAAATTTGGACCCTCTTTATCAATTTTTAGAACTCCATGCTTGAACAAAGCACTTTCAATAGTAATCACGTTTTCAATCAATTTTTCAAATGATTGAGGACAATGAAGGTTTAGTCTGTAACTCATCTCCTGATTCAGACTATCGATAAAGATTTCCATATTTTCTATTTCAGGAATAGGATGGGAGTATCTAGCAAACACCCTTCTCCACCTTTGCAAAAATGTAGTGAAAGATTTCCCTACTTTTTGTTTCACCTTACAAAGATCAAGCATGGTTATCTAGTGTTGAATGTTGTAGGAGTATTGTGATATGAATTTATTTATCAAATCCTCAAAGTTTTTGATGGGGGAGTGATCTTTGAAAGCCACTCCATGGATTTTCCACCCAGACTTCGTGGAAACAATCACATTAAGTAGGTATCTTCATGAGCGAATTCTAAGCTCATATTTCGAAAATCCCTCACATGTTCAATGGGGTCAGTTTTCCCATTGTACCTATCAAATTTAGGGATTTCACAATGTTTTGGAAAAGGGATCATTTGAAGACTCCTATCAAATGGATAAGGAAATATGCCATCCAAAACATACTTCTTTGTTGCACCCCCTTGCATTTATTTTATTTGACCTTGTAATTCTTTTATCTATTGAGTAAGGGAACTAAAATCATTAGGAGGAGCTTCAAGATTCTCTTTACTCCCTTCTGTGTCAAAATCGGCAGGTAACTTAGCTCCTTGATTAGCTAAAGAAAGGAAATATCTTTCCTTGTTTCATTCTAAAATCCCTTCCATAAGAGTATGTAATTGGGGATCCTGTTCTGCTTCTTGGAGCTTTTCTTCTGTTATCTCTTCAGTATGAAAGGGATTCTCTTTCCTATCAATATTATCACCCATTTTGCTTACTGTACTTTCTCTTTCATCTTTTTCTATGTGCTTTTGAGATCTCATGACAACAGGCATAAGATTTGCCCAAATTCTACTAACTTTTGATCAAAAGAATGAAATAGTGCAATTTTTATGGATATGAAAGTCAGGATAGAATGAAGATTCTATGACTTTAAAATATTTTTAATTTTTAGCTCGTGATTCCCTGATTGAAAGGATGAAAATCTTGTTTGCGGGAATTAAACCAAAGATCAAAAATAAAGATGATTTTGCACTTTGTGAGGTTTTGATCATAGCTTTGTAAAAAGATGGATTGTGATAAATGCCTAATGTGCTTGAGTTCTCTATTGTAGAATTTGATTGGGACGAGTAGCGTACGTAATTGCAGGGTGGGGAATATAAGAAGAATGAATACGTTGACCGTGGTTGTGCCTTTGAGAAAGGGCTCTTCTTTGAAAGAAGACACATGAGTATAAAGGTTCTACAACATAATTATCAGTGAAACCTCTAACATAGTCATGATATCGGTGAATAAAGGTCTTATGTTCAAGCAAGACCTTTTGACTTTGATATAGAAATTTCCTCTTGTTCAATAACTTCTTATAACCGAGAGATTTATTTGGCTTTCTAATCTTTCTTTCTAGAGAATTCTTTGAACAATTTGTAGAGTTCCAAACTCTGAGCATGGAAAAGACTAGACTGAGAAGATTGATTTTTGAATGTCAAAAAAATAAATAAATACCTAGGTTTGGAAAACACATGCGTCGAAACAGAGTATGAATGCGCCAAAATAGACTATCTATGCACTAAAACAAAGCATAGATGCGCCGAAACAGAGCAACGTTGAGCTAAAACAGAGCAGTGATGTGCTGAAACAGAGCAACGATGCACTGAAACAGAGCAGCAATGCATTGAAACAGAGCACAGATGCACTGGAATAGAGCACAGATGTGCTGGAACAGACCGACTATGCACCGAAATAGACCAGGAATGTGCTAAAATATTTGTTTAAACTTCTTAGACAAACATGTTTGGATAGTTTGATATTTTCGGATGATCTTAATCTAATTTAAATGTGAAAAACATGACATACAATAGCAGACAGTTGTTTTGTTAATTCTAAAAGCTAAACAAAGAGTGTATGTTCTTGAGATTTTCATAGGTATTGAACAAGATAAACACTTCAATCAGACTCACTCTTAGTATGTCAAATAGGCCATCATAACATCCACAACCCACATCTTAAAATTTCATTGACTCACACAGCCATGTCACCCCCTAGAGGGCACCCGTGTTTTTGTCTTTTCCAGGTGCGTACTCAAGGTGACGGAAGTGGATACCGTATCCCCTAAGAAAAAAATCTGTGGCAATTATATACTGAGTGTCTTGGGGGTAGATTCTTCCCTCCCCTTGCATTGTGTTTGAAATGATGTTTGGATACTGACACGATTGGATTTCTACACTATGGTTCATAGTAAAGGTTTTCGTTCGGCGCGGAAATAGATAAACTCCCTCAGGAGACCTCCCAACCTTTAGAACAAAGGCTTTGGTGATGGTTATCTTGCACACTTTCGTCGAATTGTAAAATTTTCCCAAATTCGCTTTTGATTATAGTGGGTCAGAAAACTTGGCTTTAGTTGTTCCCACTTGGGTCATTCCTCTTGGGTGAGTAATTTTTCCCACAAGAGCAGGCCCTCTAAAGGATGTAAGAATGCATAAACATTGCAAGAAAATGAAAAAGGCACTCTAGTATTTTGGTCACCCAGTTAAGGGGAGAGCATAGACCTATTGCCACAAACAAAGCAAACAATGTTCTTTTTATAGCACTAAATGATAATGATCTAAACTAAGTGAAGATTTTGCTTCACAATAGGCATGGGGTTCATTTTAACTGCAAAAATAGTGTGTGGTGACTACCCTAGATTGCTTCATTTTAAACCGTGTCTATCCTAGGGTTGCTTCTTTTTAAACCAAAAAGATCCTGTTTGCTAAAGGCGTCAGAATCAGGATCCTTTTTTTCACAAAGCCCTTGTATGCGCTAAAACAGGCCAGCAATGCGCTAAAACAGTTGACGAATGCGCTAAAGTATCAATCTGGTATCCGTGAAAATAGGCAGTCTATGCACCAAAACAGTCCTTGGATGTGCTGAAACAGTCCGTCTATGCACCGAAATAGTTAGTCTATGCGCCAAAATAGTTCAGGGATGTGCTAAACCGAGACTCATATGCACTAAAGCACAACTCCAGTCCATCACCTTTCAGAATTTTTTTGCAATAACAAGATTAAAATGGGGGGGATGCCCCATGGTGGGTGCCAAAAATGTGTGCTGTTAAAATACGTATATTAATTAGAGATTAAACTAACACACTAATGAGACATTAGATTGAAAGAAAACTAATTAGAAAGCATAAATGCAAACTCTAAACAAAAGCAACTTCTTCAAATTCGTTTCATCGTCCTCTATCTCCAAGGATTTGATTAAAGTTGTTGTTTCTCAGTTGTGTAAGCATTAGCTTGTTGAAATGACAGCTTAGGAGAATGAGATTAATTGAAAATGCATGTCCATTGCTAATGATTTAAGCTAATAAAATTGAAATGCTAAAATGCTATGATGCTAGAATGTTGATATGTTGATTCAAATGCAACTATAGTAACTACGCATGAAATCTAGGATGAAATCTACTTACCAAGAGGTTGTATTTATAGATTTTCGAGAGACAAGAATCCAGTTGGCAGAGATTGATGGTTGAAATACAAACTTGTCAGGATGAACGGTGAGAGATGGAGAGTTTGAGAGAAAGATGGAAGGTTGAGAAGAAAGTGGAAGAATGTTTTCAACCCACAAAACCATCCTCATTCAAAAATGGAAATAAACATGGCATTTATCTCTTCATTTATGAAAATTGGTTGAATTTGAGGATAATTGCTAATTAAATAAATAAATTTATTTAATTACATGTGACATGTGCAAATAGAAGTTTCCATAATTTAAATAATTACTATTTTAATTATGTGTGAGAAGTGAAAAAGATAAGTAAATAAATATTTTACAATATTTAATTAAGTGTGAGATTATAAAAGTTTCTAATTAAATATTTAGAATATTTAATTAAATGTGGAATGAAGAATATCATTTAAATTTTGAAATTTAAACTTGTGATAATTAATAGAAATAAATTGTGAAATCTATTTAATTAATTAAGAGGAAGATAGAAATAATTAAATAAACTTAATTATTTAATTAAACTAGAAGAATTTGAAAAATGAACAATATAAATAAATAATTAAATTTATTTATATGTAGATGACTTTAGAATATTAATTAAATAATTGATATTTAATTAATTTAGTAGTTTGAATAACCGTGACCATTTTTAGATGTGTACAACTTGAATAAGGAAAAAATATTCAATAAAACACTATGAAACCAAATGAAAGTGCTAGATATTGTAGTTACAAATCTAAATTTAAAAAAAATAGAATTTTATCCTTCATTGAAAAAAAGTTATGTTTTATACAGTGAGCATCACTTCTTAAAAATGGTGTTTATTGAAAAAACTAGTTTTCAAAGGAGATGGAAAAAGAAGTGCAATTTGATTCCAATTTTGTTGAAAAAGAATAATATTTAGTATCTACAGACAAAATGTCACAAATCACTAGTTTGTGTCATCTTCAAATTCCTCATGGTTTAGCCACTATAGGTGCCCGAAAGTGAAGATTTAGTTAGAAAAAATCAATTCAATGTCCAATTTGGCGAAAAATTGTAAATTAGTATTGTGGGATCACCCAACCAGTTTGCATTTTGCAACATCAAGATGCAAACTCTAGAAATTGGACATGATTTTAGGTTCATTGCTTTGGTCCTCCTTCTACATGACCTCAGGGATGGATTGATCCTCATCATGGATCTTACATAAGTCCCAAGTCTGATGGCATCAATGTTTTTGAATGGGTCATTCCTCATAAATTCATTAATGAGGACCTCTTCTTTTGAGCTTCTCTTTTCATCCACTCCTTCTTCAATCATTTCCATGCAATACATTTCTTTCTTCAATAAAGATGTGTGTTTTGCCTTTAAATTCATCATTGAATCATCATATATGTATTTTGGGTGCAATGGCTTATAGAGCACCTTCATTTTTGAGCCATATTTGGTCCTCAAGATCAAGTGAGACCAATCCAAAGATAAGTATCTGTCTATCTTGGATATGAAATATCTTGATAAGCATAGCCCAAAGAATGGAAAAATTCCAATTACCACTACTTCTTGGGGAATTGTGATACTAGGACAATAATTGAAGATTAGGGGAAGAGCCTTTATAACACCTATAGTATGAACCTTCTTCCCATCCAACTGCATTACTCCTTTATCTAAGGTTTCGTATTGAAGTTTTAGTACATCCACAATTTGTTTGGACATCATCATAGTGATGTCACTAGAATCAATCATGAAATTGTGCAACAACTTGTCCCCCACAATGAGAGTTAAATAAAATGGGGTGGGTTTTGTTTTACTTACCCCTTCTTTGGAGCTGATGAACTTGAATGGCACATGGGGTTGCACATTCCTCTTGGTCTCTTTGGTTTTCATTGGCTCCACTTCTAGGTTGCGTTGTGCGGGCATCTCTTAGTATTTCAATGCCTCCTATAGTAAAGATTTATATTTAGGGATTGATAGGATGTCCCAAAGAGAAACATTAGTTAGGGCCTTCTTCATTTGCTCAACCACATTCAATGACCCTTTAGGTTGGACCTCAATATCTTTTATTTTTTTGCTCTATATCACCCCATTTTTGATATATAATAATTTTCAAAGGCCACTTTACGCCTTGCAAAATCTTCTTTTCCTTAGCCAACTTCTTCTTAGAGTGGGTGAAGTAGTTCAATTGGACCTGCAAAGCTTTCAACATGAGGATATTAGTTGCAAAAATTGCATCCTCACTTTCTACCCATGAGAATAGCACATGTTCCAAGGCTATCTTCTCTTCCTTATCTAGGGACATACCTTTCACTTGAGCCATCAGAATGATATTCTCAACACTTGGGGACTAGTATCCATAAGGATATGAATCATGCGCGCTCCCTTGTATTCACTGCTTGGTGACTCTTTGTTGTAGATTGACCCTTGGGAAATTTTGAGGTGTATGTGCATCATTGCATAGAAAACAACATGAATTTGAGTCATACACCAAGTTCTTTTGGTCTACAACTAATTCCCTACATGGATTTCATGGGATTTCTTGAAAAGGAGTAGAAATCAAGATGATTTTACTAATTCAAAAGTTATGTTTGATGATTTGATATATTCCCTCCCTGGTATTGGTTATGTTGATACAATGGACTCTTGATTTGGTAATTCTAGAAAGGAAGCCTCAAAGGCATAGCTTGCTGTCTTTTGAGGTTTATTATCTTATTAGAAAAGTCTCACAAAATTATTTTCATACCATTCATATTCATAGCTAGCTATGATGAATCTACCATGCTTATTTGAGTAGCAAGGTACATGTACATGGGAGGAGAGGCTTGTGAGGTGTTGAGAAACTCTTCTTGTGGCAACATTTATAATTTTGGGAACATAGACATTGGTAGCCATGAGGGAAGCTTCTTGAAATCTATAAAGTTGTTCTATGCTTGGACAACTAGTTCATATGTATCTGACAACATCTGGCCTCCAAGAGATTGGGTCATTATGGCTATATCTGAGTTGAATGGGGTATGTGCAGGATCATGATGGGACAAAAAGTGGTGATATGTAAGTGATATGATATGCTTTACTTTGAATTTAATAAATAATTATTATTCATTTTCTATTTGAATTACGACTAAAGTTCTAATTGATAGGCTAATTGAAAAACATCTATATCTTTCAAATGGTATCACATTTTTTGAATCCAAAACATGTGTCACATTCTATGCTTCACATACTATAGGATTAAAAAAAAAATGAATTTCATGAAGTTTTGACCAAGTTAAGGTGGTCAAACATACAAGTTTTTATATTTTTTAAAATTTGTAATAAAAAAATCATAATTAATTATTTATTTAAAAAAAACTAGAAAAAAAATGCATCACATCGAGACATGCATCCTCTACTTATATCTAAAATATTATAAAAATATATTATCATTTTATTGTGGTTAGGGTGGTCAGACAGACACCTACTTCTTATTTTTTCCTTGAAATTTTAAGTACTACTGCATTGAAATTTCAAATTTTCACCAAATAGATTTTTTTTTAAATAAACCTAGTAGTTTAGAAACTAAATTCAATTTTCTATACATTATATTCTTACATATTTTTGAAATAATATAGATAGCTTATTCAAATTTTTACGTCAAGTTTCCAAACTCTGATTTTCTAAATTTTCATCGCCACTTAAGGGCCTATTTTTTCCATGATGATCCTGGACATACCCAAGGATTTGAGATAAAAAATAGCCATACCCATGGGTGATTGAGCCACTATCGGGATTCTTTGCTAAGTTTTATGGAAATTGGTATTAAACTCTATAATGGTCTCTTGCAAGGCTCTTTTGATAGTAATTAGTTGTTGGAGGAGAGATGATTGATCCCTTTTCTCATTGAATCGATTGAAAAATATATTTCCCAATTCATCCTAGGTGGTGATGGATTTGAACAACAAGGATTGATACAAGTCAAGAGATTTCACCTTGAAAGAGGAAGCTAGTAGCCTTAAAGCTAAATTTCTCTCTATAACATGGTGCACTATAAAAAAAATTGGCACTTCCTATAGATGTTCTACAATATTTATAAAATATTCCCCTCTAAATTTGGGGAGTTCCTTTAAGGATTTAGTAGGAAGAGGATCTCAAGTAGCCAAGGCTACTAGAGGAATTAGTTGGCTATCACTATTCCATGCTACAAAATTTTTTGGTGGTCTTGGGGAAACCATCTATCGTGGTTGTTGTGTTGCACTTGACCCCATGGCCCTTTGGTGAGATACAATCACTAGAGGTGGTAGTTGTAAGATTGGATTCTTTGCTACTAGTGACCTTGTCATAGGCCTTCATCTCATAAACTTTGAATTTTAGTCAGGCTTGAATAAGTCCCACTAGATGTGCCAAAAAAGAACTGTCTATGCCTAGCATCTTCACTCTTGTAAAAGAATGTCCTATGGGAAGCTTTACAAATGTGGGACTAGAATTGGTGTTTGTGAAGCAACCTCTAGGATTTTAGAATTCAACTCCAAATATTTTGGGGAGAAAAGGGGAAGAAGGAAATGTAAAAGAAACTGAAATGAAGCTAACTAAGGCAATGCATTGAGATTACTTGTGTATTCATTCCTAAAATTTGCATAATATAGATTAATTTTTAAAAAAAATTATAGGCAATTTAAAGTAGCATATGCATGATTTAAATTTTGCAATAATAAAAAAAGTTTACATTATAGAAGCAAAGAACAAAAATAATAGATAACTATCGATTCTACACAATTTGACAGAAAACACCACATCCTCTTCATTGTTGGGTGAAGAAAAAAATAAAAATTCCCAAAGGAATAGTATAAAAAATTCAATCCTTCCCTTGAGGGGCACCTATTAAGGTCTTAGAATGAAACACAAGAAATACTAAAAATTATATTAAAAACTAAAACTATTATAATGTTGTTCTAGTAGCAGTTATAAGAACTAACTATTGAGGAATATCTACAAAAGATGAAACCCCTAAATATATAGACACAACAACCTTGGCACAATGGAGTTCACATGGTAATGAAAAAATGACATCTAGAGCATCACAAGACACCTGGAGCCTCATATGACACCTAGAGTCGAGAACTTATTCTCATGATGATGACGCTATATCTGAAAGTGAGTGCCTTATATTGCATGCACATATGGTTTGTGAATCTCGAATATGGTGTGACCATCATGCATAATACTATCCCTAGTATTGACATGTGTCCCACTCAAGCTTCTCTTGAAGCCTATGTTGGGAATGAGGCCCATCCTTCTTGACCAATGGTGTATCATTTCTCCATGAAGGGAATTATTTTTCTCTTCAGGTACATGGTGATGCCACATGGGGGGTCACTCACTTTAAGCTCCCAAAAATTCTTATTTTTTGATAGGGCTGGAACCATTATGTGGTGTCTTAGCATTGTTCCTGAAGGAAGTTGAGAATTCCCTTGTGCAGGATGAGTGTAGGGGAGCTACGTGGTATGAGTGGGAGGAGCTGACAATTAGTCAAGATTTACAAAGGGGCCTAGAGGAAAAGAGAAGGCATTATACTCTACCCTATTCTTCAAGTGACAAGAAGCTAACTACCCAAGAATCAAAAGTGTGGATCCAATCCACAAAAGGTTTGTTTACACCATTCTATGTTGCTAAGGCACTCATTTAAATTTTTATTTTGTATTACATTTTTGTTTCTTAATATCCTTCTATTCCTCATTGTGCTGCAAACATTTTAGAAATTTACTAGTGGCATCTATCATGTTGTTTCCAATGCCTATGGATTTTTGTTAGAAGAAATAAAGGAATGAAAGAAATATCAAAATAACAATCCAAGAAGTGAAGTGCAAGAAGAGCTTTACCATAAATCAAATGAGAGATAGGTGAAAGATCAACCACCAATACCAAGATAAGACTCCAAGAATCCAACAAGAGCCAAGAGATTTTTGTAAGGGGAAAAGCAAAGAAAAACCCCTTTGTGAATTATGAATGAGGCATGAAAAGCATAAAGAGAGAGAGAAGAATATGAGCAAGAAGCTCAATACAATATGATAGAACTACTATGCAAGAGGAGAGAATTGTGTGAGAGAATTGTACAAGTTAGTGTGTAGTGTGTGGAGAAATATCTCTTTAAGTAGAGATGAGTGAAAGAGTTTTCACGTAACTCACTATGTGTAAGAGTGCCACACTCATACTTAGTGTGTGTCAAGTGTGAGCATCCTCATAAGGAGGAATAACCTATTTTCCTTATTAAAGGAATTACAAAAATATGAGTTGTCCTCCCACTTGGACTAGAGGAAAAAATTACATGTAGAGATTCCTTTAGGAATATCCTAAAATAAATAAAAGAGGATACCTTTATTTATCCTCAAATTAAATAAAACAACCAAGGAAAGATTACTAATTCTAACAATTTTGGTCTCTCTTTGGTGAATATAGTTGCCACCTTTATTGTTGGTGGGGTGGATTTGGTGGTTCTACCTGTTGGAGTATCCACTTTCGCACACGTCTTTTATATCTCATGAGGTGCATTCAAATATTTTTTGCACATCTACTATTTCCCCTAGCATACAAGTGAGAAGCATGATGCTAGTGTTGCTACTAGTGCTCTTGGTGCTCTTGCAATAAGGAGATCTATGAAACCACTTTCTCTCTCCTCCTATTAGGGTTTTGGGGGATAAATTTTTAAAAGTGAGGAGATTTTTTCCCAAAAAGGGACTAATTTATCGATCAAGTCGGCATGGTTTTAAGATCAAAATCTTTAGATTTCTTATTAGTAAGAAAATTGAGATTTATTCTTGTGATATATGATTTTTTAGTCATTTTAAATATTTTTAATTAGAATTTTATTTTGATGGTTGTTCCTAGTTTTGGGGACCTCATTCCCTCCCACTAAAGCCTTGGGTTTCTTCTTTAAATCCTCTTCCTTTCAATTAGCTATCAATTTTGATTCATCTCTTGAATCTTCATTTTTATTTTTAGTATGACTCTTGCTATAAAGGCATTGATAACTTAGTGGGATGTTTTATTATGGTGGATTAAGGAATTACTATCTTCTCTTGAACAACCTATTCTTGTACATTAGTCCAAATTTAGATTTTCTTAAGCCTCTCCAAATGGATATTATTTTCAAGTCATTCATTGCTCTTGGAGTCAAATTTTGGATTACAAAAGCATCCCCTTTTAATGCAAGTTGTGTTTTCCATAGGACTTTTAGTGTCAAATTTCCCTTTCTTAAAGGTCTCATGATCTTCCTCTTAGTGGAATAATTATCTATTCAAAAACCTTATTGGAGAAAGGTGTGCACCCTTGGTCTCCTTGTGGTATGTAGTGAAATTCTTGGGTTCATGACATGGCTTAACCACCTCATGTGGATCTTGTATAAATTTGGCGGTTGTATCAGGCATTAATAGGTTGATCTTTTGGTGCAATGACAACCACCAATGTAACAATTGGTATAAGAGCTGAGGTCATAGGTTTTAACTCCTCACTTGTGGTGGGGGGGATTGTTGCAAGGTGTGTGCCCTTGGTCTCCTTGTGTTGCGCAGTGTAGTGTTTGGCTTCATGACATGGCTTAATCATCTCCTGTGGATCTTGTATAAATTTGGTAGTTGTATCAAGAATTAACAAGTCAATATTTTGGTGGAAAAAAAACCACAAATGTAGCACTTAGTATAGATTTTTTCAAGGATTTTTATACTTCAAATCCTTCTAAGCCTCTTTTTTTTTTTGGGGAGGTGATCCCATCTTTCCCTATGTATTCTATTGTTTCTCTTCCTTCAAATCCCAAAACCCTTTTTGTGGATGGTCTTGGTGTGCCTCCTTTAATTTGCATGGAAAATTCTTGTAAATTGTTGTCCCGAGCTAAGATTAGTCTCCACATATTTTTCCCTTGATTGGGGCCTTAGAGAGATCTTTCTTCCACTGTATCCTATTTTGTGGATGTAGAAAATGAGATTTATTGTATTGTTGTCTAAAGAATGATTAAATTTCTTTTGAAATGTGTTTCTCAATCCCACCATTTGGCTAAGGGTGTGTTATTTCTAGCACTAGTTTTGATATTGTGGTGCATTCATGGATGGAGGATTCAAAAAGAACAATATAAACTATGCAGCTTAGAGTCAACACACCGGAAATAACACAAGAAATTTATCTAGAAATATTAATATTTATTGAATCTTACATGCATTATATTCCACATGGTAAAATAAAAAAGGCTTATAGGCCTACCACAAGGGAATTAAACAATAGAACTGGTCAAAGGCCTTATTACAGTCCCTCAATGGGGTGATTCAAAATTCCTAAACTTTGATCATGAAATCCTAACTAAGTATGAATGAATGAATGATTACAATGAATTAAAATATCTCTTAAATATGATTCTCTATCTCCAATAAAGGTTCACATCATCCATAAGGGTTTACAAAGTCAATGAATGATCAATGTGAAGGTCGGCCACAAAACATAAAAAGATAATCCTTCACAAAATGAAATGACTTGAAAATATTTAAGATAGATCCCATTGGACCTAAAATTCTTGTAGATGTCCCATTAAGCTCTACACATTTTGCAATAGGTCTACACTAAGAAATTTGGACCAGGTTGGCCCCAAATGGTTTGATTGTGAATTACAGTGAAATTTTGAGAGTAATAACTTTCGGTAGACAAATGCAAATGATTTGAAATTTGGATATGTGATAGATGTCCATATGTAGATGCTATATCCTACTTCATGAGCTAAGAAAAGCTCATCTGGTAAAATGTGGAATGAAATTATGAAACTACTATAAATTGAAATGCAAGAATTTTTTTTTTTTCGGTTGATACAAGATTGATTTACAACTAGGGATGCTCATACATTAGACCCCTAGGGTTGGAAGAAATGTGAGTCCCTCAATATCTAGGATAAGAGGAAAGCCAAGACAATCCACCTTAGTCTAAGAAATCCATGATATATCTTCCACTATTCTGCCTTTCCACTTTACCGGATATTCCTTTTAATGCTAACACTTGTTGCTTTGTCACATTTTGCTTAAACAATTTACAACTTCTTTGTGCTCTGGATGTCTACTTAAAGTTCTCTTTATCTCCTCTCATTTTTTTTGTCATAGGTTTATAAATACTACTAAAGCTTCTAATAAACTTCTGGTAGAAACTAACTAATCCATGGAATGATCTCACTTCTCCAATGTTCATCATTGTAGGCCAATCAACTATTTATCTTACCTTCTTAGGGTCCATCCATAACCCTTCAATAAAAATAAAAAAACCTAAATGTACCAACTTTGTCTTCATGAAACTACACTTCTTGACATTATTCAACAACTTCTCTTCTCTCAACCTCTGCAATACTTGTCTGATAAGTGTTCTCTAGTTTTACTAAAAAATAAAATATTATCCAAGTAAAAATGACAAAATTACCCAAGAAATTCTTCAATACCTCATTCATCAATCTCATGAAAGTGGTCGGTGAATTGGTAAATCCAAAAGGAATAACTAGCCTTTCATACAATCCTTCATTAGTCTTAAATGCAGTCTTCCATGCATCTCCTTCTCTAATCCTGATCTTTTTATAACCACTCTTTAGGTCAATATTGGTAAAATAATTTGCTCCACTCAAACAGACCCTAATATCATCCATCCTTGGAAATGAGAATCTATACTTGATAGTGATCCTATTGATTTCTCTTGAATTCATAAAAACTCTCCACTCTCCATCTATCTTTGGTGCAAGTACAATAGGTACTGTATATGAGTCCTTAAACTTTTTATGATCAATCCTTTTTCTAATAGCTCTTGTATCTACTATTTCAACTTTGCATTATCTTCAGGTGTAATTTTGTGTGTTGTCCTATTTGGAAAACTTGCTCCCAGTATTAAATCTATGTGATGACTGATACTCTAGATTAGTGGGAGTTCATTTGGTAAATTATTTGACATGATGTCTCCATACTCTGTCAAAAAATCAGCTACCTCTTCATTCTCTAGAGTAGAATCCTCTACCTCTAGTTTACCACCCTTCTTTGGAATCAGTGCAAAACACATGTTCTCATGCCTCAATACATCCAAAAATTTCCTTCCATCTACCAAACATAGTCTGGTAGTTCCACAAGCTTCAACCTTCTCTTCTTCTAAAGGTATCAACTTGATTCTTTTTCCATTTGAGGCCACAATATAGGTATTCCTTCTTCCATCATGAATTGGTTTTCTATCATTTCCATGGTCTCCCTAATAGTAAATGACATACATCCATAGGAATAATATCACACAATACTTCATCCCTATATAATCCAATATGAAATTTCATTAAATATTTCTCATTCACCAAGATCTTATGCTAATCTTGAATCCATGCTATCCTATAAGGGTTTGGATGTTTCAATCTTTCCAAATTCAAATTGGTTACCATCTCGTTTGAAACAAGATTATCGATGCTACCACTATCAATGATAACTTTACATACCTTTCCTTTGTGGTGGTTACTGAGTTATTTCTTCATGCATCAAAGCTCTCCTCATCACCAATAATTTTACTTTCTTTGGTTTCCCAACTGAATTAGGGGATTCAACATGTTCTTCTACATAAGTTGTTCTTTCTATAGACTCAATTTTATTTCTTATACTTCCTTGATGACATTCAAATGCTCTATGTCCTTCACCCCCACACTTGAAATAGGTTCCTTTGAATGGTCTCTTCTTAGATCTTCCTTCATCTCTTTGGTATCCTTCATTGTGGTAAGAATTAGTACCTCCTCTGTTACTGTGGTAGAAATTTCTATCTTCTCTTCCTCTACGATATGAATTGGCATACTTTTCTTCACTCTGATAAGGCTTTGGATCTTTGTTTTGATATGCATAGGATCTTCTTTCTCCAGATTGTGATCCACTCCTTTGGAATATTCCTCTTTCACTTCTCTATCTTTTCTCAAACTTCTTGTTCAACTTCTCTTCCACCTACAATGCAAACTGATATGCTTCTTCAACCAATTCCATATTTTCAAGGCTCAGTTCTTATCAGTCCATTGATGTATCCTAACACATTTTCTTTGATTTCTTCAATATGTCCAGTCCTAATGATCATCTTGTAGAATTATTTTGTATATTCCTTCATAGATTTCTCCTTTTGTCTCAGGTTCTGCAATCTCTTCAACAATTCAAGCTCGTAATCAACATGTATAAATTGACTCTCCAACTTTGTCACCATTCTATCCCATTTTATGATTTTCTCTTTTCCTCTTCTATTCCTACCAATTGAACTTCTTTCCATCATAATGCAACATGAAATTTCAACTTTGTTTCCACAAATCTCACTCTTTCTAGATCCTCAATTTCATCATATTCAAAGTATTCTTCCATTTCATTAATCTAATCAATGATTTCTTCAGGATTTAAATTTCTTATGTAATTTTGACTTTCAACTCTAGGTCGCATACCAATTTTGGAGATCACTTTCAACATCTTCATTTTATCTAATTCTTCTTCTTCTTCACCTAGGGTTTCTTCAATTGGATTCACAACATTACCTTCGTCATCATCACTTTCATCCTCATGTCTAGTGTTTAGGCCTTGCCTTGTATCTTCTTCTACTGCATCTAATCAGACTCACATTTCACACATCTTTTCAAACATTTCATCCATTCTTCCAATGAAATTCACTATATCATGGACTCTCCTTTATGGTATTTCTCCCCTCAAATTCAATGCAATTGCCTCAATTCAACGATCTAGCTACTAGGGTTTCAATTGCCTCATAGTTAGTGATCAGTTGAAAACACATGTAGTTTGCATTAGGTCAACAATTTGTTTAGAATAATAAATGCCTTAAGGAATCACAAACTTTCTCTAATACCACTTGGTGTAGTCACAAACACAGGGTTCAAAAAGAACAGTCCAAACCATGTAGCCTAGAGTCAACACATCTAAAATAACACAAGAAAGTAATTTGAAAATATGAATCTTTATTGAATTAATAATCTTACATGCATCATATACCACATGGGTGAATAACCAGGGCTCATAGGCCTATCACAAGGGAATTCAAAATTACAACTAACCAAAGGCCTTATTACAGTCCCTCAATGGGGTGATGTGAAATTCCTAAACTCTGGTCAAGAAATCCTAAATATCTATGAATGAATTAATGATTACAATGAATTCAAAATTCTCTTAAATATGATTCTCCAACTCCAAAAAAGGTCTGTGTTGGCCATAAGGGTTAACCTGATGAATGATCAATGTGAAGGTCAACCTTAAAAAATAAAAATATAACCCTTTGCAAAATGAAATAACTTGTGAATCTCCAAGATAGATCACATTGGACCCAAAATTCTTGTATGATGTCTCATTAAGCTCAACACATTTTGGAATAGGTCCACACTAAGAAAATAGACCAGGTGGACCCCAAATACTCTAAATGCAAATGACAGTGAAATTCCAAGAGTGATAACTTTTGGTAGACAAATGTAAATGATCTAAAATATGGATATGAGATAGATGTCCCTGTGTAGATGTTATATCCTATTCTACAAGCTAAGAAATGATCATGTGGTGAAATGATGAAATTTTGAAACTACTACAAATTGAAATGCAAGATTTTATTTTTGGTTGATACAAGATTTCTTTATAACTAGGGATGCTTCTGCATCATATTGTTTAGTCTTTATATGCCATCTTTTATTATTGTAGCTTTGTTATTTGTACCATATTTTTATTGATTTATAGAAATGTTGGGACCTTAACCTCTTTTATGTAGAATTTTTTTAATGAAATTTTAAGTTTTAGGAAAAATACAAAATATCCTACTTTCTAAAGGTAAGAGACATCCCAATAGTTGTTTTTATTATAGCTACATGTATTTCTTAACCATCATCTTGAATTTAATTACTGTAAAAGTTAATTGTGTTTCATGGTTTAAAAATATTAATGACTACCACATCTTAGAGAAAAAGTATTCTATTAAATGCACTAATATACTATAAAATTTGTTTTAAGCTAGGAATTTTAAATGTATTTTTGGTACATAATCCATATCTTTTCAACCAATGTATCACTAAAAATGATTATTCTTTTCTAGACAAAATTTAGGTAATCATATGCAATATTACATTTTTGAAAGATATTTAGAGTCTCAAAGGTCACATTATTTCTTCTCTAGTAATATTTGTTGATCAATCATGATTTAACTACTATCATCACAAAAGTCTAGAGAAAAAAAGTGGTGGAATTTTTTCCAAAAAAAGATAAAATTATAATAATTTAAGATTGATCCATGATGATAGTGCTAAATACCCCTACTAGGTTTCATTAAGCTACTAAAGGAAGGTCCATACATGTATTTTAATAATGTGTTGTATGTGTGCCTTCATTTTTATCAGGAAGATGAAGACACTTAATAAGGGTGTGTGAAGAGAAATTAGGAAGATGCTTTATTATTGTCTAAAATTTCTTGCTCATTGGAACTAATTATTGTCTTGCCTAATTAAGAGATCAAATACCAATCCACTCAAGTTAAAACATCACTAAATTTCATAAATTATAAATATTCACATGTAGAGCCACCCTTTCTCTTAGGAAAAAGAAGGTGTCTCAACCTTTGATTTTTCCAAAGATTTGATTTTTCTAAATATTAAATGTTTCTGATTTTCTCACTTTGTCTTTGTGATTTACAATTTGTAGTTTCTATTCGGATGAGGAGTCAGGTTAGAAATTTTATATTTAAAGGGATAGTTATGCATACAAGTTTTTTCTATTTTCATGTTGAGTTTAAATGAAATGTGAGTTTTTGAAGTGTAGTTATTTTGGCAAGTGCAGATTTTGCAGATTGGCATGTGGTGACAATTGGAAACTTACCATTGTGCCTCTATAGTGTTTTTGGTGCTTTCCATGTTGCATGTTTAGTCTTTGGTATTTGTTTTAGAAATTTTTATTTTATGCATAGTAAAGCTCTTATAGATTGAGCACTTGTGTATTTTGGAGATGTATGAAGTTGTGTTGAGATACTGTTATGTTGTTAGATTTCTTCCTGAATTTTTTACTATTGATACTCCTATAAAAGACTTTCTTTTCAAGTGTATTCAATATTGTTGTTGGATTTGAAATACATTGAGAAGGCTTTGGAGTGGGGTTTTTTTACCGAAAGGGTTTTCCCCACCTATATCTTGTGTTCATTGTTCATTTTCTATTATGAATGCGTTTCTAGATTTTATGTAACTGTTAGATCAGTTTTAAAGTTCGCATAATATATCTTCTCAAGATTGGCGTAGGAAATTGTTTTTGTTACTCTATTTTCCTTACAAGTGGTATCATAGCTTGATCACCTTTGGTTTTAGTTGTGGGTTGTTGGGTTTTTTGAGCTAATGAAGGTTTGAGTGGGAGCTTGTGTAAAGGATACTTTGTGATCTTATTGCAGATATATTTTTTGAATGAAATCCATATCTGGGAGGATGGAGGTGGATAAGTTTTTTGGCATGAACTTTGAAATGAGGAAGAAGTTGTATTCCTTGAGGAAAAAAGAAGGTGGATGAATTTATGAGCATCTGGAAATATTTAATATGATGGTGACTCAGTTGACCTTAGTTGAGGTTAATATGGATGAAAGAAGGTGCCAAACATTGTTGTGTTCACTGCTAGACTCATGGGACAACCTAGTCATACGGCCATTGGGAGCATTTCTATCATCTTGAAGATGGATGATGTTGTTGGTTCTCTACTCTTTGAAGATATGAGAAGGAAGGTATCTCTGAATGCCAAAGAGGATTTGAGTGTTCAAGGAAGAAAAAAAGAAATAGGAAAATATGAGAAGTTGTAATGCCCCGCCAAGTAACCTTAAAAGGAAGTTGCAATTAACATCATAAGCGAACCAATTTTTTTTTATAAAGTGCATTTAACATACTCATTCACTTACTAGTTAACAACAACCTCTAAGGCTACAAGGTTAGGATTACTTAAACCCACACATACATATTACATATAACCATAGCATTATGAACCTTATGATATAAACATCATACATCATAAGAATACAACATAACATAATAAGATAATCAACCAAGATACAATCTCATAAACATTATCTTAATCCAATAGATACATCACTCATTCCCAGAATGAGACAATAGTACAAAAGATTACAATTACAAAATTCCACCTCATAAACATAAGAGGGATAAAATAACTTATACAAGTTAAAATATTACAATGCAAGATAATACCACAAGAACTGCGAGCTGTCCATCTGGATGTCTCACCACCAAGTACAAAAGATTGATGGGGACCCAATAGTTTTGGTGCATGTTCCACCCTACCAATGTGATACCCGAAGGCCCACCCCCCATGCTAGGAGATAGTAACAAACTAATATGGACTAAGATCTACAACCACTAACCAAAGACAGACTCATACTGACTCATACTATTATAACCAACCAAATGAATTAACAAGCACAACTCATTCACCACACAAGTACGAATCAAGTACAACTCAAGTACAATACAAGTACAAATCCAACATCACTGACATAGGTCACATTGCTTCCAGACATAAAGTAGAACAAGTATTTTCCAATAACCATACACAAAATAATTAACAACATTTGTCATAGATAGAGTGCCATCGCAAGGTTTGTCATGAGATCTCCTCTGGGCATTCTTCATAGGCTCCGACACAAGTAATCCTGGTGGCCTCAACCGAATCCTAGCACTCATACTCACTCATGCGGAATCAACTACCTTTTGCAAGAACTAGATAGTTGATCTTGTCATTCCAAGCCTTCCCACTCATCCCAAGTCTAAACAAGCCCTTGTGTCTATGAGTGAGGTAAAATTATCTTGATTAGTGAGAAGTTAGTCCTAATCTTCTAAGTACATTATTTTAATTATCATTTGTTTAAATCACTCCTGAAGGTTATCCAGTTTACCTCTTTGGGCTCTGGCGCCTAACAGAAGCCACTCTTCTATTCGACAACACACACCCAAACAATCCACCAAGGGAACCACAAGTGCATACCAACTAGGCATCATAATCCACTCCAACACAAGGAGGATACAAATAATAGAACTCACTCCAAACATCTTGGAGGCAATAAGCACATAGTCCACTCCTTTCATAGGAGGTAACAAGATGAAACCACATAACAAGGTCACTCCATACAAGGAGACATGGATCCCATAATCCGCTCCTAAACCAAAGAGGTGCAAACATCCCCATTCATGAAAATCGGGTAAAATTGAAAAGACGCCATGCACTACCCAAGGGAAAACAACTGGATGGCATAAAGGTTCAACAACCCTTATCCTCTAAGTTCTTTTGGAAGACTTATAATTTAGGACTAACACTAAATCCCAAAACCAATAATGCAACTTGACGAATAGCAACAAAAACATTCAAGTCATCAATCGAATCTAATATTTAGATTTCCTAAATCCATACTCATTCAATAGGTAGTGTTGAAAAAGTCAAAAAGACGATAACTAGATCATCTAAAATAATCATAACCCCTATTTCCCTTTTCATTATTGGAAATCTAAAACAATTAAACTTACTTCCCTTTACTGAATACAGAGAATTAAATCCTTTAAGATAATCATGGGGAAGATACTACTTTTGGATATACTAAATCCATATCTCTTTCATAATCCAATCACAATGATTCAATTAATCTAAATAGAAATTAATAAATAACATAATTGATTGCCTCATCAATAAAACAACTTCTTAATTTATTTTTAAATCGACACAAATCCATGCAAGTAAACTCTTTCCATTTTCTAACCAAATCTTATATCTCATTCACTTTTCTATTTAAAACATTCAATCACCTTAATATAATAACATATTATTTCTCTATCCATTTACAAACATGCAATTTCATCAATGTATAAAAAATATCTTTTGGCTTATCTATTTGACCACGTATTCATATTGTTTCTAATTAAATCTCATTAATTAAGACAAACATTTAAATATAAATATTTATATAATTCTTCAATATATTTAAATATCTTTTCCCTTATCAATTTTGACCATACATTCAAAACTTATCATTTAAATTCTTCATGCAAAGCTAAATTACATGCACTCAAATAAAACAAGGTAAATACTGATTGAAAATACTCATGGATATATATATATATATATATTTCAATATATTTTCTTCAATCATATTAACAAAATAAATGTTTCTTTTTAAATCAAGTAATTACTTCTATTAAAAAATATATTTCTCTATACATCTTCTACACATACTAATTATCTCTTTTAGAATACTAATAATACCCAATTTGCAAACAACAGAATAAAATAAGATAAAATATTATTTATTCTCTCAAATGGATATATATCTTCACTATATATATACTAAATATAAATTAATATATTTAAATATATTTAATCATTAACATATCTTCTATCCTTTGCAGAATATCAAATTGATTAATTCAAAATAAAATATCCTTTATCATCAATATTCCAAAATATAAATATATTTTTCCAATTAAATCAAATTAATAATTGGACCTTTTACATATGGATTTAAATTTCACAATTCAATTTTAAATTATGCATTCTTTAAATCAAATATTTAACTCATTCAATTAAACTTTAACATGCCATTTTAAAATAACAATAATTTTCCCATATGTTTATAATTTTAATTCCACTAATCTAATATACAAATTTTATTTAAAATAATATAAATAAATATAATACTTTAGTATTATAAATTATAATATAAAATATTATTAAATAATATTTTAATATTATAATAACAATACATAAAATATTAATATTTATAAATATCAATTTATTATTATTTTATTTTCAGAATAGCCATGGGAAAATAATTTAACAGCAGTCTCATATTTCCAGCATAACTCAAAAATTATGATCTGGGTATTTGAGATTTTTAGACAGGGGTTAGAAAATTTTAAAATTCAGAAACCCTTTAAATTTCCTGAAAACCCAGTTTGTAAAAATGAAGTTATAGGCGACGGAATCAGACCATTTTACCATGAAAATTATAACTATACTGTAGATTTTAAAATCCGTTTTTTGATAATAAACAGAAAGTTTTATTTTCTAAAAACATTCTAAATGCATTGTTCAATCTATATGTTTGATTTCAATAACAATAAAATCAATTTCTCCAAATAATTTAAATTCAACTAAAGTTTTCACAATTTTCACTCAAGAATTTTCACAAGCAAAGGCTGTAAATTTGTTTAATTATTTTCTTCTAATATCAAATTTATTTTCTAAAACAAATTTAACAAATAAATCTTTAATCACTATTATTTAAAAAAAAACAATCAAGAACAATAAAATACAAAGAGGAAAACCCGGTACAAGAAGCTACAGGGAGAGATGAATTTCTGATGCAAGCCTCCTCCAAGGATTTCCTGAATTTTCTTCAATCCTCCAATGAATCCAATCCAAAACCAAACAAATGCAAACAATCTTTCCTTCAATCAATTCTACAATCAAAACTTTCTCCAAACCCTTGTGCAAATTTTCCAAAATTTCTTTCCTACTATAAAAATGTATTTTTCTCCAAACTTCCTGCCCTAAAATTAAAACATATATTCTTATAAATCAAAAATACATAATTCAACCCTAATTCACATTACATGCAAATTAGATATTTCAATTTCAATTTCAATTTCAATATTTACAACCCTAATTCACATTATATGCAAATTAGATATTTCAATTTCAATTTCAATTTCACTTTTCAAAAACCCACTTTCAATTTAAAATGAGATTTCAAATAATAAATTAATTTCCAAAGTTGCAACCAATTTCCCAAATAAACATTTAATTACAATTTCTAATTTAATTCCCACACGTTGAAATTAAATTCCAAAATTAATTTTAATTCTTTTATTTCCTTTAATTCTCTTGCATCACGTTTAATTAATTAATTTAATTATTTAATAACTAAATTCAACCCCCATGGATTAAATTTAATTAATTAAATATAATTAATTAATTTAAATATAAACTTTTATCCACATTGCATTATTTAAATTAAATAATCATCAACATGATTTAAATGCAATTATTCTAAATATCTATCTCCAAATCAAGAATGCTTCAAAATTAAATAACATCAAAGCAAGACAAACAATGACTCGACACACACAACTGACGACACACTAAGGCTAGGGTGTAAACTTGACACATGTTACCTAGCTACTATCTCCCGTTCAACTTAACCGTTGGATTGACACGCTCAAACTTGTGAAACCAGGTGGAGTCGATGTCATGTACCTGCAATCCTGCAACCAAGTAAACAACATCATACAATATATCCAGCATATAATACACACCGCGAAGAAGGAATTACGGATTCGTAGGGCACTCACAAGCGAGTGATGCGAAACCGTCCTCTTCACCAATACACTCATCAAAACTGACACTTCCATCATAATTCCAATAATCTCATAATACTATCTCATGTTAACTCTACAACATCATTAATCCATAATGCAAGTGAAACAATAATCAGATAACTACATCCCACAATAATAGTTGTCATTCAATAGTAGCGATCAAAACATCATAACAAAATGTATCCAGTATCAAAGTAACTGCAACCAAACATAGCATAAAGCAACTTGAACAAGAAACAAAACAGAGGGGTATTACAGAAGCAACATTGCCATTCCAAG